>OZ024894.1:7367462-7967462 GCA_964017195.1 Siderastrea radians | reverse complement strand
TCATAAGAATAAATAAAAATTAACAATCAACTAGGCAATATTGTTTTGGCGTAGCAGCAAATTCTACAAACTAATATCAAAGGAAATGTTAACCCTTCAAGCCCCAATATCAGCATGCATTTTCTCCTCACTGTTCTTGATGTGTTTTTATGGTACTAGACGGGAGAATTTGCATAAAAATCAAGTCATCTTTTCTCTTATGATCATTTTATTCATTCTCATGACCTGTATGTTTGACCAAGTAGTGATATTGTGAGGAGAAATTACATGTAGATGCTTGTCACTATTGGGGCTTAAAAGGTAAGCTGTCATGAACAGAACTGCTACTCTAAGCTTGGCTGTGAAAGGAAAGTACCTAGGCACCCCTTCATGGATAAATTGACTGCAAATATACATCATTTTATTGTGCTTAAAATTTGTGCAGCTCTTTGCCCAGATGACTCATCAAAGATTATCCTGTGTTCAGAGGGGCTAAGCTTTGCTCCTGTGTTAAAGAATACAACCATGCTGTGGAAGAAAGCTATCTTCAGTCAGTACCCTAGGTATCAACAAGCAGTCCTAATTTTAGTAATTTAACATTTTCTTGCAAATTTAATATATGTAGAGGTGCAACACAAGAACTGACTGTACTCAACAGCATGGTTCTCATTAAGAACCCCTTCCTGCCTGAATTAAATGCCTACTTTTCCCAATTATTCGTACAGAATGTCAGTGTCCATTTCCCTTCAAAAGAAAATGTGAGATACTTAAGTTTGCGCATGTTCAAGCACGCAAGAAAAACCTCTGCACCCACTGTAAGTATCCATGTACATCACTGGAAAGATCTTGATGAGGGTGATATAATTTTTCATATCAAACTAAATGAGGGAAGTTGACAAAATCTTTGTTAAAAACAGGTTCAATCTCTCTCTCTCCCCCTGTCCCCCTCCCCCTTGCTTTGTCTCTCACCTCAAACCAATTTTTGCATGCATCCAAGATTGCACCAGCGGAAAACTCCATGTTTTCCGGGGTTTTCCGCAATGAAAACAACCTCAAACTGCCTGCAAGTAGGCTACACATAATGTAGTGGGGGCAACTTTTATGTTTGAATGAACAGACCTTGTGAAGCCTACAGAAATGCTTGCTATGTAGACTACTAGTGACCACTTACTTACGATGATCGTCAGCTGAGGCACAACAGCACTAAACGGTATGCCACGAAACACATCCAAATCTGTGCTGCACTTGCACTTGCTATATTCTTTGACTTTGTAGACCATCAGACATGCCACAAGAAAACAGCTGTGAGCCGACACTGTCAGAGACGACAATTATGGGATACTCTATGCAGACGAGCCAGTATCGCTACACAGAGTGGATACAATTTGACCACAACACACAGAAAGGCAACTGGTCAAATGTGCATGCAAGAGAACTGTACCTCGATCAAAAGGAAGACAGGAATGTTGCATCTCTTTCAGAGTTTTCAGAGCTTGTCAAACAACTGTCCACTCAGCTTAAAAAAGGATGGAGAAATGCACTGCCAGTGAACCAAAACTAAAACTTTCTGAAAATACAGAACAGTTTCTTGGTACTATAGAGTTACTTCATGACAGAGATTTGAGAGATTAAATTATGTACAAATACAGTATAATTACAATACCGTACCGCAAAATCCCAAGCCCCCCCCCCTCCATTTATAGGCCCATCATCTACCTGTTGACAGAAATTATATTCCGATTATAAGGCCCCCCTTCCATTTATTCATACAGAACAAGGAAAATTTCAAAGTGAAATAAGAAAAGTATAATGCAAGTAGAGTGCAGAATAATAATAAAAGTATATGGATGTTCCAACTAGTATTTAGAAAATTGATCAAATAATGGTATTGAACAAAATTCCCAATTAATTGTTACGCTTCAAAGCTTAAAGACGCGACGGTAAATGGAAAACATATTTGGATAGCGCTATATATTAGTCTTAATTTACTTCTCATCTGCTCATTCCAAAACATTTTTTAATAATGTTTATAAGCCCCCCCCCCCCCCCTCCATTTAGAAGCCCACCCAAACCCCTTAACAAATTTGTTTAAGCCCAG
Source organism: Siderastrea radians (assembly GCA_964017195.1). Taxonomy (NCBI): domain Eukaryota; kingdom Metazoa; phylum Cnidaria; class Anthozoa; order Scleractinia; family Rhizangiidae; genus Siderastrea; species Siderastrea radians. Next base: position 7,965,385 of record OZ024894.1, on the reverse strand, counting down.
GGCTTATAATCGGGAATTTACGGTATTCCAACATTACCGTATTGGTGTTCTTTCCAGTAAGTGCTTTCAGTAAGCACCGACGACTGACAACCATCGAAAAGCGTCTGCAAATTCGCTCAAAGAAGTCGGCTACTATTTTCCCTAAATTGAAGTAATTAAAGAAAGATTTCTTTCAAACCTTCTTGATACAGTCAGCTACTCTACTCAAACCAGCTGCCTACTTCAAATTTTATTGAAACCCCTGCCAGTGTATCACCATCTTTTACTAATCAGTTATTACAATACAAAGTAAATATCTTTGTTGTACATGTACATATGAAACACAAAACAAAAACTATGTGCAATCAAAAAAAGTATTCAGATTTTATTTTGTTGTAAATTTCAAAGGATAGCAATATTATTGACATTTTTTTTTTTTTAATTTTGAAATTATGATTATAATGTAATATGTTGTTGCACTGTTTTCCCCTCTGTGCAGTCACTGAACCTATATACAGTAATATGGTGAAGTGGTTAGACTTCTTTGTTTTTAAAATACATAAAAAGTTGACAAAATAAAATATACAACATGCATGTTTGATGGGAGAACATTTTAGTGAGAGGGCTTTATCCTGAAGTGCGTAGGCTTTCTTTGTATAAAAATGTGAATCCAGCAATGGGATTTGACTGAAAGTAAGTTGTACACTGTACACATATATGCATTCTATGTTTTATAACCTAAAAATACTGGATGGAAGTATGCTGAACAGATTTATTATTATGTTGTTCTTAGGAACTGCATTGTTCCACTGTAGGCTAAACCTATATGATAAGGTGGAGTGGCTAGACTTCTTCACGCCGGCCAGCATGAGGCCTGAAGCGGCACTTTAGGAATAACTTTTGTGTTTTTAATCCAGTGAAGCTCAAACTTTGCAACATTACAGACTTTTCAATTCCAAACAATCGTATGATTTTTGTTTTTCGATTTTAATGGGTTTTGGTGGGAAAATGACGTCATACAGATGACGTCAAAATTTTATTTTCACCGTATGACTAAACTAGTACACGATTTGGAAAGAAATTCAAATGTGAAAAAATAATTGAAAAAGCTTCATCGGTTCAAAAGATATTGCATTTTGAAATTTGCCAAAGTTCTAAATATAGTAACAAAATGGCAGGAAATTCAAAATTCAGATTGTCGTATCTTTTGAACCGATAAAGCTTTTCAAGTTATTTTTCCATATTTGAATTCGTCTCATCATATCCTTTTAAAATTGCGCAATAAGTAAGTAAGTAACCAGGTGAAAATAAAATTTTGACGTCATTTTCCTGCCAAAAACCGTTAAAATCGAAAAACAAAAATCATATGATTGTTTGCAATTGAGAAGTCTGTTATGTTGCAAAGTTTGAGCTCCACTGGATTAAAAACACAAAAGTTATTCCTAGAGTGCCGCTTCAGGCCTCATGCTGGCCCGGCATGTTTGTTGTTTCAAATGAAATAGGCAAAAAGTTGATGAAATGCAATATACAGAGTTTATGTTTGTAGCAAGAGCATTTTGGCTGATGATGGAGGAGGACTTTATGCTGATGTGAAGTAAGATAGCATAGATGTGTATGCTTGTATAAAAAACACGAAACCAATTTAGAATTTGGTTGAAGGTGAGTTCTACATTTTACATCACATGCAGGTATTTGTGTTTTTTAACTTAAGAAAATACAGGATGAAAGTACATTGTAGCAAAGGTACTTGTGATATCACAATGAAAGTACAATTCCTTATTTGGCTCACAAGTGTTAAGTTATAATGAAGTTTGTGCAAAAAGCACAGAGGTCTTGAGGCAGACAAAACGTTCACGAATTATTTACAAAATAAATACTGTGTTTTACACAGTCTTTTTTTACTGCAAGTGTCCACAGAGATTTAAACACCTAACAGGCTGGTTTAAATAGTGATTACCAGATTTAGTTTTGTTAGTGATTTCTTGAAATTCATCGCAGTGCATGTCGACATCATTGCTCTTTAATAATGGAGAGTCATTGTTGCTTGTGCTGTTAGAACTGTCACAAACATACCCATTTTGATAAACCATGTCATCTGTCACATTAGACTGTTGACTTGTGTCATTTGAAACATACAAGTCATGACTTATAGCATTTGAACCAAGAAACTCAACATGGTCCAGATACTGAACCATACCTGCAAACAATAAGCACAACAACACATTAATCTTATGAAATCATAAAATCCCATTCTCCTGCCTATCATATTGATAAGGCATTTCTGTGGCCTTAGAACTAGGGAAGAGGAACAAAGATGGCTAAAACTGAGAGTACAGAAGTCCATTATGTGCTAAATTCAACCTTACGTAACACTACGCATGTACGCCCCATAACTGTTTTTGCGTCTTAAGTTCAGAGATCATTAGGATTAGGAGTAGTAGGCCAGAGTCAGCCAAGAGTCAATCAAAGATGGGTAAATCTAGTTGTCTGTATTGTCACAACTGAAGCAGTATTAGCTGTGGCTTCTTTGAATTAAGAACAAACTTACCATTTCTAGGCCTTTTTACTTGATCTGTGTAGTCCCCATCATCAAGCAATCTTTTACACTTTCTCTGCTTGGAAACTAGAAATAGAATTTATTTAGAGAGATCTTAGGCAATATTCTCATTTATTATCTGTTACAATAAGCCACCCCACCACCCTTCACCTGTGTCTAACAGTGGTAGCATAAATGCAACGTTAATTAATGTTGGCAGCACTTTACTGAAAGAAGCAGTAAACATGTAAACTGAGAGCACTAGCTCACTTCTAATAGAAAACTTTGCACCCAAGTGCATACGAATAACAATATTACCTGTAGCACAGCCGTGACTTCTCAAGAACTGAGCACACTGTTCATATCCTAGAGAGGAGGCAAGATCGCAGGGTGTCTGTCGGTACATATTAAATGTGCTGAAAGATGAAAAGAAACCACAGTTTAAATTAACTGGTATCCTGAATCAGTCAGTCATCTGGAAGATTAGCCCCCCTCACACTCTATTTGGTATACTGGGAACAGAGGTTTCTTAATCCTGCTTTACCGCTACCCTGTTAATACAGCCCCTTTGAATTACAGCCACTTTATTTTGGCATAAACATAAGCTCAAGAAGTCATTTTGTTATGGAAAAAACTCCTCTTTAATCTGGTCAACCCATAATATGAACAGATTTTCAGGACCTGTTGGTGGCTAAAATAACAACTTCCAATCTACTTTTCCCAGTTTTCCATACTCAGAACAAATTCTATCCCCAAACTCTAATCTCATACCTTAAAGGAGTTCCAAATGCCGCTAATAGCCTCAAACATTGTGTGTTTCCTCCCCGTGCTGCCTTGTGAACAGGAGTTTCTCCAAGACTGTCCTGTGGAATTACATAGGGTAAGAACTAAGTTAGTAGCTCTAGATTTCAACTCATTATTACTTTTTTGCTTTCACTTGCCAGTTGGTGTCACCAAAACAGTGCCCAAAGCTCAATTTTTTCCTGAGCAATAATGTGTGGATCCTCCAACTGTCAACCACTATTTTCAAACTTGAAAATGAAGTCAAGATGGTTTCAAAATGTTTTATAATTTCTCGCAAAATGTTACATGACTGGCAGAAGTGTCTACACAGTATCAGCTGTGATGGACAGTGCATTTCATAAAAAGCAATGTATAATCAACCAGTAAAAGTACATAATTTATTTAAGTTTAGGCATGTTCAACAACAGCTATGTTCAACAACAGCTATGTTCAACAACAGCTAGTTTAGGCATGTTCAACAACAGCTATGTTTTGGTATGTGCATTAATGGCCAAACAAAACAATAATATTACTTACAACTTTTTCTGCAAAAGCTCCATTCTGAAGCAACCACTGAACGACATCAACATGTCCAGCAAATGCTGCAAGATGTGTTGGGGACTGTTCAAATCTTCCTTCGCATACATCTATGTTCAAACCACACTCAACAAGGCGCTTCACACAATCAACCTAAAAGATAATTTATAACAAACCACTTCAGTCCAAAATATCGATGTTAAATATTAACTGATTATTCTCCTTAGTGCCAGTATGGGCCCAGTAGGATTAACCAGTGAAAAACTGTATGCCAGGGGACTGCAAATACTGTAAACGGGCCATAAAGGTCTAGCTGAAAGGTGTGCTCGTGACCAAACATCATACAACTGTATCTGCCCTACCAGATCACCCCAAGAAACCAAACACAATCATTACTGGTCATTGTAGTATGAGGATACTTTAAGGGTTAAAACATTGTGATATTTGAACAAATATATCAAGACAAAGGCATCACTTCTGAGTTTGTAGGGAAGCGTAATTTAATTGCCACTATGACAACAGTAGAAGAGGACATCTGTAACCAAAACATAGCGAGAAACAGAAAGCTGTTTCTTGGTAACAAAAATGTCTCATGGGTAGTTCTACAAGTTATTTAGCATTTATTCGTTGCAGAATAGGTTTCAAGAGTGAACCGTTGAACAAAATTTAAAAGAGCTTCGCTTCTGTTACGTGATATTCTGGCCGCCAGACAGCAGGCAGTGATCACGCTTGCAGTCACGAAACAAACGTTCTGATCTTCTCGTTCAAAACAAAGATTCAATTTCTTAATTTTCCTCGTTCTTCTGTGTACCAGTGCTTTTCTAACTATAGTTGGATAGATCAAAACACGAACTTTTTGAAAAGTTTTTTAAAGTACATCCCGTTAGCGATCACGGGCTACCATGCCAAACATTCTAACGACCAACCGATCTTTCCTAGAAAAGCTTGGCAGAGTGTCGCAAATAATCTTAATTTCGAACTTCCTACAAAACCAACCCAGCTACTCAAATTCCTCCCTTTAAAGAAAATTTTAGTGAATATTTGAAATGTAGCTGGATTCGTGCATGTGAAAGAGAAAATGAAAAAAATTGTTTGTGTCGCTTGGTTGACCTTTAGCGTTGTTTATCTGTAAACCATCAGAGAATTTTCGTCGTTTCTTTTATCCAGAAGCACACTAACCTTTCCAAAGTAAGCTGCCCAGTGTGCAGGTGTCCACATTAAGAACTGGTCTTGATCATTTATGGAGCGAAAAACTGCTAGTCTGTCTCCTTGAACGGTCAAATAAGTCAAACTAAGCATGTCTCCGTCTCTACAAGCTCTGTGTACAGGAGGAAGCGGATACTCCGACCATGGAAAACGTAAAATACACTCATTCAGCTGTTGTTTCGTTTGAAAACCACACTCAGCTCCCATATTCAAGGCTAGAGTTATCCGGAAGAGCGAAAACTTCGTTGTTTGACGGTAAGAAGTCGAAACCCAAAAAAAATATTCACAGTAATTTCACGGGAAAACAATGAAAATCCCGCCGAAATAGGAAACCATGCGACCATGCGGTGCCTTTCAAGTCAATTTTGTCGCATCGACCAATCAAATGCTGCGAATATTAGCAAGTGTTCATAAACGGACCAATCAGAGAAGCGGAGGGAAAAAAGGCCATTTGAAAAAATTTCAGTGGGTTCTCTTCATCCGGGAATCTTGTTTCATTATCATTACTTCCTGTCATAAATTTTGTATCACCGGGCTTCGCGCAGTCCTGTTTGCGAGGGAGATTTCAAACGTCTTATTGCGGAGTGTAAAAACTCAGTGTTTTGACAAAAGAAACTATGACAAGTACTGAAGCCAAAGTCGGCATTTCGGAAACAAATCACGTGTCCACAAAGTAAGTTGTCTTCAGCTCATTTTGTGCGCGTTTAGCAGAGCAGACAATGTCGTTGTCGAAATGTCCTTGAAGGTTATTTTGACCTTTTGCGTATTGTCTTCTGTGTACCTAAAAGATTCAAACCAAACCGCCTTTCATTCGTTATACGTTGTTCATCGTTTAGTTTAAAAAATGTTGTTTACTTAAAGTTAATATTTCGCTTGTTCGAGTTTCTCGAGACATATTTCAGCTCGAGTAGTACAAGTGTGAATGGTGAATCTTCATGCAAATTGCATTTGTTCTTTGTTGTTTGTAACGCCCTGTTGCCGAGAATATGGCCATTTCCAAACCATTTGAAACACACAAAACACTCTTAAATGTACAATACATCTTTCTGTTTCCGACATATATTTTGTCAGGGCAGTTATTTATGCGAATCAATCTTGCCGCGTTTTCGTACACGCTGTTACGCTCATAATACAAATTCAATAGATCGCATTGTGTTTCATGCCGAAAATCAATTTTTCGCATTCTCAGACGTAAACATTTCGCTCCATTTCACAATTTCAAAGCGATTTTGTCTTATCTTTTCAAAGTTATCTTTGATATTTTACTTCAATAGTGTGTTCAGGACGGCAGAGAATTTTATACTCCGTGAATATGTAATTAGGGCCGATCCACGAAGCTATAAATTATGTACAATCTGAAGCCAAATTTGACTAGTTTTGTATATCATTTTCCGTACTTCACGCTGAATGCAGTCAGTATTTCACGCACCTGTTATTTTTCAGTTTTAATGTTTCTAGAACTTGGCTAAATATTAACATTTTAATTAAAGAAAATCAACAATTGTTATTCCGAAATGCCTAGGGGACATTTGAATTTAAATGGCCCAGCACAAAATTTGTCTGACAGGCTTTTCACGGTGTCCGAATATTTTAAATCTTTCCTCCCGGTTCTAACTATTGGGTACATTCGATTGTGCTGTAAAATGTAAAATGCTCACAAAAGAATACTCTAATTGGCCAGCGTGTGTTTAGTGATTTCAGTCACGTAATTTATCAAAACCAATTGTGTAATTTCCATAGAGAAGGCAAGCAAATGTAAATTATGTGCTGGTTTCGTGTAATTACACAACAGAGGGATACCTGTTCTAAAGCTGAGTCATTCTAGTTGCATGTGATATAAAGATTCAAGCTGCAACCTTTAGACTACTATTTTGACAGAAACAGGTGTTTAGTTATTATGTAGTTTCTAAGGCTTTGATGCTTAAACTCTATCTTTTCTTCGACTATCTCAAATAAAAATCTTAACAAAATAAAGCAGTGATTGTGAATTCTATTTTAGATGTAACCAGATGCTAAAATTGCCATTTTAATGGAGTAATATGATATTACCAACCTTACAATGTATATTATTCAGTTTATGTTTAAGAATATCTTCAGCTGTGAAGATAATGCCACATAATGCTGAATTGTTGCTAGATAAGAGAACTTTTCTTCAGTACATGTAGAAAATATGTTAGATGTCTGAGAAGCTTGCTAATATTCTAACAGCTGTACTAAGCAAGACGTCACCAAAGTGGCCCTAAATATTGCCTCTTGATTAGTGTTTTTCACAGGAAGGCTTAAAATATTTCCTTGCATTTAGAGTAGTTTGTGCATAGGAAGTTGCTTCTTGAGTGCATCAAATAAATCAATATCAAATTTAATATTCTGTGTGAGGGATAAGAGGAAACAGCTAACAACAACAACAAATTGATTTAGAGAGCAGTAAATTTAACTGTTTTACGTCAATTGCTCCACCACAGGTACCTATTTACAGAAATTTTAACTTGATATTACAAAATGCAGTGCTGTACAAAATTGTTGCATGTATTACTAGGACAAAACAAATTTTCTCACTGCAGCATTACTATACTAGAGTAATAGAGTGCACAGATGGCTAAGCACACACACAAACACAAGTTCATTGTTTAGCTACAAAGTGAAAGAACTCTTCATGCTTTTATAAGCATATTGATGTCATTGAATAGTTTTCCAATATTTCGGCACCAAAATTATCTATACTGAATAGCATGTGACTCTTTCTGACAATGTCAATAATTATTATAATGTCAGTATTTCTTTTAAATGTTTGCCTTTTGTGAGACACAATATATTTTTGGTCTTGAATGCATCTCAGAACTACCCTGCCAGCAGAGGTTTCTTGGTCGCCCTATGTTCCGGTGGGTGAATAAGTAACCTCTGCACAAAACCGTCCAATTCTTTGATCTGCCGCTGTCCAGGATTTTGAACGAATGAATCAAAAATACTGGTTTCTAACCGGTTCTTAACTGGTTTAAAGCTTACACATGCTGTGAATGTTGTCAAAAATACTACGCGCTTTGATACACTGGTAAACCTGTTGTACATGCCAGGTTACTTTTTCTCTTTTTTTACAAAACTTTCGTCACTTTTCCCAGCTCAGAAAATCAGCAGAAAGACAAAGCAGAAACCATTCAAAGTTTATTTTACTGAGATTTATCCTGAGTTTAATGTAACACTCAAATAAACCCAGTGCAAGTAATGTTTTCATGGAGTTCACAAGTTTTGGTCAAGCTGACGTATGAGCACGCGCGCAAAATCTGCAAGACAGGAAGTGACATTGCATATGACGAATGTTGTTCATGCACGACAGGAATTCGGATGGTTTTGCACAGTGGTTACTTATTTGCCAACCGGAACTTAGGGCGACCAAGAAAACCTCTGCTTGCAGGGTATCTCAGAACTTACGCTCTCTCTATTCCCTTTGTGTCTCAGCAGTTTATTATTTATTTCCTGGTTTTTTGGTCAATAATTTATGCACTTGCTTGTCTACTCAGAAATCCAGGTAAGAGATGGTTCTCAGGTCAAAAACATGATAAAAATGGCCATCAGAGTCAGTGGCAAAATTAGAAATTTATCTGAACTATGTCTGTCTGTGGTGGAAGAAGTTAATGAGATAATTGTTTATATACATTTCAGAGTTCTAGCACCTCCTGGTGGCAAGACTTCAATCAGTTTGTTTGGGGGTGACGCGCCAGCTCCAGCAGAGCCACAAAGGAAAGAAGTTAATCCCTGCCAAGCTGCACGGAACAAGTCTAATGTTTTTGGCTCTGATGATGCTGGTCCAGCAGTGGCTCCTAATCACCACAGAGAAAGCCAGCAAAGGCGACAGCAGTCCAGTGTTTTTGGTGAACCAAGCCAACCTGTACCTAAACCATCCTTTGAACCTGAACCAAGGAAGCCACACTCTGTCAATTCTCATCAGGAAAAACGGCAACAGTCGTCAGTTTTCAAGGAACCAGAGCAATCATCTAAACCCCCTCCTTCAAGGAAAGGAGCCGATGTTATCAGTGGTCGTGGTGGTCAACCCACAGAGGAGAAGCAGCACACCTCTGTTAAAGTTCATGCCCCACCTGGAGGTGTCTCGCACATCTCTTTTGGATAAAATGTTTGTTTGACATGACTGGTTTTTAAATCCACTCTTAATAATACTGATGACCTTATTTGGTTGTTTATTCTCTGTGTGACAATATAGCCTTGAAGCCAAATGAGAAAGCTTAAAGGGGCTATGTCACCAATTTTTAGTATTAATTTAAGAAGCCAAAAGACGTGCTTGTATTGATAGAAACCCAAAATAATGGCCCACTTTTGTTTATAAGTGCCTTTGGCCACAGATGGTCAGGATGGAAGTGGATGGCAACTTGAAAAAAATTGGGCTGCTTTTTTCAAGTTTTCCCCCGTTTCTAGCAAAAATAGCTATAAATTGGTCATTTTTTGTTCTCCTTTTAAGAATTCACATCATACGTTGTATCTTCCTCTTGGAGCTCTGAGACCATTTTTTGTACAAGAAATTTTCTTTAGTTCTGATTTAACCGCAATACATAAAATACCCGTGACATAGCCCCTTTAACTTACACAGTTGAATCTCTTGTGGATGGCCACCATCAGGATCAAGAATGGAGCACACTTGTGAGAGATTTGAAAGCGGCATTTGACTGAGAACTGTCTCAGACATGATGTTGTTATCCAAGATAGCTGCTTATAAGGCCAGAGAGATGGCCATTCAGGGGGACTCAACTATATAATTCTTAATACAATGTGATTCAAAGTACATAGCAGTGAGTAGAGTTGTATTTCAATTAACGTTGTCAGATAAGGCTTACCCCAGAAGGTTTATAAGTCCGACAACCTTAATTGAAATAGCTGTATATCAAATATTTGCTCTATCAACTTTTGGAAACAGTGTCAACACAAAATAATGACTGAAGTTCGTTATTCAATTTTTTTTTTAATTTTTAGTGTTGCGATTTAATTTGTGTTGTTACTCTTTTGTGGAGACCTTTTGTGCAGATCCTCGTGTTCAGAAAATGTGCTTTTGCACCATCTTTTCAGGCTGGAATGTAGTGATCTAAAAACTGCAACTACAAAAGACTCGACTCACATTTGCATTTTCAGCTGCGCATTAGAAATGTTCAATTCTGCCCGACTAACTTACATAATTATGCAAGCTGAAGACAGCATAACCTTGTACAATGTTTGAATTTTAAGAAAAGAAAACAAGTATGTATATGTCCCTTATCACCCCTCTGTAAGTCTTGTTTATATTATTTTAATATTGTAATTATTATTTTAGTACCCAGCATAATTATAGAAAAGTGTTTCGTGACTATATGTTTTGCTATTTTGGGAGTAATAAGTAATTTATTATTGTTAATTAGTAATGGTAATTGGACTGAGTGGAGTACTATTCAGAGAGTAATTGGGCGAGTAATTTTAAATACGTGAGGACGATTTGAAATTTCAAGCACGGTTGCCCTTGAATTGTACGACACGAAGTCCAGTTACTAATAATTAGTCGTATCTATAACAAAATGCAAGATTAGAAAATCTACGTGCCCTTCGGGGATATATTTTTAATTATCAGTTTAGCAAGCTGTGGAGAAACAGCTATAAAAAGAACCCATTTCAGTGCACCTGATTGATGCGTGCGCAGGCTGCGTAGTTGTCCAATTAGAGCTATCCAATTACAAAAAGTTCAAATTGGACGGCTATATTTGGACACCCAAGTGATCTTAATTATGTATCAAACAGGAGCGTGGGGAACCAATCACAATCAAGTGTTTTGTTATAGATATGATTATAAATATTACTACAATTAATTAAGTGTTTTATTATCAACAATATTATTGTCTTGCAAAGTATTTACTTGAGCACTTAAGTATACATTATTACTATTTTGTGGGGATCTGTGTTTGATGTCATTTGGTACATTGTTTGTATAGTAAATAGTATGTAACATGCTTTGAAGTAGCCAGCTCTTGCTTCAAATTAGTTTGAGGATAAAAATTGAAATATTAGGTAAGTGTTGTTGTCCCATTCTAACACTTCTTAACCTGGCGACAACCAGGCAATGACATTGCAATCAGCAAATTAACAATTAAACTCCAGGCCAACATTTGTAGAGGGAGTGAATTTAGCAATAGCTTTCCTTTAAGTAGACTTGCCCACAAGTCGGCCGTGAGAGAGCACCACGAGAGAGCGAAGCGAGCGAGAGCAAGCAACGAAGTCGCGAGATGAGCGACGTAAGTCGACTGACCACTTAACCACCAAAAACCGAAAACGGACTTTGAGAAAGTCTATCCTTTAAGTTAAACTGTCTTTGTGTAGTGAGGTTCAAAAGATGTTATTGTCATAATAAATGATGGGTACTCAGTCAATTGTGTTTTACTTCATTTAACCTTGTTTAGTGTAATTGCTCAGGTGATTATAGAGAAGCGCGCGCACTGGTTGGTCGAAGATTATGTCATATCTTGCTATAATCACCCCACGCGAGGCGATTATAATACTGAAGCACTAATTTTCAAAATGGCCACCGCACAATTTTTGATGTTCCTGAAGAAAAGAAAAAAGAAAATGCATTTGCTCTGATAATCACCTGAGCAATTATACTGAAACAATTATTCTCCTCAGGCTTAGTGACATTGTGGAATAATCCCCTCAGCACTGCCTTTGGCAAATAACTGTTAATTAATTACCTTGAGACTTAAAGCTCTCGGCCCAGTTGTTCAAAGGGTGGATAACACTATCCACCGGATAAATATTAACAAAACAAAGCACACTACCTGCTGGATAGGGATTTATCAGGTGAATAGAACAACCGGGCCCTGATGGTTTACTTCCCCAATGTTGCACTTACAAGGAGAAGCAAGCCTGCAGTCAGGGACAGAACTGTTCGCAATCTAACCAATTCTTTTTCAATTTCTCTGCTGCTCTTTCTCAATGCTGGGTCTACAAGTCATACTGTTGACTGCATCTTTACCAGGTCAAACATGGGGTTGCTTTGTAAGTATGTAAATATTATTTCCATGAGTCAACTAAAGGGCAAGTTGCACAGCCTGTGAGAATTGACTTTGCCAAAAACAGACTGACTGAAAAGGTCTCATTCATATGTGGCATTTAGCAGGTTAAAATGACTCAATTCAAAATCATTGTCTATTTGAAATTTATTTGTAGAAAATCCACCCAAGTTCTTGTACAGTCCTGAATTGGTTTTCTGGAGGCAATCCCTTAGATTCTGATTGGGTTAGCTTGCACGCAAGCTCTCGAGGGACGGAGAGTGTGGATGATTGGGTATTTGTGGTGAAGTATGTTATGTCTTGTACCTTGCAAGTGCTGTAACGACCATGATATCTACTCTTGTCAGTTTTCACAGGAAATGTACTGTGTGAGATTGCCATTGCGGTTCAGAGTACATTTTTAGATGAAAATGTGTCATGAATTTAGTGGTGATAGCACTGCAGAGAGGACATTAGTAAATGTGGGCATAGAAGTTATATATCAGAATGACCTTGAATATAAAGGAATGAAATGGAGTGAAATGGAATGACACCAGAATGATTCAGAACATTGTTCTAAAGGTATGTTCTGGTTTATTCTGCTGTCATTCCAGATTATTTTAATGTCATCCGGGTGTTTGCCGTTCCGTTCCTCCTGGAGAGCGTGGCTTGTCATGAAATTTATAGCTGCGAACCAAAATGTTTTGAAATGCCAAATGAACTGGATGCTTCCCCTTTACCACCCTCTTAATATGGTAACTGTAAAAGGTGTGGTGACTCAGTGGTTAGTGGGTCAGATTGTGGCCAAACCAGTTCTGAGGGTCAAGACTCTCAGTGTTCAGGTATCACCAACTAATTTGTTGTGAGAACCAGGACATCACAGGATCTTCTTTCACTCTTTTAGCTTCTTTTGGCCAGATCAATAACTGCTCAAAAGCTATGTTCATAGGAAAAACCTCTTCCACTGAGGGGGGTGGGGTAACCCAAGCCAATGGGACTTGATCTTGCGCCACATCAAAAGACGTTTAAAAAAATCCTTTCCTGGAGTAATTTCTCATTCATTTTAAGGTAATTTGAATTTGTATACATATACAAATTATCTTATAATTCCTTCTCTTGTCTTAATTTAGTTTTCTTCCCCGCCTTTGAGGTAGTTTTATCCCCCATCGCACGCGAGAGACACGCGAGAGGCATGCGAGCTGTTTCTTGGGTTGACCGATGAGAACCTGGGAAACATAAAAGACTGCAATAGGTTGTGGGATCGCGGCTGCTTAGGATCCTCGCCATGTTTTCAAATTTTGGAAATCTTCTCATCTGATGAATTCATTTTCCCGGTCGTAGTTTAATTTGTGGGTGAATAATTTGATCTAGGCAATGAATCTTCGACGTCTCTTCCAGGATTTCAATCCAAGGTAATTCTTACTTAACAGAGTGATATTTTCATATTTTCAAACGCACCAAAAACGAGGCAACACTTTATAATCGTGGGGACGTGACTTTTTTCTCTTCAGCAAATTTCTCCTCTTCTTCACCCTTTTTATCTTCTCAATTTTGCTGGCGCTGCGTTTGGATGGAGCTATCACGTGGAGTTACTGGGCAGTTTTTACACCCATATGGATCTGGAAAATGATGGTGTTAACGGGAGCTTTTACCGGCATTTACATTTGGATCCGTCATCCAGAGTATAGGTATCACACGTTTCACATGTGCTTCTAATTTTTCTTTGAAACTGAAGTCAGATTTCCAGTTTTGTCTTTGCCTCGCATTCTTTATCCTTATGGGACATGATTTAGGCCCCAATCTTATTCTAGATCTGAGTAACTTTTTCTGTACATAAGAAATCAACATACACTGAAGAAGATTCATTAAAAACAGCTGATGTTGTCAATTTGGCTTAACTGTAGAATACCTTGCTACTCCAAAACACTTGCAACAGTGGCGATGCAACTATGTGCCTATGATGGAACCTCTATTAGCTATGCAGCTACGTTTCTTCTATAAATAGCCACACAGCCATGAGAACAGATACAGTGTGACTGTCTGTTTCCCCTTTCCATGTCTTCTGACCCACTTCCGCTATAGATATACAAGTAGATGTCAGTAAGAAACAACAGTCTTTCACAAGACTAATGGGTACCACTTTCAAATTTCAATCTAGTTAGTTGTTCCAATGGAGTCTTCTGGATCCTCCCAGTTGAAGATCAGTAGAGAAGGAGGCACTAGTAATATTAATGAAACTGATGTAACAGAAGGCAATCTTTAAATAGGTCTGCACACTAGGCTTAAAGTAGCCTACAAATACAGCCGCCTCTCATCCCTCCTGTCTCTCATTGCTCTCTCATGTGTCCCCCCCCCCCCCTTGTCCGGAAGTGATGAGAGGTGGCTACGGTATTATCCGCAGGCTAGTTTAAAAGTGACTGTGGGGTGGTACTGGTGTGTACATTTCAAAATGGCAACATTGTGGGGTTAATTTACAATGAAAATGGTTACTTGGAATTAACGTCTTGTGGCTGTTGGGAATATTAATGGGTCAGTGACCAGATTAAGGGGGCTTTACATGAGAGGACATCTGAATATCTGTCTGGGCCAAAATTTAATAAGTAGCTGTAACAATGAGATGACTATATTAATAAGGTTACCACAGGGTGGGGTATCACTGTGTCATCAGTAATCAAGAGCCTTGAATAATTGACATGTGACTTATTAATAACTGTTTTTTTTTGTCTGTTTTATTTATTTCTTAGAGGAGAAGGAGAAAGCCATGTTGACTTCAAAGCAATGATTATTTGCCTAGTTTTACATCTTCTTCTTCTAATGTTTGAAATTTTTGTGTGCATCAATCTTGGAGGAGGACAGCAATTTGCATGGAGACTCATGTTTATGCCTTTGTATGTGCTATCATCATTGTCAATTATCGCTTGTATCTGGGGATTCAGACATGATAGATCAGTAGAGGTTTGTAGCCACATCTGTGTCATCTCTACAGACTGAGATAACATTAGTGAAGAAATCATTCATTTTTATGCATAAAAATAATAGAAAAATTATGCATCAAAAACATTTTAGTGCTTCCCAGGAACATAAATTATACTCACATGTGT
This sequence comes from Siderastrea radians, assembly GCA_964017195.1. NCBI lineage: Eukaryota > Metazoa > Cnidaria > Anthozoa > Scleractinia > Rhizangiidae > Siderastrea > Siderastrea radians. Next base: position 7,950,230 of record OZ024894.1, on the reverse strand, counting down.
TCGTTTCTCTCTTGTACATGCACAAGAACAATACCACAATATCTAAGATCATTTCAATGCAGAATTTATTTAAAACATAGCCATTAAGTTTAAAGGAATCCCACTCTTTGTGTTTTCCACTCTGTTTCTCATTGACTATCACTGTCATTGAAAATGCCAAAATATCACATTTTGCACGTTGATGTACCATCTACTGAGTAACCACACGTCCCGGTTACCCTGGTAGCTACAATAGCATCCAGGCTTCTTGACACAGGCGGCAACCATTTTGAATGTGTCTTGAAACCTTTTTCTAAAGCATTTTTCCTTCATGGTAGATGACTGCTGCATGAGGTTTCTTGTCTGTTTGGTTGAGCAGCCCTCAAGTTTGTGCATGAAAATAGCTGTTCATTCAACAAACATTCAACGTTCTAAATAAAGAAAGATGGTGAATTTTAAGCTCGGAGAAGAAATAAGAAAAGATGGAATGTTCAGCATGTCGCGAGCGTGGGACAAACAAAAACTCTGAGTCCCTGACGGGAATCGAACCCATGACCTTCCGTACACCGGTTGCACGCTCTAACCACTGAGCTACTGGGAGACTCATGGCGAGCATAGGTCATATTTACTGAGTTCGTGGTGACACGTGTCCTGCATACAGCTATGATCAGCAATGTCGAAGTGCCCTATAGGAGATAAATAAAGAAAGATGGTGAATTTTAAGCTCGGAGAAGAAATAAGAAAAGATGGAATGTTCAGCGTGTCACGAGCATGGGACAATAAGTTCAATAAGTTCTGTTCTGTAGATAGTTACAAGTAGTTGACTTGTCTAAACTGTAGGTACAAAATAAAAAGGGTGCTGGTCAGGGTAGTACAGCCTTTTATCTTCATAACAAGTCTGTAGAATCAGTAGCCACTAGGCTAACATTTATTTATTTATTTATTTGTTCATTTATTTAATTTTTTCGAGGGGGCAGGATCCCAAACAACCAAGACTAAAAGGTCCCACGACCCAGAGCAAAAAATTATAATGCTATCCCTGGTCTCTAAAACCAGCCACCCTTGATTCACCCTTGTAGTTATGGGGTGACCATTAGTGGAATTTGAACTTATTGCGCCGGTCGCACTCAGTGTTTGGTTCAGAGTTACCATTGTAGCGGAGCCCGCACGCTAGCACGCCAGCAAAGCACCATTGCTAAGCAAATTTGGTAACCTATCAAGCCAAGAAATTTGATAGTGATGTAATAGTCACGTGACCATCCGTCCGTCCATCCATCTGCACCACAGGGTCACCAATATGAAGTGGTATACACTTGATATAACCCTGTGCTGTATCCCGCGTTTTTGGCGCGAAATCGCATGGCAATCCGCGTTGTAGCAAAACAAGTAAAGACAACAAAAGTCAAAAACAAATTTTAAAAAATGCAGCTCGCATACAATTATTGTGTTTCCTTATTTTCTTATTATTTAAATTTTTTGATTATGTTAAATTTAGTTTTGATCTGTCTTATGTTTATTTCTGCTTGAAAATGAAAAGCTTGATAGAAAGGGGTGCATGGAATAACACCCTAAGTGACTCCTTATCAGATGTCAAACTCTCCCTTTGATCCACAAGCACATACAAGGCAAGTTGGAAGGAGAATTTAGCAGTTAGTTAGGAGTCGCTTGAGGCCTTACTCCAGGCACCCCTTCAATGCTTAGTGCATTAACTTACATATGTTTTGTTTTTACCAGTACTTTTTCTTTCTCCTACTTCACAGCTTGAGACAGTGTTCTCTGTCAATGTTCTACAGTTCATCTTTCTTTCCCTGAGATTGGACAGAGTCATTCTTTGGTCTTGGGTGGTGAGTAGAAAAAAGTCATTTTAAGTGCCAACTTTATGAGCAGCTAGACCTGTGAGACCTGTATAATCTTGACGAACTACTCTAGACTCCCATCATCTCAAACATGCAGGGGAAGTCATAAATTGTTCAACATGACAGGAGATAGCAAGTAATCTGAGACAGCTGCGGTTCAAGATATCAAGGTCCTACCATACCAGATTCTCAGCACTTATGTCATAACAAATTCATATTTGAATTAGTTAGGATAATTGATTTTTTGGGTTTGTGGTTTGCAGGTGGTGTTTGTTCCCATGTGGATTGTCTTGTCATTATTGTGTCTTCTGGTGTTATACTATGTCATTTGGTCCATCATATTTGTACGGACAGCAGAGGTTCTGCCTGCACAGCGTAGAGGTCATGTCATGGTCGCTGTAGCTTCAGTTCTCCTTGTCATCCCTCTCCTAACATTTCAGGTTTGTGAATTATTACTGCAAGTACGGTCAAACTCTGTCACTACAGACACCATAAAGACCAAAAAATGCATCTGTTTTAACAGTGCCTGTACTAAGAAGGCTAATTTAAGGGAAACTGTAACAAGGTGTTCCTATTAAGTGGTGTCCGTAAAGTGGGGTTTGACTGTATAAGCCAGGTAAATCTCTGCTACTTTCGTTTGTCTGATATTTGTCAAACAAGAAGTTATTTTCGCGGTCACCATAGAGGCCCTGTATTTTTTTGGTTGAGGTGTTTTGCAAATTTGTGCAAATAGGTACTGATTTTAGGACACTAAGAGGACAGAGATTAAATAAAACAGTGTGCATCTCAAAGCATGATCATGCACAAGACTTGGTGTCTGCACTGTCGTGCAGTGCTCGAAATTAGAAAAAACTCAGGTTGTCCTTATGGTAAACGCCGGACAACCTAGCCCCTGACTTTGGTTGCCCTGATGAGGACTTGGTTGCCCTTAAAATGTTGTATGTTTTTTCGAGATTTTTGCTTTTCTAAATACCTACACCAGCAAAAACACAACTCAAAACAACTAAGTACAAACTATTCCCAGACAGATAAACACATGGTTGTCAAATCTGTTCGCTTAAAAAAAGCCAAAAATTCCGAACTAAAGTTTGAAATATGAAAGTAACTTGAATTAAACTTTGTTTAGAATTGAATTTCATTCAAGATGAAGGCAAGAATTGCATTCAAATGCGCCAGGATATCGAAAATTTCGAAGTCAGGCAAATCTGCATGCGTAATGAATTATTAAAATGAAATACAATACTAACTGGTCTACTAACCGCCTATCGCGTATCGATCGTCACTCACACTGAACTGCGTACGAGTGCGCCAAAATCTTTCGACGAGGTCTGGGTTCAAGACAACATTGCAAGCTCGTCCTGGCCTGGCTTATCGAACGAGACGAAAAACGTCCGTTTAACTGTTACAACCTTCGATTTCCTTGGTTTTAAGAATTCTCGTGGACTCCATCTTTCAGAAGAGCGCTATTTAGAGAGATTTTCGTGTCTCAAATTTATAATTCGTTTCTTTATTCTGTTGGGCATCACAGTAATGTAAGTTCTTCAATTTTTTCCTGGGTTGTCCGGCAGTTTTCTTCTCGGGCAGCCGGGCATATGTTTTTCCTAAAAACAGGTTGCCTGAACGCACTTTAAGTCGTCTCGGACGACCGGACAACCGCCAATTTCAAGCACTGTCATGTCTTAAAAGGAGAGCAGGGGCACATAAGTCCCCATACACAAGTCACATAAGGCACATTAGTCCCCAGGGCACTTATGTGTCACATGGCACCCTGGATGAGAGAGTGAGTGAATAAGGGGCTGGGTCCAGGCCTAAACACCTGGAAAAACAAAAAGTTTGGTTTGGCTTTTGGTATGTTTTATTCTTAACAAACTGTACCTGTAAACTGCTCATCGAGTATTCTCCTCATTTAGTTATATCTTGTTGAGGTTCCTACAGCTCTCTTTGTATGTTTCAAACCAGTGAACTCAACTTTGGTCTTGTCATTCTGCTGCAGATCATTCTTTGTAACAGACTTGATGGCATTACACAGGACATGTTTGTTGGAGTAGTTGCTCCCCTTCAGATCTCTCTGTTGAGTTTACTGGCAACGTCCTTTTATCACAAAGGAGGCAACCACTGTAAGTTTGTCATGCAAGACCTTTTAATTAGTAAGCCAAACAATTAAAAAATGCTGTGTTGGTTGCTATTACAGTGAATGGTAGATTGGTCTTTCCTCTACTTGCTTAGGGACAGGAATTTGTATTTTTCTGCAAGTTTTGCAAGGTATCCCAAGGTGTTCTGGCCCTAGTCATAGCTAGGTTTAAGGACGGTGCCTCCTAATACAGACGTATCTTTGCAAAGGTTATGACTATGGGGGAAAAGTAAATCTTAGCAAGGGTTATTGGAATCCAAGAAAAATGTGGGTAACCATGCATTTTTCAGAGATAATTAAGCAACCATAATTCTAAAAAAGCATTAAAATACAAAGAATGTATGGCAATTTCTCTCCACATTTAAGCTCAATTATTTCTGAAAAATGCCTGGTTACACCCAATTTTCTCTTTGGATTCTGATACCCCTTGCTAAGATCTGCTTTTTCCACGTAGTCATAAACCGCGCAAAAAATATTGTTGTATAAGGGCAAATTCTTTAAGAAACCCAAATATCCCGAGATGAGCAGAACATCTGCGCATTAACAAAAGGAGGCGCCGTCTTTAATGTAGGCATGAATGATATTAGAGAATTTCTAAATAGTAGCACCATAATAAACAGAAAAATTTGTCCGACGTTCATTGCAAAAGTTAGGAAAAGTTCATCTCGAAACATCAAACAAATTTTTTTCGTTTCTATGGTGCTATATTTTAGAAGTTTTCTAATATCATTCACGCCTACATTATTTAAGCTTACATAGCACTAACCCTTAAGTCCCAATGGTGACAAGCATCTAATTTCTCCTTACAATATCACTACTTGTTCAAACATACAGCTCATGAGAATGGAAGAAATGATCACCAAAGATAAAATGTCTTGATTTTTATGGAACTTCTTCCAATCAGTACCATAAGATATATGGAAAACAGTGAGGAGAATGTGTATGTTGATATTAGGGCTTAAAGGCTTAATAGCTAGGTTAAGTTAAGTACACATCCACATGATGAAACATTTACATGTACATTTTTAGCAAATAACTGAATCAGATTTAATTTGTTCATTTTATTTTTCCTTTTTCCACAGGGTGGTTTGGAATTAGAAAGGACTTCTGTGAATTTCTCCTAGGGACATGTCCCTTTCTTCAAGAGTATGGAAACATTTCATGCAAATTTTCTGAAAGTATTTTCTCAAGGGCACCCCGTGAGGAAACGTCAATTGAACCACAGCGCAAACCAGTGATGCACGAATATCCTGCAAAATGCATTGTGCCAGTCGTATCCATCGAGATGCCAGACTAATGGTTTCGCATGCACAGACATTACACACAACAGGTTGTTGTTGCAGAAGATCAAACCAACACTGTTGTATAACACATGTGAAGATGCAAAAAAGCAACTGACACAGGATTCATGCAGTTCATTTCAAGTGCCCTGGATATACCCACTGCCTTCTTTGCTTTGTGATATATTCGTGCCAGACATTTTACCCAGCTGAGATTTATTACAATTGTACAGAGAAACTTTTAAGGCAGAAATGAAGCCATCAGTACATTATCCAAGGATCATATCTGTTTCTTGCTAAGCAGTCTGCGTGCTACAATCTTCAACAGATGTCTGTGGAACACCTTGATAAATGTAGCCTCAGTCATCCTTGTTTCACTTACTTAAAACAGTTTGGCTTCAACCTTACCAAAATGGCCCGTCCCCTCCCCCAAAATGATGTTGATCCACAAAAAAACACACTGTAGATCAAAAACAACATATTTGTGGAGAGGAAGGGGGTTTTCAAAAGTATCCCACCACTTTGGTCAAAGACTGTAGGCTTGACTTCTTGATTTGGGGTTCCAAATTGTTCCTGAATAGCACCTTAAGAGGTGCTTAGACCAGACTGTTAAGTTCCATTTCCAGAAAGAACGTTCAGCAAGAAAGATCAACACTCTCTATTTAAAAAAGAGCTTCAAATGACATTAATTTTTTCCTAAAAGTTAACCACTTTATAAAGCACAATGAACAATACTACACCAACATACTGCTCAGCAGCCTTCAGTCAAATGGTCACACTTCAGGATTTCATCCACAAACTCAAAACTTAGGACCACCTTGTACAGCATGACAAACACCCCAACAGGAAAGTACTGCTTAGTAGCTTTTATCTGAAGGGTCACACTTTACAATTTTGTCTACAGACGTGAAAGTTGAAACCACCTTACACTGCAATGAACAGCACCACAGGAAAGTACTGCTCAGTAGCTTTCCTTTGAATGGTCACCCTTTATGATTTCATCCTCAGACTTGAAAGTTAGAACCACCTTGTACAGCATAATAAACAGTACCACAGGAAAGTACTGCTCAGACCCAAAAGTTAAAAAGCACTTGATATGACTCAAAGGAGTGAAAATGAAAGGCCAATTTAAAGTTAAATTACTCTTGTAATTCTCTGTACAGACCATAAAATAACTTCCATTATTTAATGTCATGGGTGTCAGGCATAAAGCAAAAGTCAAGGAGAAATTAAAGCCCAATTTCATGAAAAGTAGCTTTCATGTAAACAGCTGGGAATAGTCATGTTGTGTTTTGTTAATGAATATAATATACAATGTTTTAAGTCTAAATTTCAAAATAAAAACACTATTTTATTGCAATAATAATTTCTTAAGAACTTGTTTAATAAAATTGTCTGAGAACCATGTATTTTCTACTGTTTTCTTGTATAATTATATTATTAATTATATCTCAAAAGGCTCATACTTAAGAATGTTCTTCACAGTCATTACTTATTACTGTCAACTTGCATACTGAATTGTTTTCACATGATGGACACTGATCACTATTTGTTGTTGTTGAGTTTAGTTTTGTAAAGTCTCTGACTGCTTGTCACCAATTTGTTTGGCCACTATTGCCAATCAATTTATCACTCAAATCTAAGGAGTCCACAGTTTCTATAGCCTGAAAAAACAGCCAACATTTTGCTAGGTCACCACTTGAGCCCTCACAAAATGACATCTGAGTAACGAGCGCAGAAATTTCATACTGATGACGCACCACTAGCCAGATCCAGGTAGTGCATCTGATTGGTTGAATCGTGAGGGAATTCCTTTTCAACCAATCAGAAGCCCTACCTGGATCTGGGTAGTGACATGTCATCAGTATGGAATCTCTGCGCTCGTTACTCAGGCGTCATTTTGCAAGGGCTCGAGTGGCGACCTTGCGAGACGCCAGCTGTTTTCTCAGGCTACAGTTTCTATCAGCTATTCGATGTGATGCAAGATTTAACTTGTTACGGTCAAAATACTCAGCGTGTTCTGCTCATTATTTAGGAATGATTTTCATTAATCAGGAACAGATTGCATTATTGGAATCAAAATTCCATTTTTAAACTGAAGATTGAAATCTTCCAACAGCAGACTCATTCGAAGTAACAAATGTTGATTGGGTTGTTATGTACATAAGCCAAAACTTCACACGCAAAATTCAAAACCGTTGGCGGCTGTTGGTTTCAGTCGGTTTGACATTACAGGGAATTTTTCTCAATTTTCAGGAACATTTCTTGTGCATTTACAGCACACTTGTGTTTTAAGAAATTATTCTTCGCAGTTTTATAACAGCAGACTGCTTCTTTACGTGTAAAAGTACTTGCGATTAATATGTTGTTGAGCAAACACATATCAGGTCAGATACGTCAAGCTGCCAACAGTCTGCTACTTGCAGGTGAACATTTGCTTCATGTCAATAATAAATCAGTCAGCATTCCTTATTTGGAACAAGGCTACTGTCAATTTAGCCTGCACGCAGATGTCTCCTATTTCCTTCGCACGTAGGCTAGCATTGATTCCAATAATGCAATCCGTTCCTGATTAATGAACGTCATTCCAAAATAATAAGTGGAACGCACTGAGTATTCCAACTGTAAACCTAAAAAATTTACAAACCTGTTGTTGATGTTGTACGATTGGAAAGCCACATGACTGTTTTTTTTTTAATTAATGACACCTTTTTCATTTATTGGCAGAAGTGTATTGAAAATTTACAGTCAAAGTTGGTGATAACAAAAGCTATACTTTGACAAACTAGTGGTAACCACTCCACTTGTTACGGCAAGCAAATGTTTTATGCAGATTAGCCTTAATGCTGGCATCTAAGGCAAATAGCCTCCATGTGCAAAGTATAGGCAGATCCTTGTTTTTGCCGGCAGTCTTTGATCTAAGCATTGTCATAAGTAAAAGTTATCAAAAATTTTATAGTTAGCTTGGCAAATGAAAACATGAAAAATTGAAAGAGACAGGCACAATTAGTAAAACTCGTAAATATGAGAGGAAAATGTTGAAAATTGAAGGAGATATTCCTTTTTGAAAAAGGTCAAATTTACAGACGTTTGTATGGCTGGGTGGCATATAAACGTCTGTAAATCAGGGCTCGAAATTAACTTTGTGGAGTACTGGCCCATTACCACCCCAGTCAGATTTCAACTGGCCATAATGTAAGTTTCACTGGCCACACGTAGAGACAACTCAATCTTAATGACAAACGTTTCTATTAACTAGTTTGTAATAAGAATAACTTCTAAACAGTTATGAAAGAGACTAACCAACATGGCTTCAGGACCAACCCCGTCAACATGGTGGAGATACCATTCCTGCTTGTTTTTCAATTTGTAGCACCATAACTTGAAAACGTTTTTCGTTTTAAACGTTCACTTAGTTTAGGTACACAAATAATTTAAAATTAATCAAGTAAATTTTTTAAAAAATTTTCTCCAGGCCAAAGTGGCCAGTTGTTCCAAATTTCTCCTGGCCAAAGTGTTAATTCTACAGGCCAATGGCCAGCAGACCACTGTTAGTATCGAGCCCTGGTAAATGTTGTAAATTTTGAAAGCATCATTTGAAACCAGTTTCCATCCTTTTTCTTTCAAACTTCGCATGTTAATTAAACATTAAATGCTCTTTCTAGTTATAATCTTTCTTTGTTTATCAAATGAATTTCAATTTTCAAGATGTAAACAATGACGTCAGCAAGGATCCGCCTATTGCACAACTATTTAGAACTGAGTGTTGTTAAAGCAATGTTCAGGTAGGTGAGGAAACTGTGACAAACAGTTCAACACCAACACCCAAGAAGAAGGTCACGCATCCATGACAACAGCGTGATCTGCACATTATCAACTTGACAGCCACAGTTCAACTTGTTATTCCAGAGTACTGGAGTCATGTACTCATTGTGTTCTATATTTGGCGTCTTCCTAGCATGTTCTTGTACATATGCCACAGTCTGGTTGTCAACTGTCACTACTGATATGGGATATCGCCATAGTGACTGTCACTGTCAAGTCGCCTAAGCCTTCTCCATTAATGGTGGTGGTGCAACAACTTCTTCTGCAACCATGAAATCCTCCTAGGTGCCAAAACAATAATTATTGTTATTGGTATAGTCGGGAGTTCACCAAGTTTTACGGTGTGAGTCCAAAAACTCTTAACAATACTGGGCTTCGGAATAACTATTAGTACAGAAGGTAGAAGACAAATCATTTATGAAAAAATAACCCAGTGACTTTGAAACAAACTTTTTGTTAACACTCCAGGTGATTTGAGCTCTTATTTTACGGGTAACCAGAAAAATTCACAAATCAAAGTCAACTAAAAGATTTCCAGCCTTCTCAGGGATATAACTTTGAAAACGTGGGGTATTCTGTAGTTTCTCCCACATAATTGCACCTTACAGTATCTGGAGAATTGTTGGCGGATTGGTTATGAACAACAAAGAGATCATATTATTTCAAAACTTAAATTCTTCCAACTGTACTACAATGCTTAATTGTATTGACAAGGGTATTGACAAACTGCGAGCCAGCAAGCCATGCGAGTCATTCGAGGCAAATTGATTAGTTCCCCGTCCTGTTGTATTTAAAAAAATTCCTCCATTGTTCCTTTTTGTTCATCTATCAAAAATAACATTGTATTTTGACCCAGATTTAACGCAAGAACAGAGACTTAGCCTTGGAATATCTTGATTTACTGAATCACTTGTACCTCTAGATATATAGTTCATTGTGGTTCATATTAACCTAATTTAGTAACCAACTGCATGTATTGAAAAATTGAAAAATTAATCAGAATTGAAAATTAATCCGCAAGTTCATATGTAACTAGTGAAGTTTCTGACAAAATGAAAGTTGACTTTAATGACATGCAAACAGCTTTGCCATGAAAGCAGCATTGGGGACGCTAATTTGTTTAATAAATTGTACAGATGTGTTAACCCTTTAAGTCCCACCAGTCAGCATCAAATTTCTCCCCAGAGTATCAATACACTTGTTCAGATCCATGGAAAGGTTGTGAGAATGAAGGAAGTGATAACGAAAGAGAAATTCAGTCTTGAATTTTAAACGCATTCTCTAAACTAGTCATAGGCTACAGGAAACACTTAAAGACTGAAAGGAGAAATGAATTTGTATATTGGCATTGGGCTTTAAAAAAATCTGCCATCCAGCTCTCAATGTAATCGAAATGCAATACCCTGCATAGATGATGGTTTCTTTGGCAGGCAAAATCGCGAGAGTTTGCCACAAGTAAACTGACAACCATCGTAGACTATAAAGCATAACGATTCTGGAAAGAATGGTTGGTCAAGGGAAGACGTTAAGTTTCCAATAATATTTATGATTTGAGGGAATAAGTTAAACAACTAAACAAGGAACTCGAGAGAGATGAAAACTTTTGTCCGCCACTTGTACTTTTATAAATAAATAAATAAATAAATAAGTAAATAAATAAATAATCATAGATAATCCGCTGACCAAAGATATGGGAGTGACCCACAGAGTCCCTTCCAGAGATTAGTTTCATAGTTTCCATTAGACTTTCAAGTCGTGACGTGACAGTTATTTCACGTGACTCGCATGCCTCGCATGAATGGCTCGCACGCCTCGCATGTTGACTCGCATGGCTCGCATGCCTCGCTGGCTCGCATAATGTACACACTCTACATTGTATGTTGAGAATTACCATTTTAAAAGTGTTATGAATAACTTCAAAATGACTAACCAGATCATAGATTACTCGCACAATCAAGGAACAACTTGGACAACGGGCTACATCTTCACCATTTTCTAATTCTTGCTGTTGATAAAATGCAGAGAAAGAATCGAGTAAGAATAAGGTTATTTTTATTTTCAAGAAAAAATTATCATCCTAAGCTTAACTTTTTCAGCACATCATCTCATCTCGTTTGCGAACACCTCCTACACCAGCAATGTGTTACTGCCTCTGAGGAAATACCCACCATTTATTAACTAAAACAAGCAAAAGAAATTATCACGTTTTATCACGTTTACCTCCGAGTGATTTAAAAACTAAAAGGTCTGTTTGCAATGCGAGTTATACAAACTGCTGTTTCGTGTGATTAAAAGTTCCTCTCTAACCTTTGTAATCTGAAACTGGTCACCGCAAGGGCATGGGTAGAAATAAGTCTCGGATTCCTCGTCGTATTCAAAATCTTCGATTTCTACTTCGTCGTGAAATACAGCCATAGTCTAACTTCCTTCCACAATCGACAACATGTGTTACGAGAAATGTCGCAATATGGCTAAGGATCCAGGCCTCAATCTCACCCAGAGGCATGGGCACCAATAGCCAATGACTTCCGGTCTTGAGGAAGTAGCGAGATAAACGTAGTCGGCTGTGTAGCATATGATATTGCCCTTCTAACTTTCGGTTTATGTTCTAGAACACGTACTTCAAGTCAACGACGAAACTACTGTAAAATCTATCTCGTGGAGCAGCCTAGTTCCTTGTTTCTCTCAGAAAGGAATCGAAGAGGTTAATGTGGACACACGCGATAACTGGGAAAGCAAATCTCTAATCTCCTGAGCACTTTTCGAGTTGTACACGTATTTATATTCGCGAGTGTCGCGTGTTTCCCTCGGCAGTCCCTAAGAAAAACTGGCTGGATTGCTTTCAATCAAGAGATTTGAAGCTGTGTAGTGTTAGAATCACACTATTCTGTGTGCAGTTGTTAGCAGGGAAGCCGAAGGGGGGGGGAGAGATTGGTGTTCCAACTACAGAGCAAATTTAACCCTTCGGACTTGATTTTCTTAAAGCCAGAAAGGAAGAGAGGGATTGAAACCCTACCCTAAAACCATCATTGAGATCAGGGGGATAGGTTTCCAGCAAGCAGACGTTTCTCGCTCAAGTCCTTCTTAACCCTGGTAAAACGCCAACTGACCTGTACCCACATCATTGATAAAAAAGAAATTGTTTTTAACACTGTTATGCAAATCGCTACGTAGCCGATACGTGCGAACTCTCAGAAGCTAAAAATAGGATTGTTAAGGGGCCTTTTAACAACCGGAAACAGGTTCGTGGGTTGACAAAGGAGCTCGGGCATAGACCTGTTTGCATATATAGTTACGTTCATTTGAACACACCTCCAGAAACTATCAATGACTGCTACTTGACAATTGTCAACATGTCGCAAAGATGGAGAAAGCTAGCAACTGCTGGAGTTTTAGGCAGCGAGGATCATCTAGACGGCGAAATTGACCTGCACAATCTAAAGGAAGTTGAGCCAGAGCTCTTCATAAAGTTTGTGCGAATTCCCTCCTTAAAAACCTACACGAGTCTGATTGCGAAACTTGAAGGGTGCTCCAAAAAATGGCTGACGGAGTTTTTGGTGCTTGGAGGGTTTTCAGCGCTGTTTGAAGTTCTTGAGAAACTCAGTGAGCGTGGTCTGAGTAAGTTTTCCGACGCTTTTCTGCAGCTTGAATGTGTGCGATGCATCAAAGCTGTGATGAACAATGTAACTGGGTTGGAGTTTATTACTAATCACCCTTCGCTAACGAATCAACTTGCAACAGGTAAGTTAAATTACTTTTTTCCAAGATTTCTATTGAAACTCGCGGCTGATTTTTGTGTTGTAAATGAAGAATGTTCAGTGGTTAGTCTATTAGACCGACGTTGAAAACCATTTGAAAAAGGGGCAGTTTCATCATAATTGGCTAAATGAGAGGCGTGAATGAATAAAGTGATTTATTTTAATTGTTGTTTTTTTTAAATTATTATTATCATTTTTAATCAACACACTCCAATCATTCGTTGTTAAACTGGTTCTGTCACTGCAGACTCAGTAGGGATTCTAGTGACATTTATTTTTAGTGGCGATTCTTGTCTCACGAATAGACTGGTGCATTTGGAGACTGATAAAAAGTATTTAAAAAATTAGGTGAAACTGACGAAGTCTAAGCGGTATTCTCGATTTTAAGACTTTGTATGGGAAATTCACTTTTGTTCTCAAAATGCTAATTAGCCAGGACTGTGGAAATGAACTTCGCTTACCTCAGTGTGGGGTTGTTTTTGTGTTCGTGAACATTTTCAAGCGAGTTTTTGGCTCGGTGCTGTTCGCGATGTTACTTCCCCTCAAGAACACCGAGCGTTACAACTTCCTTTCTGCCCTGAGGGCAAAATTCATGGCGCGCGTATCCCTTTTGATACAATAACAATCTGGTATTGCGGTTAATTCTAATTTCATAACAATGCCAATGTGTTTTACGAAAAGATCGTGAAGATACTGATTTAAAGAGAATTCGTGGAAAATACTGGATTGCTAAGGTATAGAAATTACGTACTGAGTGCAGGAAATAAGAAACTCGTTCACCATTTAGCATAAAGAAAAAATCTGACCAGCGCTAAAAGACACCAAACAGTTTAGATGTACAAGCTCAAGCAAACTCGTGATTCTGTTTTCGTGATACAGAACTGGCACGCAGCCAAACCAAATACGCCCTCTCTACCCGCTCTCTACCAGAGTCCACCTCAGAAATCCTGTGAAACATGTCCCTGTGCATGTAGAGGCCGGATAGTCTAGTTAGTGTGTGGACGAAAACCTAAATTGTGACCCAAAACTATTGAGCAGGACTTTCATGTGGTTCCGTTTCTTGTGCTGAACTAGGTCGTTCTAGCTTTTGCCGCAGCGGTGCCATGGTCGGAAATCGTTAAGTGTGACCATTCAAATGAAAACTTTTGAGCAGTATTTTCTTTTGATGGTGATTGCTTTTTTCAGTTTTTGATTAAAGAAAATCTCATAACATTTCATGTTTTATTTTTTCAAATTTTTCATATTTTTATCAAATTCTCTTTGCCAAGGTTAATGAACGACGACCTGACCTACTAATGATTAATCAATACAGTATCGTGATAAAGAAAAACTGGGCTAGATTGAATATTTTTTAAGTTTCTCAGTTGCCTCAACGTAATCACTGAGCCTGCTACTGTATCATTAAATTAAATACGATAGCGACGTTTGAGAAGAAAAGCAATAAAAACAACACTCGCCAATCTCTTCATTTCCGTATGATTGCCTTGTGATTATTAAAAAGATCACCGAACTGAAGTATAGAGTATTGGTCGTAGGGTTAACCCAAGTGGGTTGCCTTTATGGATTTCGTTGTTTTGATAAAATCAGCTGGATATTTGGCAGTTCCTGTATTAAAATACGGTTAGAAACGTTGTGAGCACAGGACAGGCACGAGGTTACTACAGTTAATCGGCATTATCAAATTTGCACCCCTGCTTTTGTAATAAATTGCCATCTTCTTAGCCAATCAGATTACAGGAACTGTTGTTTTGCCTTCTCACAGGCAACTTCGCCTTCTCGCAGTCAGCACGCTATTCGACCTGCTGCATACCTTTTCGTCTCAAGTGAACTACTTATATTCAATCAGGTTACGTGTGAGAGAGTCTTATATGACCCTATGGCATAGCTGAAATTATAATCTGAACAGACGTGTTACACCATAGAATAACTTGGCAAAAGCTTCTTGTGGACCGGAAATAATTGTGCGGGAGGACAAGGAAAAAACAGTGAATTTAGAGCATAGCGCCAAGTATATAAAATCCTAAAGCAGGTTCGAACGTAGGAGCTACCAGAGGTTGTCGCTTTATTGATCACAGTAGAAAAGTCAAAGTGCAGAATGAAGTCCTTGTGGAGGCAAATGTCGCTGAAGGCCGGTTTCGGCAACCTAGACCAAATGGACGGTGAAATTGATCTTCAAAATTTATCGGAGATTGAACCTGAGCTATTTATCAAGTTTGTGAGAATTCCGTCCCTCAAAACGTACTCAAGCTTGATCACAAAACTTGAAAGCTGTTCGAAAGAGTGGCTGACGGAGTTTTTAGAGCTTGGAGGGCTTTCGTCATTGTTTGAAGTTCTAGAGAAACTTAGCGAGCGTGGTCTGGCTAAGTTTTCCGATGCTTTTCTGCAACTTGAATGTGTGCGATGTATTAAGGCCGTGATGAACAATGTCACTGGATTAGAGTTTATGGCTAACGATACCTCCCTAACGAGACATCTCGCAACCGGTAGGTAAAGTTATTCCCTTTCTTTAAGTTAATATTTGGTGTTGTTCTTGAAGAATGAAGTAGTCTAAAGACAATTATGGAGATTAGATTAGCAGGCGTTGACGTAAAATGGACTCATTAGAGATCGTTTGTTTGCTTGATAGGGGGGAGGTATAGATAGAATTGCAAGCTAAGAAAATTGTCTTTGTCAGGAACGTCTTGAACCGAAGTTTGCTCTTATTTTGAAAGTTATAGCCAGATATTTCTTCAAATCAATTGATTTACATAAATACATGCCTAGAGGATGGTGTTTATGACAAATTATAGTTGCTAATCAATGACGGGTGGGCAATAAAAGTACCTCAAGTACCTGCGTATATAGTGATCAGTAAATAACATTTCAAGTAGAGCCTTTTCCCGTTTCTCAGAGTGAACTTTTGTTCTCAGCCTGGTGACGACAAAACCATCAACACTGCTTGGAATAGTGCCCTCAGCTAAAATAGCCAAGGCATCCTTAAGAAAAGCCACGTACTTGTAAATTAGCGAAGATATATTTCCAGAGAGCCTGCTAGAAATTTCGCGGGGCTTTGCCGAAGTGTATTTCGTACAGCAATCTTTGCCCAACCATATAAACATTGTAAAAATATAGCCTTTTACCGTTTCGTTCAGCCATTCGAGTTTAATAACTTTTTTCAGAGAGGTCAAATGTGTTTAAAACTTATCCACAACTCCGAGTTAACAAAATACAAAACATTTTAGGTGAAAAATACATATCGTGATCCTTGCATGAACATGCAGCTGAAATTAGTGAAGTGTATCATAACATGCAAATTCTTTCACAGACGTAAAATGGTCATTTTCTACCATAATCCTAATAAACAAGTCTACAGAAAGTAATTTAGGTTATGATTTGAAGTCGAACTCACCTTCTAAACGTGGCCTAAACGTAAATCTGTATGTATTTGGGATTGTTTGGGTTTCTGTGGTTTACAGTTATATAACGATTGACAGCAAGAAGAGGTTGAAAGAATGAAAAATATTGTTTTGTCTGTCAGTTTACTGTAGCGATGCGCAATGTGGTTCCATATTTTGCTGACTCTATAGATGATATCCTGAGGTGTGCCACGGCATTTGCGGCATTTTCACCTAAGCGTTTTTTATTGGCTTTTCAGAAAATGAAGCGTTAATTCTTGAGCAAATGCTTAGCACATATTTATCTTATTAGTCAACATATGAAAGGTTTCCTGTTGAGCCCGATTAACATTTCATCGATTTTACAAGATCGCGTCGCCCCCTTGCTGTTTTTGTTTTGGCCCAGAATATTGAAAAAATATATATGTTATTTTGCGTCATCACGTTACCTCTCGTTGTTGTTTACAGTATTTTTGGTAGGCTTCATGCATATGAGTTAGGTTTGTGCTGCGCCTACCAACTCCAAAGGGATTTTTAAAATTTGCATATTTTGGGGCCTGTACGGGGTTATCCTGGCACGAAGGCAGTACTACCATGTTTCTTCTTTTCTTCGTTGCCTTGTTTACAAGGCAGCTAAGGTTTCCCTAGCGCTAGGTTTCTTTAGCCCTAGCTGAGACAACTTTTCTCTTGTAAACGCGTCGCTTCAGGTGGGGATAACTCGCCTGCCCTGGACAGCTTTTTGCAGGTTGCTAAAGTCAAAATCTGTGCTTAATATTGACAAAAGAGCATAAAATACTCCAATCAGTTTCAACACTTAATTTACTTCTTCTAGTAAAGGAGTATTTTTGTTGGAATAGCAACATATTTTGGCGAAATATTGTGTCATTGTTTCTTGCGAAAGGTCTGATCAAAGATTGTTTTCTCAATACTAGTTTGGTCATCAAACTCCTTTAAAACTCCGTTAAAGAAGTTTGTATTCATATCTGTTTGCTGATTTTTGAAAATTGGACGTTAAACTTCCGTAACCGGAATTCTCGATTAGTAAGTATAGACTTGGTATGGGAATTAATTTCACTTAGGGTCACAAAAAGCTAAAATAGAGCCATGTTGCGGGAATATACCACCACGGCCCTCAAAATGGGATTGTCTTTTGTATTTTCTGTGTAATTTGGGCGCAAACTGTGGCCAAAGTGAGTTTTAGGTTCGAAGTTGCTCGAGGTGTTGTTTCCGTCTCGACACCTCGAACCCAAAGCTCACTTAAATGGCCACAAATTGTGCCAGGAGCATATGATTGTGCCCATGTCAGATTACACAGATGAACAATGCCAGATGATATGGACTATTTCAGATTATCTGGGTCCAAAAATACATCGTATATAACTTTTCATGACCTGACATAGCTTCAGCGAATTTAATATTTTCTTGGGGAACTAGATTCCAATTTTAATTAGGGCAGCAACCAGCGACGTGCATGACCGTGCGAAAACACGGCCATCCATCAGTGAAAATGCGTTCCGTTATTGAGGGATGTAATGTCACCCCCACTATTCAATGAATAGTGGCGGTGCAATCAATACCACGCCTTTATTTATTCATTTATTTATTTATTTAAGACACTTCACGTATTCAGCTCCGGTTTTTCTAGATCTCCCCTGCGGCAATCTCCCTTTAGCTAGCCTGGCTGAAAATCTGAAAACTCAGGATTTGATTTCATACCCCTCTTCAAATAGCTTTCGGTAGTGTTTCTAAGATCTCTATTTGAAAGGCGGAACTTAGAATTACGTAACTCGGACGGCGGAAGCTAGAACCCAGAAGTTCCTGGAAGTCGGAACTCGAAAGTGCTTGTTTGTGTTTTTTTGTTCTGTTTGTTTCTTTGTTCGTTTGGGTGGGTGGTAGATTGCGAGCAGTCTCTCTTTTGCTCTAAAATTCCGTGCGGGACGAGCAGCGAAGCCGCAAGTACGATATTCGTCATCAGTTCGAGTGGCGAGCGGCCAAGCCGCGAGTAGCGTGGGCGGGAGAGCAAGCGAAGAGCGAAATGGGAGTGTCCTGTCATTGATGCGAACTGTTAAAGGGCTTCAGAAATGCAGTATGAAAGCAGGGCAGACTCTCTTTTCGCTCTTCGCTCGCTCTCCCGCCCGCGCTACTCTCGACTTCGCCGCTCGCCGCTCAAATATCGTGCTCGCGACGGCACGGATTTTAGAGCAAAAGAGAGACTGCTGGCAGTTTAGGTGGGTGGGTGTTTTTTCTCTGTTTGTTTGTTTGTTTGTTTGTTTGTTTGTTTTGGTGCACGTGTATAAGTCTACGCCTTTAGACTTTGAAACCGTACATGACATTTCAAGACAATTTTGTGTAGGTGGTCAAAGAGTTTTAATGAATAAAATCGTGGTTGTTTAACAATCATTCCACGAAAAAGATCGTTAGCTACAACGTAGATGACGAGCTCATAGCTTTGAGTTTACAACGAGATTGACTGGAATAACTGTTTCATGATAAAGATAACCAACTTGATGAAAAGAATTGTTGTTAACTTATTAATTGAAACATTTATTTCCGCCATCCATTCTTCGGAACTTCCTTTATATATTAGGGCGATTGGTACGTGTACTTGCTCTTTACCCCACTTGGTCATCTGTAAATTAAACGATGTTTTGTGGAAAGGAATACTGAGGAAACTTCACGATCTACCACGCCTCACTTTGATCATTGAACTGCTTTGCATTTCCTTATCTTTATATCGATGTTTGTAACCAGCGGACCGTAACCTCTTGGCCCAAAATATCTTCTTTCAAACCTGTACGTTGACGGCGTCATTTGCAATCTTATCTCGACTTATGTAGCACCAAGAACATTTCGCTCTTCGAAGTTAGTTATTTAATGATACCAAAGATATGGAAAAGTCAGGTTGGCAGAAACTTCGAAAGACGCCTATTTTTCAGCAAAGCAAGCTGGTTCTGTCACTGCAGACTAGGGATTCTAGTGACATTTATTTTCAGTGGCGATTCTTGTCTCACGAATAGAATGGTGCATTTGGAGACTGATAAAAAGTATTTAAAAAATTACAGTGAAACTGACGAAGTCTAAGCGGTATTCTCGATTTTAAGACTTTGTATGGGAAATTCACTTTTATTCTCAAAATGCTAAATAGCCAGAACTGTGGAAATCAACTTCGCTTGTCTTTGCGTTCGTGGCCATTTTTAAGCGAGTTTTTGGCTCGGTGTTGTTTGCGATGTTGCCTCCCCTCACGAACAACGATCCTTATAACTTCCTTTCTGCCCTGCGGGAAAAATTCCTGGCGCACGCATCCCGTTTCGAATTTCATAACAATTGGCCAATGTGTTTCACGATAAGATCGTGAAGATACTGATTTAAAGAGAATTCGTGGAAAATACTGGATTGCTAAGATATAGAAATTACGTACTGAGTGCAGGAAATAAGAAACACATTCACCATTTAGCATAAAGAAATGAAACGATACATCTTTTTTATTTGCTGAGTCTCACTTGACTTGTCTATCTTTCCTATATGCCATATGGTCTTTAAAACATCTGACCAGCGCTAAAAGACACCAAACAGTTTAGGTGTACAAGCTAAAGCAAACTCGTGATTCTGTTTTCGTGATACAGAGCTGGCACGCAGCCAAACCCGGTTTAGCTGCGAAACCCCTCTCTACCCGCTCTCTACCAGAGTCCAAGCTCAGACAGTTGAAACGTGTACCTGTGCATGTAGCGGCCGGATAGAATAGTTAGTGTCTGGACGAAAACCTAAATTGTGACCCAAAACTATTGAGCAGGACTTTCATGTGGTTCCGTTTATTGTGCTGAACTAGGTCGTTCTAGCTTTTGCCGCAGCTGTGCCATGGTCGGAAATCCTTAAGGGTGACCATTCAAATGAAAACTTTTGAGCAGTACTTTCTTTTGATGGTGATTGCTTTTTTCAGTTTTTGATTAAAGAAAATCTCATAACATTTCATATTTTGCTTTTTCAAATTTGTCATATTTTTATCAAATTCTCTTCGCCAAGGTTAATGAACGACGACCTAACCTACTAATGATTAATCAATGCAGTATCATGATAAAGAAAAACTGGGCTAGATTGAATATTTTTTAAGTTTCTCAGTTGCCTCAATGTAATCACTGAGCCTGCTACTGTATCATTAAATTAAATACGATAGCGACGTTTGAGAAGAAAAACAACACTCGCCAATCACTTCATTTCCGTTTGATTGCTTTGTGATTATTAAAAAGATCACCGAACTGAAGTATATAGTATTGGATGTAGGGTTAACCCAAGTGGGTCGCCTTTATGGATTTCGTTGTTTTGATAAAATCAGCTGGATATTTGGCAGTTCCCGTATTAAACTACCGTTAGAAACGTTCTGAACACAGGACAGGCACGAGGTTACTACAGTTAATCGGCATTATCAAATTTGCACCCCGGCTTTTGCAATGAATTGCCATCTTCTTAGCCAATCAGATTACAGGAACTGCTGTTTTGCCTTCTCACAGGCAACTTCGCCCTCTCGCAGTCAGCACGCGATTCGACCTGCTGCATACCTTTTCGTCTCAAGTTAACTACTTATATTCAATCAGGTTACGTGTGAGAGAGTCTTATATGACCCTATGGCATAGCTGAAATTATAATCTGAATAGACGTGTTACGCCATAGAATAACTTGGCAAAAGCTTCTTGTGGACCGGAAATAATAGTGGGGGAGGACAAGGAAAAAACAGTGAATTTAGAGCATAGCGCCAAGTATATAAAATCCTAAAGCAGGTTCGAACGTAGGAGCTACCAGAGGTTGTCGCTTTATTGATAACAGTAGAAAAGTCAAAGTGCAGAATGAAGTCCATGTGGAGGAAAATGTCGCTAAAGGCCGGTTTCGGCAACATAGACCAAATGGACGGTGAAATTGATCTTCAAAATTTATCGGAGATTGAACCTGAGCTATTTATCAAGTTTGTGAGAATTCCGTCGCTCAAAACGTACTCAAGCTTGATCACAAAACTTGAAAGCTGTTCGAAAGAGTGGCTGACGGAGTTTTTAGAGCTTGGAGGGCTTTCGTCATTGTTTGAAGTTCTAGAGAAACTTAGCGAACGTGGTCTGGCTAAGTTTTCCGATGCTTTTCTGCAACTTGAATGTGTGCGATGTATTAAAGCCGTGATGAACAATGTCACTGGATTAGAGTTTATGGCTAACGATACGTCCCTAACGAGACATCTCGCAACCGGTAGGTAAAGTTATTCCCTTTCTTCAAGTTAATATTTGGTGTTGTTCTTGAAGAATGAAGTAGTCTAAAGACAATTATGGAGATTAGATTAGCAGGCGTTGACGTAAAATGGACTCATTAGAGATCGTTTGTTTGCTTGATAGGGGGGAGGTATAAATAGAATTGCAAGCTAAGAAAATTGTCTTTGTCAGGAACATCTTGAACCGAAGTTTCCTCTTATTTTGAAAGTTATAGCTAGATATTTCTTCAAATCAATTGATTTACATAAATACATGCCTAGCGGATGGTGTTTATGACAAATTATAGTTGCTAATCAATGACGGGTGGGCAATAAAAGTACCTCAAGTACCTGCGTATATAGTGATCAGTAAATAACATTTCAAGTAGAGCCTTTTCCGTTTCTCAGAGTGAACTTTTGTTCTCAGCCTGGTGACGACAAAACCATCAACACTGCTTGGAATAGTGCCCTCAGCTAAAATCGCCAAGGCATCCTTAAAAAAAGCCACGTACTTGTAAAAAAGCGAAGATATATTTCCAGAGAGCCTGCTAGAAATTTCGCGGGGTTTGCCGAAGTGTATTTCGTACAACAATCTTTGCCCAAGCATATAAACATCGTAAAAATACAGCCTTTTACCGTTTCGTTTAGCCATTCGAGTTTAATAACTTTTTTCAGAGAGGTCAAATGTGCTTAAAACTTATCCACAGCTCCGAGTTAACAAAATACAAAACATTTTAGGTGAAAAATACATATCGTGATCCTTGCATGAACATGCAGCTGAAATTAGTGAAGTGTATCATAACATGCAAATTCTTTCACAGACGTAAAATGGTCATTTTCTACCATAATCCTAATAAACAAGTCTACAGAAAGTAATTTAGGTTATGATTTGAAGTTGAACTCACCTTCTAAACGTGGCCTAAACGTAAATCTGTATGTATTTGGGATTGTTTGGGTTTCTGTGGTTTACAGTTATATAACGATTGACAGCAAGAAGAGGTTGAAAGAATGAAAAATATTGTTTTGTCTGTCACTTTACTGTAGCGATGTGCAATGTGATTCCATATTTTGCCGACTCTGTAGATGATATCCTGAGGTGTGCCACGGCATTTGTAGCCTGCGTAGCAGGCGTAAACGGGGAAAGGGAAGGGGAGCGAGAACGCGGGAGAAAAATGGGGTTCTGGGAGCCCATTTTTCTCCCGCGTTCTTCCTCCCCTTCCCCTTCCCCGTTTACGCCTGCTACGCAGGCTACGGCATTTGCGGTATTTTCACCTAAGCGTTTTTTATTGGCTTTTCAGAAAATGAAGCGTTAATTCTTGAGCAAATGCTTAGAACATATTTATCTTATTAGTCAACATATGAAAGGCTGCCTGTTGAGCCCGATTAACATTTCATCGATTTTACAAGATCGCGTCGTCCCCTTGCTGTTTTTGTTTTGTTCCAGAATATTGGAAAAAATATATTATTTTGCGTTATCACGTTACCTCTCGTTGTTGTTTACAGTGTTTTTGGTAGGCTTTCATGCATATGAGTTAGGTTTGTGCTGCGCCTACCAACTCCAAAGGGATTTTAAAAATTTGCATATTTTGGGGCATGTGATGAGGTACGGTAACCATGGTTACCCTAGCAAGAAGGCTATCCCAGTACTACCATGTTTCTTCTTTTCTTCGTTGCCTTGTTTACAAGGCAGCTAGGGTTTCCCTAGCGCTAAGTTTCCTTAGCCCTAGCTGAGACGACTTTTCTCTTGCAAACGCGGCACTTCAGGTGGGGATAACTCGCCAGCCCTGGACAGCTTTTTGCAGGTTGCCAGAGTCAACATCTGTGCTTAATATTGGCAAAAGAGCATAAAATATTTCAATAGTAAATTTACTTCTTCCAACAATGAACTATTTTTGTTGGAATAGTAGCATATTTTGGCGAAGTTTTGTTCATTGTTTGTTGCGAAAGGTCTGATCAAAGATTGTTTCCTCAGTACTAGTTAGGACATCAAATCCCTTTAAAAGTCCATTAAAGAAACTCCGTTAAATTCATATCGGTTTGCTGATTTTTGAGAATTGGACGTTACACTTCTGTAACCGGTATTCTCGATCAGTATAGACTTGATATGGGAATTAATTTCGGGAATAACCCCACGGTACTCAAAATGGGACGGTCTTTGGTGGTTTCTGTGTTATCTGGGCGCAATTTGTGGCCATTATAAGTGAGTTTTAGGTTCGATGTTGCTCGAGGTGTTCTTTCCGTCTCGACACCTCGAACCAAAAAATTCACTTGAAATGGCCACAAATTTTGCCTGCGTTTCTATACAGGCGGTGTAGAGTGTCTGCGACGCAGGCTACACAAATTGTGCCCATGCCAGATTACACAGATGAACAATGACAGATGATATGGACTATTTCAGATAATCTGGGTCCAAAAATGCATCGTACATCACTTTTCATGACCTGGCATAGCTGAGAGAATTTAATATTTTCCTGGGGAACTGGATTCTAATTTTAATGTGGGCAACAGCCAGCGACGAGCATATCTGTGCGAAAACACCATCCATTTATTTATTTATTTATTTATTTATTTATTTATTTAAGACATTTCACGTATTTAGCTACGGTTTTTCTAGATCTCTCCTGCGGCAATCTCCCTTATCTTTACTAACCAGGCTGAAAACCTGAAAACCCAGGATTTGATGTTATAGCTCTCTCCAAATAGCTTTCCGTAATGTTTCCAAGATCTTTATTTGAAAGGCGGAACTTAAAATTACGTAACTCGGACGGCGGAAGCTAGAACTCAGAAGTTCCTGGAAGTCGGAACTCGAAAAATTATTGCTTGTTTCTGTTTTTTTGTTATGTTTGTTTCTTTGTTCGTTTGGGTGGGTTAACCTGAAATCATGCCCTCATCGCAGGTTAGGGTGGGTGGGTGTTTTTGCTTTGTTTGTTTGTTTGTTTTGGCGCACGTGTATAAGTCTACGCCTTTAGACTGAAACTGTACACGACATTTCAAGACAATTTTGTTTAGGTGGTCAAAGAGGTTAAATGAATAAAATCGTGGTTGTTTAGCAATAATTCCACGAAAAAGATCGCTAGCTACAACGTAGATGACTTTGAGTTTACAACGAGATTGACTGGAATAACTGTTTCATGATAAAGATAGCCAACTTGATGAAAAGAAATGTTATTAACTTATAAATTGAAACATTTATTTCCGCCATCCATTCTTCGGAACTTCCTTTATATATTAGGGCGATTGGTACGTGTACTTGCTCTTTATCCCACTTGGTCATCTGTAAATTAAACGATGTTTTGTGCAAAGGAATACTGAGGAAACTTCGTGATCTACCACGCCTCACTTTGATCATTGAACTGCTTTGCATTTCCTTATCTTCATATCGATGTTTGCAACCAGCGGACCGTAACCTCTTGGCCAAAAATATCTTCTTTCAAACCTGTTGACGGCGTCATTTGCAATCTTATCTCGACTCATGTAGCACCAAGAACATTTCGCTCTTCGAAGTTAGTTATTTAATGATACCAAAGATATGGAAAAGTCAGGTTGGCAGAAACTTCGAAAGACGCCTATTTTTCAGCAAAATATCCACGTCGATTCAAATCAAGGACAATTCAGCAACATCGAACCAGAGCTGTGCATTAATCTGCTCCGAATACCATCCCTGAAAAACTTCTCTGCACTTCACCCTAAACTTGCCAAATGTTCGGCCGACTGGATGACGGAGTTTCTTGCCCTTGGAGGGCTGGATGTGCTCATGAACGCTTTGGAGATCCTTTCCGTGCGTTTGTCGTCCTCAAATTACCATGTGGGTTTCATGGATGCATTCGTGGCGATCGAGTGCGTTCAGTGTATCAAAGAGGTTTTAAACTCAGAAGCTGGCGTGCAGTATTTCTCCTCCTCCCCAGATCTTGTCTGCCAGTTGGTATATGGTAAGAAAACGTTTCCATTTCGACAAAATGTGTCTGCTTTCAATCGATAATTCCAGATCTTGTTTGTAGTAATAATTAGAGTATCACTTATATTGCCTCGGGGTCTTTCTTCATCTTGGGTGTCATCATTTGCATTTTAGCTTATTTCATTTTCTAAAGGTCTGTCGTTTTTGTGTTACTTTCGTTGCATTTTAAACTTTCCTTAACTGTGAATCTGTTGATTCGATTAGAACTGAATTGTATGGGTTTTCAGTGCGAAAACCGACCAGCTCTTCCTTGCCAGGCACATTGTCATTAATATGCTTCTAAGAGGTTAAATGTTTTAAATATCACTGGAGTGGACCGGCTTCTTGATAGATAAAAGTCGTTGCTTTTAATATTCCGCGAGACTCACAAAATGAGCCACCTGCGCAAATTAGTTGATATAATCCTTAAACTTTTAAAATCGTTTTTGTTTTTACACACGAATCGTGGTTTCCGGTACTGAATGTGCGCCTCTTGAAATCAATCTACACTGCGCGTTAAACGGATTACATGGGATAACCTGTGGTCTGAAAGGACCTGCATTAACTGTGATACAGTTTCGTGTTTCTCTTTTATAGCCAGTTTCAAGAGATTTACATGTTCATATCTCAAGATCTAAAGTAAACTGCTAGGGACCGCTAGCAGTCTAGATCTGAAGTCCGGATCTCTTGAGACATAACGTGATCTTTAAGAAAAGTCGCGTGCGTGAAATGCGTGACTTAAAAAAACGCAAAGGCGTGATTGTCCGTGATCGTAACGAAACTAGTTACGTAACAGTCAAGTTTTGAATCCCGGGGCGGGGGGGGGGGTTGTATTCCGGATTTCTATTGACGGGGATGATCGAATGGGGGCAAAAATCAAAACCCAAAAAAATCCCTAGGGCTTCCAACAAAACCCAAAAATATCCCTGGTCCAAAAAATCCCATGCCGAATTTCCAAGCCTTAAAAATTTCCAGAAAGGATTACATGATACAACACGAACTACGCTGTCAGCACTACCAAGAATCTTGAGATTGTTTTGAATACCCCCAAAATAATCCCTACTTAAATCGAGCCATACACAAAAAAAAATACTTGCCAAATTCTCCTACCTAAAAAAATCCCAGAATCGAAAATTTCAAACCCAAAAAAATCCTTCGATCATCCCCGTCACTTGAAATCCGGTGTACCCCCGCTGGGTTTGAATACCGCCGTCACATCCTTTAAATTATGTTTATGGGTTCCTGTTTCAAGCAAATCTTCGTGATTACAACAAAGTGCTCGATGCGGGGTGGTCTAGTAAACTCAGTTCTTTGGGCGAGCGAGGGATTTGTGTCAACTCGACCTGAACACGCACGAATGCTTGACCACGCGAGACATGTGCGTGACTAGTCGGAAGTCTTGAGTAAAACAAAGGCGTAATGAACCGTGGTCGTAACAAAACAAGATTAAAAAAGTCACATCTCGAAATGGAACTCGCTGCATTAATTTGGACTCTTTTTAATTATTAATAGTGCGGAAGTTACATTCTTTAAGACTGGCGTAAGGCTTCAAGCAAATCAGAGCAAATCTTCGTGATATAACATAAGTGCTTGAAAAAGTAACGCGTCGGACGTCAATTCTTTGAGCCCCGCGAAGGATTTGTGTCAACTTGACCTGAACACGCGCAAATCCTCGCTCACGCGAGACATACGCAAGATTAGTCAGCCCGAGTTAAATTCCCGTGTGTAACAAAAACGTTAAAAGTCGCAGTTGCCTGGCTTTATTGACTGTTCCTTCTTTATCCTTTGTTAGAGATCGACGTATTTCTTTTAACATTGCAAAATAACACAAGCCTACTTCTCAGCCGCTTACTAGACGTAATTCTTAGTACAATTGAAGAACCATTTTTTTCTCTCCTCTTCTCTTCTCTTCGCTTCGGTTCTGTTCTGTTCTGTTCTGTTCTCTTCTCTTCTCATCACAACTGCGAAGTTCCCTTTTTCCCACGGATATACAGATTTACTTTGGTCGGTATTGTAAAAACTCGTCGGTCGGTATTGTAAAAGCTCAGTGCTGACAAGAGAGTATGACCGAATATAAGGAGTACCCACCCGAGATTCACAGGCCTATATTTTATTTTTATCTTGCAATCCAGTATTTAAACAATAGAGTTCTTCTGTCGAATTAGGCACTATCGTGTGATAGGTTGCCCAAGGAAATTTGATGTTCACAACAAATATTAGCCCGAGAACGTAGTTCGAGGGCTTATATGAAGTTTGAACATCAAATTTCCTCGGGCAACCTATCACACATACGGCAAAAATTAGCGTTGTACTATAATTATCAATAGTAGCAACTGGAAAATGGTGTGGTATTGGAGTTGTGTTTATACATGATCCATTTTAGTTGTGGAATTTAATCTTATTAATCCTTGAATTGGCTAAAAGGACTGCGCATGATTTTAAAGGGGGGACACGCGACTGCATTTTCACAGCACTTTACTGACTTCAAACTGAAAGCAAGAATCTCGCTAATCTGTGAAAGTCTGGGCATCGTTTTACGCATTTTGCATTTTTTGATCCGCTCATAGACCGCGTATGCGTCCTTAAAGGCCTTAGCATTTTTTCCACAGAAATCTTTCATGATCAAGTCAGCAAGTTGCTAAATATGCAGATACTCGTTCGCCATGATATCCTTGATTTCTCATTCTGGCCATAATTTGAACGTAATTAAGCTATTTTCTCTTGGTGTTACTTGAAATGGTTTTGCGTTTTCCATATTTTAATCGCCGTTTGTCACCAAAAAGCAAGATTGGTTTGTGGTGCTCTCAGCACCTTTGTTGCCTTGGAGAATGTAATGATTGGCATTTAAATAGCCCGTGCGCCGCGGGACCACCAAATTACCTGTAAAATGTATTTCGTTGAAATTCAACGAAGATGTCGAGAAGTGCCAAACTTAAAAACAAATGGTCGTCTTTAAAGAGACAACTCTCTTTCTCTGGCGGAGAGCAACCTTGCTTTCTTTCAAACGAAGCGTCTCCTGAATTTTGTGTCCGATTGTTGAAATCTCCAACTGTTCAAAATTACCATGGCATTCGAGAAAAGTTGAAGAGTTCTTCGAGCGACTGGATGAGCGAATTTCTTGAGAGCGACGGGATGGAGGTCTTGTTGGGCGCTTTGGAGAGATTAAGCTCAAAAAAACTGTTTGTGAACGCAGTTATGCTTTTAGAATGTACGTGTTGTATCAAGACGGTGCTAAACTCGAAGGCTGGACTAGAATTTATGATTGGAAATCGCGAATTTACCCGAAGACTTGGCCGAGGTACGTTACTTTGCATTAATTTTCCCGAAGCTTATTTAATATCCTTGTGACTCTTGAGGAGACTTGTTTATCGAACGTTCATGTCTCGCACGCAAATCAGAGAATATATTTTCCTATAACTCGAGTTTCTTTACAAAGCATTGATATCTGCAGTGAGCCATTCGAGTTCAGTTTCATTCATTCCAATTCGGTTTCTTTCATTTTCTTTCAAACAGTGTTTTAAGAATTACATGCTCTGTATGTCACCTAAAAAGAATATACTCACACCATACAAAAGTGCAATATTTCACACTACAGAATGAAAAACTAACTTTTTCTTCTGGGCTTAACCAAATCACCATTGTTTTGTTACAGGTATACTAAACAAGCAACAGTGCTTTTGCTTAACGATTTGCAAAAAATCCTGCTAATTTGCGTTAGAACATGCAAAAATTTCTGTCTATTTATAGTTTTGTTTCAAACAGTTTTTAATTAAGGGAAATTCTAACCATGCAAAATAGTAACGTTATATGAGTCGTTAACTGGGACCGACAGGTGCAGCGTTTTATATCCCCCTGTCATAAATTCGATTTTCACGACAATATAACTGATAAGTTAGATAATAGTACATTACATTTATAATACCAGACATTTAGGCTAGGTGGTACTAAAAATGCCATTTTAGCTTTATCAGCTAGTGGTAACACACAAAGGGACGAAAAATAAACAGATCACCTGTGTTTAAAAAATAGCGCGTTCTAACAGATTTTGCAGTCAGGGAAAACGCATGAAAAATTAATCGTTGGAAAAGATTGCGGTTATAACACAGATTCTTAATTTTACTGAATTGGCTCCTGTTTCTGAGGAATTTATACTTTTTAGTATCCAGATCAATATAACTTAAGATTCCCGAACACAAATATTTACGATGTTTGACTTAAGTTAAAGTAAGTGCACGCTTTTGTCTATTTTGTTTAATATGTTTGTTTTGTTTGTTTTCTTTTTTCTCGTCATGAGTTGAAATAAACGAATCTGATTTAGAAAGATAACACGAAATTGTCTGAAATCAAGGTTACCTCTGGTCTTTTCCATAACTACAATTCCATTATACTAAATACTACATCATAAATCCAACGACCTATAGCAAACTCACTTTGTGTTCCGCCCCGAAAACTCTGCGGCTATAAACTCTGTGCTTAACTATCGCTCACGACCTCTCACGACCGCTGGTAACGTATTTGTCGGAAAGTGTGCTGTAATTTATTATATACATACTGAGATTTACGCACTGAAAAGGCGCGAAATAAATATACTTAGCGCAATCCCGTTTTACTATCTGATCTCTTTTGTTCACCCGCACTCCGCACTCCGCACTCCGCACTCCGCACTCCACGTTTTCCACTTAACCCAAGCTAGAATGCCATTTTGTGCGTCATTTCCGGTCGCTTGTCCTTACGAGTGGTCTTCCTACAGTTTGCAATTTTAGGTTGGAGACCTGTTAATATTGTTTATCGGATAGGGAAGGATGAAAAACAATCATCTTTAAACTCTTAGAAATGTTTATCTTAGACGTTTGTGTTTCTGGATTTTTTTTTCAAACGACCCGTTCTCCGTAGATAGCCCGCACACCGCTGGTCGTGATGAATCTGATGAAGCGCAAACAAAAATCGCAGAACAATATAATATTAATTTTATCCAATATTAACTAATTCACAGCCAGTGAACAAATAAACTTCTCTCGAGGGATTTCGCTAGAATTTACATTTCCAGCCGGGGTTTTGTTTGACAAGAGATGAATTGCACATACTTCTGTTCGAGCACTCCGTTAGCGACAGCGGGCTTATTGCGAGAGTCTCCGAGCAATGGGTGTGTGTGAGTTCACTCAGAGCTGTACATTTCTCCACTTAAAATATCTACGAGAAGAGCTAGCCAAGAACTAAAGAACTAGCAAGTCTGCAATTTTGAGACCAAACTGTGGCGTGTAAACTGAAATATGATCTCCAACGGTTCCAAACCAACCAATTCAAGATGGAGAAAGATTTCTCGAGAAAACAAGGACGTCCCTTCGGTTCTCAGTGGACTAATAGCGGATGCAGATCCCGAATTGTGCGTCAAACTCTTAAAAACTCCTTCGTTGAAGAATTTTTCCGGTATTCGGCCGCGTTTGGAGAAGCCTGCGAGCAAAGAATGGCTAAGTGAATTTCTTATTCTTGGAGGACTGAACTGTTTGCTCGACGGACTGTCTTCTCTGTCGGCGGGTAGCGGACAAAGTCGCTTCACCGAAGCCCTTGAGCAAATCGAGTGTGTAAGATGTATTAAGGCAGTTATGAATTCTCCTGTTGGCTTGGAGTTAATGACGCGAAGCAACGAGTTAACTAGGTCCCTGATAAAAGGTGAGAGAGATTAAAGTTTCAACGCCATAAAATAATAGCGCTCGCCGCTTTGCAAATACTTTCCGGTTTGTAATTATATAATATTTTGCGTTATATACAACCTAAATTCTTCCGTCAGTAGAAATTATTCTCGTCTAAATATAACTACGAATATGTGGTTTCAACTTCCATCGCAAAAAAAACTAGTCTGATCGAATCAATTGTTGAATATTTCATCCATTGAATTTAGCCTTTTTTAGTATTTTTGTGTGGTGTGTTAAGAGTCCATTGAATGAATTTTGTTTGTTTAGGATTTAAAGAAGAACGGTGAATGAAATTTGCATATAAAATTTCGTTCTGTCTGGCTTGCAACCCGAAGACGATATTACGTTGTGGTTGTTTCCAAGTCGTTCGTTTCCCATTTTCACGCCGCTAGGTTTCGTCACCTATTATAACTTGTCAGATTGATTTATATGGACTTTCCTAAGCGAAGTTTTCTCCGAGTTATTTTACATTTCCTGTTTATTTGGCCACTATTTGCGTGTTTGGCCTTGGGGAAGGCGTGGGAGGGATAATGAATAATTGACATATCTTGAACAGTTAGCCAGCAGTAATCTTAGTTTTTCTTTCATTCAGCGAAATTTTTTGGAAGATTCTCACGTGACCTTTAAGCTTGTGACCACCTGTTTTTTAAACAGCCTCCATTCGCCGCCATTTAGTTTGTGAGCCTGCGTTGGTATAGCCTATCGGCCCCAGGCTCTCCCAAATTGCTAGGAGCCTGCAACGCATGCTCAATTAAATTGCATTAGGTAGGGGGTTAAATGTAGGGGGTGTTTGGCACTGGTCAAATGTAAAACTGGCACAAAAGAATCATCTGTTTTATTGTTTCTTTCGCTTGCGTTTTTGTTGCGGATGTTCAAAAGTACTGGCGCTTAGGTCCAGGTTTGCATCATTGCATGAATGCAAGCAGTGCAAGTGCATAATGCAAACCAGGTTTTAGTCTATGAGCAAGCTGTCCTGAAGTGGTTGATGGGAAGAGTATATCACTGGAGCGGATCTATCTCGTAATCCGTTTCCAAACCCTGGGCGCGTTTGCAGGTTATAATGAAAGTTAGGTAAATAGACTCGCAAAGTTCCCATTTTTGAAAATTGGAAGCAACCTGATTGGCTGAAAAGCCGCGATGGAAAGAAAAGCGCGCACGTGTGCGACGTGTGATGGCAAAAAACTTAAAATATTGCAAACATTGTGAGTCTCAACTGAGATAATAAAGCAAAAACATGATGGTTTTCGTGCTTCGTGGGAGTACATCAAACAACTGTCGTTATCGCATTCAGTGTTTTGCACCTTAGAGGCGAGCATACGCATTTCTAGTCTTTCTATCACCTATTTCCTCTATTGTACGATCTTTTTTCCCCTCGTGATTTTCAGTTTCAAGCTTACTGGTATAGAAATGCAAAGAGAATCATTGTTACACGTGTAAGTATAGTCTGTAACACAGCCAGTCGCGTTCAGGGAGCCCATTTTTGAGAATAGTGGAAGCGATCTGATTGGTTGAAAAACCGCGCCGGATGGAAAGAATCTCGGCTCACGTGCTTGGTGAAAGAAACTCCCTGTTGCAAGGACGGTATATCGGCTTCTCGACGACAAAGTGAAAATATGGTATTTTCACATGCTTCGTGGAGAACATCAAACAACTGTCGCTGTCGCCTTCAGTGTTTGTCTTCGTAAAATTTCTCGACGTGTGGGGCGCTAGGCATCTTGGAAGAGAGCTTACGTTTTAATCTCTTAATTTTAAAAGTTTCAATGAAGCTTCTTTTGCATAATCCCTTTTTTTTCGCTGTAACTCTTAGTTTTCTTCTGGTCTATAAAGTAATGCAAAACTAATCCTTGCTTAAATTGCATAAATTAGATTTCACGACAATATACCGTGTGCAGTACATTTTCTTGGGAAAGAAGTTATTAATTGAACGTCCGAATCTATTGGCTTCTAAAGATGACTTTTAACATGAAAATATTTATATTTATATTTGGGTGAAACGTCCTCTAAGGGTGGATTTCCACTGTTGCGCATATTTTTCGTGCACACGGGCGTGAATTTAACTGGCTTTACGCGCGTAAATAAAATTAGAGACGATGTATGAACGGCCTACGTTAGGCCGTTCATACCTCGTTAAATTCACGCCCGTGCGCACGTAAAATATACGCAACAGTGGAAATCCACCTTAACGGAGACCTCGTTGTAGCTGGTCAGCTCTCGGAACCGTCTACCCACAAACAAATGCAACAATTTTAACTTCTCGTAAACAGACAACCCCCTCTTAGCGGATGCTTGAAAGTAATGGCAACTGTGTCCAAATTGTGCTTCCATTTGCGGGAGGTTGGACGGTAATGTAAGATATGTAAACAAATGGACAGCATTTGACAGCTACTAATTTTTCCATTTTGTATCTCTTCGCCTTGATGAGTGAATTTTCAATTTCTTACTCCCATTGTCTGTTCTGTGAATTGCGTTTGTTAGAGCTGTGTATGAAATATTCATACAATAACTTCCTCTAACAATTATGTGTATCTCGTTGGTTAGTCCAAAAACGATTTCGCAAAAAATAATCTTTGTGGCATTAAAACTCTGAATTAATGCATCGGAAAATTGCTTCAATCTGGGCTGAAATCCTTATCTGGTATAAGAAACATAACAGTTTTCATTTTGCCGGATGCGAGAAGAGCTGGGCAAAGTTAACATCTTTTTGAATAGGCAGCTGTCTTGTTTGATCATGTTACTCCTAGAAACGTTCAAACACAAAATTGCCACTGAAAGCTCAAAATGTCATTTTTATAAAATATTGTAAACAAACAATACTGTTGGAAGGTACTGCTTATAAAAGCTTGAATGAATTTCAACTACTGACTCCAAATCTATCTCGAACGCCTTGTGCAGCATAATCAACGGCGCTACAGGAAAAAAAATTAGGAACTCAGGTCATGAAATAAAGTAGAACTCTAAGAGTTCCACTGTTCGAGTATAAGGTTCTTGATTCTATACAAAACCCTACTATAGATGGTCAATAAGCACTGAGCTAGCAACAGCCATTTTGTTGCGAACTGCGCCGGTTTTCTCGATCTCTGCAGTCATACATTTATACCGAAAATATATCAGGGAAAAGACGTACTGTCGAATACCCAAGTTACTGCTTCTTTAAAGAAAGGTTCAATCAACCTCCAAAAAGGGTTCCTCAAATTACATCAAGCACCTGCTTTGAAGTGCTAATTGTTTTGTGTGAAATGGGAACAGTTTTAAATAATGATGGCCTAATGGTTCTATTCCTACTCAATCCAATGTGCAATTTTAGAGTTATCTTTAGACATAAGAACCTCACGTACTCTTCTTGCTAAGATTTGGCAAAGCTTATCTTCGCAAAAGAAAAATCCTGAAGTTTTATTTCAGTATACAATCTTCTATTAGCCTAGGAAATTTGTATTTTTCTGTTTAAATATATTCAACGTTTACTTTCTCGACTGACAAAGCAAACACTTGAAAATGGTAGCTCATTTACTATTCCGATTGTAATTACAATTTAGGGCTCTCACTGAAGGAACAGTGGCTAAGTGAATAACAAAACACTGACAAAGTATAAATTAATGTTTTTCTATTTACAAAAAAGTCTGCCCCCATTTATCTCGTATGCATTTTTCTCTTTTAATAATGTCGTGATCGACAAATTTCTCCAGGAGATGTCTTACGTGGGGTGCTTTATTTATTCATGCCGTGCTTGAATTTTAGAAAAGTGAAGCCTGATTTATCTTACAGTGGACAACAATTTGCATAGAGAAGTGCAGACGAGATAAGCCTACAAATTTAACAGTTTCCGCGTCTGATAACCTTGAAACGACTTCTTCGCTGACCGCAAATCGCTTGCTGATTTGTTTTGGTTTAATGGCCGCTGAACTGTTTGCCTGCTTCGTTGTATAACTCCGTTATTATGGCAAATGTTAAAG
The DNA here is from genome assembly GCA_964017195.1 of Siderastrea radians. Taxonomy (NCBI): domain Eukaryota; kingdom Metazoa; phylum Cnidaria; class Anthozoa; order Scleractinia; family Rhizangiidae; genus Siderastrea; species Siderastrea radians. The sequence goes on along the minus strand of OZ024894.1, from coordinate 7,915,226 downwards.
TTGCGAAAAACTGGAACATTATTAGGGAACAATTTAACTGTACACGCGATGGGAAGCAAATTGAGAACTTTTCTATTTCTACTGATATCTCCGCCGAATTGTGTGTTCGGTTGCTTAGCACTTCGTCTTTACAGAATTTTTCTGGGCTCAAAACAAAACTTCAGACGAGCTCTGGACAATGGATTGCAGAGTTTCTCATTCAAGGCGGAATGGAAGTTCTCTTTCAAGCTCTGGAACGATTAAGCCGAGGCAGGAGAATGTCATTCGTGGAAGCGTTTATGCAGTTAGAATGCGTAAACTGCATCAAAGCCGTTATGAATTCCAAGCAGGGCCTTGATTCAATGTCACATAACAAAACTTTGGTTCGAAGTCTAGCGAAAGGTTGGGTTTTGTTATGTTTTTATTTAATCGATCATTGCTTATTTTTTAACAAAACTTAGTCATTTAAGTTGGTTCTAACTTTTGAGTCTGTGGATGAAATCCAAAATGCGACCATTCAATTGAAAGATACTGAACAATACTCTCATGTGGTGCAGTTGTACAAGGTAGTTTTGTCTTTTGAATCAATAGATCATTTACAATTTTTTTACTTTTCACTGTTATGACGTCAAGGAATAGAAAGAAAAACTTGGCATGAGGGCCAAAAATTTGCAAGATTATCTTCGATTCGCGTTTGTGCGCGTGGGCAGGGCGTGAAAAGTTCCCGCCATTATTTTTTCTTGTTTCGCGCGGGCAAATTTATCATGTGCTTTTGGTAGGTGTCCGAATATTTGTTATAATATTCGCTAAATTATTACTTTTATTAAACATGCTCTTGGAAACTCACTGGGAGACCCATTATAACTTTTTTCATTTACCCTGGTATTATATTATTGTGTAAAATGTCTTTTCACTCATAAATTATTTCCACGACATAAGAAAGTATTTGACGTGTTTCAGCATATAAACTTGTGTACTGGCCAACATGTCGTTAATTTGTTTGGTAATTAACCAAAGTCGTTTATTTTGTGACACCATGCCAAATTTGTTCTCATGCCATGAGCAAAATGAGAAACATTCAAATCCTTAGGTAATTGGATTTTTGTATCTGTGTGTCTTAATGGTCCAGAATTAAAAAAAAAAACATGACACCGACTGTAAAAAACTCCTTCAAATAATGCGGAAAGGAAATTTTCTTCCACTCATGTAAACGTTGCAGAAATGATATCTGATTTTATACGAATCATTTGAAATTAGTTTTCATTTCTGTGACTTGAGAATTTATCTTGTATCCTCCAGTGATATATAGTATTACACTTTTTTAATTGCAGGTTAAAATTTGCAACTTTTTCATAATTTTTTTTCCTATGTATAGAAAATTTTAATCATTGCAATAACTTGGCTCTGTCATAAAAAAAATTCATTGTTTCAGCGGGGCTTTTTAGTTTCAAGCAGTCTAACCTGCTAACGAACCTTCAAAGACTGCAGTTAAAACCAAGTTATACCTTTGGAAAAGATTGAAGCAGCAACTTGTTTGTCGCAACCAGGTTTACTAACTCCGATTTCAGCCGCTACCATCGTGTTGCGTTTATGTTCAACAAAGTTTAGAAAGAGCACTCGTCTCTTGCTATGAAGCTTGCTTCGAATCCCAAACTTGGCCTTCGTGTGAAATTGAGTTTCATTTCGTTCTTCCCTTGCTTCGGGAGCGTTCTTCTCTTTTCTCCTTCAAAAACAATCACTTCCCAAATTCTGCTCAATCCGGATTTTGAGGATCTGTTGTAGCAGTTTCCGCTTTTAGTAAATATTTTGAGTTTTATAAGCGACGAAATTCGTTCTTGTCTCCGCATTATTCAATCGTGTACAAAAGTCGTTTCCACAATACAAAAGTCCTGAAGCTTTTGCACCTGTCGTAGGAGAAACTTTATCAGCAGGAAATGATTTTTTTTTTCATGAATTATGTTTACTTCGACTCGACGAGAATTTAAACTTTCAGGAACCATTACGTGGGTGAGGGAGGCATTACTCTGCATTGTGTCTAACATTTTATTTCCTCTTACAGCGTTTATGCAAAATCAATATTACAAGTCTTGAGAATTAACGAAGTAATCAGACACTGGTTGACTGTCTTCCAGTGAAACCTTTCTCTCTCTCTCTCATTCGATTTTTGCCTCCAAATTCATAATATTACCGATTGGGACAACTCTTTCCCAGGCCTTTACCGCACTGGCCCAAGACAAAGCCTTCGGACTAAGCTGGCCAGAAAACAAACGATCTGACGTTGGCTGTTTACATACCGGCCGGTCAGTTTGACAACAATGAATAATTTACCTCCTTAACCTTTGCGATGTTATTTTTCTCGCCAGGTCAGTTTAAGTGAAATAGTATTTATGGCAATCAGTAGTTCAATAGCGCAGTAACTCACTATTTTTGTTTATTTTCAGCTCTGGACACAAACAACACTATGATCAAGAAACAAGTGTTTGAACTTCTCTCTGCCTTGTGTCTTTATTCCAATCAAGGACATCAACTGGCTATTGATGCACTCGAGAATTACAAGGTAATAAGAAATTTACCAAATTACCTGATAGCCCTTTAGTGACGAGTAGTAAAGTCGTTGCGGACGAGTGATTTAAGTGTTGGACTTCCCGGCGAACGACTGCTTTTTTTAAACAAAGAATTCCGAAAATTTTAGATGCAAAACAAATGGAACAGTCAGGACCTGACCGGCAAATATCTAGGAGAAGATGGATGTTTTGAGGTGGACCTCGAATGCTTTTTATCAGACCGAAAATTTCAGAAACATTTCAGCCCGGAGAAAGATTAACATGTCAAATTGAAGAAAGATTCCCCATCAAACTTGGCCGTCAATGCTTTCTCCAACTTGGCTGACAATCCTTTCTCCAATTCGGTGCGCATCCTGAAAATCAGAAGGGGCAGAAGTATGGGTAACGTCTTGTCCAGCTAAGAAGGGTTCCACCTTTCGAGATGTCGGCAATCCTGGTCTTTTTCCATACGTTTCTTTAGTAAAGGTTCAAAGCAAACGCCAGAGATAGGCTTATCATTCTCTGATAAAGAATGATCCCGTTTTACCACATTTACTCCAAACAGTTCTTCGGATAAAATGAAAACGTACTCTGGCCTCCACTGTAGCGTTAATATTTAAGGTATGTTACCAAGTGCAATTAAATGTCCAAATTATCCTGTCTTTTATTGAGAAAGCATGAACTTATGAAAACGGGTACCCCGTAAAACTGTTTACTATATACCAAACCAGTGGACAGTGTTTTTCGCTCTGATTGGCTACTCAAACTCGTGATAGTCTCTGCTGTTCACCTCTTTGTATTTTTCTGGATTTCACAGAAAGAGTTTTTCACAGAAAGAGTTTTTCACAGAAAGAGTTTTTCCTCGTTTCTCATAAAAAAGAAACTATTTGGGGCTGGCTATCCACTGGTTTGGTATATGCCCTTTGAAAATTTCTTTCAAACAGTAGCATCTGTACACTCATACAATACTAGGCATGTTTCTAAATCGACCTATTACATCAATACCATCAAAACAAACTATGGTAAATTCAACATTCGCTTTGCAGCTGTAAAAGTTTGGAATCACCTTGACGAAAGCATTAAATACCTCCCCCTTCAAACGTTTAAAAACAAAGTCAAGCTAATCATCTTACAGTCTTACTGTTCATGAGTTTTCAACTGGTATTTGTTTATTTATTTATTTTATTTATTTATTTATTTATTTTTTATTTATTTATTTATTTATTTATTTCTTCTTTTCGTCTCTTTTTTATTGACTAATTAATTGCTTTCACCAAGCTTTAGTGCCAACCTACCTCCTGTACTTAAACAATACTTAGTTTTACTCAGCTCGATTAGCTTTATAGTTATCCTGAGTAAACATTACCTCTTTTTTGTATTAATATATTATATTGTAAAGTTTAACTTTTTGGTAATAAAGCTTGTTGTTGTTGTCTTATACTAAAACAATTATTCACCTCAGTGTCCGTAAAGAGTGGTAGTAATTTACCTCGCCGCTTCGCGGCTCGGCTCACCTCCACATCGGTGAATAACTGTTAAGTATAATACATTTTAAAAACCCAAAGATAGTTTTGAGCTTAGAGGCATATCTCCTTCGTTTCTCATAAAAAAGGAACTATTTGGTTTAAGGAAAACTCATAATTTTCTCTTTTTACTTCATTTATGACAGCTCACCAAGGGACAAAGGTATAGATTTAGCCTGATCATTAACGAGCTGAAAAATGCTGAAGTTGTACCGTATATGACGACTTGCCTGGCTTTTATAAACACTATACTAATCGCCACAGAAGACTTCGAAGAACGCGTCAGACTGCGAAACGAGTTTGCAGGTAAGAAAAAATTTTAAATTATCAAATCAACAATTGTCTTAACTCATTTCTCAAGCAGAAAAACACAGAATATACCCAACTTTGACCATGCACTAAATGTAACTCTCCAAGATAAGCTGCGTATAAAAATTAGCCTTGGAAAAATACAAGGTTGTCTGTTGAAACAGTAAATGTACTGTGATTGGGTACCGCGCAGATATTTGGCGCATTGTTCAGTTAATTTCGTGCATGCATCTTCAAAGTTTATACTACATTAACCACAAGCCCCGCGAATGGTTACAGCGCGAACGTAAATGCGAGGAGAAGGTGAAAATTGCGTGTAGTCAAAATGGAAACCCAGCTATCTTGCGAAAAACTCCAAAATTTTGTACCTTTGTAATTTTTCTAAATTTTGTAATTTTTCTGACTTGGAGACGGACCACCTAGTCTCAAGTCGGCAGGTAATTTTCTGCGTATTGTCGCTTATTGTAGCTCGAGTATTGTCTGATAATTGGTCAAAACACAGTTCCTAATCGTTCAGTGGTTGTGTGCTGCTACCTGCAGCGAGAAAATTGTCGCAAAATACTTGTGGTTTAAAATTTATAGCAATTGGTCAAGAAACAGAACGTTTACATTCAAAACACGACCCAACGAATGCTACTCCGTGCGAATAAGCAGGTGATTCGATCTGGCAGCACGTCCATCTTTTTACAAAAAAAACGTTTTATGTTATCTTAAGATATTTATGGAGCCGAAAGTGCGTTTTGCTTAAACGAACGTTTGCAACATTCTTATATCGCGTGGATAACATTTTTCCATCCAGCACCTCGCGAAAAGAACATTTTTCCTGGCCGAAATTAGCACGGCGTGGAAAGTGCGCCAGCATGGAGCACTGTTTTGCTAAAATGTAATGGCTCCGATTTATTCCGCTTCAGGTTTAGGACTGCTGGATATTCTGAGCAATTTGAGGTAAGAAATAACGTAACAGATGAAAGAAAATAGTTTTGAAAATCTAAGCAGTCTTACTGTCAAAGATTTCTGCTCTTTAAAGAAAAAGTAACGTTTTATTAGACTAATATGTGCTTGTAAACGACGTTTAAAACTACGGTAGTTTTAAAAGGGTGATATTTACTCCATCATTGCTCTAATTTCAATTGGTATTTTAAATTAAAGTTAGAAAACTTAGAAACCTTCGGTCTTTATTTCTTACTATGTATTATTCTCCTTGTCAGTGAGCTAAAAGCTTTGCGTGTTTGTTTTGTTGTAAATGAGGCATAAAAACCGCAAGAACATGTTCCTTATCAACATTTTGTCCCTTCTATAATATCAATGAAACAACGAACCGAGATCATCAAACTAATAATAAAAAAAAAACATTTGTAGGGCAATCAGATAAGAGAAAAGACAAGACGTTTTTGTATGATTATCGAAGCTGGGTCCATTTTTTATCCAGGTTTTATTGATAAACACTGATTTTGACACTACTTTGTACATAAGGTGCGTTCTTAACTGCGATAGTCTCATATATTTTAAATCTTTCACATTTTTTTTTTACATATTTCTCTTCAGATACTTTATTCAGTTCCTTTTGATATTTACTGGAGTTAAGCGGTTTTAGGGGTGTAAGTTTAGAATCTGGGGAGCAAACCGCCTAGCTGAATAATAAACGTATGTCAAGCATAGCATGACTATCTAGGCAATACAGCTTTCTTGTGGAAGGTACAATGCGCTGTTTTGGGCAATTACTATGTATTGACCATCGACAGCGCTGGCGTAAAGTTTAACGAGAGGTAAGATCAGTACTAGAAACATCTTGGACCGCTAATGTGTTGCCCTAAAATATTATCATACCATATAGTGTCCTAACGTTTGAACCTTATTTCGTGTAGACATAACGACGATGAAGATTTGTTGGTTCAACTTGACGTGTTTGAAGAGCAAAGATTAGAGGATGAAGAAGACCTCAGCTCCCCTGAAGGAGTAAATCTCACTTCACACCTGGACGTCTTCCACGCCCTGTTTAAAAAGGTTTGTCACTTTTTAAATTGTTTTTATCATCTTGTTGTTTATCCATTAAGCTTCAGCATATTTTGTAATTTTGCCAGTGTCCTCGGCTAGTGGCCCTAGTATTAGAGAAAAAAGGCGCAGTGGTCGGCGCGGTGCAGTTAGAAATCCTAACGAATGAATAATCAAAGCACAGCATCTGAGCGGTACTTTCCTGTGGTATTGTTTTGCATGCTCTACAAGGTGGTTCTAACTTTTGAGTCTGTGGATGAAATCTTTAAGTTTGACCATTCAGATGAAAGCTACTGAGCTACTGTGGTGCTGCTTAACTTATTATTGTTATTATTCTGATCAAGGTACTTATAGCTCCCCAGTTCTAGTCTGTGTCACCATTCATATAACAATTATTGAACAGTTCTTTCATCTGGTGTTATTTTTATTTATTACGAATTAGAAGGTTTCCTTTACGTGAAGGTCGTTTTTCATTTTTAGGTGAGCAACAAACCACAAGGAGTAAACTTGTTAAGCATCTTGCAAAATTTACTTCTGATAGAAGACGATTCACCCGTGTCAGACTCAGTATGGGAGGTGATAGAGAAACTTGTAAAGCGAGCTGTGAACATTGAAAGTGCCCCTCGTGTAGATTCGCTATTAGAAGCCGGCGAGAAAGAACTGATCTCCTTACAAAGTGGAGTCTCTGGGAGAAACCAAAACGAAAAAGCGCGAAGTGGCTCTCAGGATGATAACTTGGATGAACATCGAATGTCTGTGGCCGAGCAGTCTTCGGAAGATGTGCGATCAGCTTGTTTGTTGTCTGTTCCCAATGATAGGCATAAATCCACTACAAACACAAACGAGATTTTCGAGGAAATCCAAGCGTCCTCAACTGATACTGTGTTGGAAGAAGGGTGTCCAGTGAATTTTCTTGAAGAAGCACCATCTTCGTCCTCGGTTCAAGTCCTTGAAGGTATCTTACAAAATAATAAAGAAACGGAAAGAAGAACCTCACAAAACAACAAGGAAAAGGATGCTCGGACATCCAGTCCCAGTGAACTACTTGACCTTGAAAGTGTGGCGATCGAACTTGGCGTGTCTAAGCCTCCACCACCGCCTCCCCCTCCGCCGATGCCTGGACAGTCCATTGGTGATGAAGCTGAAATAATGATGAATCACGCTGCTCCAGTTCAAGCCGGACAAGCCCCTCCCCCACCGCCACCACCACCTCCTTTACCTGGACAAGATATCAGTATTTCGTATGGTATACCACTTGCTCCTCCTCCACCGCCGGGCCCGGGGGTTCCTTCTCCGCCTCCGCCACTACCCGTACCAGGAATCAGTGGGATTCCGCCACCACCTCCACTTCCGGGAGCTAGCAATATCCCTCCTCCTCCTCCGCTCCCTGGTATGGGTGGGATACCCCCACCACCTCCTCTCCCTGGGATGGGAGGAGTGCCCCCACCGCCTCCTTTACCAGGCATGGGAGGAATACCTCCTCCACCTCCTCTTCCCGGGATGGGAGGTGTGCCTCCGCCTCCTCCTCTTCCAGGGATGGGGGGAGTGCCTCCACCTCCTCCGTTACCTGGAATGGGAGGTGTTCCTCCTCCGCCGCCACCCCCAGGAATAGGAGGAGTACCCCCTCCACCACCCGGTGGTGTTCCACCCCCGCCCCCTCCTGGTGGATTTGCAGTCACTCGAGGCTTCCAGCACAATGTTCAGCGGAGTGTCAGCTGCCCGCTCGCCCCTGCGGTGAAACCTAAAAGCAAGATGAGAAGCCTGGCTTGGCAGAAGCTACCTCCCCACGTAATACAAAGAAGCAAGACATGTGTGTGGGCACGGGTACTAGCCCTGGAAGTCGTGCAGCCTGATTTTCATCTTGAGGAGGAGTGGTTTTGTCAGAAGAAAGCTGCGGCTAAGAAGACGGAGTCTAAAAAGAAGGAATCTTCAGAGGTAAGAAAATCCGACGTTCCACAGGACACCCAGCCGTAGATTACCCCTCTTCGTCCCAACATTTCCCTGCGAAGTTGACTGTTAATTAACCCTTCTTCGCTTTATCTTAGCACGAACGCTTCATGTCAAACCAAGCATGTCATGATTGACCATGAACTAAAGCTTGAAGTTTGAGATTTACGTGAATTTTCCTGCTCAGAATGAGTTGTTATTGGAGTTGGTTACAACCATGCAAAGATTTAACGTTCAAACAAATTTTACTAAAAAAACAAAGCTCTCTTCCGGTGGGTGGTTGCGGGTGCTAAATTTCCGTGTATCGCACATTCAAACTTTGAAAGTTTCGTGGCCCATCATCCCGTGTAGGAAAACTTTTCTTTTTTTGATTAATTGGTTGGTTGGTTGGTTGGTTGGTTGGTTGGTTGGTTGATTGATTGATTGATTGATTGATTGATTGATTGATTGATTTTTGTTCTTTCAGGTTAGTCTTCTTGACCCAAAGCGGAGTCTAAACGTGAACATTTTCATGAAGCAGTTTAAGAAGTAAGTCCTATTACCTTAGATGACAAGCCGTCCTTCGTGGTCTCAGTGAAAGACGAGAGAGAATTGAAACACGCAATCGCACGTGAAAATTGCTTGCAACGTGGACAAAAAGCATGAGTGCGCGTAAAAATTGCCTGCTGGATGGTAAACCTGCGAGCACCCGAGAAAATTGCCACCTTTTTGGAATTCAGGAATTGAGTGTTTTGCCGCCTGCAGTTTGTTTCAAAGGTTCTTTCCTTTTTTCAAAGTAATGGTAATGAATTGGACGAGGCAGAATATCCTTTTTTCAGTTGAAAGATTGACTGAAAGTGTGTTGTCTTTGTCAGATCCAATGAACAAATCGTTGAGTTGATAAACAAAGGAGATAGCAAGGCGTTCGACGTAGACGTTCTGAAAGCGTTCATTAAACTTCTCCCAGATAATACTGAGGTCAGTTTTAAATTATAAGACATTTAAAGGGCTTAAAAATTACCTCGTAGATGGAACTAACAAACAACTTGTTCGCGAGTTGTATTCTCTAAGAAAAACACAACTGAGGATTTTAATACCTCTGTAAAACTAATTTATCATAAATTCTGTCCAGGCCTAATTTACTGTACGTTCCTGGGCTCTGTGGTCTGGTTTCACATTAAAGGATTTATTATCCGGTCCATCCTGCCATTAGCGTCTCTTTCAGTGTGGTTTGAGAGATGAATCCAACAATCTTTTGAGTGTTGGCCAGTGTCGCACTGTCCCTTGTTTGTGAATGGCACCATGTCCATGTAGAATTTCATGACCCGTTACTGTGAACAGCTGTTTTATCAGGATAAACCCTTCAAAGAATTTAAACAATTGAAGACCTAAAACGTCTTTTTTTAAAGAAGGTCGCTAACAAACCGGTGGCCAGCTCGAATTGGAATTTTCAAATGTTGCTTTTTGTGAAAACTGGAATACCCGGAGGAAACCCTCAGACCATTGACAAATACCAACAACAGACTCAACCCGCTCACGATGACGAGTTCGGGACTCACTTTTGGAAGGCGAAAATTATGCTAAACTGCACCCGCCATTCTTTCCAGTGTCTTTTCATAAGGTAATGATAGTAAAATGATTTCTTTTTGTGAATAAATGATTTGGTTATGTTAATTTTTAGAGGGAAATGCTCAAAGGGTTTTCTGGAGACAAGACACAGCTTGGATCTGCCGAGAAGTTTCTACTGGCCTTGATCTCCATTCCAGGGTATGGATATAAATAGCTTCGTTGTTGTCGTTGTAATGCAGCAATAAAAAGTTAGGCCTGTCGTACGTCTTACTCGTTTTGTTTGTTTTTTGATGTTGCTGTTAAAAGGTACAGTCTTCGGCTTGAAGCTATGCTGCAAAAAGAAGAATTTCAAATGACACTTGAAACAATTGAGCCAAGTATTGAAGCCTTGAAAGGAGCGATACAAGGTGTGTGAAATTTGTAAATAGGTCATTTTGCATTTTACAGAATGTGACAACACTAAGGGAAATTACCGTTCAATAGCCTTAATTTGAGTGGTTACACTTAAGGATTTCGTCCACAGACTCAAAAGTTAGAATCATCTGGAACAGCTTAATAAAAAGAACCACCAGAACGTACAGTTCAATAAGTTTCAACCGAGTGGTCACACTTAAGGATTTCATCCACAGACTCAAAAATTAGATCCTCCTTGCGCAGCATAACAAACAACACCACAGGAACGTACTGCTGAGTAGCTTTCATTTGAATATATGGTCACACTTTAGAATTTCATCCACAGACTCAAAAGTTAGAACCACCTTGTACAGCATAATAAACAGTACCACAGGAAAGTACTGGTCAGTTGCTTTCATTTGAATGGTCACACTAGGAATTCACCCACTTACTCAAAAATTAGAACCACGTTTTATCTCAAGACTGAATCAATTAGTTTATGACAGGGGCATTTTGGCTTGATTTTTTAGCAGGCCGTCCAAAGTGTGCTATACGGACCGCTAAAATGAACGCTACTCGCGAATTTACTTCACTGATTTGTGTAGAAAGTAGGAGACCTTTTGTATGGCCTACAATTTTGGTGCAACTTATGCAAAAGTGGCACGAAAAACTTTATCATATAGTCTAACTTTTCGCCTTTTTTTGGCTCGCGTTTGCTTGTAGAGCTGATAATGAACATTACCATAGGAAAGCGCTGTTCTTGTCACACTCTCATAGAATTTCCTCCAGACTCAAAATTTCTGCAATCGATGTTGATCTTAACTCTTCCTAACCTGTCCACATTTTTTCTTAGATATTCTTCAAAGTGAGATTCTCCCTGAAGTTCTTCAGTTGATCTTGATCATCGGCAATTTCTTAAATTCTGTAAGTAGTTCTTGCCGTTATCCGGTGAACTATGACCCACAGGCGTACCGACGATGTTTTACCATCTTGTTTTTTTTTCTGCCACAGGGTGGATATGCAGGAAATGCCGTGGCTTTTAAGATCAACTCGCTTCTAAAGATCGTCGATACACGAGCCAACAAACCGCGTATGAACCTGATGCATTTCTTAGTTCACGTAAGTTCGACTCTTGAGAATTTCCAGTTTAGAGTTCTTGGGCTGTTTTGATAAGAGAATGACGTTGACAAATTGTTTTGCCTTGTAGGTTGCCGAAGAAAAACGCGAGGAGGTGCTGAAGTTCCCAGACGACATGAAACATCTAGACAAGGCAGTAAAGTAAGTGTTCTCATGAATGTCGCTAAACCAAAACCAAACTGTTACAAAGTAATTACCAAATAACAAAATCAGTAAATAAGAACTCGGAGTAGGCCACGCGCGGCAAACATGCAAAGAGTGAAAAACGAGGAACTTCGTGCAAGTCGGTTCATGTGCAGAAAAACGTTCAATCCATGCCAAGCGCTGGAAAACGACTGTAACCGATGCCAGCATAGGAAACCACGTAACCGATGCCACGCGCGGGAAAACGCGCTACCGCCTACCGGTGCCAAGTGCACGAAAACGTGTAAACCAGGTCAAAATTGGCAACACTAGGTTTTCCCTTCGGTTCATTTTGGGCGATGCGAGAGAAAGGAGGAAAAATCTGGATATTGGCGCAGACTAATGGAAAGTAAAACTTTTTGGTAAGCAGTCTATCGGTCGGCCGTTTCCAATTACGGACTAGACTATGAAGACTATTTCTTTCCTTAATTTACAGGAATTCAAAACTTTTTAGTGATGCGTTTGCGTGACATTTAGTGTGATCTTACTTCCTTTTTTTAGATTATCTGTTGACAATATCTCAGAAGAAGTGAAGACACTCAAGTCCAAACTGAAAGAACTGAAAAAGGCGATGAAAAATGGGCCAAAAGACATCTCAAAACAGTTTTCTGATTTTGTTGAGGTATATTACTTTCCTGCTCGATTCTCGATTTAGCTAGAAGCGCCCTGGTCTAGTGATTAGGGTGTGGAGCTTGCTGAGAACGAGTAATGGATCGTGCCCAGGTCGCCTTCCTCGTGTTGCATCGAGGAATAAAACACTGTAAGATAAATTAATTAACATTAAAAATTAATGAGCTTAAAATAAGGTAAATTAAAAGGCGACGCTTCGAGTGCTAGTTCGGAACTGACCTTAAGGTTACATTTCGGTAGGTCAAACATAAAGGTCTATTATAGGGTGTCAAAAAGACGACTAAAACTTGTCAAATTCTTCGCTTCATGTTTTTTGGCAACTATCGACTAATATCTTTTCCCCATATTTTACGTCTAATTCTTCTATTTTCTTTTTTCTAGACTGCCGTACAAAAGGCCAAAGAACTCGAGGACGGGCTCACTGAGATTCACAACCTTACCAAACAGTTGGCGCTGTATTTCTGCGAGGACGAGGGCAAGTTAAAACTACAAGAACTGTTGTCTTTATTCAAGACCTTTTGCGATCAACTGGTCACTGCTAAGAAGGTAAACTTATTTGAGCCTTGAATTTGTCGTTGTAAAAATTTGCCAGGTGTGGTAATGTTTTCTCTTCAGTTCGAGACATGGAATACATTCGTAACACGTTCGCATTTTTTGCCACATAACAACACCTGACAACTATGGCGGCATTTTTCCCGCCACTTCATAACGTGCGACAACCAGGGTCGCCATGATTGGACAATTTGAAGACAGGTCGCGTACTGATTGGTTGAGGTTTCGTTAAAGGCTCTAATAGAAAGGCGGAATAAAGATTTTAAGTTTTATTTATGCAATAAACACGATTCTGTTTTTTTTTTCATTTGTTGTTGTAACCATTTGCCATACTGAATAGAGATCAAAAATTATTTTGAGCATTTATTTCATGATGAAAAACTACAACTTGTAGGGAAGTCGAAACAGCTGTTGTAGAATAAGCCAACTGACTAGTGTTCTCTTATCTATTCTCTGTCTCCACCCACGTCTCTGGGGTTGTTACCATTACTCCAAACTTCCGAAGAGATTTCGTTGGGAATGGAAATGGAGGTATTTTCTGTTTTGCCTAAAAGGACAATTTTCAGTATAAACAAAATTCCTCGAAAAATAACCTCAGAACTCCTAATAATAATAATAATAATAATAATAATAATAATAATAATATTAATATTAATAATAATAATACTAGTAATAATAATAACGATGATAATAATAATATAATAATAATAATAATAATAATAATACGTCTTGCACTGCCATAATAATAATAAGTTAAACGGGGATTTCCGAATGGAAACTGATGTCCGTACCCTTTATTCCTTTCTACCATTTCTGTCTTTCTCCAACTTCGAACCGTGTGCGTGGACATTCATGCGGTTCCAGGCTTACCGAGTTAATTCCGGTACATTGAACATGACAAATCTCCAACAGAATTATCCAGTTGATATTTGGCGTCCCATACACAACTTGTGGACCAACCCATTTGCACACGTAAATGGCAAACAACCTACAAAGGTCGCAGGACGTATGTTGCGTAGGAACCTAGAAAAACGACCCACAATACCATGAGCCTTTCTTTGGCCCATTGGTTTAAGGTGATATGTCAAGAGGATTTTGTTATTTTAGGTCAATTCTGTGGTAAAAGCATTACCTAGTGCTCCTTTTACCTCCTGTAATACTATGAAGAAGATATCACATGAATTTTATCAGCGACAACTAACCATAATAATTTTTTGGTGATTTTAAAAACATAACATCAAAACTGAAAAAATTGGCCCAATTTTTTCAAGTTTCAATCAATTTTCATCCTTGCCATTGGTAGCGACAGACCACAGGAAACAGATTCATTGCCGTAAGATAGTCTTTAATAACAAAGTTAGACTATTTTTTTTTTGTAATTCAGTTGATGTGAAGACACTGAGCTTTAAGAAAAGATATTAAAATAGCGTGACATAGTCCCTTTAAAGCATCCAACAAGTATGCGGAAGGGCAAGTTTCGACTTCCGTGGGGACTCGTATTTTTCTTTGAAGTCCCATGGGTCGCTAAAACGAAAAACTGAAAAAAATGAAAAAATGACAAACTGAATATAGTTTTTGTAAAGAATTCAATCATGTATTAAATACGTAACAGTCCTCCCTTCTTATGGTTTTAGGAAAACGAGCAATTCCGTATCCAAGAAGAGAGACGAAAGGCACGCGAGAAAAAACGCCAGGAAGAAGCAGAGCGAAACGCCAAGGCAGGCGGAGTAGTAAAGAAAGGAAAACCACGTCCATTAGACGAGGAGCAAGAGGGATGCATTGTCGACCGACTTCTTAGTGACATCCGGAAGGGTTTCCCCCTACGGAAGAGCTCTAGGAACACCCCCTCCGGAGTAAAATCAGCATCTCCCAGGGCGAAGTTGAGTCGGGAAGAAGGAGGTAATGCTAAAAGAGAAAAGGATGGGTTCCGAAAATTCTCGGGTCCAGACAAGATCCGCTCTAAGTTAGACTACGCGGACGGGGAGGACAAAGAGAACACGTTGAAGAGAAATCTAGACGTGCCTTCCCTTCCGATCGCGTAGATTGTTAGTACCTCGAAATAACACCCACTATCCTCCCTAGAGTGGCTTGCAGTGGTGGCAAGGCTTGGCCTGCGAGTGCTGGATGGGCGCCATGTTGGATTTGTGACTCGCCCCAACTCTCGTCCACTGTCTTGATCCAAGATGGCTGCTTAAACTCACGAAGGAATATTCAGTGCTCGCTCGTCCAAAATACTCCATCACTACATTCTATCGTTAGGGCTAGTTTACAAGGTTCAACGTTTGTTTGTCACTGGCATAAACAAATTTTTGACTCCACCAATTACAACCACGACTGTTAACTGTTTAGCAGAATTAAGGCACAACGATGAAATATACAACCCCGTAACCTCACTGACTATGGGCCGGTTTTCAACAGGACAGTGCAAACAGGCCCTAAAACAGACTTTCGGTAAGGCTTTGAGGAAGAACATGTTTAACAAAAAAAGAACAAAATTTGATTAGGTAGAAGATAGGTTATATGCTTTTGATGAACACAGACTTCTGCTCAATAAATTGCTATTTTCCAAATAAATTTATAAAATTGGCAATAATGTTTAGGTCAATAAAAAGTTGTAGGAAAAAAGGGTTGCATGTTTACATGCGCTGAATAATGTTTTGCTATTTTTTATTTGCTATTTTTTGGACTTAAAAAGTTGTCGATTTAGATTGTTTAAATTAACTTTTGTTTCATTTAACGAAGTTGTGAATAAAAACAGTTTTGTATGAGAATTTTTGCAAGCGAAATACTGATTTAAAGGCTAATTTCAAATTTTGTCTTCTGCCATGCAACTGAAAGGCAAAGAAAAGCTTTTGCTTCTTTTGGCATCCGACGGTTTTTAAAAGTAGCTTACCAATTATAATAGATATCCATAATATTCGCTTACGATTTTAAAATACTATTTGCAAGGCTAAAAAGGGTCCAAAAAGGAAAAAAACCGAATGCTTTTGATTAATTAAAAAGTCATCTTCACGGTAAAAAGAACCTCCGCTATGTGCATATTTTTATGTTTAAAGTGATTCCCGATGGGAACAGTTTCGCAACGGAAGAATGAACTTGTTTTTTCAAACTGGGGCTCCATTGTTGGATCATCAGGCCTTCAATAATTCTGTGCTTGTGAAAAGAATGGACAGTACAAAGTATTCGCCAAATAAAAGAATAAGGCGGATTCTCGTGTAGGTGACGGGCAGGTTCAGAGTCATGACAAGGGTTTTAATGTTCATGAATTCGCACTTCCACATTCCTCATGGTCTCACCGACGTAATTTTCACCACACCTTCAAGTTATAGACAACAGGCGATCTGCGAATGTTTTTGTCTTTAAGTTTGAAGGGAAAGGAATTTAATTAGTCGAAAACGTTCGGTTTTTTCCTTTTTTGAACCCTTTTTAGCCTTGTAAATAGTATTTTTAATCATAATAGACTCCATGAGTATTCTTTTGCTTCCTCGTTGTGTTGCGCTATTTATTGTAAAATATTCTACCGTAGTTATATATTTTGTGAAGATATATACCTTGGTCATGTTAAGAACAAATGGATATACATTTTTTGGTAAGATTTATACTTTTAAATAAAATTTTAGAAGGTTGCTGTTACTTTGAGAATACACTAGTTATTTTATTTTAATTTAACATAGAATTTTTGGATTGGACTTCCTCAAGAGATAATCGGGCGATCTTCGATTATCTTCGGAGATGTTCGGTATTGATAGAGGAAATTGGAAGATTCTTTCACTTGCTTTTGTACGTAAGAATGCGCAAACTCTAATTTTAAAGAACATTCAGAAAGTTCTTAGTTTGCATCTTTAATAAAATGGAATCTCTGTCCAGTATTACAGGATAGCTCGAAGAGATCGATTTTATTTTAATTCATGAAAGGATAAACAATAAGCCTTAACATGACAGTCATGCACGGCCTTGCTGGTAATAATACCTCCGCCGTTTCAGATCATACGTTATGTAGTGATACGCAGCCATACCAGTCGATAGTTTCAATACCAGATGAAGATTTACGAATGCCAGTAAGCGAACGAATCCACATCAAAGTGAAAAGTGTTGTGTGAAGCATTTATAAGGAAAGCTGTCATTCAATCTAACCGCATTGAACAGCAGTCACAATTTTCAATATCATACTGTAAGCTAGTAAGATCTTGGTCTTTTCACTTCTCGGAAGTCTAACGTAAAATCTATTTCTTTAGGCCATCGTGAGTATGTCTGACGACGAGATCAATCTATTTCATTTTTTATGAAGAAAAGCTTTCCTACAAAAACGTGACTGAAGATGGAACGAATTTTTAAAAACAACACGATTTACCGTTTGGTCAAAACAAAAAGTTAACAGGTGGTCAGTATTCATAATAGCCCAGTGAAATATCATTAATACTGCCTGCAGAGAAGTTGGCTTGCCTACAGTTCAAGAATGCGCACTCTTGTTTCACTTATCATATCTTAGTTTTGATAAGATTTTTATTTAAGAATAGTTCACTTTTATAATCGTAATGGAAGAACACAGCCACACTTTTATTCAATCGGTTCAATTTTGGCCGCAGTTCTTTTCTGCTTACGTAAATAGAACAAGTACGGCTTCCTAAGCAAACGATGTTTGATTAGCTTTCTCAAGAGGTTGATACTTGAAAGCAATTTCCTGGGTTGTAAGTTATCGGCTTTTTACCCGAGATTAGCTAGATTTACACTTAAGATCTTACTGATAGCCGACAGGTCAAACTCGTGACATACTTCACAACAACATTGCTCAAAACAACACTTTACTTCAAAGAACCAAGCTAAAAATAATCTAGTGTTACCTAAATTATTTCTGCTTAGTCAAGCACGAAACATTTCCTTTAATGAAAGCAAATCTTGATTCGAGAAAGCAAATTCTCCGAAACATCTCAAAACGTTTTTGCTAGTCTGTGCAAGAAAACAAAATAGTTGGACGCGCGCGGGCGAAACGACGCAACATGATGCGAGGGACAATAGTTAAGTTTTGTTTTAAGTGCATTATTTGAAATAAATACACCCTATACCAGCGTAGGAATCTCACAACAACTTCTGATCGATCAAGCAAGACATACAAGCATACGTTTCTATCCATGTTTCCGCGATTTCTTTTCAGAGTGAATTAAATCTTTAAACATCACACTCACTGACAATGTTTTTTTAAATTAAAGGTACAATACTCATCTGTTCAACAAACGAAAAGAGGTATCAATTATACTAAAAGTCCTCCGATATTTGTCAACAATAAGAGTAGTACTTGGGCGACCCCTTTGCAGTTTTCTCGCATGGAAACGAGGCTTAATCACGTGTTTTTCTTGAAGTGTGCACGTGAATTTTTTGTAAGGGGTGGGATAAGGATGTTTATGTTGGCTGTCGATTTAAAGTTAGGCTGTTTCTCAGCTGTCAGCCAATAACATCCGCTCAGCCCACTCTTGAGTCTTAGCCAAAGGGATCAAAAGGTTGAATACATACGTGATCAAGGACTGATCGAATTTTGTCTGTTTTTTTTCAGGCTCTAAAGTGTTTGTTATTCCGGAGGTCGATGAAAGTAAGCCGGTAGCAGGCAACCTGAATGAGGTGTTTGTAAATGGAGACGTGAAAGGTGAAACACAAACGAATGACGAAGTGGCCGCGAAAAACGGAGAAGTATCCGAGAAACTGGACATGCCACCTGTCAGCGGAAAGAGGGCACCGGTCATAAACAATGTATTAGAAAGGGAGGAAAATTTAACACAAGACACAAACGATTTCTCCACAAAAGAACAGAATAAAGGAAATAATGTTCTTTCTGTGATAACTGAAACGAAACTCGACAAAGATGTGGAGAATGGAACAGCAGAAGAAAAAAACGAAAAGGAAACGGAAATGGCATCTCTTGAACACTCCCACAGCATTGATAAACTTACTCCTCCTTCATTTGACAAAAACATTCCGGACAAAAACGGTACGCTGGCTATAAACGGAGTCCATGAACACCTGTCTTCCAAGGAAATGACTCGAAAGGAAAATGGAGAGGCAAAGCCAGAACTTGTTACAGTGAAAGAAGGATATAACCTTGCTGCTCCGAAACAAAAAGTAATGCTTCCTTATGAAGGGCAGAATTCTGCAAAATTGAATGACGTTTTATCTAATGAAAAGAGCGTAGGACAACCCGAAAACAAGTCCAGGCAACAGGAAAGAACAGCTGATATAAACTCTGATTTATTACCATTGGAAGTGTCAAATGAGGAGAAAGACGCGCGTGTATTTCGACCTCCACCAACGACAAATCAAAATAGCTGCGAAAGCACTGCAGGAAGCTATGCTACAGCTGCCAATAACAAACCAAAAACATCGTTAGAATTGTCAAATATTCCTCTAGCTTTTGAAAAGTCAGATACTGGAAAGGACAACAGTTTAAATTCCTCATTAGTTTCCAAGAAAAGCGCTGAATATGCGGTGGAGAAAAGTGAAGAAAACTTACAAAAAAGCAAAGTGAATGAAATTGAAAAAGGCGGGAAAACTGACACTGTGAACCAATTGCGCGGCGATAAAAAATCACGTGCTGCCGCGGACGACAACCTTTGGGTTCTAAAGGTTCCAGCAGGTGAAGAGACGGGATTGACGATAAGAAGCGAAGAAAACAGAAACGATGAAAGAAAGAACAAACGGAAACGAAGCACAGAAAATGACAAGAAACCAGAACAAGTTATACCGCTAGTAACAATCGACCAAAGCGAAGTTTTCGAACGAACTGAAAAAGAAACCACGGGAGAGGTGAGTGACAATAGAGCAGAGCGACATAACAGGGAAGACGATGAGGATGAAAAGCCAAGAAAACGACGAGCGAGCGAGCCAGATGCTCGGATGGAGCCACTGAGCCCGTTAATGGAAGACCGAGAATCCAGCAACATGTTTTTGAATCCTTCTGGCGCTCAAACAGTGAAAGTTAAGCGAAACAAATCGCTTATGTCACGTGGTCTATCCAAAATGTTCGGCGGTAGTAAAAGAAAGTACAAAACAGACAAAGGCGAAAAAGACATATCACCCGTCCCTGGGGATTCTGATAATAACGCGTCTCGCGGTGAATTTGATTTCAAGGAGAATCGTCGCGAAAAGAAGAAGAGAAAGCAAGACAGAAGTGATAAAAAGAACGAAGGACAATCGCATGAAGGTGGAGGCGACAAAAGTCCATCTCGTAAACTGGGCAGCCTGTTTTCGCGAGGAAAAAAGAAAGAGAAAAATTCTAACAAAAACTGAGAGGAAATAACCTTTTCTCTCTTACTTGTCAGTTTTATGCGAGCATCAATTTAAGCAAAAAGTGAGTTTTAAATATCTGCGAACGGCAAAAACTTTAGTACGTTAAAACTCTTTCTTGATTGTTCATTAAAGCCAATGCATCTAGCCGTGCAGTTACAACGAGCTAACGTAGCACAAAGAACCTATTAGAACCAGTAGTGAAACGCGACCTGGCAACCGGCGAAAAGCGCGGGAAAAATCGCCCACGCCATGTCGTGATCCGCTGAAAGACACATAACGCAAATCCAAGCAGTTCTATCGCTTTTCAAATCATTCATTCAACACGTCATAAGTTTGCACTTTCTTGATTTGATGTTCCGAATTCTATTATTCGAGAAAAGAGTGTGACAACAGTCTTGTTTTTGTAGACTGAAATGTTTATTTTAATTGCTTTGAGTTATTTTGGTAATTTAGAAGAGCGTGACTGTGTCGATTAGAACTTATAGTTTGGAGAGTGACTTTCAACTGTTTGTCGTAAAATATAAACCTAACTTGTTACTCTGTCCAATCACGATAACAGCAAACAACCCAACGAACCAATCAGAACCTGAAGCCAATATATGAAACAGCTGCCAAGCGCGGAAAACGCATCCACAATGATACGTTCTGCTCTGGCTTTCGTTCTCATTGGTTGCAAAAGTGGCGCAAAACTAGGCTTGTTGACATTCTGCTGGTAGAATTTGAGCGGAATCATAGGAAATTATAGGGCTTCAGGAGCAGAATATGTAGAATCTGGCAGAATTTTTATCTAGAAAGAGATCAAAAGACGGTGAATCGCCCGCATGACCGCTTCACCTTCGAGTCGCGCACCTGCTCGAAAGACTAGCCGATCAAAAGTGACTGTTCCCACGGTCCAGTCGGTTTAACTTCACCAATAAATAATACAGCACCTTTTATGTTCGAAGAAATGTGACTATTTTTTTACCATTTTTCACTCAGGAAAGTTTTTTCCTAGCAGAATAGAGCAGAATGACTTTTTAGCAACCTTTCGAGCAGAATAGGCCACTTAGCGGGTAGAATGATCGGACAGAAGAGACAGTTTCTCCGGGCCAAGAGATTATGAACCAGTCATCGCGAGAAATTTTAAACCTGTCACAGATAGAGCAAAACCAAAGTAATTACGATATACATTCGACACACCGTTGAAAACCGCTCTATATTGCTGCTAATTTTTGCAACTGTAGAATAGCTATAGTATTAACCATTCGTTCACGACGTAATCATTACAAATGCTTATTGTTTCTGTTTATATGAATAAATCAGATTAGTGATAGTGCTCCATTTTTAACACGCCTTTACGAGTAAAGTTCATCTTGTTACTCATAAAACTATTGAGTGCTTCGTATTCCAAAGAACTGTCATCGCAATTAACCCTTTAATTCCGAATAATAACAAGCATCTAACTTATCCCACAATCCCAGAATATCACTTCTAGTTCAGACATACAGGTCATGATAATATAGGAAATAATCACGAAAGGCAAAATATGTCTTGATGTTTCATCAAATTCTCCCAACTTGTAGTATAAAAAATATATGAAGAACACTGGAGAGAACATGCATGTTGATCATAGGACTAAATAGTTAAAGAGGAGTATAGGGAAGTCCAGAACACGTTCACAGAAATTAAACTCATTTAACGTAAATTTCAATTCATCATCAATATTCATGGCACCTTCCTTGGTGGCGAAAAAAAATCACATTTCACGACAAATGAAACACTACTTTTGCTTCTCGGGTAACAATAAGATCGGACAAAACACGGCTCACGGCTATTTAGCAAATCACGTTGCAGGAGCTAGGAAGAAAACAGTCATTTCACGCGAAGTTATGTCAAAGCACGGTCCACGAAAATATCCTATACCCCATCAATTGAATGACTGCACTAAAGAGGAGAATTAATGGAAGGAAAAAACGTCTTTCTTCGCTGGTTAGTAGTCAGAATCAAATAGCTAAATACCTCCCTAAACAGTGCCTGAGGCTAGATGAAAAGAATATCATCGCAGAGCAAATCAAACTTTACCTGTAACATTCCCCCCTCTATATATACTTAGGGGAAATGTCCCCAGGAAAGATGGGAAGTAGTCCTGAAATAACTCTCTGCGGCCAGTCCTCTAGTGCAATAGCTACAGGGACTTGTCCCTGCCTGGGGCTACCCCTCGGACAGGTCCCTTAGTGTGTTCCGACCTTTAGCAGATTTTCTTTCTAGCTCGAACCCATGAACCCTCGATTTCTTGACCGGGCCGTCGGGCAAAATGGAACGTTCTCTTCCCCAGGGTCGCCTATCCCTCTTAGATGGTAGAGCCTGAACATAGAGCAAGAACCTTGTGCTCGCCGGCTAAGAGAGACAAGCGGCTCTGGTAACTCTGATACCTTACCGGGCACGACAAGTAATTTTTCTTACTGCTTTTTGCTGTCGATTCACGGGCGGTATTATTAGTCAGTGTTAGTGATAACTTTCTAAAGTGTTTCACTAAATTATAAAGTTGTTTAAAATTTAAGCTACAAAATCAATGAAAATCGAGTCTCTGTTGAAGAACATTGTGAACATGAAATAGTCAAGAGTTTTCGGGCCCGTTAGATTACTGGGAGTTGAGTGGAAACTGGAAATTCAATCGTTTTTATGTCAATATGACACTACGGCAATAGTTGCTAGTCTCCCGAGCTAGTAGTCAGTTAAAAACGCTCCAGAATGCTTGAGTAAAAGAGTCTCCTGTATAAACGCTCAAAACGATCAGCAGTGCCAAACACGAGTTTCTTTTAATTCCGTCATTTCCAAGGAATTTTTCCAGCTGCAAAAACAAAGCTAATGAGTAAGCAGGACAGTCTTCACTTTGTGTTTTTAGGTGATCATGTTTGTTTTCTTTCGAAAAAAAATTGGTTAAATTTTAGCGAAAATTAGAAAATTTTGTTCCTTCTATAAAAGGGGAAAAATGACCTAAAACCAGGCTTTAATGGTGATGTGATAGTAGCGAATATGCGTATTGCGTTGGCATGAGTTGGTAGAGTCCATTCTCGACCCAGAGCTTTCGTGCACAAAAAAGGGCCGTAAATGGGTCGTAAATGGGTGGAGTACAACTCATCTCGTTCTTCTACTGGTTGAAACAAAGACACAAAGCATTTAGTCTCTTATCTATTGAATTTTTATCTCCTTTATTCTCTCTCAAAGCAGAGTGAATTCAACACAAACAGTCACAAAAGTTTGTTACCAACTTTTACTGTTTTTGTCACATGGCGCTTCAATGTAGCTGTTGATACAGCTACCTATGGTCGGAAATGTAATTTCACTTCTTTTAGAACTTAATAAATAAAATTTTTTTTTTCAACATTGTACATCGGCCTTTGCTCAGTTAGAAATAAATTTATACAAATTGTTCTCTACATCATTTAAAACAAAATATCTATTGACAACATTCTTTGAATGCATACAAGGCCTTATTTTACAATTAAGGATCTTTTACAATAATAAACATAAGTTACATTAACGTACAAAGTTCAGTTTCGATACCGTTTCACTAACAAATTTGTTCAGAAGTCTATTTCAGAAGTCATTTACTCATTTGGTATCGGCTACTACTCTGTGCTATTCCTTTAGGATGTTAACATTTCTTTCATACTAACCACACTAACTTGGTTATGCTCGGAAATTTTCCGGTATTAAATAATCCGTGCCAAGCCTTGCAATCTAGTTTACAACACTGTCATCGTCGCTTAATTTTTTTAGCTGATATTTTACTTTTCATCCAAGTCTATGTCCACAAATAACTGTCCTTTAATCTCAGTGGGTGTTGAAGACTCCAGTGGCAGTATCGTTGGTGTTTCCTGACTTAAATTCAAGTCTTTATCCCAGAGAGCGTTTTCTGTGATATTGATAGAGCCCCCCAAGCCATCCCTTCCCAACAGCAGCCTCTTGAGACCTTCGTTGTTTATAGCAGTGGTTGGCGAGGAGGATTTCGAATCTTTTCGCGGGACCGGGATTATGATCATGGGAAGACGCGGGAACCTGGCAAATTGGCGGGAAAATTCGGCGAGTGCATCCCTGAAGAACCACAAGTCGACGGCGGTAAAGAAGACCAGACTCAGGAAAAAGAATGCCAGCGGTACGTAGGACATTTTCAGCAGCTCGCTTAATGACGTCAAGAATGCGATGACGATGAGAGAGACTGGAACGACGGCTTTAACGAAGACGGCGATCACCAAGGCGACCGCTATCCCAATTTTCCGCAGTTTCGATGCTTTTGTAAGACTGATCACGTGGCGAAAATGTTCTTGCTCGTGCTCGGCAAATATCAGGCTTCCTTCCACAAACAGGATGACCAATCCCGTAATAGTGTTTTGCTCAAATACCAGAATGCTGATGTATGTTGCCATAGCAACAAGGTGGTGGACGAGTAGCGGCTTATAGTGGAAGATGTCGCTTTTGAAAGTAAGCACTTCCGCTGCTTTGAAGGCGTAATTTCCCAAGGCGATGGAGAACACCAGACGAAATGAGCCGCCATATTCGAAGAAAGGGTCCTGAAGCAAGTTTGAATTTGCTAATAAAATGATTCCGCACACGGGCATTGTTGGTATAAATATGAGGTTGGTAGCACTGAAAAGAAGAAATAAATAAGACTGTTAATACGGAGAGTTTGGAGGCATTGAGTGACAATATGTTTAACGTGGGTCAAAAAGGAGAGTCGGCAAGAGTTGATGAGAGTTTTTAAACATTGTCAATCTCACTTGGCCCAAATCCCACTAGCCCGAGTTAATACTCAGGCTAAAATCCTACGGGCTCTTGGCATCTCCCGGGCGGCTCTCTCGAACAGTTCGCGGTTGCTCAAATTTTCGAACAGCTTCAGTTCTCTTAACATCTTGTCGACTGTCGTTTTTGTTTAGCTGGGGCTTTAGAATAAAGGGAAAAGGTTGCTTGCAATTGTGCGTTTGCTCAACACTACCAGCGATTTAACGTGCGACAAGGCAAAAACACGCGAACCCGCGCTAAAACTGCCACCCGTGCGAAAAAGATGCTCGTTCGCTTATATATGAGAGCATAGTCTACCCTTTTCTTTCACCTCCGGCATAATTTGTGCTCGCACACTTTTACATTTCTTCCTCCTTTCCCCTTTTGTGCTTTAATACCATGTTGGACATATTGAATCAACCGGCACAGGATGACTTCCCAAACTTTCAATGTTTTTCAGTGTTTAAACAGTCAGCAGTTTTTGTAAGTTTGCCATAAAGCGGGCTGCCTAAAGTAACACGAAAAAGTGGAGTTAATTACATGGCATTGAACCTCAACTCTAAAATAGCTCGTTTTTTTTAACGCGTTTATAGCATCAATAACTTATCCACTGAATTACAGAAATTTCCGCGGTTGACGAAGTTTTGTGCTGTTTGTGTGTGTGTGTGTTTTAATTTTGAACCTCAGTAAAAATACTTCTCTGGCGATATAATAAAAGCACAATCTTGCATGGTGGATGTTTAAATCTTAAAATCTGAAATAAAGCTTGATGCAGCCAGTTGTTTAATTAATGTAAAACTTTTCATTTTATTTTATTTATTTTAGCGCCAGGCCAAATAGCACGCAGCGATTGAACGGGAAGTTGCAAACATGGACGTTCTAATAAAAGGAAGCTTAAGTTTTCTGCCGAAAAAAAAAACGCCAACGACTACTGTTGAAAAAACAATTTTAATTGACCATTAAGTAGATAAAAGCTTTCCTACGTCTATCAAGTTCCTTTTCTTGCTTGTTGTTTTTCATCAATTAAATTTTTCTAGGTCAGATTCTATTGTTCTATGTTTTAAAGTTAAGGTAATGCTCTTTTACGCAAAAATCCCTTTCTGTTCGTCATTTCGTGGGCTGCACGAATTCTCTTTCTATACATTAAAATTCTTTTCAAGAAATTGTAAATAATGAAGAAGTGGAATTATTAAAGGACAGAAAATACAGTTACTAATGCGAGAAACTGAGTAAAATTCTGCTACAGTTTCACAACAACTGCAAGAAAACCAACTTCATTTTAATATTATTTGACGCTTAAGTTGCTAAATTGTGCCGTGGGTTAAGATGTTGTAAATCCTGTGGCAAATATTAAGACACTAAAACGTGTGTTTTGTCATTAAAACACGGCATAAGATGCGATAAATGACGCAAGGCGTGGGTCTAACAAGGAAATATGAAAATTACTTTCGTGTTTTCATCTCCATATTCAGCTTTCTGGGGAAATATTTACTTAAATTGTCAAGAAATTATTTGCCGTTTGCCTTTCTATGTTTTAATCCCACATGTAACAGGCCTCGAAAAAGCATACACAGTTACTTTTTATACAGTTTGTATTTTTTTGTAAAACGCCATCGAGATCAATTTTTTTTTCTCAGTGAGTAAAATAATTTTTATCACTGTATATTTGTTTATATTGCGAAAGGGTTTAGACTTACTTTCGCAAGCTCTGTTTAACGGGTTGTACACACCGCTGAATCATTTTCCTTAAAGACGACTGAAGTCGTGTTCCGCGTTTAAATTGGTATGGTCTTCTTTAATTCTAACTTTCCCTTTCTGTATACATGACACAACTTCTAAACCAGAGACTGGACTTAAATAAACCGTTACAAGGTAATAGAAACAGAAAGGGGAAGAAATAGGTGCACGAAATCGGTCAAAATGAGAAGCTTAGAAAAGTGTTTTTTAATCGCGAAATATAATCAACCAGGAAAATAAAGAGCCAGCGTTTTTCGACTCCATCAACTGGTAGTTATGCTTCTACAGCAAACTATAGTAAGTTGTAAATAGCAAAGATATACGAATGGGGAAATGAAGCATTAGAAAGAAAGTCGACCAAGAAAATAAAAATTGGAAAAGGGTAGGAAGACGCCACATGTCAAAACCGATATGCACATATTGCGCCAGACCTGTCCGTATTTTTACACTGTTTATAAATAAGAGCATTGTTGATGCAAGGCCTATTCCTGGCTAAAGGAAAATTTCCCTGATCTACATAAAATTCTTGTTCTTTTTGCGTTTTTATCTTTCGCCGCAAAGTAATTAAAAATTGATATTAGACCATATGGTGGGCTTAGTAGATTCCCAACAGAACTTCCTGTCGAGGCATTTTCTCCAGTTTTTAATAAATTGCAATTATTTATTGAGTACTTGAGAATTTTTACTCGTAAAGCATTCTGGTACAAAACATTTCAAGAATTTCTTTCACATTTCCTGCACAAATGTGCACTTAAAAATATCCTGTTTTCCTGTATTGTAAGCTCTTCTCTAGCAGGTCTATCAGCTATTTAAGAAGCTTATTGAACCGTGGCAGGTAATTTCCCCAGAGACTGAGACGAAACTAAACTAGTTCTGATTCCTTTCTGAAACTGAAAGGCGTTTCAACGCTACGACCAAAAATTTTTATTAAAATTAACAAGCCCAATTCAACCTTTCGAAACACTTATTGAAGCACCAACTATAACAATATTGCACTCCTGTAAGCACATTTTCGGTGTTTCCCCGGTAAATAAATCTTTCTATGAGAGCCGAAGACAGGAACTTGACTAAAGTCATTGAAAGGAATATTAAAATACAAAATATCGATTTTGGCGCATAAGACTTATTTAAGCTACTGGTATATTTCAAGGCTGGTGGTCCTATTTTCAGGGAAAAGCACTTTTCTCAATAAACTGGATTAATGAAGATATATTAAAATATTTGTAGCTGAAAACACTGAGATTGGAGACTATGTGGTTGATTAGAACGATTCGAGTTCCTGGCATGCACGTTACTTAACACCATGACTGCTAAATGCAATGAAAAGTTATGACTATCATGTGTAAATGAAGAGCAAGCAAAACGGACTGTGTTCTGAGAAACAGGGATCAGCGGCTGAGAGGTCACAATAGAGAATTTCGCTGAACATTTTTTTCACTCGTCTTTCAGCGAAAAAAGTAGATCACCTGAAACGACCATAAGCCTTGCTTTCGCATAAATTCCACAAAGGATCGTTCAAAATTCTGATTGTATCTTTTGATCGATGTTAAAACTTTTGAACATTGCCTACCTTGAAGATCACTAATCCAGTACTGAAAATTTACTGGATGACATATACTGCCTTAGAACCGGAAGTGGTATTATAGACGTACGGTACAATAACATTTATACATAAAAGCGTTTCTCGCCAGCGTAAAAATACTTAGCCCATGCTTTCCTGAAAATACTTGACTAAATACTTTATTATGAACAAAACATACTTACAATCGCCGGCAGAAGAAAGGTAATTCGCTTGAGTATTCCTCGTCGAAATCGTCCTTTCGCCGATTCTGACAAAAACCTGTCAGAATCGCGCGACACAATTTTGGCAAAATCACACTCCACGCTACGCAAAAGTTAACAGTCACTGATGCGACGAATAAGATTTCTAAACTTTTGGAACTCAGGAAAAGAGCTTGAACACTTCCCTGCGTACCCATCTCTACCAATTTCTGGTCTCGAGAAATTTTGTAAACACGCGTTTATAATGCTTCGCTTGGCGATCGATGAGTTTAAATTGTTCCGCGTTGGCTGCAGCTGTCAGGAGTCTTTCAAGTTTGATGTGTCACTCCTACGCCAGCGACACAACCTTTATTGGTCTAAAAAGGGAACTTGTTATCATAGTCTAAAAATTCCCTCTTTACCACTTAATGAAAAACATCCCTTTTTCGAAACCGGAAGCGGATGTTCACGCTAGAATGCTCTTCGTGATTCAGTGCACCGGAAGTCACAGCGATATCGAAATCTTACGGCTAAAAGGCGTGGTGTGACTTCGGGAGCGATTCTTAACTAAGACACACTGCTTATAAGGCATTGAAATGTTTCCATAGACCGAGTGTACGAGAACTTTATTCTGTTTAATTACAAAGAAGTTTAGGCAAGTCATCGTCAAATGACATACGCCAAAGTTGCATTCTTGGTGGTTATTGACAGATAAAATTGCTCCATTTCCAAGACAAACACTTACACCTCTGCCCTTTAAAGGACATCCCTTGTATCTGGGAAGTCGAATTCACGCCTGTAAACACGACTTCCCCGCGGTCATGCATATGAAAATAGACGTCTTTTGGGGGTTCCAAGGGACCACAAACCGCACACCGTCTCCAAGGGAGCTACATTAGCTGGAGTGAGGGAGTAAAGTGATGGGAAGCTGGGTTAAATACCCGGCAGTATTTCCTCGAACATTAGCCGTCCCTCGATCAATCGCCCCTCTTTAGTGAAATATTTGTGATAAACTCCTCAATTGCCTCCACCCACTCACCTCCCTTGCCGAATAATCAACACTCTCTCCCTCTACCTGCGGCTCAACTTTCTTTCACCCCTCAGCCCCCGCCTCCGCCTCCGCCATCAAGTTGAAAATTTTCGCCTCGACTTCTAGGCAATGTTCATGTATTTTACACTTTCCTTTATTCCTTGGAGATCTCAAAATAATCCCCCGACTCGAATAATCGCCTTCTTTTGGTGGAAAAAAATAACCAACCCTGCTATAATTCGAGGAAATACGGTATTTGAGGTTTAATTCACATTATCGCCATGTTTGGGGGTCAGATAAATTTCCTTTTAGGGGGGGGGGGAGAGTTTGTTAGGCTTTGGATTCTTCCTGCAGATGGCAATGATGGTTGGGGGGAGGGGGGCAGGGGCGTAATGTCGCTAAGAGCTGTTTTTTTACTGTCTCCCCGAGGATTTTCAATCCTCTTGCCAATGGAATCTGCCCTTATAATTAACTTGCAATGCCACCCTCTCATGCATTACATTATAATTCTTATTTTTATCTTCAGTCACAATGTTTCCTACTGTAGGAGGAAAAACGTGGTAAAGAGAGAGCAAACTTGTGACGAAAGACTCTATGTTCTCTTAGGCTACTCCTACGACAATTGAATCGTCCCTTAGATCCCCGCACTTGAGTATTTACATCCTTAACTTTTGCCGTGAAACTTTTCAAAATAATTGCGCTTAGATGCCTCACTTGACACGCTTGAATAACCCTGCCTTCTGAAGCAGACGACAAAAGTAATCCCGAACAGTGTAACAGAATTGCAAGCAAGGCTGTGAAGATTGTCGGCCTACTGTGACGGAGAACACTTATAACTTGAGAAAAAGAGATACCGGGAAGGACCATGTTTGGAATCCAGATGTAATTCAAATGTAATCCAGATGTAATTCAGATGTAAGTCACCTCGAGGAGCAGGGGAACCCAAAGGTTTGTTTCGGGAAATATCTGTTCGGAAGGCCAAAAATCGCCTGAGATATTCGGATTTAATTGCAGTGAAAGCTGTTTCTTTGGCGA
This sequence comes from Siderastrea radians, assembly GCA_964017195.1. Classification (NCBI taxonomy): domain Eukaryota; kingdom Metazoa; phylum Cnidaria; class Anthozoa; order Scleractinia; family Rhizangiidae; genus Siderastrea; species Siderastrea radians. Next base: position 7,884,891 of record OZ024894.1, on the reverse strand, counting down.
AACATCACCTCGGACTTTCGTAGCAAGAGGTGGTAGTAGTTCCTTTTGTTTTTGGCCGGAGGGAAAAATACGTCGTTTAGAGTGCAAAATAAGGTCAGCTAGCATTTTCGGAGAGCCACCAGCAGCTCAGAAATTCGGTGGATAGGATTCTGTTTCCTAAATTTTTCTGCCGCCTAAATTTTCGGCTAAAAACGCCGAACAGAACGATCTGTATCAGGGCCGTAGCCAGACTTTCAGAACAGACGAGGCAAGTGTCCCAAGCGCCAAAGGCGCGAGCTTCTAGGGGGGCCTGGGGGCATGCCCCCCCCCCAGAAAATTTTTAAATCTACTCTCTCCGGAATGCTATTTTCAGCATTTTTCCATGAGATTTTTCTTCAAAATTCAATATCGTGCAATATCGTGTAATATCGTAACTCGATCTGAAGGTCAGTGGTTCGAGGCCCAGTCCCTGTCATCGTGTTGTTTCCTTAGACAAGAAACTTTACCCCACGTTGTCTCTCTCCACCCAGGTGTATAAATGGGTACCGGCGACATACTGCTAAGGGTAACCCTGCGATGGATTAGATTCCCACCTAGGGGGGAGTAGCAATACTTTCAGTCGCTTCATGCTACAGAAACCGGGTTAAGCTCCGGCTCGTTTGGGCCCTTGGCTCGTGTGCGACTACCTTTATTAGGGCGTGTAATACTGGCGCCAAGTTGATGACTGTACCGAATTTCGCATTGCTCTTGTACACCCCCACCCTCACCTTCCTGCTCCCTTGCTAGCAGTGGCTGGTTTCCTATTTTTAACTCATGCAAAAACGGTGCTGCTTAAACATTATCAAAATCAGTTGCAGCTGCGAGCTGTAGAACTCCACTGTAGCCTGAGAGAAAACGTCTCACTAGTAAACAATATAGATGTTCTAGAGAGAGACCTTTTACAGAAACTCCGCTCGGTGAAAAACTTTGAGCCACCAAACGTCTTTCTTAGAAGCCACCACAAAAGTGAAAGTTTTGATGAATTATGCAGACCCTGTCCTTGTGGATTTGTGTTTCTTTCAACTCAGAATACCGAGGCGAAATTACACAAACATACCTTTAAAAAGTTCTGAAACAGTCTTAGAAAGCAGAAAATGATTGCAAGTATTATGTTAATATTTTCTCGTTGGGTGCCCCTGGAGGAGGTCCAAGAAACATTGTTTGTTTTGTATTTTCAGCAGACGTAGTAACACCCGTAGAAAACTTAGCTTGTTAGCATCGAAATGCCTTTGTGTGTAACGGTCTTCGTACCGTACATCGTGTATTACGAGGGGCCCTCGCAATACACGACAGAACCCCCCTTTGCATACAGTCAACTTCAATATCTTCTTTGTCTTATCATTTATCCCCCGAACCATTAGGGTATGGGATATGCTAATCGAACGAGGCTGTTAAAGCGGGGAACAGCTTGTAGGCCTTTTCCCTGAACTTGCTACCCATGCTTATCATAAGCCTGTCATAAAATCTTCTTTGGTTCCTATGCTATTTTCGCAGACTGTAGACTTTTATTATTTCATTTTGCTGATTGCACTTACCCCTGCACCCACTTGCATGGCGCCTGTACATTCCCGGTGTAAGTGCGGCAAACTATGGATGTATTCCCATCCTAAGCATCTAAGTCTGTAATGCCACTACTCTGGAACAGTTGATTTGTCATCATCATCGTCATCATCATCATCATCATCATCATCATCATCATCATTTGATAGCATATTTGCAAATGTGCTATATTACGCAATGTTGCGCAATTTGTCCAATTTCTCTCTCTTCCCTCCACCTTGGGGATCCCGCTTCCTACCCTTTCTTCTACCGTTTCGCTTACACTTCTCGCCCTCTTTTTCCCGGTCCCCCCCCCCCCGCCTCTAACTACACAAGTCCATGAACAGAGGATAACTCAAAATTATCTTTCAAAAATTTGGTAAGTTTCAGTTCTATTTCATCTTCTTAGTTGTGTTGCCTTCCTCTGCTGTTTTTCTCTGTCCCCTCCCCCCGGCTATTATTATATATATTATTTGACCCTAAAACGACCACCCCGCTAATACCACCAAATATGCTTTGTTCCGCTCGCATACACTCACTGCCCGGTAGCCCCTCAATGATGACGTCACAGGAAACACGCCCCTGGATTAAAAAAGAGTTGACGTACGCCCTTGTCACGCCGTATTTCCGTCACAAAACTGATTGTGATAACGCTGAACATGAAATGACTGAAAGGATATCGATAACGAACTGAAAGGAAACATAAACATTTAAGAAAAAATAGAAATCCTGAAACAGACTGAAAAGGTCTTCATTTGATTTGAATTTTTCTACCTACCCAAGAAACTACCTACCAGAAAGCACGTTTTAGTCAAATTGTTCCAAATTGATATTACTTTGTACACAATGCTCAGGAAATCTCTCGACTCCTTGGTTTCCTTGTACAGGTTGAATAAATATTTCGCCAACTACATTATATTTTAAAATTGGAACCAGGATAGCGTAACGAATCCTTTTGACAAATTGACAACATCGCGAAAGAATGAAGGTGTGAAAATGTAAATTGATGCAGGTACTGATTTGTTAAATACGTAATAGTGCATCCAGAAAATCTGAAAATCTCAAAAAAGCAGATCTCAAGAAATTCGTCATTAATAGTTTGTAAAAAAAATCCGTAGATAAAATCATTTCCTCGTTAAAAACTGATTTCGTGATTATTTCCTTTACAAATTTGTAGTTCTTTGCTATCTTATCTAAAATGCATATATTTAATTAGTTTTATGTCGTCTGTTTTTCTTTACTTCATTGAAACACTAAGACATCAAAATTAGACAAATAAAATATATTACGATATGAGCTCTGTGTGTATTTGTCCCTCGTGGTAATCATGCATGAGAAGGGTTTGTCCCAGTAACAATGACGTCATGCTGGAAAAGGCATGGCGCGGAGTTCTATCAGCTTGATAAATCATCCAAAAGCCCTGTCTAGTTCCCGCCCCAGTAGTTTCGAAAGCATAACTAAAAAACCCCGAATGTCATTTGTAAAGTATTTTAATATAAATAGCACGAAAGGAAAGTTATGCTTAATAGTTCAGGATTCAATTCTTAGAATTGCAAAGTCATAACCGAAAAACTGAGAAACAAATATTTTACAACTTATCGAAAGGCAGAAAACACCACCTGATAGTCATAAAGGAAAGTACTTACAGGAGCCTGGGACTGTTATGTACCGAATATAACGCAAATGGCTTTCGTTTAAATTCTCTCACTTGATTTTTTTATAACTTTTAAAACTCAAATCTTAAGGAAAGTACTGCTAAGTAGCTTTTATTTGAAAGGTCACACGTAAGGATTTCATCGACAGACTCAAAAATTAGAACCATCTTGCACAGCATAATAAACAGCACCACAGGAAAGTACTGCTCAGTAGCCTTCATTTGAATGGTAGCATTTTTTATTTCATCCACAGACTCAAAAAGCTACAACCAACTTGTGCAGCATAATGGACAGCACCACACTTCAAAGTACTGCTCAGTAGCTTTGATTTCAATCGGTATATTCTAGAGCTCAATAGTCAGAACCATATTAGACTGCGAGTAGTCTCTAATTTTGGCGATGGCGATTGTGGGTGGGCGAAATACACACACGCGCGCGCGCGAAATTTCGAGGTGACGTGACGCGCGCGCGCTTGTGTGTATTTCGCCCGCCCCACAATCGCCATCACCAAAATTGGAGACTACTCGCAGTCTAGAACCATATTAACAAGCGTGATATTTGATACAGCAAGTGAGCTTGACGTGAAAAAAAATTTTTAGAAATTCTGATCTTCTGCCATGCTTTGTGAGCATTCTCCCTTGACTGAGTGTTAAATAAAGCTCCGAGATCATTGTTTCAGGTACCGTAGTGATGTTAAGTCTTTTAACAGCATTTTACCTATTCTCAGCTCATTTCTTAGCCCTGAAATAATTTTTAAGTGAAACGGCTGACAGCGCATAGCTTTAATGACTGGGTGTGTGACCGATTCACAAAGCGCAAATTGTTTAGCGTGGGCGACACAAATAACATGCGACCATTTTTCAGTTCCGCCTTTACCTTATTAGCAAGAAAATTGTTCTGTTTATGGAAGGCAGACAATTTTGCCTCGGACTCAACGATATTTTGTAACTGAAAAAATCTGTTGCACCTTTTCTATTTTCTTAGAGAGTTTCTTTCCGCTAAACAGGAGGAAAGATTTTTAACAAAAATATGCTACCAAAAATTTGATGCACTTGAGAATGACGGAATTTTCAAAGCGGAATCATAACTTCTTAATGAAAACGATCTTAAGCTCGAGAGGAGGTGTTTCTGAGGCAAGGGAGTTGATAAAACAAAAGAACACCGAAAACCGTTGCGAAAAAATTAAAATTTTAGTGGTTTTTTGTGGTTTTTTTCGGGGGATTCCTTTGGTGCAGCACAGACCGGAAGCGTTATTCTGTAGCCTCGTTCCCAAGTGCAATTTCACTTCCGGTTTATTTGTTGTCATTTTCGCGGGAAACGAATGCAGCGATTTGCGCGCAGTGTTCAAAAAATCATCTATTTTTCCTGTTATCTGCCTTTTTAAACCTTTTTTTGGACACATAACACTTGTGTGCGAACGAATCCAGAACACTTCGCATGCATAAGGAATTTCACGGGAAAAATCAACAAAAAATCTTCGAACTAATCAAAGTGTTTTGTTTGAAACGAGGCAATTTCATTCATTCATTTGCATGATTCAACTCCTTTTGTTGAGTGCAGGCTGGAAAATCTCGAGTCTCTCCCCATGCAAATAGGATTTTACTTTAAAATTGTTTAATCAGACAATTAGCTGCGAAGATTTGAAGATTCTTTTGGTATTTGCTGGAGTCTAAAGTCTTTTTCTATAGCCGTGTCAATTGAGCTGTACTCGAAGCGCGTAGCGTTGAAGAGATGGGCAGGATTTTCTCATTCATTCGCACCACGTGTTGAATTCTACGCTTACATATCCCTTCAGGTTCAACAATTTTTTCGGAATTTAGAATTACTTTGAAGCATGGAAAGTGCAGCGTTGGACCCCGCGCGGAAAACCTCCAAAAAATGCCAAATAGAGGGCTGCCATGAAATCACGGTCGGCTCACGCACGGCTTTGTGTCGCAAGCACAGGAACAATAAATACAAGCAGAATTACAACAAGAAAAAGAAACGCAAGGCTCACGGTTCTGAAGTAAGTATTAAGTGATATTTCTCAAGATTCTTTTAAACAATCAATCATGAAATGTGCTTAACTTGCGGAGAATTTTATTTGATAGAAAGGCATATTTCTACCTCAAAACGCTTCACATTCAACACAAGTCACATGTCTTTGTCAAGGGCATTTCCATTTTGCCATTGCTATTGTTTTGACACCCGTAAACATTTTATCCTTTCAATTCAAAAGCGGTATTTAACAGGTTTCGTTCTAAAGTTTATTAAGCATTTATAACTCCTTCTTGGTTATTTAACCAAGTGTTTTGAGCTGCAGATCTTGGAATGCTGAAATAATATCCGTCAAACTTATATCTGCTATGTTGGCGAATGCGTTTGGAATGTAAATTCCCAATGGAAATGTACTCTCGTTTATTTGTTTGATTTTTGCTACGTTTAGTTTTCAGGATTTAAGTTAACAATCCCTTTGAGCATAAAAGGACGGTGATGTTGGTTCTTAGGACTACGATCTCCTGAAAGGGCATGTGTTCCCTTCCCTCCATTCCTCCATTACCATAAATCAGATTACTTCGTTGTCAAAGGAATTGAGAATGAAGATATTTTTTCCACATCTGCTCATAAGAACACTTAAATCTATTAAGTGAAATAATCAAAACACCAGATGGGAATGATGATTTCATTCTTGGCTAGTAAAATTCATTTGTGTGCATTTTAATGGCCTTAAATTATTTTAAAGTTATTTTTATATATTTTTTTTACTCCTTAAAAGCAGTACCTAGGCTCACATTTTTAGGGACAAAGTAAAATGCAACATAAAAAATTCATTCTCCTTTACAAAAGGAAACCAGAGTTAAGGACTGGCTGTGTGGCCCCTACATTCCATGTGATGCTTTTCTTAAGTAAACTTTAGGCAAAAATCAATGTAACACGGCATTAATTAAACTTCCAAGAAGTACATTTGACTCCCTGTAACTCGTGCCCTCGGTAACTCGAAGCTCGCGCTAACTCGAACCAAAATTGATTTCCCCTGGATTTGCTCCTTACGTTTACTGGAATTTTACCCTCAATAACTCGAACCCTCGATAACTCGAACCTTCCGCTAACTTGAACTGAATTTCTATTCCCTTCAGGTAATTTTCTTTACAATTTTACCCTTGATAACTCAAACCTCATTTGTCAAAGTATAATGAGACAAAACATTCTCCAGAACACTGAATTTATTTGAGTAGCAGTGTAGTTTTGAAGTGCCTATATGTCCTCTGTGTCAATTTCTTTAGTTTTCTGGTGTTTTGGTACACAAAATGTGGCAGTTTTTCCTGTGAGAATACATGTGATCAGTGGTGTTAGCAGGAAATCCATCCCCCAATAACTCAAACTCCCGATAACTCAAACCTTTTTTGATTTCCCTTGAAGGTTTGAGTTATCGGGAGTCGGCTGTAGTTTACAACAATTAAAGTATTATCACTGTGTAATGTCCTGTGTAGACTTTCCAATCATGAATAGTTATTAATTTAAGTACTGTTTAATAAGCCAAATATAAAAAAAAATGACATTTTTTGATTACGTCCAATCTTAAAACAGCTATGTCATAGCATGTTCACTGGCCATAGTACTGCTCAAAATTAAGTTACCACCCTCTCACATAATGTGATTCATGTAGTGCAAGAAATGAGACGCAACTGGTGACATACTTTTGAGCAGTACCATACTTCTAATGAAGTTCTATATCAAAAACTGCTGTTCTCAAATGCAGTATTTGCACAGCAATTGAATTGTTTAATAATTTATTTAGGAAATGCCTAGTGAGTCTATTGAGAATCAGCTTGCTGAGGAGAAGTGTCTGATGGAACAGAAGTATGCAAGCATGTTACAACAGGTGTTGGCTCAAAAGCAACTGGTAAGGGTTCCTGGGGGTTTAAGCAGGTGGGGCTTCCCATTATGAGACATGGAGATCTATATCTAGTAATATTAGTGGCCATACCCCCACCCCCACCTCCCTCCCCCCCCCCCCCCACATCACCAACAACCCAACAACAACACAACTTGTTTTTTTGGCCATGAGAAAAGTTTATTTCTAGTCCTGAAGAAATGGAAACAGGCTACATCAGGAAAAGAAATTAACTTCACTGCCACCTCACCAGTGTAAATATCTCTAAAATTGGGCGTATGGGAAAGAAAACCACGAGGGCAAGAACAGCATTATGTGCATACTATGAGAACGTTAAACCAAACCTAGTAACCTTAGATGAGGGGTGTGTTGTGCTGTGGCGGGCAATTAATGCGCATGAGTGGCCAAAGGAGGCCAATTTTTGATCTGAAGGTTTATAAATGGAAGCTAGCGGTCTGTTGTCCAAGAGAAACTTTACAAAATGGTAGGAGCATCCCTGTAATGGACTGGCAGGGGTTTCAATAAAATTTGAAGTAGCTAGCTGGTTTGAGTAGAGTAAACGACTGCAACAAGGCATTTGAAAGAATCTTTCTTTATTTACTTCAATTTAGGGAAAAAGTAGCTGACTTCTCTGAGCAAAATAGCCAACACTTTTCGTCGGGCACCGGTGGTTATTGAAAGCACTGGACTAAAAAGCATCCCATCCAAGTGTTGAATGTTTTTTTTTTTTGCAGAATACAGAAATTTAACTCCTGCATCTGCCCCTCGTACAGACTCACGCTTTCAGTAGTTGCAAAGGAAATCTCCACTGTTACAAGAAATTGATGTTAAATTGTTGGAAATGTAGTCTAAATTTCAATTCTTTAAGTTACAAAGTGGAAAGAAAGTTTCAGTGTACCAAAAAGCTAGATATGAATATCACCTTTTCAGAGCTCTCAAGTTGATTTGTTGCCAAAGAGTGAGATTTTTGACAGTGTAGCCGTCTATTGTGACACTGAAGGCATCACCTTTGTATGGGGTCTGGGATGCTCCCCCAGAAAATTTTGGAAAAATGAAGTAGCTAAGACATGTTTTCCTTTATTCTGAGTGGAAGTGTGACCCAGATTTTTCTTTTAATTGGATTAATATCAACTCTTTCTTAACATTCTCACTTATCCAGAAGTCAAATTAACATGTCACAATGCTGAATAACGGGAGTTTCTTCAGTCTACATGCTGTCACTCTGACAGGCTGGCTCTGCAGGAGAATTTCCACTGTTGGAAAGCGTTCAAAGCCGGTACAAGGGGAGCATGGAGTGAATTATTCCCAGGATGATGGTTCATTAAGCATTCACTTATCTTAAGCAGCAATTTTCTGCCTCAAAATGAACCGTTTAAATCAAAAATCTTGAATGTCTAAGAAATAATAGTTTTAGCGTGAGAGCGTAAGATTGCATTCGTTTGCGTGAGTCTCACGTTCAATGCGTGACACTTGAGAGCTCTGCCTTTTCTCACTTTTGTATTTCCAGCATGGTGCCATTTTGAATATGGTTGCCACTATCTTTAAGAGGCAACTTTCTTGTATGCAACAATATGGGTGCCCCGTAGTTGATGTCATTAAAACTCAAAATGCCAGTGCACTGGAAATTCAAAAGAGAAAATAGGTCTGGTGGTATTCATGTCCAGTTTTTTTGGAAATTCCGGTTTTATCTCCAAAATTTAACGTCAATTTGAGACAACAGTGGAGTTTCTCTTTAACAAACAAAATGAGGGATATCGATCAATACGCATCGTTGTTGTGACGAAATAAGCATTAAAATAATAATATAATAATTATTTGTTTTGATTTGTTTTCTAAAAGGAATTGTTACAATCTGAAAAAGTCATCCAGGTGTTAAGGGCACACCAACAGAAAGTGAAACAAGATAAGATCAAAGAAATTCAAGAAAGAAAAATTAAGAAGGAACAAGAACCGAAAGAGGCTAAAGATCAAGGTAATTAATACACTCATGCAAGACGCTTTTTGCTTTCTCCTCCAAGCGAAACAGCATTTTACTGCAAGCAAAATTGGTCTGTCCAGGGGCACTCCACAGCTTTCTGTCCCTTACCACCCTCCCCCCCGCCACCTGTACTCCAGCCTACACACAAATTATGTGTGAACACAGAAGTGTAAACTTCGAGTAACAAATGTGTTTCACACTACCATTAATAATGGATGTCTCAGGAAAACAAAAAAAAGCATTTGCCCATCCGACACTTGTTATAGTGCTTTTCTGTTGTTTTTAGGGTTAAAAACAAAAGGTACTTTGCACAGGCTAATGCTACAATGATAAATATCCATGTACTGCTGATAAATCCACCCTTAGCTTTTTGGGTTCAAAAACTGTTCGGTTACAATCATGCCTGCATGGGTTTTGATTGGTCAAGTGCTAATTGTGTTGTCCCTTCATATTTTTTGGCAGTTGTTTGTTTCAATTTTGCTTGACGGCATTTTATAATACAATCACTATTTGGGATTTGAACTTAATAGTTCTGTGTTATTGAAAATGTAGTAACATCTAGCAGTTTGGTTTAGTAGTCAGTCAACTGTGGCATTAAGGACGTTTGCTCGAAAAACTTCTACAATACAGATTTTTTTCATACTTTGGCTACAGTCAGATAATGAGTTACCTATGTCAGAAATGGAAAAAAGTTGGGGGGTCACTGACTTCGTTTTCGAAATAAAGCGCGTCAAAAACTACCCCAATTTTGACAAATCGGCCCTCGTAACTCGACATGGCCTCAGTGCTTGTTAGTTGAAAAATATTAAAAATGATTCGCTGTAGACCCACTTTCTTAGTCAAATTTTGCTTAAGTGGGTCTGTTAAGTAAATAATTTGAACCGGTGTCATCCTTTTAGTTAAATTCAACCTCTAAGATCGACTTTAACGAACACCGTACAGCTTCAATAATAGTAGAATTCAATGATGCGAGGGCAGAAAAGTTGAAAAAAATTAAACTCCTACAATACAGATTTTCTTTAATTTTTCACAAAACGTAGATAATTGACAAAGAAAGTGATCTATCAAAAGAAAATATGGGGTCACCGAACATTTAAGAGAGTTAAACCCGTGCATAGATATTAAAGTGCCCACTAGTGCTATATATCTCCACATTTCTTCAACAGCGCGCGCGCTCAATGCATGACGTGGCATGCCATCACGAAGTGATGCGCAGAAACAATTGGCGCGAACATCCTTAAGTGTAAATCTAAGAACTAAGAAGTGCGATTCAAAAGAAGCATCTGACCCCCAGGACCTCAGTCATTAGCTGAGTGCCACCCATCATTGCTAGTTCAACCCATTAAGCTCAGTATCTCTTAGAGCCTGGCTAAACTAGGAAACACTGTTGTGAATGCAAATGCTTTCCAGCTTAGCCACACAAGAAACATAATGTTGCAGATGCAAAATCTTGCTTCCCAGATGTATGAAACCGATTTTAAATAAGGTCCAAAACATTCTTGCTTCCCAGATGTAAATTTGGTTCCGAAACAAATGTTTCCCAGTTTAGCCACCTAGGAAACATTTCTACTAGTTTCTAGTGCTGCTCCTGAAAGGTTTCTTAGCTCTGCGCATGTGTTGCAGTTTGCTTGCGACACAATGTTTTCTAGTTTAGCCACGTGAGCAGCCAAACATTTCTTATGCTTCCTCCTTGTTTAGCCACCCTGGAAACATTACAGGAAACGACGTTTCCACAACGTTTCCTATTTAGCCAGGTCCTTAGGGTGTTGGATCCACAAAAGCCTAAGAATGTTGTTCCTTGGCAACTGACCATAATTCCCCTCCATCCCTGCCCATCCCTGCCCAGTGAAGCTGTCTGTCACCAACATTGTGACATATTACCATAGCAACCACCTTTGAATGCTCCTATCTTGCACTGCTATCTGTTGTCACAAACCCCTGCCACCAGCTTCAGCTTGAGGGCCTCAGCAGAGGTCTCTTCCCACAGCAGCAGTGTTCCCTTTGTTGTCCAACAGAACTAGAATTGAAGTAACTAGTATGGGGAAAATTGTTTATCCAGGAAAGGCAATTACATTTGTTGGAGGGCATTTGAGTTGGCTGTGGTTTGAAATCCATTCGTCACAAATTCAACACTACCAATGTTGCTGTTGACAAAATTGTCATCATAGGATCAAAGTTTTTCAATCACATTGTGAAACCATTAATGGGAGAAATAAGCTAATTTCCAAGCCATTTCACAGGGTGTTCGGGTTAAATAGTAAACGTTTAATCTACTGGCAGAGGCAAACAAGAATGCAATCAGGACTTTTTTTCTCACAGGGCTGGGAACAGGTAACAGAAACAAGGGAAACAGTTAGGGGAGGGGGTGTTCCATGTTAAGTGTCCTCAACTGAATAAATTGGGTATTCCAGAAAATATCCATACTTCCCCCACAGAGGTTTTTTTTTCTGTTTGGAACCCTCCACCACTCCGGAAATTCCAGTTTAGGCTCATACGTTCCTTTAAAAATTTTGGCCTTTAAGACCACCCTCCCCCTCGAGATTTCCAATGACCCTCTGTGGTGGGGGTATGGATGTTTTCTGGAACCACATAATGTAATCTTTTTTTTTTCAGAGTCAGTTGTGTCTGAGGTTTCTTCCCTGTCAACTGAAGATGGTGTCACAGATAAGTCAAATTCCAAAGCAACAAAAACTCCTAAAAAATCACACCAGAGTAAAAAGAGTGCTGGGAAAGCTGTTACATCAAAAGATGCCAGGATGGGAAACAATATTAACTTTTCAGGAAACATGGACACTACCTCAAAACAACTGGTTCCTTCCTCAGGCTTCGTGACAAAAACTTTGTATACAGGAGTTAATACTTCGCCTGCTTTGGGAATGAACAATGGATCTTATATCAGTGGACAAAATTCCCAGGCTCCTAATGGCTCACACCAAGTGGTACCTATTCAGCCTTTGTCAATGACCATTCAGCAGTTTCCAAAGATTGATTCCATATTTAGTTATCAGGCAAACTCTCTAAGCAGTGTTACTAATACAGGTGGCTATGCCAAAATTTGCATAGATAACACGTTGAAAGATCTCTCGGGGGACCCCTCTGGGAGCATTGTAACATCCACTGTAACCTCATCCAACCAGCTCCAGCCCAGTTTAGGAGCTGGTAAGGAAATGTCAAGTGCTGATGGAAATAATTTTGTAATACTTGACTCTAAGGCAATGCAAAGTGTGAAGACTAGGTTGCAGCAAAATGCATCATACCAAATTATGCAAAAGGTGAACCTGCCAAGTAGGAACGCATCTTCCCAAGGAGATCATCAAAGGGAGTTGTATCCAAGCTTGATGGCACCTTGTACATCAAGTCCAGCAACTACTGGAAGCAACCTTGGTGCTGTCGTAGGAATGGTACAACAGAATCCAGGGAACTTTCCTCTCATGAACTTAAGCCAGGCAATGTCACTGTCTAATGGCCAGATTACCTCTTCAGGGCCAACACCAGCTCCTCAAAAGATCCAGGTAAGATATTCTAAATTAGCTGTTACTGTACACTGGAATTTAAATTTCTTCTTGGCCAATTTGCTCCACATTTGCTCTACATTTTCTCTCTATACCCAGCCACATACATGGATACTGAACCTGAGGGAACGTTCAATTCTTTATCCATACCTCCCCTAGTGATGTCCAGTTTTTGCTTAGGTTTGGATTCACCTAGTTGAAAGTCACAGATTTTTTTCAATTTATGTGCTTCCAAAATATGAATCATTGAGATTTTTTTCTTCAAAGGATGCTGACAAAAATTTGAGGGTTTGGATTCCTGCCATCCAGAGGGAGGGGGGGGGGGTGCAAATAAAAGATGGAACATTCCAGGATCACCCTGTGAAGGACTAACATCCTGGAGAAATAATACTGCTTGTATCCTCCAGGGGGAGGGGAGTATTCCTTTAAATTGATAAGCTACATAGGTATGTGTGCCACCAAAGGGTATGGTTTTTGAGCCTTTTTAGTCTGAAATAGGGTATAGATTTGGACCATTTTGGTCTGAAATACACTGTAGGGTAAAGTTTGTGCATTCTGGTCTGGAATTTGTTGTCGTCTCTCGAGAAGTGCATTTTTATTAATATGGGGAATCTGAAGCCCTTCTCAAATGTTTATGCAAACCAAAGCAGTTCCTGGTTAGCTTCGATCATGCAAGTCTGAAATTAGGTATCAAATTTTGGGTAAGGTCTGAAATAGGGTAGGGAAAATCACATATTTTGGTCTGAAATATGGCAAGGGTTTCAAGAAGTGCACCACACACCCCGACCCAAATTTTCAGGGAGTTTGCCCCTCCCCAGGCCTCGGGTATCTCCATGCTACAGAAAGTGGGTTATGCTTTGACAAGGTTGGCTGCCCACGGCCTAAGTGGAACTTCACCAGTAACACCTAATGTGGTAGCTCACGTTCAATAAGAGGGTGGTGCTGACAGCTGAGGAGCAGCTGATCCCCCCCCCATCCCGGGGGGGAGGTACCCCCTCAATTTACAATAGCTTAATTTGTGCTGGAAAGGTTCTTAAACCTTGACCGTATTTAAAGATCAAAAATTCCAAAATTGATACCCTTTTTAAAGGCCAAACTCCAAAAATTACACCTTATTTAAGGGAATGACGATAGCTAAGAACTGTGTAAACAGGTCGTTTTTATTTCTTTTCTTTCATAACATCACTAACTTTAGTGGGTAGTTCGTTAAGTGGCGTTTATCTGGGGCAATTTTATCTAATTCAAAAAAGGAATCCTATCTAATGATTACATCGGAATCTCAATAGCAAAAAGGGGCAAAATGGTCACCCTATATACCCCACTCTGCGGCACATACCTATATATCCTATATTAAGGAGAACCCCCGGGAGCTGACCTTAATTCGGCTAATATTTTTGGAAAAATGGCAGCCCCCCACCCCATCAAAGTTCCCTTTATTTATCCCTTGTTAGGGGATATTGGGGTGCTGTCTCTGGACCATCTGGGTTGCAAGTAAAATGTGCCTCCTTTGATTGAACAGGGCGTCATGGCACAAAGTTGGCCAAACCAGATTATGCCAGGAAGAGTGCAAGCTCCAACAATGCAGGATGATTTTTTACTCCAGATGCTTCAGGTAAATTATTGTAGAGTTAAAAAAACATACAGGGACCATTAGGGTAAATGATTCAGTTTACCGCGCAAGGCACATTTCATTTAGGAGCTCAAGCGAGGGCACGTATTGAAGACAGGACGCTTATTTTGTTTCAACATTAATATCTGAGAGTGTCTACCCTGGGTGCCAGAGGCGTTTTTCGCGTACGCAACCACGCTCTAACTTATTGTCTTATGTTATATAGACAAGAGTGTTTCAGTGGAAAATAGACCACCCTTATAGCTCATACGAAACCACATCCGGGACTCGAGTGGCGTATTTTCCATATCCTTACTTTTACACTGTTTTTGTGCAAACACACTCTTATCTATAAAATGAAGAGAAAATTACACGGCGACTTGAAGATATGAATTATATTTTCTCTCGGTAAAAAGCAAAATTTAACTCATTTGTTGCGCTCAACCTTTAATAATGTTTTTACCACTCGAAAATAAAACTCATATCTTTGCGTTAACGTGTAATATCGTCTATGTATTTATAAAGGCAAAAAGGCACCGATCGTTGATCTTCCTTCCAGCCGATCTAGTCGGCCTTTGGCCAACAACTACTCAACAAAAGCACACATGAGAAAACCTCTTGTTCCCAGGGTAGAGAGTGTCAAAACACCAATGGACAATAAAAGAAACTAGTACAGCAACAATACTGACAGGTTTTTCGTTCAGAGGTTCAACGGCGATATCTCATCGGGGTAGTCATCGTTAAAGAGGCACTTTGAAATTCACAGTTGTCACGCTTTTCAGCATAGGGGTTGTTATCGGGATAGAGGTGGTGGGGGGGGGGCTTATTGAAAAGGGGGTGTTATCGGTATAGAGGCTGTTATGGGATAGGGGGTGTTTATTAACACCGATTCAAAGGGGAGTGCTTATTGCCAAGGGGTCGCTGACTAGGTCGCGCGAGATCGAATCATTACGGTATGAAGTGTATACGCCTTATTCCAAAATGGCGGAAAATACATTATTCTTTTGTCTCCATGTTAATTGGCCCTTGTTGCCTCGTTTTAAGCCAATTCCCTTTGAATTCTGCAGATGGGATCGAGGCAACATTTTTCCCGCCACTTTGGATATAACGTGTATACTTACTGTTCTACAAACAATAGAGTGAGTTAACGAAAACTCAAAGAGATTTCCCACCTGTAATATATCTGGAAAATTCCATTTGATTTTCCAGGGTTTTTTGTTTTCTTTGAAGGCTTTGAAAATAGATTCCGTGATATCGTTTTGGGTAAAACCTACACGCAACGTAAACGCCGCGTTTCCAATACATTATTACATTTCATTTAAACAGTTTAAAATCTTCTTTTCTGTTTGGTTGTTTTTGTTTAGATTTGACATTGAAGTCAGCAGTATGAAATCGACATTGAAGTCAACATTGAAAACAAAAGAAATCAACGGTTACCCGTAGCTTGTTTCTCTACTTATTCAGATTTTTTCAAAATACCATTGGTTACGAGTACACTTTTCTCTAGCAGTGTAAGGATATTTTCCCCCAAATAGAGGCTATACCGGAAGAAAATTGAACCTTAAGCATAATTTGGTACATTTTGCAATTTCAAATAAAACTGCTAATTTCTAATTTAAGTACTCGCTAAATTTCAAATGTAATTTAAAGTGACGAAAATAGAGTTAACTGTTGAAAAAAAAATTCAAAAGCACAGATTAGGAAGTTTCTCGTCGTTAGATTTTCAGGGGACAAATCACTTGGGTAATTTGCTAGTAAAGAATAATCACCTTATTCTTATTGAATATTTGGCGTTTTAAACCGCACAGGACAGCAAAGATACGCAAGTTCAACATGGTGCCCAGTCTCAAACAAACAGCGCACTGACAAGTGTAAATCACGTGATGACTGACCAATCTTGGGCCATGAGCATTGGTATGTGACGTCAACAGGCCTGGCTGCGTTATTGATTGGAGCACGTTCCTACAGTTAACTCTTCTCCGCTTTTCTATTTCTAAAATTATTTAACACATCTCCTATATTTTGCAATTTTCACTTTATCTTCATATTTTTCCGGGAGGGTACTCAACAAAGATTCATACGTGGAGGCTCCGCCCTGAGTCCAAAGTCCTTATCCCTTCAATATACTGTTTTTATCGAAATGATACTCCTTCCTTATGACTAGAACAAAACTTGTGCCTTTTTACCTAAAAAATAAGCCAAGACCCTACTTTAGGGAGTACCCCCGGGTATTATTCGTGTACACCATAGTTTGATCTTTAATCTGTGATAGTTTGGAGAGTTTGTTTAAACTTCAAGAAGAAAAGACAAAATCTATTTATTATAGTTTCCTTTTTGTTAAAGTATAATCTTTTACCCTAATGTTTGATCCACAAAGAAGCCAATTCCAAACATTCCAACTTTCTTTTATGAACCAACCAAGTTGAAGAAAAATATGACTGACACACAGTGACATCACAAATTTCGTAGCTTCTGGTTTAGCTTTGGATTTTGGATTTGACGAAGAAGAAAGAGCTATGGTTGTTCGCCTAGTGAGTAGACGGACCAGAACTTTTCTGGTCGTATAACGACTATTAAGCTTAACTGCCGTTTAACAAGGGCTATTTTGTGGGAACGTAAACGCACGGACGTTTGGTTACAGCGAATGCGAACGAAAGGGAAAAATAAGGGTTTTTTTTATTATCTAGTCCTTGCTGCCCACGTTAACAAGGGCGAAACAAGCATAAGTCATACGGTCTCTGACGAGATAAAAAGATTGAGATTAAGAATCCCTTTTATGCATGGCACGATAAATGAATTGACATCAAATGCATGAATAAGTTAAAGAGCCATTGGAAGAATTCAAGAAGGAATAGGGTAAGTGTGTTTCAGTTTAAGGTACAATGTAAGAATGATTCGAATTTTTTTTTAATCGGAATCCTCACCAACTTTAGAAAGATTTTTACTTGTAGATATTTGTTTGTTTTTTATGATGTAGTTTCTACGATAGAAACATGTTTTTTTTTTTATATCTTTTCTACGATAGAAATACGAATAGTATTTGATTTGCATAATTTTGTTTGTTTGTATTTTTCGTTTTCTCTATCCTAAACTATCTTGCTGCGTTAAGCGCTCCAAAGTAAGATTGTATTCTGAGGTATTTGAACTCACTTAAAAGACTTTTCACAAAATAATATATTAAAGGAATAATATAACTGAGAGAGGGTGGCAATGGTTTTTGTGGTCGGTCATATATGCAACAGCAGCAACGACAACTGCAATAAAAGCAACAGCAACACCAACTGCAATAACTACAACAACAAAACAATAACAGCAATAACAACAAGCCGCTTCCACAACTGCATGTTCCGCGCACCTTGGGCTTACGCCATCCGCTTACTGAAACAGTTGTCGTTGATGTTATTGTGTTTCTAAACATCTGCGTATAACCTACAACGGGCAGTTGGCGCGAAAAAGAAAGAGCTTACAGCGGGTAGCCTGCGTGCAGACGTCTCGCGGGAAGTTGGCGGGAAAAAGAAAGAGCTCTGGAATAGAGACTATCGCGCGGCGAAACAGCTTACAGAGCTGCAGCCATGAGCGAAATCCCCCAAAACCGTGCAACAACGCCGGTAAAATTTGCCGTTGTTGCAATTCTCCTCTGTCTAATATCTATGATCGTCTAACATCTATCGATCGGTGAGATGGCAATGTTGATTGCTTTGCCTTTCACTGGTGGTCCTTTGGCGTCCACGAAATTCGAAAAGATCGCTCAGCATGGGCGCATGAAAAATAAGTGACTTTTCGAACCCTGTGGGTAAAACCCGTAACATGTATTGTATTGTATTGTATTTATTTATTTACCACACATATCTCTCTTTGAACATACAACAGCTTCGATAACCGACTTCTGCTCAACTTTTAACTTAAACTCGGAGGGTTTACCAGTTTTTCGAAGCTTTAGCTATAGCGAAATCAAAGGCTTCAAGTGTTCTGGCATTCTCGTCCCCAGAGCTACGCGGCTTTTTTAAATGACGTCTCGTGTAGCTCTGGCAACGGCCAAAATTTTATTTTTTATTTTTGATTGGCCGATTCAAACTGTATGCGCAATAACGTTAAAATTTTTTGGCTTCCACGCATAACGTTTTATTTCCGGTTGAATTAATCAGGGGATTAATTAATACATTGACTTGAACAATTTCCACGCAAAGAATGTGGCTTACGGCAGATTAAGCGACCAAATTTTGCTGTTTGGTTCAGTACGTAAGAATTCAAAGTCTTAGAGATTGTCGATAAATGCCAGCGATTCTTTTCTCGCTACAGCATTTTCTACAAAACTACAGCTTGTCCATAAATAAACTTACGTGTAACTGTCTCGTCAACTTTTGTAATGACCTCTTGATGTCGATGTTTAAAAACTTGGGCGCCAAATGCTTCTAGAAATTTTCGATGGGGTTAAACGTAATACAGTGTAGCATTTAGTGGCGAAACGATAAGTACACAGCTGACATTCTCACACAACAGAAACCAGACGAATGTAATAAAATAACTTTAGAATTCAGTATAACGCAAATGCAATACCTTTATTCAGGCAAGATACAAATCCAAAACTCCTGAGCAAAATGCAGGGACAATCGTTCTTCTGAACAACTACGGCACGAAAGGCAGCTTTTTAAGTGTGTTCCTTTTAAAGTTCCAGGTTTTTCTCTAATTGCAGGAGATTTAGAGGGTCTTGAACAGCTTTCAGTCGATCAAACACCATGACTCGATCGATAGAAATTCAAATTTCTCGGTTGTTGTCACAATTGTCATGCCCAGAGCTCTACGGACGAGAATAAAGCAGGCACAATAGCACCTTAACGAATTAGGGGCCGATTACATGAGGCGGGGTGGCCCGCTTAGCCGGGCTGGCTCGGTTTGCCAGGATCTCGACAGTCTGTGAAACACACCTAAAATCAACTTCGCGATTACATGGAAAAATTTCAGCCCGGCTAGCTGGGATGAAAATTTACCATGTAATCGCGATTGCCGGGCCAGCCCGGCTAGCCGGGCCAACACTTTCTCGTCACTAAATTTCGCTTCAGAGCAAAATGGCTCACCAGAAGATACATATTGATTTCTCTTTCTATATAACACATAAAGATTTATCAGACCACAAAGCTACGTGAAACTGAAAATAATACGCCAAAATAATGGGTTAGCGAAAATAAAAACACTTGATTCATGCTCTTCGATGTAGCCATCTTTTCACACGACAGCTTCTAAATTTAGCTGCAGGCGGGCTGGCCTGCCTCATGTAATACCCGGCTGAACAGTCATCTCCGCAGAGAGCCAGCCCTTCTACCGAGCCAGCCCGGCTCATGTAATCGGCCCCTTAGGGGCCGATTACATGAGCCGGGCTGGCTCGGTTAGCAGGGCTGGCTCGGTCTACCGAGATGACTGCTCAGCCCAGTATTACAGCTAACCGGGCTGAGATTTTTCCATGTAATCGCAAAGTTGGTTTTTAATGTGTTCCACAGACGTGCCGAGATCCCGGCAAACCGAGCCAGCCCGCCTCATGTAATTGGCCCCTTAGACATGCACTATCGGATGTCGTGACATCCGGTAATGGCTGATACCAGAGCCCCACGATCCCACCGCTGACCGAACAGTTCGTAGGCTCTGGGAACGAGAATGATGTTCTGCATTCTCGTTCCCAGAGCCTACGATCTGGTCTGTCAGCGGTGGGATCGTAGAGCTCTGGTATCAGCCATTACCGGATGTCGTGAAATTCACGACATCCGGTAGCGCATGTCTAATTCGTTAAGGTGCTTTTGCGCCTGCTCTATTCTCGTCCGTGGAGCTCTGGGCATGACAATTCTGACAACAGCCGAGAAATTTAAATTCCTATCGATCGAGTCATAGAAGGGCTGTTCGGAACCCTCTAAATGTCCTGCAATTAGCGGAAAACCTGGAGCCTTAAAAGGAACAAACTTAAAAAGCTGCCTTTCGTGCCGTAGTTGTTTTGGATTTGTATCTTGCCTGAATAAAGGTATTGCATTTGCGTTATACTTAATTGTACAGTTATTTTATTACATTCGTCTGGTTTCTGATGTGTGAGAATGTCAACTGTGTACTTATCGTTTCGCCACTGAATGCTGCATTGTATTACGTTTTACCCCATCGAAAATTTCCAGAAGAATTTGGTGCCCAAGTTTTTAAACATCGACATCAAGAGGTCATTACAAAAGTTGATGAGACAGTTACACGTAAGTTTATTTATGGACAAGTTGTAGTTTCGTAGAAAATGCCGTAGCGAGAAAAGAGTCGCTAGTATTTAGCGACAATCTCTAACACTTTGAATTCTTACGTGCTTAACCAAACAGCAAAATTTGGTCGCTTAATCTGCCCTAAGCCACATTCTTTGCGTGGAAATTGATCAAGTCCATGTATTAATGAATGTCCTGATTAATTCAACCGGAAATAAAACGTTATGCGTAGAAGCCAAAAAATGTTAACGTTATTGCGCATACAGTTTGAATCAGCCAATCAAAAAAAAATAATTTTTGGCCGTTACCAGAGCTACAAGAGACGTAAATTTAAAAAAAAGCCGCGTAGCTCTGGGGACGAGAATGGGTGTTCTGGAGTCGAGAATGTGTGCGCACGCAATGACAATGCCCACCTCGCCTCCGCCGGCGCCACAGTGAGGCAAACACTCTGATTTGCGTTCGTCATGTCCGAGCGGCGCAGTAAATATTTGTTAACCGACACAAACATGTTTTTTGCTTCCATTAATTTTATTAACCCGGTCCTGCGCATTTTTGTATTTTATGTAGATCGTGTTTATACATTGGAACCAACCGTTTTTGGTTGGGTTTTTTTTTCGTGTTCTGTTGATTAAAAAAAAAACTTTTCGGTTGCTTTGATTTCTCAACTTTTTCAACCGCCACTTAACTGGGTTGCAACGGTTGAATATATTTTGCAATAGGTATCACCGATTCAACCAAAAATGGTTGAAATAATATTCTAACGGGACACTGTATTTAAATCAAGCAAAACCGGCTGAGTTCGAAACGGTTAACGGCTGATTCCAAAAGAACACGAGTCAGCCAAGTTGAAAGGCTGTGCTCTTGCTTCTCGTTCACTTTTTTTCCTAGTTTGCGACATTTTTATCTTTGTTTATTAGCCAATCAAAACCGAGTTATTCTGAGAGACGAAAATTAAAGTCAAAACAGCCACGTGCAGATAAATTGCACTGGCTGTCTGCTCTTTGATGATTGGTGGAGGAGTAAGAAACCCTTAGCAGACGGCAATGGAAAACACAATTAGCTGCTTTTTACAGTTTAAACAACAAGAACAGAAATATTTCTGAGTTTTCTCCCGCTTGTAGCAGTCTTAAAATAGGGTAACATGCAAATAAATGTAATAAATCCTTTCACTGTAAAAGCTCTGAAAAACAATGCGACACTGCGCAAAGTTGAACTCACACGCTAGTATACCACCAGTATACTGAAAGGCGAGCAAAGATGCGACGGTCAATCGCACGCCAAAACTGTCAATTTTTTCCCACTTCAAACTCATGCGTATTATATTTTGAAAACTCTTTTATTTAGAATGATGTGCGAGCTTGTTACATTCCAATTAAAAATATTTATTCCGATTTTTAGGAAATGTCTGAACTTACGCTTTTG
Source organism: Siderastrea radians (assembly GCA_964017195.1). Taxonomy (NCBI): domain Eukaryota; kingdom Metazoa; phylum Cnidaria; class Anthozoa; order Scleractinia; family Rhizangiidae; genus Siderastrea; species Siderastrea radians. Next base: position 7,863,060 of record OZ024894.1, on the reverse strand, counting down.
TGAAATCTGCTGATCTAGTCAAATTGGGTTTCAACCCAACAACATATTTTACATTGTAACACACATATGCCTGCTCTTTTGTCCAATACACTGAGCGGTTGCTTTCAGTTCCCCATGTCTAATATATCAAAGACTAACAAAAATTACCTTTTGCGGAAAATATCTTTGGCATCATTAGAAATGTTGTATTTCACATTGTATTTTATGCTAAAAAGGCTAGCTAGTGCCCACAATTCTGTTTTTAATCACTCTATTAGTTGTGTTGCCATGTGCAAAGTAAAGGATTCATCTTTGTTCTTTCTCGATATATTTTCCTTTGTTCTGGGGTATTTTGGTCATTTTACACGACAGAAGGTTACAAAGAGGTGTTAATTAAATACACCTGCTGTTAGCTTGCAGCCCAAATATTAGAATAACAGAATTGAAGAAAAATTCTCATTTAACGAGATTTGCTTTAAAATTCTCCAGGAATCGTCAAAAACTGACTTACAAGCTCTACAAAACTGTTTTCAAAATCGAAGCAATCCAGCTCAGTCGAGGACGAACTCCGAGTCAATTATCGATGATTTGTTTTGTTAGTCAACTTGTTATTACTATTTATTAATTTGCTCAAGCCCCAATAAATTTCTTGTTATGCCCTCCATGTGCTTGTACTTTTATCTAAGCATATGTTTTCTCATGTAAATTAACATAGCATGCAGGGCAGAATGTTTAGGCTTCGTGGGGGGAGACTGAAGAAAATCAAGAGAAAATGTTACGTGGCTTTTCAAACACGGCTTGGAGAGAGAAATATATTTCGTCCATTTTTAGTTTGAAAAAAGATAATAAAGAAAACGATAAAATCCTCAGTTTTAATTTTTATCTTTAAAAGTACCTCACTTTGGCCGAGATTTCTCTTTCCGAAGTAAAACGATTAGTCTTAAATTAACCAAGCGAAAATCGCGCGCGTACATGCTTTTCCAGTCGTTTGTAATGCAGAACATGTAGTTGTTGTTCATAGCAAATTTTTTACTGTTAACTACCAAAACCAAATTAGCACAAATAGCTCTTTTCTCCATGTCAGCCTTAGTTTTTGTTTCTCAATGACCGACATATGTATTTTCATCCTAAAGCATCTGTCTTTGAACTAATATTGTTGCTGTTCTTTTGTTGTGTTCTTCTGCAAAAGCTGCTCTATTACAAAAGCTGGAAATGGAATTGTTAAACGGCGTTTTGGAAGACTTTTTAGCGTTGTAATTTCGTTTGATCTCCTTTCTCTAGTTAAGTTGTTTGATAAGTGTGAATTTTCTCGGGGATGTTTAAATTCATTAAATTGTATTCGAAATTAACTCGAAATGCTCAAAGTTATCGCTTCGACGTCAGAAATCCGTATGAATTTTAAATTTTCTTGCTGCTGTCATAAAACGTTCTAAATTAAAGCAACAGTCGTAATTATTGAAAACTTAAGTTATTAAGGAACTAACAAAGACCCTGTGTTGTTAAATATGCGCTACAAGTTTTGACACGAACCGGCTAGAACTGTGCTCGAGTGTTGACAGTTAAATTAATGCCAGAGTATTTCGGGAGCTTGGCATAACAAGTTTGAAGTGATTGAATTTTTCAACTAAGTCAAAAGTTTTGCGCCAAGACGTAAAGTACGATAAAATCAAACATTTAATGAAATTCCTCAGTATACTGTTATCTTCATTATCATTGCGATGAATAGAGGCTACTTTGCAGTGAACAACATTCGTAACCAATGGACGAGGAATATTTTAACCACAACACAACAAACATCATTTGTAGTTTTTCGTTTAGGTCTTTTTAAGGTACGAAGAAGGGACGAAGTATAAATTTATCCTGGAGGTTAATCAACGTTGTTTGCTTCCTATTTGTTTGGGACAGACTTAAAAAAAGCAATTAAAGAAAGAGAAAAACATACACCTGTCTGTCGTAATTTACACTTCAGTTACCTGCTCGCTCAAATTGTGCTGCTAAAAAATGAAAGCAAATTTTGCTTATAACCTCTCGTTTATATTTTCTCTTGTATTCTTTCTTTCCTTGGGTTTCTTCGTTATGGCTTGGAGCTGGGTTAAAACGTCGATTTTCTTTTCTTTAACTATGGAAATAATTATTGGCCTGACTGAACGACAAAAGGACTGACATTTTCCGTAGTAATGTTTGTTTATAACGACTTGTTAAGACATACTGCCATTAATTTACACTGTTTAAAAATAACATGAACTCTTATTCATATGGGAGAAAATTTCGGTTTTGTGGGAAAAAAGAAGAACTTTCATAATACATTTTAGGCTATGTTACGAGAATAAAAAAAAGAATAGCGGAAATGTAATATGCTCGTAATATCTCGAACGCATGAAAAACGCAACTGTGCCTGTCCATGAAACGCTTTTGGTGGACTGACAAACAAAAGTGTACCAGATCTCGATTTCCCTGGTTTTTTTTTATCTCCAAAGTTTGTCCTCTGAGGGCAGAAATGTCCTTCACCAAGAATGAAAATTTACTCAGCTTACAAAATGACACGAGTTCCGACAAACTGTCGACAGACAAGGTTGAATTTATAAATTGCACGTATTTTTTTCTCAGCTGACTTACGATTTATTAAAAGTACTCTTTAAGTTCTACATACACTAAAATTCGCGTATTTTTCACAGTATTTTGTTTAGTGGACTTGCAAATTGTGAGCCATTATTCATGCCCGAAGCGGCAGTTTAACTACAACGAGAATTTGTTAGATCGAAAGAAGCCCATCAGAAGAGCATCAGAAGGCGTTGTTTTAACGGGCTTTCCTGTCATTTAAAGGGCTTTGTCAGTGACAATTGCAACATCGTTTTGTGTCCGTGGTTGAAAGATGTTAACAATTTTGTTCAATACCAATAGAGCAGTTTTCCTCTTGTTGTCATCAACGTGACGCTCTGATATATTTTGGGAGTATCGATCCTAAGCAATTATTTTTAGTGAATCTGCCATCCGGCTATTCAAGAATAGATGATGCTAATCTGAGCATAAAAATTCACGATTTGAAGACAAGATCCCCTTCTTGTCAATGATTGTAACACTTTGGAAGAATTTCTGTACGAACGAAACGGTTGTGAGATAAATTTTCGCGTTTACTCGTATAACGTGTAAAAAGCCTGTTACTATACTAAGTTTCGATGAGTATAGAAAAAAAAGATGCTATACTGAACTCGAGCTTGTTAATAAAAACTATCTAATGAAAAATTGATGAGGTTTTTTATTCATACCGCGTGGTGTTGTATACTTAGAGAATTGTTGTGGTTTTCTTTTGTTCGGATAGAGTGCTTTATCGCTTCTGCGACCCAGAGGTTTAAAGACTGGTTGACATTCCGAATATTGCTGAGAACAACTCAGTTTGAGCAGACCTAAATTTTAGAAGAAACAAACTCTTTGTAGTAATTTTTGGACATAATTGCGTGCGAATAAACTGATGACACTGCCTGCGGCCAAGCGGGGATGACAGAAACAAACCGAAAAATAATTACAGGAAGAACAAAACTAAAAAACAAAGCACTGGTAAATTTGTGATAGCCATTTGATAAGACTTGTCTGTTTTAGCTGGCAGCTGTACTCATGCACATCAAAACTGCGCCTACGAATTCTGCACGAAACCGTTTTTATTTGTATATGAAAATATTACAAAAGCGCTCACAATAAAGGCCTCTTTCAACTCTCGCTGGTATGGTCTCCTAAACTGAACATTGGAAAAATAAAAATCGAATTTAATTGTTCGTTGTTTAATTTTATTTTTCAAATACCAAAATATAGTTATTACAGGGTAACAGGTCAAAGAGAGAATTTTTAAATAAAACTCTAACCGAAATATTAAGTATATATGTATTTTTAATATTCTACCAAGAGGAAATTGTAGTCATTTCCTGTAGTAGGTTTAAGTTATCGAACATAATAATTTTAGGTTGAAACGTCAACTGAAAAGATACAAAATTATGCTTTAAGGAACTTTTTCTGCTTTCAGTCTTTCTTATTTATAACTTGAGGTGAAAAAAATGGTCATTTCCAATTGAAGACTCATTTTGCTTAAACTAAAAAAGGTATCACTCAATGAAAAATGTGTTTAAATTATTTTACGTCTAATGCGTAAATACCGAGGTTTTAATGCGTCAAAATCTTGACGTTTGACGGACTTCCCGTAAAGTTAACAGTTCAGTTTGACAACCAAATGTTTGAATCGGTTTTGCAATTTCGTTTTATCACAACGTCTTTCGTAATATTTCTCAAATTATTAAAAATACAGACGAAATGGGAAAACTCATAATCGTTATCGTCTGCGACAAATGATCGAAATTCAAAATAGACGTGTTGAATTAATAAAATGTACCTGACTGAATATTGGTCCGTTTGGTTAAGTTTACGATAAAATAGTGTAACTATTGTCAAAATAATTTCCTTGTGCTTGATTTGAGCTCCATGTGGACCCCGAAAACCCTTGATAATGTCCTCTAATGCAAGATGAAGCGTGAGCCAAGTGCCTTTGACCATAATTTTGTTGTATATTACAGCTCAAGGCACTGTCCCCATTGTGAGCAATAGTAGTATTTCTCGATGATTGTTCGTTGGTAGGATTGCCTCTCATGGACGTGTCGAATGAAAATGGAACGCGCTGCTCGAAAAACTCGTCCATAGCAGAGATGTTTTCTGATTCCTCGGAATATGGCGAATACGGATCAGACGCAGATGTGCTATCAGATAGGCTCGATGCTCGGCTGGAATTATTTGAGGCACATTCACTTTCTTCAGACCAACGTTCGATGAAATCATCGAGTTCAGGGCGAAGCCAGTCCAAAATTTCAAGCTCCGAACGTTGAAAATCGTTTGCTGTAAAATTTACGGTGGGTTGTCGAGTGCTTTGCACTGATTCAACACGCGAGGATTTCGTTGGCTCGCTCCAGAACGACTCGGGAAGTTTACGTTTTCTGAGTGGTGGCGCAGGCGAAGTGAAAAGCGCTGAAACGTCGTTCTTTTGCTCGGTTAATGCTTGACTCCTTGACATTTCTAAAGTTCTCTCTTTTCTGCGCTCGCGACTTCTCTGAATAACGTTCCTCGCGTTGTTTCTGACGCTTTGATCATCGTTCTCGACGCGGTTTTCGACTGCGGCGATCTTCACTGAAGATTTCTTCGTTCGCGCGTCAATGTTTTTCTGCGTTTCTGGTTTTAAGACATGATCAAATGACTGTTCTTTGCTCAGCAAAGAACTTTCGTATGGCACTGAATAAGATATTCCGCGTCCTTTGAGCTGGCGCTGAAGATATTTCCGGTGATTGACTTTCCTCTTTGGCTTCACAGGTTTTTCCAAGGCAAATTTAAGGTTGCTTGTTGCTGCACTAACAAACGTCAGCAACGAGGTTGGCGTCGCGGTATCTTCAAGTAAACTGCTCATCTTCTATCTGCCTTGCCTTCACTTTGCACCGACAGCAGTGAAATACAACGGTTTCTCCAAAATTAAACTCTTAAATTAGTTGTGTTTAGAGATCAAACAAACATAAGCTTTTGCTCATTTGCCTGTGACCTTCACAAAGGTGGTTTAAATACCGTGAGGGAAGCACCCTTTCAGTTGATACCTTGGACTATAACACAACAATGTGCGCTTGTTAAATCGAGAACACTGACTTTGTCCGCCGAAACCAAAGCTTAAATGAAGCTTAATAGCCTAGACAGCTGTTTCGTACGCGCGAAAGTGGCTTTTAACGAAGCGCGCGTGGTTTTTTACCGTGCTGTGGGAGGAGAGAGGAAAACGTGTCTATTATTCGCTTCTTTTTTACTACAAGATACGGGGAAATTATCGGCACGCCATTGGTCAATCGCTTGTCAAATTGCTTTTAAACACGAATGGAGCTTTAAACCTCTCATTTATCTGTCAAAACAACAGTTTCTTGGATTGGAATTGCCTCAATAGCTAATAAGTTGAGAGACATTATCATAAATTACCATTTTTCAAATCACAACATTTGTTTTCACCGACACAAAATTTTACAGAATGAGGACGGGTCCTTATCAGGCCGACCTATCATATATTTTTACCTTCGGTCCTATCTACGAAAACTCAAACACCTCCCTACAATTGCGGGTATACATCACAGGAAAAAAATTCACGTCGTCGAAGCTTTGAACAAATGCCTGGCCGCATAATAAAAACCGAGCGGAAATTCTTTTTTTTTTCGCATTTTAGACTCATATTGTATCTAGTATAGCCCATACACAAGAATTATCATTTGCGCTAAATTTTTCTTCAGCTAGAGTTTCCCTGTGCATTTGATGATAAGAAAGCCTTCAAAAAGAACAGGTCGTTAACAAAAGACACCGACATCGCTTTGTCCGTTGTCCGCATATCATTGGACATTGTGTTTGCTTTAAGTTTTATTTCTAGTCGCAGTTATTAAATAGCCATTAACAGAAGAAGCTTGCCGGCGCTTCCCCGAAAGAGTACTTAAATTTCGCGTGCTTCTCGAGATAATTAAAAATTTCCGAACATCTACATGCGCATATTAAAAACACTTGTGTGATTCGTGTCATCGCATCATCAGCGAAAAGTGTATATTGCAAACTTTTTTTATATCCATTTCCAATATCATCTAATATATTTGGGGTTTTTTTCAACCAAACCTTTTGTATCGACGTTTTTGTTTTATTAAAACCCGAATTTAAGATTAGTGATTTTTGGTGGTGCACTTTCGAATTTTAAACAAGCTTCTTTTAAAATAATTCCTAATGAATTACAGGAATTAATGAATAAATGAATCAACGACGGTTCCCTGACATTTCACTGCAGTCGAAACTAAAACTAAACTCAGTGTTCTTATACCAACCAATATTTTAATCCAACAAATTGTATATTTTTCTCTAAAAAAGCCGAGATTGAAATGGACTGAGCTAGACAAAGACTAGTTATTACTATACTGTTCAATGTTTTCTTTTGCTGAAATGAATTTTTGGTCACCTTTTGCCTCTGTCAGTCCAAATATAATTCCAAATTAAAAAAAATATTGCATTAATATGGTGTATATGTTTAATTTCCTTTTCCAGTAGTAAGATACGAATTTGAATTAGAGATCTGGGATAAATAAATGATATTTTCGAAGCTATTGAACTGCCGGAGAGAGAACAACCCTTTTTACCGACAAAAACATCTGTTTTGAAATGAGTGGGCGACTTATCAATAATTCGGAGCAGTGTTAAATTATCAGTTGTTTTAACTTAGTTGTCTATCAAGTCTAATTTCAACATTTTTCTTTATTTTTAGTAAACAGACGCCTTAAAATACGAGAAGAAAGTCCACAGTATAAAACTTGAAGGATCTCGCAAACAGTTTTCTATGAAGCCCGAAAATTTAATTTACTGAGTACTATCTTAGAAATGAGTTAAACAGTGAAGTTTCTTGCGTAATAAACCGCTTGGAATTTAAATTACGGAGGCAGACCTTTTTACAAATAAATTTCCTGTCTTAGCTACACGCTATACTCGCTCAGTTAATTGCAATATTCAAAAGAAGCGAGGCCAATATTTTATAACCTGTAATTCTTTCGATTTGATTTGAACTGAAAGTTAAAAAGCTCAGCTTGATATGAGCAAAGCTTCGTTTCAAAGGGGCGAAACAATACGAGGCTAGATGATTTGTCTTTTATTGTTGGCGGTATGTTGTCTAAAAGTCGTTCCAAATTAGAGTTTTTCTTTTTTACATATAAGTGCCTTGAAATACGCAGAAAAAAAACGAACGATATGGAATATTAAACTTCAGAAGAGATCCTTGTCAAATGTGCAGCATTCGACGAAAATGCCAATTTGAATGCCATTTTCTGAAAGACTGCGAAGATTTTGTCCACTGACAATAAATTTTGTCTTTGGAACCTCTAGGAAGCGTGAAAAGCTCCGCTTGCCTCATAAGTAAAAAGACTCTCAATTCTGGATATGCAGAGTATGTTTTACAACTTCAATAACAAAGGTAGATTCCTCCCCCAACCGAGCAGAACTTTCTCAACAGACCCAACATCAAAAAACGTCTAAAGAATTAGCGTGGTTAAAAAGCCGTTTCCCTGGATACTGTTATAAAGGGTTGGGATACGCAATGAAACATAACATAGCGGGAATTGAAATGAGATATGGATCACGAGGAGTTAAACTCCTTCTTCTCAGGGTAAGTCAAGCGAGAAGGACACGCGCTACCACGCGCGTCACGTTCCCACGCACAGCTGACTTTTTCGCGCGCGTTGGCATGCTCTTCTCTCTTGAATTTCCCTGATCAGAAGGAGAGAGTGCTCGTAGTCTTAGCAAGATACGCCACACACGAACAGTTGAATTTCCAGTAAGCGACAGCCCAAAGACTCAGCTTCCCTCATAAGTAAAAAGACCCTCAATTCTCGATATGCAGAGTATGTTTTATAACTTCAATTAAAATGACAGAGGTAGATTCCTCCTCCAACCGAGCAGAACTGTCTCAATATACCCATCATCAAAAAAACGGCTAAAGAAGTAGCGTGGTTAAGACCCGTTTCCCTGGATACTCTTAGAAAGGGGCTGGGATACGCAATGAAACATAACATAGCAGGAAGTGACTCGTCCCCAGTCATCTTCATGTCACGCAACGCTCGCGGCACTACCCATCACAACTCCCGTGCCGCGTGCGTCGTGCAACATAAAGACGACTGAAAAGACGACTGAGGACGAGTCAGTAGCGGGAACTCCTTCTTCCCAGGGTAAGTCGAGCGAGAAGGACACGCGCGAGAAAGTCTAGCTCACCACCACGCGCGTCACGCTCCCATGCGCAGCTGACTTTTTCGCGCGCGTTGGCATGCTCCTCTCTCTTGACTTTCCTTGATCAGAAGGAGAGAGTGCTCGTAGTCTAAGCAAGATGCACCATACAGTTGAATCTCTAGTAAGTGACAGCCCAACATGTCAAGCCTAACCTCGGTTGCCGTTTACGACAAGTGGTCGCTTACAAGAAGCAAGAGCAAAGGAGACGTTAAGTTTGATTTATTATTATCAGAGGCTTATTTTCTAATCCATGTACAAATGGATTTATAACCCAGAATGCGGTGTAACACATTAGTAGTCCAAACACAGGGAAAGAATGTCAAGATTGGTTTCCTTATGCTTTACCCATTACCGTGTTTGAAATATGTTTAATTGTAACTTGAAACTGAAATCATTTACGGCTCAACCGGCCGGCATTCTGATTTCTTCTATTAGCACATTTGGCGAGCTCAACTGGTTCGACTGCTATAGAAAGACAAGCTCGATTTGGTGGTCTAACTTTCAGAATTTTATGATGGAGGAACGGATTTGCCATATACGTGATATCTAGCGCTATAAAACACACAAGTATCGCAGCATTCGCTGCCGCCCTTTGAAATCTTCCCACCTTTGCCGCCACCATTTTAATACAAATTTTAACTGGGACTCGGAACACCAGAAAAATACCACAGATTTTTTAGGTCAAATATGTAAGTTCTTTCTCTTGTCGTTGGTTCGTGGAGTTCGAAGTCACTGAGGGATTCACTGGGGACAATCGCAATCTTTTCAGAATGCAAAAAAAAGGAAGTACTATGATAAAAAACGCGACATTATCCAACTGTCCTACGGCGGCTATGGGAGCAAGATAAGCGCCACTGAATTGGTTTATCGTGTTGTTATAAGGATAAAACTTGACGCATACTGATGTCTCGTTTTGTATCGAAATAACAGACAAGATGGTGGTTATCAAGGCTGCAGTCCAAATACCCAAAATGAATATCTTCACGTTCCTTATTGTTAAACGTCGACGTAAAGGTCGAAGACCACATTGGCTGACGATCAAGCGGCATCAGCGACAGGGTCAGTGCGTTTAGTACCAAAACAGCGGGAGTTGAAGGGACGCCAACCTTGCAGAGAATCTCAACTTCTTCAGGCACGTCTTGAATTTGAAAGTAACTAACTGTTGTCATTACCATAAGCAAGAATATGTGTATGAGAGCTGACAGAAGGTCGGTTAGTGCAGAGGTTTGCTAAAAAGTAGTGAGGTACCTTACGAAGGTCTTGTCGCCTTCGAAGCACTATACACACTCGAGCGTTGCCAAATGACCCCACTAAAATGCAGATTATCGAGAATATGATGACAAAAATGGCGAGATGTCTTGGGACTCGTGTAGAAGTAACGCTGTTTGTGGGGAAGAAATTTTCTTGGTAATTCGTTGAATTGTTCATGATTTTCTTTAGAGGTAAAGAAACTGGCTGTGTGGAATTTGTTTGCAGGGTAAAAAGGTCGTTCCCCTGGAAAGAAACGTTTCGTTGATTTTCTTTTTCTGGTCTGGGAATGTTTTCTCATTTGCTTTAAGACTCACCAGACAGGGAGTTTAAGAAATCCATTTCGTGAATTGCTGTTGTCGTTTTCGGACTAAAGAAACGCCTAAGCTAAGCGCAAGTCACTGTATCAACTCATGAAGATGTGTTCGAATTTTGTGTTTCGTTGACACTTAATGATCAATAATGAGGAACTGCTAATCAAGGAAGACAATTTTCCAATGTAATGCCAACATTTCAGTTACATAAAGTTTGCGTTTATTGTCGCGATGGGCGAAAGCAGCAAGAGGTCCAGAGAACTGACAATGTAAAGTGAACAATCCTCAAGGGTATTGTGTTTGTCTTACCTAATGTATCCGGCCACTGGGAACATTTAGAGAGGTTTTTAGCTGTTGCCAATGCGCCGTGTATCGTGTCACATACAAAAACAATTTGAAAGGAACGTTCCGACCAGAATTAATTTCTACTCTTTTTAAACAGACGAAAGTGCAGCACACATAATGGGAAAACGTAAGATACTGTAACGTACCGAAACTGTGCGCGATCTGATTTGCTAAAAACCCACCCCTTGTCACGGGATAAAGCATGAAAAATCTTGTTTTATCGTTTTCGAGCTCGAGGTGAGTTCTGCGAGGCAAAACTGAAACGTTAATTGGTAAAAGTGTGTTTGACATGCAGCTCTCTGCGGAAATTTTCAGTTGAACATCTTAGACTGTAGACAAGTTGTCTGAAAAAATTGAGTCGGAATTCTCGTAAAATGTCAAACTCGTTTCCTTTCATGTTTTGGCTTAAGCTTTAATTCCATGCCATAAAACATATAAAGACCATGTATTATTATGCTGTCAAAAAACACTTCGGGCATTTGTATATCTTCTCGAAATGGGAAGCAAATTAATGGAATTAAGACTTCTGTGTACAACAAGACGAAGAATCGAAAGTCTAAGCAGTAAATTGAAAGCAATTAAAATATTAATTCATATATGCAGTTAACAGACAGGTGTGCAGAGCAAGCGGAATAAAAAACTCAGCTAGGCGGTATAGAGCTGAAATGCTAAGCACCAAAAAGGGAATTATTGTTTTAACTGCCGCTTACTCTCAAAACATACATCTCAGTTTGCGGGAAATTACCCCGATTAGGTGCCATTAGCGAGAACATTAATTTTTTTTAAGTGCCCTTTTTACAATGGAAGATGATTAATGTTTATTTTTCCTACCGAAAAAATAGGTCAAAACTGTTTAAGCAATTCATTAACTGATTGAATTCAAACCCTTTCTATGCTGATTCAGTACGGCAAATTACTGAGATGTTAGCCTAATTGAACCTGTCCAGTCATTTTTAACCCATTTAAGCCCCAATAATTACAAGCATCTAATTTCTACTTATAATTATATTACTTCTTGATCAAACATACAGGTCATGAGAATAAAGGTAATTCTCCCAATTTGTATCAAGAAATATATGAAGAACAGTGAGGAGAATATACATGTTGATAGCTATCCCGACATTATCCGAACACAAGAGATTCTTGCCGAAAACTGATCGGCGTTTTCTTATATTTACAATTTATCTAGGCTTGCTAGCGTTTATACACCAATTCTGACCTATTGCTGAATCCAACAGTAAAACAACTTCTACCAAACTGAACCGGTATGTATTAAGCTGAAAAAGTAAACCGTGCTCAACATATGGCAAATGAAATGGTCGCCATCTTGAGCAACCTCGATCCCAGTGCTTTTCCTTTAAATTTGAAAGCGGTCAGGCAAATTTAAAAGAGAGAGTCCCTGGGATCGAAATTGCATCTTGAAGTGGGTACAAGAAAATCAGGCCCCGCCAAGGCAATTACTAGTAATTTTGCTCGCTGCTCGATTCGCCAGTCTGTCTGGATATTCTCTTATGAGGCAGCCATAGGGCATGGAAGGGCCACAAGAAGCCGTTTAAATTGTTCAGCGGTTCTTTATAACGCCAACCTTAAAAAATGGCGCTTTACCACTCATGGACAACAGAAAAAAAGTCTTTGAAGAAGATGGAGTTCGAGTTAGCCATTAGCAAATTAATGTACAGCGTGGGTCCTAAATGGACTTGGTAGTTTCCACTGTTAAAGTCGGTTCCGTGCCGCTATCCTGCGCCAGTCTGAATACCCATCCCGACGCCGTGAAGAGACTGTAGTCACAAGATTTTCGGTTCTCTGATCCAGCTTCCCGACAACGGCTTCATGGCTTACCCTCTTCCTACCTACACACAGTCAAACCTTCCTGTCGAATCATTTTCCATTAGTGACCACTTTGTAATGCATGGTCTTTATGTTTTATGGCTTGGAATTGAAGCTAAAGCGAAAACTGAAAGGAAACGAGTTCGCCATCTTTCGAGAATTCCGACTCACTTTTTTCCAGACAACTTGTCTACATTCTTAGATGTCCAACAGAAAATTTCTGCAGAAAATTGTGTGTCAAACATACTTTTGTCAATTAACGTTTCAGTTTTGCCTCGCAGAACTCACCTTGAAAACGGTAAAACACGTTTTTTCATGCCTTATCCCGTGACAAGGAAAACCACTGGGATCGAGGTTGTTCAAGATGGCGACCATATCATTTGCCATTATGTTGAACATGGTTTACTTTTACATAACGGTTCAGTTTGTTAGGAGTTGTTTTACTATTTGGATTCAGCAATGGGTCAAAATTGGTGTATAAGCGAGCCTAGGCAAACTCTAAAGGTATAAAGAAAACGATCAGTTTTCGGCAAGAATCTCCTGTGTTCAGATAATGTCGGGACAGCCCATAATGAACACTAACCCTTTAGCCCCAGTATCAACATGTATATTCCCCGGACTGTTCCCCGTATATTTCTTATGTTGCTAGTTGGGAGAATTCCCTTTATTCTTATGACCTGTATGTTTTGATCAAGAAGTAATATAATTATAAGTAGAAATAATAATAATAATAATTAGATGCTTGTAATTATTGAGGGCTTGAAGGGTGGTTCAATTAGGCTAACATCTCACTAATTCGCCACAATCAGCATAGAAAGGGTTTGAATTCAATCAATTTATGAATGACTTAAACAGTTTTTTTTCCTATTTTTTCGGTGGACTGAAACTAAACGTTAATTATCTTCCATGGGGAAATCGGCACAAATTCTCTCGCTAGTGGCGCCTAATCGGGGTAATTTCCCGCAAACTGAGATGTATGTTTTGAGAGTAAGCGGCAGTTGAAACAATAATTCCCTTTTTGGTGCTTAGCATTTCAGAGTTATGCCGCCTAGCTGAGTTTTTTATTCCGCTTGCTCTGCACACCTGTCCGTTAACTGCATATATGAATTAAATTTTAATTGCTTTCAATTTACTACTTAGACTTTCGATTCTTTGTCTTGCTTTACACAGAAGTCTTAATTCCATTAATTTGCTTCCCATTTCGAGAAGATATAGAGCGTTTTCATATGACGTCACGGCGGCCATATTGGTGTACCAAAAACAATGACACGGCGGCCATATTGGTGTACCAAACCAATCCTGTGGGAGTTGAAGTCCTTTCTTACGTAAATACTTCCTTTTGTTCCAATAGATTTACATAGTGCTAGTCACGTGAGTGAAAACGCTCTATACGAATCATTCGTATATCTTCTCGCATGATGCCCGAAGTGGTTTTTGACAGCATAATGCATGGTCTTTATATGTTTTATGACATGGAATTAAAGCTTAAGCAAAAACATGAAATGAAACGAGTTCGCCATCTTTCGAGAATTCTGACTGACTTTTTTGCAGACAACTTGTCTAATTCTTAGATGTTCAACTGAAAATTTCTGCAGACAGCTGCATGTCAAACACACTTTTATCAATTACCGGGTAACGTTTCAGTTTTGAACTCACCTCGAGCTCAAAAACGATAAAACAAGATTTTTCATGCTTTATCCTGTGATAAGGCATGGGTATTTAGCCAATCAGATCGTGCACAGTTTCGGTATGTTACAGTATCTTACGTTTTCTCGTTATGTTTGCTGCGCTTTCGTCTGTTAAAAAAGAGGAGAAATTATTTCTGGTCGGAACGTTCCTTTCCAATATTTTTGTATGGATACGACACATACATTGACAACAGCTAACACCTCTCTAAATGTTCCCAGCAGCCGGACACATTAGGTGAAAGAAACACTATGCTCTTGAGGATTGCTCACTTTAAATACTCAAGCACCTGAATCAAGCGTCGGCAAATGGGATGTTTACCTTTAATTACTGATTGGCGAAATAAAGGTACTGGAAATAACCGCTTGTTAATTTTCCATTCTTTGTCAGTGTTCCGAACTTCTTACTGCTTAGCCCATAGTGACAACAAACGCAAACTGTAAGTCATTGAAATGTAGGTAATTCATTGGAAAATTGTTTACCTTCTCAAGATTCTCTTAATTAGTAGTTACTTATCATCGATTATTAAGTGTTAATGAAAGGCAAAATTCGAACACATCTTCAGACAGTTGTCACAGTCACTCGTGCTCAGCTTGGGCGTTTCTTTAAGTCTTTAAGAAATAAGAAAACATTCGCGGATCAGAAAAAGAAAATCAACGAACGTTTCTTTCCAGGGGAACGACCTTTTTACTTTCAAAACAAGCAACATTAACTCGCTGCAAACGAATTCCACACAGCCAGTTTCTTTTCCTCTCAAGAAAAATCATGAACAATTCGACAAATAACCAAGAAAATTTCTTCACCACAAACAGCGTTACTGCTACACGGGTCCCAAGACATCTCGCCATTTTTGTCATCATATTCTGGACAATCTGCATTTTAGTGGGGTCGTTTGGCAACGCTCGAGTGTGTATAGTGCTTCGAAGGCGACAAGACCTTCGTAAGGTGCATCACTATCTTCTAGCAAACCTTGCCCTAACCGGCCTTCTGCCAACACTCATACACATGCCCTCGCTTATAGTAATGACAACAATTAGTTACTTTCAAATTCAAGACGTGCCTGAAGAAGTTGAGCTTCTCTGCAAGGTTGGCGTTACTTCACGTTTAGCCTGTATTGTGCTAAACGCACTGACTCTGTCGCTGATGGCGCTTGATCGTCAGGAATGCGTTCTTCGACCTTTAAGTCGACGTTTAACAAGAAGGAACGTGAAGAAATTTATTCCAGGGATTTGGATTGCAGCTTTGATAACGACCATCTTGTCTCTTATTTTGGTACGAAACGAGACATCAGTATGCGTCAAGTTTTATCCTTATAATAACGGAAACGAATTCAGTGGCGCTCATCTTGCTCTCATAGCCGCTGTGGGACAATTCGACAATGTCGCATTTTTTATCATAATATTTACTTTTTTTCGCATTCTGAAGAGATTGCGATTGTCACCAGTGGATCCATCAGTGGCTTGGAACTCCACGAACCAACGACAAGAGAAAGAACTTACATATTTGACCTACAAAATCGGTGGTATTTTTCTGGTGTTCCGAGTCCCACTTAAGATTTGTATTGCAATGGTAGCGGCAAAGGTGGGAAGATTTCAAGGACCGGCGGCGAATGCTGCGATGCTTGTGTGTTATGTAGCGCTAGACATCACGTATGTGGCTGTTATGGTCTCCCTGTGCGTTTACCATATATAGTAATTACATGCGCACGCATGGATTGAATAAAACGTGTTTGCAGTGAACCGCCATGTTGTCCGGGTGCGTTCCTAGATCTCTTGTCAATACATGACAATTTTGGCGACGAGAACGGGATCTTAGGGTTATTTTACAGCGGAAAAAGTGAAAGAAATTCCTAAACAAGATCCACACGACGTCTCAAGATGCCAACCGAGACTGATGCGGCACAAAATCCGGTTCGGAACATCGGAAAAGTTCAGAAGTTCGCAGTGGGAACCGACTTCGAAGCGTATGCAGAACAGCTAGAATTCTTCTTCGTGGCCAATGGAGTGACCGACTCGAAACAGAAGAAAGCCGTCCTGTTAACTAATCTTCCCACCGAAACGTACCAGCTGGCGAAAGATTTGGTGGCCCCGACATTGTTAAGAGAAGATTCTCTCACGTATGACACGATCGTAGAGCGTCTCCAGAAGCAATTGAAGCCCCAGAAATCTGCTCTAGTCGCCAGGTATGAGTTTGACAACCGAGCGCGAAACGCAGGAGAAACGGTGAGTCAGTATGTTGCTGTTCTAAAGCATCTAGCTACTGATTGCAAGTTTAATGATGCCATGCGAGTGGAAAGGCTCAGAGATAGATTGGTTTCGGGTATTCGAGATAAGAGAATGATGTCAGAGCTTTTGAAACTCAAACTCGAGGAACTGACATTTGACATTGCTGTAGCGAAATGCATCGCTATTGAGCAATCTTACAAGGATGTTGAAGCTCTCCAGGGGGGTAAAGAGTCAAACCCAGTTGATTTGTTATCCAAGTCAAGGCCAAACAAGAAGCTTAAACCTAAGAAGGAAGCTAGACCTTCAGAGAAAAAGAGTTCCCCATCCCCTAAAGAGCCAGGTGATCAAAGTTGCTACCGTTGTTTGGGAAATCATGATCATAAAAGTTGTCCGTACAAAAGGGAAAAATGTCACCACTGTAACAAGACCGGCCATATTGTGAGGGCTTGTAAATCCAAGAAAAGGGAGACACAAGCTGCCCGACCTCCAGTAAATTATGTGGACAGTGATGACGGAGACAGCGATGACTACTTAGGATCCCTTGAGGTTAATAACGTGAGTGACAAGGATCATGTGATATGGGTCAGCCCCGAAGTACAGGGAAGGGTGGTCAAGATGGAACTAGACACAGGTTCAGCTGTGTCTGTACTCCCATACAAACAGTATCAGGAACATTTTGGTCACGTGAAACTAGCAAAGAGCCATGTCACACTTAAGACCTACACTGGGCAGAAAATCACGCCTAAGGGAGAGATGAAGTGTATTGTTAAGTTTAAGGGCCAAGAAAAGGAGTTAACCCTACAAGTGGTTGAGACACCAGGGCCAGCATTGTTTGGGCGTGACTGGCTCTCCAAAATTCAGCTGGACTGGGGTGAAATCAAAGCCCTTAAGCTTAGCCAGACACCGGAAGGGGTCATGCAGCACAAAGTGGATCAGTTGTTGCAGAAATACGAGTCTGTATTTTCTGAGGGCGTAGGCACACTTAAAGGCCACAAGGCTGATTTAAAAGTTGAGGAGGGCTGCCAGCCTAGCTTTCATAAGCCACGTCAAGTTCCATATGCACTTCGCCCCAGGGTAGAAGCAGAATTGACACGTTTAGAGGAGGACGGTATTCTGTCTAAGGTAGAATACAGTGAATGGGCTACCCCGATTGTCCCGGTAGTTAAGCGAAATGGATCAGTGCGCGTCTGTGGCGATTTCAAGGTCTCGGTCAATCCAGTTCTTCTTGCAGAACAGTATCCTCTGCCGCGCATAGAGGATATTTTTGCGAATTTGGCTGGGGGAAAACATTTTAGCAAACTTGATCTACGCCAAGCTTATCACCAGATGGAAGTAACAGAGGAATCCAAGAAATACCTCACGATCAATACGCACAAGGGTCTTTTTCAATACAATCGGTTAGTTTTTGGCGTTACTTCAAGTCCAGCAATTTGGCAACGTGCCATAGACCAGGTATTACAGGGGATACCTGGCACCCAGTGTATCCTCGATGACATGATCGTCTCGGGCAAAACCGATGAAGAGCATTTGGAGAATTTAGAGAGCGTGTTTAAGCGACTGCAAGACGCGGGTCTGAAGGCCAACAAAGAGAAGTGCGAGTTCTTCAGGGATCGAGTTCAGTTCTGTGGGCATGAGATCGACAGAGAAGGTCTCCACAAGACACAAGAGAAGATTGAGGCAGTAGTTAGCGCGCCAAGACCTGAGAATGTGTCACAGCTTCGCTCATTTTTAGGGCTCGTTAACTATTACAACCGCTTCTTGCCTAATGCATCCACAGTTCTCCACCCACTTCACCAGTTGTTAGAGCAAAACAGCGAATGGCAGTGGACTGAACAGTGCGAGCAAGCCTTCACAGAGGCTAAGCGCCTGATTACATCCGAGCAGGTGCTAACGCATTATGATCCAGCGTTACCAGTTAGGCTTGCATGCGATGCTTCACCAACCGGCATCGGTGCGGTTCTTTCACACGTCATGCCTGATGGCAGCGAAAGGCCAGTAGCTTTTGCGTCCCGATCGTTGACCAAGACAGAACGCAAGTACGCCCAGATTGACAAGGAGGCATTGTCCATCGTATGGGGGGTGAAACGGTTCCATGTGTACCTCTATGGGAGGCGATTCACGCTCATTACAGATCACAAGCCCCTCACTGCCATTTTCCACCCAGAGAAGGGAGTTCCTGCCATGACCGCTGCGAGACTCCAGCGCTATGCTATGTTCCTGGCTGGTTTCGATTACAAGATAGAGTATAAGAGCACGACCAAGCACTGCAATGCTGATGGGCTGTCTCGGCTCCCCCTTCAGCAAAACGAGAGGGAGGAGATGGAAGTGGATTCGTCAGAGGTGTTCCACGCAACCCAGTTTGAGCCATTACCTGTAACCAGTGAAGCAGTTGCTAGAGAAACACGTCGTGACCCAGTCCTAGCAAGGGTGTACGAGTCCATCGTGAAAGGATGGTCTGCTCGTATAGGTGGAGACAAGCCTTACTACGAGCGGCGCAATGAACTGACGGTTCACCAAGGTTGCATTCTATGGGGAATGAGAGTGGTAATCCCCAATAAGCTCCAAGACAGAGTGTTGGAGGAGCTGCACGACGGGCATCTGGGTGTGGTAAAAATGAAAGCGCTAGCGAGGAGCTACGTCTGGTGGCCTAATATCAGTGGCCAACTGGAAGAGCTAGCGAAAGCCTGCAGTGGGTGTCAGCACAACCAGAAGATGCCTACTAAAGCGCCATTGCATCCGTGGGAGTGGGCCACTACACCATGGCAACGCATACACATCGACTATGCCGGCCCATTCCAGAACTCGATGTTCTTAGTAGTTGTCGATGCACACAGCAAGTGGCCGGAAGTGGTTCCTGTTAGTTCCACCACTTCAAGTTCGACCATCGAAGTCCTACGCGATTTATTTGCCAGATTTGGAATCCCTGAACAGATCGTTAGTGACAACGGTACACAATTCGTTTCGGAGGAGTTCCAGGCGTTTGTCAGATCCAATGGTATCCGCCATTTAACGTCAGCACCATACCATCCGGCTACAAACGGTCTAGCTGAGAGGGCTGTACAAACTTTCAAGCAAGCGTTACGTTCCATGCATCAAAGCTCAAAGCCGGTGAAGGAGAAGTTGGCAAAGTTTCTCATAGCTTATAGGAACACTCCTCACTCCACTACCGGTGTGAGCCCTGCACAGTTACTCCTTGGAAGACCGTTGCGCACTCGCCTAGATTTGGTGAAACCTAACTTGAACCGTAAGATGGTTAACCAACAGCATCAGCAGAGCTTTAGGGCCGCAAATGAGAAGGGTAGACAGTGTCGTCAGTTAGAGATTGGTGATTCTGTGATGTCACGAGATTATCGGGGGGATCTGAAGTGGCGTTCAGGGCTGATTGTCAAGAAGACAGGTCCGCTGATGTACGAGGTGCAGGTGGCACCTGGGATTATTTGGCGTCGACATATCGACCAGCTGAAGCCAACGGCAGTTGAGCCCGACACTGTTGAGGTCAGCCAACCAGAAGTGGTCAGCCTACCACCAGCGCCAATCCAACAGAGTGCACCACCCAATGTGGTTGGTACAGTTCCAGAGGATCCCGTGGCAGATCAACCGGAGATGGTTTCTGTTCCCTCACCTGTAGCCACCGACCCTCCTGAAGTGACTCCAGTCAGTCCTACAGTCCGTGAGCGGCGGTACCCCCAGAGAGTGCGCAGGGTACCACAGAGACTCGATCTCTGAACTGTTTTTCTTTTTAGTTTCTTTGTTTTCTGTTTTTTCTTAGAAACTGTAGGTTGCCGGACACTGTTAGTCGATTTAGTTGTTTCCTTGAGATTGTATCTTAGGCTCAGTCTACAAACTAGGGACAGATCATTTTTGTGTGGAGGAAATGTTATGGTCTCCCTGTGCGTTTACCATATATAGTAATTACATGCGCACGCATGGATTGAATAAAACGTGTTTGCAGTGAACCGCCATGTTGTCCGGGTGCGTTCCTAGATCTCTTGTCAATACATGACAGTGGCAAATCCCTTTCTCCATCATAAAATACTGAAAGTTAGACGGCCAAATCGAACTTGTCGCTCTATAGCAGTCGAACCAGTGGAGCTCGCCAAATGTGCTAATAGAAGAAATCAGAATGCCGCTGTTGAGCCGTAAATGATTTCAGTTTCAAGTTCTTAGTGTTAGAAATTACAATACAATAAGAGAAAATAAAGGAACGTCACTTGATTCTCACACAACTTCAAGCAGTATGAGAAAACTCTCTCTGAAAAAGAATCTTTGGACAATCTGCGGGAGATTTTGTCATTTTCTTCTCGGAAAATTGCACGGTTCTTAAGACCTCGCTTATAAATATTAAATCAAAGAGGCACGAAAATTTAAACGCGCGAAAATGTATCTTTACATCAGGAAGAGATTGAAAGGCAACTGCTTTACTTTACTTCAACACAAACGACGGGTGCGGATTGGTCGAAGTTTTAAATTCAAAATTTAATTGAAATTCATTGTAGAAGCTAGGTCTTACTCTATGTTTAGGTTAGCTTTAAGGGTTACAAAGGTGGATCTTGGGGGGGAGGGGACCCAGAGGACAAAAAAGGGGGGGTGAGGGGCGAGTGAAATGTGTCAGAATATTGAAAAATTCGACCCCCGGGCGTTTTTTTCTTTGACAAATGATTCCCCCCATGAATTTTCGAGTTTTGGCAACTTTTTCATCCTAAAAATTTGATGTCGCAAAAAAAAAACGTCGCTTGCTTGTTTGAATAAATTTTCAACAAAGCTCTTTAAATTGGGAAAAATTTAGTGTCGTTAAATTTTAAGTTGTGGAAAAGACAGGATACAAACGTGGAAACAGGAAAGCCATATAGTTGAAAATTAAACAAGTTGAATAAAACGCGTTATGAATCTGCTTTAAAAAGACGCTTTACATGGCGTTGCCGTCGCAGTTTCGTGAGCTCCCTAACGTCTGTTTTCTAACAAGACAGTTTGCAGACTTTAGGGTGGATTTATTAGCAGCATACGCGCAGAGCTGTCGCTTTAGCACGTGCGAATGTTCATTGTTTTTTTACTTCAAAAACAATGAAAAATTTGCTCGTGCTAAAGCTACAGCTGTACGCGTATGCTGCAAATAAATCCACTCTTTAGTTTAAGGTGTGAAGGCGTGCATTCCAATAGACTAAGCAGGATCAGTTTTAAAAAGTTAATTTGTTTGGCAGGTGTAGCAACAAAAATACTCACGTGCTGTCCACGTGCTGATAAATTTCACGTGTGTTTGCTAGCTCTTTGATTGGTTAAAAGTGTGGAAAACTATCAGAAGTTGATCTGACCTCTTAAAAAGTTTGAAAATTCAATATAAGGATGTCAAAAACTATAAAAGGTGAAAAGAGGTTGCATGTTCTTTTAAGAATTCGTTTCTATCTTTAATTTTTATTTCATTTCATTCTTACTCGGCGTTTAAAGCGGTGTTTTCTTTCTCCTTTCTTCTAGGTGAAGAAAACTAACATCATTATCTGTTTACGTAGAGCGGTTTTCAGTTGGGTGTCGAAAGTAATTTGCATTTTGCTCTGGTTTTGCTTTACTTCGCTGATTGGTTAAAAAATCTCGCGGCACTTTCTCGACCAATCAGAAGAAAAGCTTGCACGCGTGTTCCCGCGCTTGACGCCGGTTAAGGGCGATTTAGACGGTGCGATTTTTGCTTACAACTCTAGTATGCGACTTGCTCACGTGATGTCTGCAACACGAATCGTGTCGTCTAAATCAGGCGTACGACATCTTCACGACAGTTGCACACAACGCGAAAAATGTTGTAGGATTTTCAAACATGTTTTAAAACCCTATGGGCCGATTTAGACGGTACGATTTTTCCTTACGACTGTAGTATGTGACTTGCTCACGTCATGTCTACAACACGAATCGTGTCGTCTAAATCAGACCTACTACATCTTCACGGCAGTCGTGCACAACACGAAAAATGTCGTAGGATTTTGAAACATGTTTTAAAACCTTACAACAGTCATAGCCACAATCAAAATGTTAGAATGACGAGTTGTGTATACCGACAGTCGTAAGCAAAAATCGCACCGTCTAAATCGCCCTTTGCACGGGACAACTTGCAACAACGATTTTTTGCGCAACACCGCGTCAACTTTTCCTGGTATGTTAAACGAGTCCATTTTTTGCGCAACATCGTACAAAATGTACTTGGCAACATGCATGTTACACGAGACGACTTTTAGCGCAACATCGACTCGCAACATTTCGCGTCGAGGAGTGGGGCTTACGGCGGCGTCAAAACTTCGTCAATTTGCTTCTTTTAATTGACGGCCTAGACCGCGATGAAGAAGAGAGAAAGGTAAAAAGAGAAAGGGTAATTTGGATTAGAGAATGGTTGCAGAGGCGAGAAAGGGGCGCGTACAATCAACTCGTACAAGAGAGCTCTTCCTCGACATTGTCAACAGCCGTCGCCATCCTGTTTGTTTACATGGGAGAACAGCCTTGTCCCTGGGCTCGCGAAAAATTTCGCGCCAAATCGGTAAGCGGGAAGGGAACGCCCGGGTACTAGGCTGATGGCAGAAGTGAACAGAACTCTGGGAAGGCGTTGCGCAGAAAATCGACGGCGACCCTGTTACACGAGCAAACTCTCTAAATATTCGTCATCTTGCGTTGCGAGTTTTTGACTTAGGTTCAAAAACTCGCAACGTGTTGCCGAGTCAAATGTTGCGCTAAAAATCGTCCCATGTACCATGTTACACGGTGTTCAATTTTTCGCGCAACATTGTTGCGCAAAAAATCGTTGTTGCACGTTGTCCCGTGTAACACCGCCTTTACACGTATTTGCTTCGAGTTCTGACTGGTTCAAATTTGTGTTTTTTTGTGATTAGCTGGAGTACATTACTTTGGTTTTTGTTCTTGGTTTTGGTTTTACGACACTCATTTGAAAAGCGCTCTACGGGGCACGGTTGTAGAAGAGTCGCTTAAAGCCAAGCCAAGAATAAAGTTAAACAAGGTTTCTGTTTCTGTTGTTAAATGGGTTTCCATTGCTACATTTAAGAGAGAGATTGAAAGCAGACTCAGTCAAAATGTAGGACAAAAGGAATTTACTTGAATCCATATCGCTACGCTGTATTTAAAAAAGAAACTGAATTAAAAATGATGTTGAGTTAGCTTTACGCAGCTTTGAGCAGCAGAACCCACTCTTTTATCTTTCATTTAATTACAGAATTTAGTACATTCGTGTTAGTACCTCTCTGCGAAAACAAGAGAACAGACAAAATTGTATTAACAGTAATACACTCAGTCCGAGATGATTGCTACAGGCTATGTACAAGGAACATAAGTCTTCTTCTCAGCATTAAAAAATGTCCAAGCACATCAAGGAACAAGCGTCCACTGCAGAATCCTTCCTCAATAACCTTTTCTTCCCCTAAAACGTGTGCGAAAATCCAGCTGCCAGAAAATGAAACAAAGAATTCATGTTAGATGTTTACTATATTTTAAGAATCATTCCAGTCCAGTCTTACAAGAGTACACACCCAACGATGTGTAGCACCTTGTTGGCTTCAAGGTCATATTCAATGAGATTAAGTGGAACAAGTGTTATATGATACATGAAATGCTTTTTCCTCAAGAGGTACCAGAATCTCGAGCTTATTTTGTAGGCACGACTCAGCCCAGTGTGGAGGTGCGCTAGTGTAGTGGTCATCACGTGGGACTTTTGATCCAACAATTGCGAGATCAGAAGACCAGTGGTTTGAAGCTTGGTCTCTGCGTTGCAGTGCGTTGTTTCCTTAGACAAGAAAATGGACTCTATCCGGGTGTATTAATGGGTACCACTTGACAGAAAAGATGAGGGGTAACCCTGCGATGGACTAGCATCCCATCCAGGGGGGAGTTGTGATGCTCCTAGTCACTTTATGCTGGGTATCCTGTGATGGACTAGCATCCCATCCAGGGGGGAGTAGTGATACTCCTAGTCACTTTATGCTGGGTATCCTGTGATGGACTAGCATCCCATCCAGGGGGGGTTGTGATGTTCCTAGTCACTTTATGCTGGGTATCCTGTGATGGACTAGCATCCCATCCAGGGGGGAGTTGTGATACTCCTAGTCACTTTATACTGGGTATCCTGTGATGGACTAGCATTCCATCCAGGGGGGAGTTGTGATACTCCTAGTCACTTTATGCTGGGTATCCTGTGATGGACTAGCATTCCATCCAGGGGGGAGTTGTGATACTCCTAGTCACTTTATACTGGGTATCCTGTGATGGACTAGCATTCCATCCAGGGGGGAGTTGTGATGCTCCTAGTCACTTTATACTGGGTATCCTGTGATGGACTAGCATCCCATCCAAGGGGGAGTTGTGATGTTCCTAGTCACTTTATACTGGGTATCCTGTGATGGACTAGCATCCCATCCAGGGGGGAGTTGTGATGTTCCTAGTCACTTTATACTGGGTATCCTGTGATGGACTAGCATCCCATCCAAGGGGGAGTTGTGATGTTCCTAGTCACTTTATACTGGGTATATCAAGGTCATATTCAATGAGATTAAGTGGAACAAGTGTTATATGATACATGAAATGCTTTTTCCTCAAGAGGTACCAGAATCTCGAGCTTATTTTGTAGGCACGACTCAGCCCAGTGTGGAGGTGCGCTAGTGTAGTGGTCATCACGTGGGACTTTTGATCCAACAATTGCGAGATCAGAAGACCAGTGGTTTGAAGCTTGGTCTCTGCGTTGCAGTGCGTTGTTTCCTTAGACAAGAAAATGGACTCTATCCGGGTGTATTAATGGGTACCACTTGACAGAAAAGATGAGGGGTAACCCTGCGATGGACTAGCATCCCATCCAGGGGGGAGTTGTGATGCTCCTAGTCACTTTATGCTGGGTATCCTGTGATGGACTAGCATCCCATCCAGGGGGGAGTAGTGATACTCCTAGTCACTTTATGCTGGGTATCCTGTGATGGACTAGCATTCCATCCAGGGGGGAGTTGTGATGCTCCTAGTCACTTTATACTGGGTATCCTGTGATGGACTAGCATCCCATCCAAGGGGGAGTTGTGATGTTCCTAGTCACTTTATACTGGGTATCCTGTGATGGACTAGCATCCCATCCAGGGGGGAGTTGTGATGTTCCTAGTCACTTTATACTGGGTATCCTGTGATGGACTAGCATCCCATCCAGGGGGGAGTTGTGATACTCCTAGTCACTTTATACTGGGTATCCTGTGATGGACTAGCATTCCATCCAGGGGGGAGTTGTGATGTTCCTAGTCACTTTATGCTGGGTATCCTGTGATGGACTAGCATTCCATCCAGGGGGGAGTTGTGATACTCCTAGTCACTTTATACTGGGTATCCTGTGATGGACTAGCATTCCATCCAGGGGGAGTGGTAATACTCCTAGTCACTTTATGCTGGGTATCCTGTGATGGACTAGCATCCCATCCAGGGGGAGTTGTGATGTTCCTAGTCACTTTATACTGGGTATCCTGTGATGGACTAGCATTCCATCCAGGGGGGAGTTGTGATGCTCCTAGTCACTTTATGCTGGGTATCCTGTGATGGACTAGCATTCCATCCAGGGGGGAGTTGTGATACTCCTAGTCACTTTATACTGGGTATCCTGTGATGGACTAGCATCTCATCCAGGGGGAGTGGTAATACTCCTAGTCACTTTATGCTGGGTATCCTGTGATGGACTAGCATCCCATCTAGGGGGGAGTTGTGATGTTCCTAGTCACTTTATACTGGGTATCCTGTGATGGACTAGCATCCCATCCAGGGGGGAGTTGTGATGTTCCTAGTCACTTTATACTGGGTATCCTGTGATGGACTAGCATCCCATCCAAGGGGGAGTTGTGATGCTCCTAGTCACTTTATACTGGGTATCCTGTGATGGACTAGCATCCCATCTAGGGGGGAGTTGTGATGTTCCTAGTCACTTTATACTGGGTATCCTGTGATGGACTAGCATCCCATCCAGGGGGGAGTTGTGATGTTCCTAGTCACTTTATACTGGGTATCCTGTGATGGACTAGCATCCCATCCAAGGGGGAGTTGTGATGCTCCTAGTCACTTTATACTGGTTATCCTGTGATGGACTAGCATCCCATCCAAGGGGGAGTTGTGATGTTCCTAGTCACTTTATACTGGGTATCCTGTGATGGACTAGCATCCCATCTAGGGGGGAGTTGTGATGTTCCTAGTCACTTTATACTGGGTATCCTGTGATGGACTAGCATCCCATCTAGGGGGGAGTTGTGATGTTCCTAGTCACTTTATGCTGGGTATCCTGTGATGGACTAGCATCCCATCCAAGGGGGAGTTGTGATGTTCCTAGTCACTTTATACTGGGTATCCTGTGATGGACTTGCATCCCATCCAAGGGGGAGTTGTGATGTTCCTAGTCACTTTATCTTGGGTATCCTGTGATGGACTAGCATCCCATCTAGGGGGGAGTTGTGACGCTCCTAGTCACTTCATGCTACGGAAACCGAGTCAAGTCAAGCGTCAGCCTAGAAGAGCCTCATGGCTTTATTGGACTCAGTCCAGTGACACTCACAGGGAAGTGCCAATGAGGCCAAATTTTTAGATCCCAAAAAAGTCCCATTCCCATTAGGTTAAAGCTGGACCTAAAAAAAGTCCACTGATCCAGAATGTCGGGTCCCAAAGAGGGAGTCTCTGCAGCCCTGGAGCCTAAATTGAGCCATGGAGTTAAGTGATGGAGCCCTGAGGCTCGGCATTCTCCAGTCCAGAGCCCTGGAGTCCTAAACCTCTTTGGGACCTGAAGAGTCCTTTTTTTCTCTGCATTAAAGACTCCCAGTTGACTACAATGTAACGTGCATGTTTGTTTATGTTTTGATTGCTGTACGAGTTGGTCCCATGTAACTTCTGAGCCTGTCTACAAAATCCTAAAGTGTGACGATTCAAATGAAAGCTACTGAGCAGTACTTTCCTGTGGTGCTGTTTATTATGCTGTACAAGGTGGCTCTAACATTTGAGTCTGTGGATGAAATCCTAAAGTGTGACCATTCAAATGAAAGCTACTGGGCAGTACTTCTGTATGGTGCTGTTTATTTTGCAGTGTAAGTTGGTTCTAACTTCCAAGGCTGTGGATTGAATTCATTTTTGATTGGGGAGGGGGGGTGGTCTTTAATGATGGCTGTAAGGCACAAACCTTCAGGGTGTCCCTTTAAATCTAGGGGCTTGGGAATGCTATTTCTAGCAATCTACACCAGGGTAAAGCAGTGGACTGATAAAATAGATGAAAAGCTATGTGAGTCAGTTTGAATGGTCATGCCCATCCACTACATCCAGGTTAAAGATACTGTGAGTGAGACGGTACAAGAGTAGCATTCATGATTATGCTTATGGCAAGGCTGGCCTGGGGTTCGAATATGCTCTGAAACAATACATAAAACAATGCATATCTATGTATTTAGAGCAGTTTTCAATTGAATGTCCAAAGTAATTCACGTTTTGCTTCGGTTTTACTTTACTTCGTTCTGTGATTGGTTAAAAAATCTCGCGCCACTTTCTCGACCAATCACAAGTAAAACTCAAACCAATCGCGACTTGTTCACACACGTTTTCCCGCACTTGATGCCGGTTACCTGCATTTGCTTCAAGTTCTGATTGGTTCATTGGGTAATTTGTTTTTGTTGTGATTGGCTGGGGTAATACTTTGGTTTTGGTTTTACAACACTCATTTGAAAAGCGCTCTATTAGACTAAGTATTATTATGTTCATGGACTGCTGTCTTCCCAAACTAGGTGAACACCAATGCAGGTCACTTTGAATGGTCATTCCGTACCCCATCAATATGTATGTACAGGCCCTGAACCACATGAGAAGCATAACATGATTTTCTCTATAACAATGAACTATTCCACTTGGGATCTGTGCAGTCCACGTCCACCTAACATTGTGTCCTTACCAGTGATCGTTTGCACTCAAAGAAAGCATATTGAACTTTTCTACAGTCTTGATCAACACCTTCCGCATCTGCATGCAAACAGCTGTTTGGTTTCAACCCATGCTAAAAAATAATAATCAAAGGAAAATGTGCTTCATTGAATTTATTGAATTAGGGTACATAGCATTTTAAAATGCAAGTATACACTCCCCCCCCTCCCTTCTCCCCCAAAAAATAAATATAAGAAAAAACATGCACTGTACAAAGGCAAATGTAAGAGCAAATTTGTAACTTGGCTTAGTCCTCCTGACTGCACGCTACTGAACATGATACCGAACAAACACACTGCAGATAAACCTGCACTACACTACACCAACCAACCCTAGTGCAGTGTTTCAGATAAGTTTTTAAGGCAGTGAATCAATGAGAGAAGATTTGGATAATCTTCTTAAGTTAATCATTTAGTTTGCTGGACAAGAAAAGTAGTTTTGTCAGGTCTTTGGCCCAGTACCCTTCTCTTTTGCAGAACACTGCTCTCACACCTGATGTGAAAGACTCACACCTGCAAGTCAAATTTTTTTATCTCAACATAATTCACCCCAAGCGGGTGTAAATTGCAGATTTCGGTCTCACTTAGGGTGTTCAAGACAGAAAGCCAATATTTTTACTCATACAGGTATCACTTAGGGTAGACTATGAACAAAAACTAAAGATTTAAGACAGTGCTTCTAAAATCTAATAACAGAACATAGCATTCGATGTAAACATCTTGAGCGCAATTTAAATCCTTTTAGCTCTTATTTGGTTGTCTGTTTAAGCATGGTCTCCTTTAGGGGTCAAATAAAGCCTGAGCCACGCCCAGATTGGTCTCCTTTAGGGTTTTAATTCTAATTTTCCGATGAGCATTCCCGTCCCTTTCATATGGGAGTGCCCCCCCCCCCCGGGAGAAAGATCCTAGTGCTAGGGCCCAGTACAACATTTTGCATGTAAACTGAATACAGAAAACATATGGCGCTAGGATGATCCGCCTTATAGGATCTTCATAGCGCGAGGATCTTCCTCCCTCCATGTAAACAGCCCATTAAAGGGAGGGTTGCTGGGTTCCTGGAACTTCTGCTGTGGAGCCTGGAGCCAAAAGCTTTTCTTTACTTTGACCCCAGACAAAACTGCTAATTCTCAGTGGAAGCCCTGGATTAATGGCATTAAACCCTGAAGCACCATTTTGTTTTTGTTCTGGAGCAGCGCGTTTTCAGACTTGAGCTCTAAACACTTTTGGCAACCTAAACTTTCTTTGCTATTGATCGCATGACCTGCACATGAGCTACATAATTATATAAACAGCGTATTTGATCCCGACATCCCCGTGGACCCAAGGTGAAATTATACAACAACCTACCATTTTCACACAGTCACTTGCTAAAATGCATTCTTTCAGCTCTTTTCTCAGCCCGCTACAAGGTTCTCCACGTGTTTGATTTTCGATGTTTTCCTCGTCAACTAATGCCATTTCTCTTAAACTAACACACGCAGTTCTTCCTCCATTTTAATCCGCCATCTTGTTTTTTGTATAGCCTCTGACCACATATGTGTGCAGGCACATAAACTAAACCAAAAATTCCTTACATTAAGCGAAGCGTGAAGCTTTCGGCGAAAAGCTGAAACTATCTATCCTTGTTTTCCTCCACGTTGTGATCTCCTGCCATTGATATGGCGGCAAACGCTTGTCATGTATAATAAGGAGCTATTTCCGTCGCTTGGTATGGTATTATTGCTACTTTGAACGATTTTTCCATGGCCGAATCGCGAGGGTTGAGTTGCTCCGTCTGCTACAACGACTTCAAATCTGATGAAGTTCAGTTCGTTCCGAGAAATCTTATCTGTGGCCACACATACTGCACGGGTAAATAGTTCAGACAGTGTTATATGTTTCTTTATGTTATTTTGTGAATATTTGTGACAGATGTAAACTAACTAACTATTTTTGCATACAATTATGTTATAATTGAATTGAGAATTCGGGGAAATTTTGTATTTTTGCGATTGTCGCGCGTAGAAATTCGACACCGTTATAACATAATCTGTCGTTCTATTAAAATGAGCGTAACTTTTCCGTGAAACTTGAGTTTTTTTTTCAAGAATGAAATTAAATCTGGGCATTGAATTTGATTTAAGCAATTTTCCGGTTTCCAGGATCGGAGAATGGGTAAAATAAATCTAAAGCGACCACCCCCCCCCGGCCAAGATCCTGCATTGCAGTCATACAAGTAAGGGGGTCCAACGTAACTTTAACTTTGGTAGGGGTGTGGGGTGGACGGTTAAAATTAAGATTGGATGTGGGGTATGAGAAATTTTAATTGTGGGATAAGGGATGTAAATATCTTGTGCCGGAGTGGGCTATGCTCATTTTCAGTCAGGGCTTGAGACTAACTTTCGGCTTAGTAGCCAAGTGGCTAGTGAGATGTTTGATTTCACTAGCCAAAATAAAGTTTCACTACCCAGACTTTTTTGCATAATCTCATACTGTGTTCAATATGTCTAATTTTTAGCCGAGTTCAGTACTGTAAACATGCCTCTCTTTAATTTCAAAAGTGAAGAACTTGAATGTTGACTATTCTTTCCAACGGTTAAAAATCCTCACACATGGAATGCAAAGTACAATGTGCCTTCAGGGCAAATTCCCATGTGCGATATAGTTCACGCCTCCCTTTTCCGTTTCGTTCAGATCATCACAAGTAACTCAAACAGTTAACCTTATATGAGCATGTCATCGTATAGAGAAACATTGGGAAGACAAGACTAACATATTGCACAAACATTGTAAGGTACGGGGAAACATAAAAAAGACAAGACTGATACAGCACTCAACTCACGTACGGAAAAATGTCTACAAGAGAAGGCTGGTTAATTATAAGCATATTTAAGTGCTGAGAAACATTGAGCAGAAAAAGCTAATAAGGTTCGAAGTCATTAAGGTACGGAGAAACGTTGAGAAGTCATATCGACCACGTCGGTTGCAAATGCACTACAGTAGGGAGAAACGCTGCCAACGTACCAAGATACAGAGAATAATAAAATACTCAACTACTAACTTACGGAGAAAGGTTATTAGACAAAACTAATTCCATAAGAACATGTGCCACGTACGGAAGAACGCCGAACGGACAAACTGAACTATTACAGTGGGACAATAAATTAAGGAAAAACATAAATGAGACAACTAAAATTGCAGTAATGGATGGATAAACGTTGAGAAGACAACACTAATACCGTATTAACATACTAACGTCCAGAGAAATGCAAAGCAGTATCAACTTATCATACGAATGTACTAACACACTCGGTGAAAACCTTAGGAAGAGCAGAACAATGTCGTGCGAACGTGCTAATGAACAAAGAAACATTGAGAAGGCTAGACTAATAAATTGACGAACCTACTTACGTACTGAGAAACGTTGTGAAGACGTTACGTATAGAGAGACGCTGGGAAGAGAAACTGTTGTACGAACATAGCAATTAATGGAAAAAAGTTGATAACAGAAGACTAAAGAATTGTGTGAACCTACTAACGTGTAGACAAATATCATATGAATGCACTAATGGACCTTTCAAGGAAATGTATGGTGAAACGTTCTGAAGATGGCTAATTTCATTTGAACGTAGAAACGACGGAGAAAATGTTACCATCTGAGACAAGAATTCATTTGGTAGGGAAAAACGTTGAGAGGACAAAACAAGTATCATACGAACATTATGATATCCTTTTACGGAATAAGTTTTAGTTTCTGCACACTCAATTTGCTTTTGGGATCCGATCATCAGAAGCAATATTTAGTTTGGTTTACATCCAGTGCTTTAGTGCTTTGAAATTTTCACTAGCCAAAATGGGTGGTGAAAGCGCAAAACTTACTAGCCAAAACAGAATTTCTACTAGTCTGTGACTAGTTGGCTACCGTTAGTCTCGAGCCCTGTCAGTGGGCAGGGTGAGAGATAAATTTTGATGGCAGGATGTGTGATGAAAAAAAAGCAAACCACAAGTTTTGCCAAAAGGAAAGTTTGTTTAACATCTCAAGAGAGAAAGAGATACACGTTGTTTTGTTTTTGTGTTAGTCTCCTAGGAGATCTGGGGTAAGAAGACGAGATGCATTCATTCTCATACACAACCATTCACTGCCTGGCAGTTTGATAGTGATATGGTGACACCTATGAGTTTGACATTGCTAATGGTAACCTCAGTGACATCTACTGCCGAGCCTAGCTCAAGGGTTTCGATAACTTTTGAATAAGGTGTCAGAGCAAGCCACAGCAGCCGGCAGTCTAAAATTTTGTCATAAGCATTTACAGTCAAAATACTCAGCGTGTTCTGCTCATTATTTATGAATGATTTTCATTAATCGGGAACGGATTGCATTATTGTAATCAAAATTCCATTTTTAAATTGAAGATTGAAATCTTCTACTGACTCATTCGAGGTAACAAATGTTGATTGGGTTGTTACTTACATACATGTAAGCCAAACGTTCACACGCGAAATATGAAACGGTTGGTGGCTGTTGATTTCAGTCGGTTTGACATTACAAGGAATTTTTCTCAATTTCCAGGAACATTTCTCTGGCATTTACAGTTTACAGAAATTATTCTTCACAGTTTTATAACAGCAGACTGCTTCTTCACATGTAAAAGTACTTGCAATTAATATTTTGTTTAGCAAACACAAATCAGGTCAGATATGTCAAGCCGCCAACAATCTGCTACTTGCATGTGAACATCTGCCTGATGTCAATAATGAACCAATCAGCATTCCTTATTTGGAACAAGGCTACCGTTGGAACATTACAATATTCAATTTGAAAGTGGAATTTTGATTCCAATAATGCAATCCTTTCCCGATTGATGAAAGTCATTCGCAAGTAATAAGCAGAACGGGCTGAGTAATTTTGACTGTAAGTGAAAATCAGGACAAAGTAAGGGGCTATTTGAGTCAAATAGATAGCTGTACACCACCAGTCACTCCCAGTACTAATGAAACCACTTCTAGCCTCCTTTGAGAATTGGCTGGCAACATTAAACTGCCTTGCTATTCAGTATTATGTGTTTTGCAAACAAGAAACGTGAACGTGATGGAGAGGTATGAATGGGGCCAAATTTTTATACCCAAAAAAGTCCAATTAGCTTATACATGTACATGTATATGGGCTAACACTGGACCCAAAGAAAGTCCAACAGCCCAGAATGTAACCCAAAATAGTCCCTAAATAATACTACTACTACTACTACTACTACTACTACTACTACTACTACTACTACTAATAATAATAATAATAATAATGATAATAATAATAATAATAATAATAATTTTGAGTTTGTAAATGAAACTTGTGCAACCGTGTGGCATAAAATAAAGAACCTGGAGGTACATATGCTTGTTTTTTATCATCCCCAAAAAAGGTTCTTGCTAAAATCTTTCACCCAATATAAGTCCACTAGGAAATTTCTCACCCATAAAAGTCCCAGATCGCTGACCAGTGACAAAGTTGGTAAGAATAGTGACTAGTTCTGTTTGTCACCATCTTGAGTTTGCAAATACAATTTTGCAAAGGCACCTTGGCACCTTGACATTCATTCGGTGTAATGTGTGTACCATTGGCTGGAATATTTTTTATTGATTTGAAAAGGTTCAGCTAATATTTGGATAGGTTTTTGACTGTGTCTAAAAACCCTTTCAAGATGTTAATGTAATCCAAATTTGCTTATAAGTGTGCATATTAGTGTAGCACCTGCAACATTTGCCTTAAAATGGTATAATTTTTACAATTCTTAATACAAAAAGAATGTATTGAGTGAAAATGGTGACATCAACATAGCACTGACGTTTTGATTTTTACTAATAGTTCACTAACTCCATAGTCAGTTAACTGGTTTGTTTTTGGAAGTTTAGGGTATAGCGTGGTTTTCAATTGAGTGTCCAAACTAAAGTAATTACTCTAACCAATCGTAGCAAGAACAAGAAACAAAATGAAACAATCAGAATTGAGGTAACGTGTGTGAGCAAGCCATTATTGGTTTTGGTTTTGCTTCTGCTTGGTTGAGAAAAAAAGGAGCAAGAAATTTTTTACCAATCAGACTGTAGTAAAGCAAACCCAATGCACAATGCAAATTACTTGGGACACTCAATTTTATTATTATTATTATTATTATTATTATTATTATTATATTGAACACGATTTGCTTTTCCAGCTTAATAGTTGCATAACTGTTCAGTTTGTTAGTAGTTGTTTTACTATTTGGATTCAGCAATAGGTCAGAATTGGTGTATAAGCTAACCATAACCTAGGTAAATTTTAAAGGTAAGAAAATGATCAGGAAGTAAATTATATTGTAAGAAGAAATTAGGTGGGTGAAAATCACTCTATACTGTATACAATTCATTGTACTGGATGTAAATTGAGATTTTTTTTTTTTAAGGATGTCTGAACAAGTTAGCATTTCAAGCACGCAATCCTGGTACAATCTGCTGTCCTACTTGCAAAACAGAAACAATACTGTTTCCTAGGACGTTTGAGAGTGTTAGAAATCTACCTAAAAACTTTGGAGTGCTTGAAATTCTTGAGGGTAAAGAAGAAGCTCAGACTGATGGCATTCAAAAGGAGAAAGAGAAGAACAAGTACATGTGCCCAGAGCATGATGAAGCTTTGAAAGTCTATTGTTACACTGATAACTGCCTTATCTGCATCTACTGTCAGGTATTTTACGTTCTCATTAACCCGTGATGTGATTAAGTTTTAATAATAATAATAATCTTTATTGAGGAAACTTTTTCACTTACATGTGGTTTGAGTTTGAGACGTGCATGATTAAATATCTGATGTTGATTACCTAGACTTGCTGGAACTCCCAAGCAGGCAATTTTAAGCCAGACAGTTTTCTTATTTCAATTTTTTTGACAGGGCAAAAAAATTTTGGCCCACCATTTTTTTTAACCACCACAGACTAAAACATGTACTCCCAGAGAAATTAGTGTTTCACTCACAGAGTCAGTTATGTTTAGTTTATTTCTATTCTGGGTAGTTTTTTTGCCTATTTTAGTTAATTTAGTTTATAGTGTAATTTTTTCTATTTAATTTGGCAAAAAAATAAAATGGTTGTTGTTGTAGAAGGTGGTGCTAACTTTTGAGTCTGTGGATGAAATCCTATGGTGAGACCATTCAAATGAAACCTCTTCAACAGTACTTTTGCATGGTACTATTTGTTTTGAAGGATTTGAAAAAATGAAATTTAGGATTTCTTGAATTTTTACTTTGGCCACTACTAGGAGTGAAAGGGTTGAAACAATCAGGTAATGATTGTGGTGTGGACCAAAGCATCTTCTGTAAGGATCAGGCCCATTATAAATTTTAAAGGCTTCTTTTATTATTAACACATGGTGAGTGTGCTTTGCACTAAACAGGTTTATGGAAAACATGCAGGCCATGATTGCAAGCTGGCTACTGATATTGCCACGACAACCCGTGAGGAGCTTCGCACCTGGTCTAAGAGGTTAGGTGACAGTTATGATTTGGTCAAGAAATCAAGAAAGAAAGTAATAGATACAAAGGACTCAATAGTGAACACACAACAGTATGTCCGGAGCAGAATCATGAAGCACATGGGAGTGTTAAATGCTTGCATGCGACGACGAGAAGTTGTTCTCAAGTGCGAGGTTGATGACAAAACCAAAAGGAAGCTGGAGCTGCTGGATGCTCAAGAGAGGTGTGGATACTTTTAGGGAGATTCATGATTTTTTAAAAGGAGGGATTATGTTAACCAGTTGAGGGGGGATGGGTACTGGAGGATGCACTGTGTGTATTTGCCACAGTCAAATGAGTAAAATAAGAAAAGTACTTTAAAGGTAAGGGAATTATTTTCACTGTTTAAAGTTTGATACTGTACCAGTATCGTGTTGATTTACTAAAATGGATTGAACTTTACCAAAAAAGTTCTAAATGTTTGAAAATGGGAAACGGACTTGTCGGCGCTATTTCTAAGAGTAATTTAGTTCAGGTGAGGAACGTTTAACTAGCAAAGAATTTTGTTTATTTGAGAGAGATGAGAATATATTTACACTCACCCACTAATTTATGTATCCTTGCTCATGTTTCAACTGCATCATGAATAAATCTTACGAATTAAAAGAAAAAACTGCCTCAGACGTTTGACCACGGTGGACTGTGTGTAATCCCGCAGAACTGATAGTGATTGCAAAATAAGGCACGTGCTTTCCTCTGTTTTCAACTTCTCTGTGGCAGGGGAGGGTGGAGATGCTACGCTCTCAGCCCACCCCTTGAATACACTACTGCTGTTAAAAAACAACAGCTACAGGGCTGAACAAAAGTCCTTGGAATGGTAACTTTTTCTGCTTCACTTTCTTATGGGGTCCCTCCCCCCCTGGGACCATATGCTGTGCTACATTGTGCCAAGATTGTCTCAAATTCATTACCACAGTGGAACAAGGCAAAATGAAAATCAAACTGGTTTGTACAATTCCAAACCAATTGAAGTGAATTTAAACAACAACATATTTTTGAAACCTATACAAGGTTGCCTCATTTTTTAAATGTGCATAATATATATGTTTTGTTCGATTTGTGTTACAAAAAAAAAACAAAAACAAAACTCAGCAGGGCAGTTGAAAAGGGATTTTAACCATGTCATTTTCTATTAGAGAAAGTGCTGCCTAATTTAGACAGGGGTAGATGTAAACAAAACCAATAAATGAATGAATAAACAAGCTAACAAAATAAATAAATAAAATAACATAAAGGGATTGGATCTTTTTACACCGTATGTTTTATCATCTACCAAGGTAAACATAATTGGCATTAATTGTTTAGTTTTGAGTTAACTTTCAATGAAAATGAGTTTTTATTTCTTCCCTGTTTAGTGCCATGACAGACATTGTAAACAAATGTGAGGAAGCTTATTCCTTGATCCAAAAATCTCAAAATAACGACAGCGCTTTGGTCGAGGAGAAGGCCAAAATAAATAGACTTGTTGATGAAGTGTCAGCTTTGTTGGGAAAATGTGAGCTGGAGCCGGCAGAAACGGACAACATTACATATTACTATGAGTATGATATTGCCTACACTCTGGAAAATACAATTGGTGAAATACGGCTGCTAAAACCGGGGGAAAAAGGTTTGTGTCTACATGTAGTTAGGGTCGTGAGTTGAAGAGTTGCTATTAAGATTAATCTAAATCATGGTGAATTAGCTATTGCATCTATTAAGTCTTGATCAAGCTGGTCACTTCTTCTTTCAATAACATGCAAACTCTGAGGTATTAAACACAACTATTATTTGCATTTTGTACTGCTGTTGGACATGACAAACAATTGCTACTTTGGAAAGTTTCATCCAAAGTTCATCCAAACTCTCCAAACTGCTTATGGTTGTGGGATTTTTGTGAGCAAGGACCACATTCCTGTGGTTATTTCCGTGAGTTCTCATGTAGATTACAAAGATATTCGTACACTATGATATGTGGTGAAGCATTATGGAAAACAATTTCTCATGCATTTTACTTTTTATTGGAGAAAACAATTTGAAAACATTTTCTCTCTCTCTCTCTCTGTCTGTTTCTCTAAAAAAAAAAAAAAACCCGCACAAAAAAAAAGGCAAAGTAAAAGTAGATCAACAACATACCACAAGATAAGATCTCATTTGAGGGGCTGTTGTTCTGTACATGTTATATATGTGGAAGACAGAATGAACACAACATGAGGTAACACAGTAATAATTTTCAGCCTATTTTCATAAGAGTCAAGCCATGAATGAGTTGAATTATTATGATAATGTTTTTGTATTATAAGGTAGGCTTAGGGTCCTGGAAATTTTCTTTCTTTGCCCTGGGAAACACTTGGAAAACTACTGGAATTCCATAAGCCCTTAATTGCACAAACTCTGTTACAATTTTCAGCCCCAACTACTTTTTCCATTTCCCTGGCACCCTGGAAATGCACAGTAGATTCCTTTGCTTTTCTTCAGTCTGCCCATTTTGCAAACAGTTTTTGCTTTATTTTGAACTTTGCTGTACAACATGCAGCAACGCTGTATCTCAAGTCATTTAGGAAAGAAAGTACCTATTTGGGAGGAAAACATGCTTAGTAAGAACCACACTTTAAACAGAGAGCAGTGATTTGATTAGATAATCACTCCAAAGCAGCTTCCTTGTCATGGCTTTGTTGCATTCATTCCAATACTTCCAGAAAGAAAAACTTTGTTTTTTTTTTGTTTCTGCTGTTTTGCAAATAACACCAACTCGGATTTTTCACCTCATTTTCTTGAAAACAAGGCACAAATCAGACTGAAAAACCTTTGGGCAATATTCTTTCAACAAAGTGAAGGTCTCATGCAAAAATTGAGGCAGTTTTGAGCAGTGAAAAATGGCCTAAAATTTGACATAAAACAGTTATGCTCTCAGCTCTTCAATTATGGCTTCTTTTATTAATAATAATATATTATTATTTGTAAAATCAAGCATTAGTATATTTACTATGCAATATTTTTACAATGGGAGCCCCATCACATGCATTCTAATTGTTGTACTGTCATCCTATGTTTGCAGAGGAGCCTCTAGCAGGACTCAACAAACATGAGCTGTTGCACAATTTATGTAGAAAGGAAACAAAAGATGAGTCAACACAAACGGAGAGTCTCCAGGGAAACGGCGATCATCCACTTTTTGAGAGTTTGTTACAAGGACTAGAAGAAATTGTTCACACAGGTTTGACCTCCACACACCCATGGGACAGCAGCCCTGGTGTTGCATTACACGTGCATGAAACAGAGAGTTCTGATAGTAGTGGCTCTGGCTCTGACTCTCCTGCTGAGGAATTAGGTTAGTGGAGGGTATATTTTGGAAGTTGTAGATCTCAAGGGACCAGTCAGTTCCTGTTGGCAGAAGATTTTAAGACCCAGACAAATGGACTCCCCTGGTAGAAATTCTGCACAGGATCTTATAGGATCCTAACAGGATCTTGTAGGATCTTAACCCATAATCCTGATAAAATCCTACATAGTTATAACATCCTGTAGGATCCTATTGACATCCTGTGGGATCCTGTAGGATTCTCATAGATCTTATTTAGGATCTTATAGGATCCTACAGGATCCTGTTTAAGATCCTGTAGGATCCTACTGTAAACAGGATCCTGGACAATCTTCAGCAGGATCCTTACAGGAACTTACAGGATCCTGCAGGATCTTATAGGATCCTTGACAATCCTGTTCGCCAACACGTAGCCATACCCTTGGGGGGAGGGTATGGCTACACATAGGCTACAATCCTGTAGGATCCTGTATGGGATTTCTACCAGGGTCAACAATTCCAACATAATTTGAAATTATGAATATATGAAGTTCATACATTTGTACTGCGAAATGAAGAAATAAATGTAAAGAAGATCCTCGCAGTTATTAGTGCAACTTATGCAATTGCGAAAAGAAAGCCTGATAAAATCAGGCTTGCCAGGATTCGAACCCTGACCTCTGCGATACCGGTGCAGTGCTCTAACCAATTGAGCTAACAAGCCAACTGGGAGCTGGTCATTAAATTGGTTCGTATTATACCCGGGAAAAATGAAGATGAAATTATGAATATATTAAGTTCATATATTTGAACTGCGAAATGAAGAAATAAATGTAAAGAAGATCCTCGCAGTTATTAATGCAACTTATGCAGTTGTGAAAAGAAAGCCAGAAAAAATCAGGCTTGCCGGGATTCGAACCCTGACCTCTGCGATACCGGTGCAGCACTCTAACCAATTGAGCTAACAAGCCAACTGGGAGCTGGTTGTTAATAACTGCGAGGATCTTCTTTACATTTATTAATTCCAACATTGTGGAATCCAACTTTCTTGTATGACATTGAATGAGACGGACAAATGATAAGTCAGTTAAGTATGATCGTCCGGGTGAGTGGAGTCCTGACAGGGACTGTTTGTGATGACATTGACTGATGTTTTGTTAACCTGAGGGGAAGTCATCATCAGTGTTGTCAATGTCATCACAAACAGTCCTTCTCAGGACCACACTCACCCGAACGATCATAGTTTTTTCAAATCATTTACAGTGTTAAACATCTTGATTCAACATGGTTGAGTTCAACGTGTTAACACATGTTTTGCCATCCTGATGAATGATTTTGAATGACGTAAGTTGGTATTTCCTCCATGTGCACATAGTGTTCATCGTTGTTGCACATGCCAGCCAAATAAATGCAGTGTTGTTTTTCACACCTGAGAACAAAACAAAATGTTGGATCAGGTGTTGGATCTAAAGTCAGGTGGCAATCAAATTTCATTCAACACCTTTCAGTATCTTTCAACGTCAGCCAACATCACTCAACAGTGCAGCCAAACGTGTACAACATTTTGAATTCAACAATTTTGGGTGTTGTTAGAAGCCACGATATTTGGGATGTGAAGTTTAGCACTTTGAGATATTTAACTTGTTATTTGTTAATCCAATGGTATTTTAGATTTTAGTGGAACTACTTTGGTTTTGTAGTGAAACAACTACAAAAGCTATTGAAGTGATTGTGTTCAGAAAAGCTATTCAGATAACAAACATCGTTGTGATAGGACAAAGGCTGCCTTGGGGATGCCACGTTTGATGCCTCGGTTCAAATGTGCCAATATTTTTTCAACTGCAGCAGTCCTGCAATGCTCCACTTTAGAATAACCTGTGATAATGTGGAAAAATTTAGTGCTAATAATACTTAAAATGGGTTTCCAAGGTCTTCCATTTATTATTGTGGAGAATTTGAAGAGCTCTTTTTACCTCTGGTGGAGAGAATTGGGGTAAAAAGTTCAGAGTTGAGAGGCCTTTCAAAATTCATGAGGATAATTTTATGCAGCAAAGAATTAACCAGAAACTGCAATTCAGCCAACAGGAAGTTGTTCAGAAATCAAATAGAAACCGTTTTAAGTTCCGGCTCATGTGGGCCACCTTGGCTCATGAGCGACTTGACCTACCTATAAAGAGTTACTTTTGTTTGGCCTAAGAGTGGATCTTTTGGTATCAAAATTTCACATAAAAATGGTGACTCTCTCTTTTTATTTTAGAGCATTCAGATGCTGAAGGTGATGCTGATGACATTAATGATCATGGTAATGAGGATGAAAATGAAGGTGAACTTGAGGGAGCAGTGGGTGGGGTAAGGACCCTGCCTACCCCACAGAGGCAAGAGTTACCGGAACCAAGAAGCTGCGAAGAAGAACAAACAAGCTTATTGGATGAGCTGCAGAAAGAAATAGACAGACTACGGCTTCTTAGTCCTGGAGGTCAGTAAATCTTGTGTATCACTGTAATCCTTTCAATCTCAATACTGTTCATTTGAATTATTTTCTCCAGACTCTAAAGTTAGAACCTCATTGTACAGAAGAATAAACAGCACTGTAGGAAGTCCTGCTCAGACGATTTCATTTAAACGTGGTCACACTTTAGGATTTCATCCTTAGACTCAAAAGTTAGAACCACCTTGTACAGCACAATTAACAGTACCACAGAAAAGTACTGCTCAACAGCTGTCATTTGAATGGTCGTTTGTGTTGTATGTCCAGCATACTGGCAGAATACAAATGAAATGAAGTAGTTCACATCATTTCATTTTGTGATACTGAATACAATTTACTTACTATGATAATTGTTTGTTTACATAGGTGATGTTATTTCATTGACAAATGGGTCAACAACAGAGACTGCTTCTTCTAGCACCGAATTAGGAGGTACCTGTATAAAACACACTTAATTACAGTCTTGCTGCATGCACACAGGAATACCAGTACTTGTAATGTCATTTGGTAGCAAGCACAGTTATAGGTAGCCTGCTCCAAGCTCCGAGATAACAGGAAAAGCAAATGACAGAAAAAAAGGAAAAAACGAATTGGGGGGGGGGGGGGAGGAGGGGGGGCTTTCTCTGCAGATCAATCACATTCTCGTGGTCCCTTTCAAATTTTTGCTGTCCCTACTATTCGGGAGCCTGCAACAGGGTATGTCATGTGTTATTCAGCATTCTGTCTTCAAGACTTTATTGAAGTTAGAGTCTTGTGCTGGAAAGATTCTAAGCTAAGCTGTAGCAAGGATCTTAAGCTATTTAGTAAGACAGCCGTACCATTTTTTTTTTAGTTTGAAGAGTACCTGTAACCCATTATGATAGCAAAGCAAATTCGTTGAACACCCGCTTCACTCCAGCAGACCATCCAGTGCCATTCTCTCACACTTAGCTATGTTTTGAGGCCTTCGCCAAACGGAATCAACTTCGTCCAACATTATTGAATACAACTTTACTGTAGGAATGTTTGATGGCAATCGAACATTGTTCAACCATTAAACATCATTCAACATTCTTCAGAATTCAACAGGGTGCCCATCAGCATTTAACCCTTAACGTCCCAATAGTGACAAGCATCTAATTTCTCCTTACAATATTACTACTTAATCAAACATGCAGTTCATGAGAATAAAGGAAATGATTACCAATGATCAAATGTCTTGACTTTTAATCAAATTCTCCCAACTAGTTACATAAGTATAAGGAGAATAGTGAGGAGAATATGGATGTCAATATTGAACGGAAATGTTGAATCCGTTTGGCCGAGGTCTAACTGTACTTCACCAATTTCCTTTCAGATGCCATTGCTGATGGAGCAGGACTACCACAAACGAATGAGAGGCTAGTTATACTGTCTTCGTCAGATCAGCCGGAACCTCTCTTCATGAACAGTACCTTCCCTCCCACCGGACGGCAAGCCCTCAGCTTGACTGCCACCCTACCCTTCGCTGGACAGACAGTTGTCAGCACTGATGGCTTTAGTCTAGATACCCAGGAGTTGACACGTAAGGAGAGAAACAAGTGCTCTGCTGTCAACTGTCAGAACCCTGCAGCACTCGCCTCTCTTAAGTGTCAGCACTGTCGCCGCTCCTACTGTCCGTCCTGTGCACCGCTGTCTCTGTCATGCCACAGGAATCCAGCTGGGCACAGCTTTGTGTCAAACTTAAGAAACCGGGGTCCAAGACCATC
This sequence comes from Siderastrea radians, assembly GCA_964017195.1. Classification (NCBI taxonomy): domain Eukaryota; kingdom Metazoa; phylum Cnidaria; class Anthozoa; order Scleractinia; family Rhizangiidae; genus Siderastrea; species Siderastrea radians. Next base: position 7,819,672 of record OZ024894.1, on the reverse strand, counting down.
CAAGATCAGCAGCACGAGGGTGGGGTCAAAGAAAGTCAAAAAAGAGGAGTGCTTCCCCTGGCAGTGCAAACAGTGTACCATTGTGAATGGGCCCCAGGTGCTCGTGTGCCTAGGGTGTGATGCGCTGCGTGACTCGGAAGCTCAGGAGGGGCGTAATGTGTGTCCCATGTGTACCCTGGTTAATGAGCCTGGCAAGACCAGGTGTGAATTATGTGACACGGAGCTTGTTAGCAAGGAGCAGGTCCATGTGGCGGATGATTCACCGAGTGAGACTTTTCCCTACTGAGAAATAAAAATAAAAGTAATTTGAAAAGAAGAAACAAGAATGCTAAGGTAACCTGTAAGGTTCAGATATAGATAGAATCCTAGATTTCAGTTTGTAGAATGCTGAAAAACAACCAACGCCACAGGAAATTGCGTTGTTTCGTTTGGTCATATTTCTATTAATTTTGTTTGTGATTTATGTAAAAGTCTAGAACTTCATTATCAATCATTATTACTATATTTGATCGTAATAATCTAAGGGTTCGTTGCTTTGGGAGAATCCGAAAACGGATTTGTGATCCCAGATCATATGGATTCTTCGACACCAAAGAAACGCAAAATGCGAAAAAGGATTGTTTTGTCCTGACAAGACAGGTTGGAGGCACGCAATATATATATCAGAACGATATTTCTCTCGTACTGCCCCAGAATTCAACTAGAATGGAATACAAATAATTTATAAACAAGGACAGTATCTGCAGTAGCTCAAGTGAACTCGCTATTTGCGTTCACAATTAGCAAAATCTGGTCCCTGAATTACAGAAATGGTACACAAATGAAGTTATCCTGACGTGTCAATGCCTCTGTCTGTACTTTTGGAGAAAACTTTTCAAATATACGGAACGGAATAATCACCTGAATTTTCTTTTTGACGATCGAATGTTTTGTCACGCAAGATCGAGAGAAAATATGGAGAGACCAGTAAATTTGCATGGAAGACCGCTTGACAGATGTACTATTTTCGGATCCGTCCCTCAAAGAAACGCACGGATCATGAATCCTGAAACTCCGGATTTAGATTTGATCTGATGTATCCACTCGGAGTGTGGATTCTTCAGATCACTAATCCCTGATTAATCCATTTTCGAATTTAGGTAAAGAAACGCAAAATCCGTTTTTGGATACAAGAATCCGGATTTGGATTTTCCCAAAGAAACGCACCCTAAGATCCAAGATTAGAACAACGGTTTGTTCCGATGCAAGATCCGGGTGCAAGATTAGATGAGACTCTGTTTGTCCAAGACTTATTTCATTATTTAGTACCAAGTTTAAAAAATACGTTAACAAGCATTGTAATTAAAGTTGTAATATGATTTGAAAAACTTTTTGCTCGAAAGTGTTTGAACGTCTAGAAAAGGAATTAACACCCCGAAGTTTAATCATTTATTTTTGTTATTTTTGAAATATCTTCGTTTGTAAATAGAGTCGTTGTAATATAGTCATGTCGTTTTATATTCCATTGCGAATAAGGTGTGGTCGTAATCCAGAAACAAAGTAAGAAATGTTGCACGTTATTTGTAGATGCGACTGCCAGGTAATAAAACAAATGATTGTTTTTCATAGCTAGTTGTTTTTGTTCTTTGTTGTTTCCGGGCATGGGTATTAGCAAAAAATAATAATAATAATAATAATAAAAATAAAAGAAAAAAATGAAGGTCGGAAGGTCTGTCCCTGATTCTTGCCCTGTACCAGTGATACCCTGGACTCCGGACTACCAACTTGATAGCAAGAGATTCATCTTTATTGATCCTCATTGCGCTTCCCCGACTATTTCCCCCACTTTCAAAATGCTGACGAATCATCCAGGAAACATCCACACAACGCGCGAGGGAATCTTGCACGCAAGGGACTGCCGCGATGAAGGTGAGCCATAAATAACCGAGGAATGAGCTCTCTTTCTCACTCGCGGGGACTTGTTATAGAGACTAGTCCTTGTTTGAAATCACCTCTGGCTCTCCAGTAGCTGATACAAAAGAAGATAAAGGGCTGCACACACAAGGGGGTTAGTGCCTGCGAGGTAGTACCAGTTGCTAGCCGCGGGGATCAAGTCCCTTCGTGTGAACTACCTATTTTCGTCGGAAGTCTATTTTGGTCCCCGCGACTTGTCCCAAGAAATCAGACAGGAATTCATGGGGCAAGTCGCGGGGACGTTTCCGTGCAAATTGTGATTGTCCCCTCTTGTGTACTGTTCGTGCGACCTTTCTCTGTGACCAAAACTGAACCCCCACCAAACAAAACAAAAAACAAACGAAAAATCTGACGAACTGTGCCCACCAGCATCCCACTGTGCTAAACACTAGTCTACTGGGGACTTGTCTTTGCAAGTAGTCCCTTCGTGTGTGCAGTGTTCGCGGCTTGTTGCGTAAATTTTGAGCAGAAATCCAGTTTCTGCATAAGTCACGTCAACTCTAATAGCGCTAGTACTGAGAAAAAAAAAGGAAAAGAAAAAAAAAACTTACAACATGCGAAAGTACGGCCAGCGCCCATTTCAGATAATGTGCATAAAGCCCTAAAATATTTCCATCTAAGAAGTCAAAACTACGGAAGCTTCTAAGGGACACCCACTTTTACGCTAAATCGGAGTTTGTTTTTGGAAATCTTTCGAAGAAAACAAACTCCGATTTCCGAAAAACAAACTCCGATTTAGCGTAAAAGTGGGTGTCCCTCAAAAGCTTCCGTACAAAACCTCTGCCTAAATTCATAAGAAATGGCTCTTTCTTGGCTTTGGGGGCCGCACATACTAGTGGGTCGGGGTGGGATGGGTGGGCCCGCACCACCCCTCTCTCAACCCGCGGCGCGTGAAAAAAAGTGAACTGGAACTGAGTGCCCCCATTACCAGAATTCCGCGGGAAATTTGTGTCCTTCCATTTCTCGATACTCAAACATGGCTGCTTTTATTGCTTTCAAAGGCGATGTCATGCGGCTTACCATCGGAAATGAGAGCAGAAATGACGATAGCAACATTGCATTACAGGTCTACCACTTTTCCAAATCGAGTAAATCTTTCAGAAGGGTTGTGGATAAAGTTTTGCCGCACGGTATATCAACATCTTCAGAACTTGAATTCTTGTCTGCCAAATGTTTATTGAACACGACCTCAGGTCTGTATCAACCGTGTTTGTTGCTACGCCAGGCTCCTATAAAACGTGATATTGGAGAAGAACTGCATGTTTTACTCTTAGAAAGCTACGATTCAGTCTCACTGCTTGGAAGTTTTGAGTTCAACCACACTGAAACCTCACATATCGAATTTCACTTGATTGATGGACCTGCGGTTTGTTGGACGTTAGAAGGCGTGGTGTATTTCGCACGATTTGATTCTACGATTGAGAAATTTACTGTAGATTCATTATCTTTTGATAACTCGATGAATGAGCAGGCCAGCAACGCGTTTCATCTTTTATGGTGCGGAATATTACACAGTGAAATGGTTGCCATGGGTGCAAAGTCAGAAATGACTGATGATGATCCCACTTTGCTGCAGACAAGATGGACATGTGTCAATCATTCTCGCAGTGACATTGAAGAGATTCCATTGGTACCAGATTTGTATGTTACCATAGCAGCATGCTGTTTTGTAAGGGAAACCTCAGAGGAATTGAGGTTTGGAAGGTCTGACTCGGTTTATGATGGACTAGGTGTATTCTTAGCAACAAATCGAGGACAGCTCTTGGAGTTTGTAAATGGACGACTGAATAACTGTTGTCAACTACCATTCAATGATCCTTGCAGAATCTGGATATTGGAGGTACTATTTTCCTATTTAGGCTGTGCTAAATATTGTAAAAACATAATTAAAGCAGTCCACTCACATTTCCAGGTTTTGCTGGAGGACTCCAGGTTTTCAGCAAGATCCCATGAGAATGACACCAAAGTGTTTGAGAATCCTATCTTCTTCTATAAATCCCTGTCATCAGTTACTTTCCCCTCATTTTTTTTTTTTTTTTTGCAGCTTTATAGAAGATTTTGCTTTTGTGATGCCAAGTTAGCAGGCTTTGGCAAGCTGGACATGACTAAGGGGTCATAATATTTAGAAATGTCAGATTTTCCCAAATTAATAAGGATGTAACTACCTGTTACTATCCTCCTCCTCCCCCCCCCCCCTTCATTCCGATAGATTTATAAAACAAAATAGCAGCAGAGAGAACATGGCCTCTCTTTTATTTATGTATAAGTTTTCAAAACTAAGATCAAGACTCCACTTTTGAAAAAAACATATGCGTTGATATACCCATATAATATTTTAAATTAACTTATTTTAGAATTTTAACTACAATTTTATTATTTTTAACTTGGATTGTTTTAGCTACAAGATTGTTAAGCATTGCTGGATACTTAGAAGCAGCAGTGCTATATAGATGTGTAATTATTATTATTATTATTATTATTATTATTATCATTAAATTATTATTATGAGTTTCCAGGTTTTTCCTGAAATCCTGGTTTCTAATTCCCATGTGCTGAATGGGCTGGTTAAGGGTCTTGTGCAAAATAATTGTCAGTAGTGACCTTTTTCATGGCATTTTTTGCTTGGAAGGGCGTCGATTTTGGTATACACACTTGTTTTCTTGTAGCTAACAACTGAATTGTGTATTTTTTGTTTTATTTTTGTTTGTCTGTTTATTTGTTTTTTTTTGGGGGGGGGTGGGGGCAAAATCTATAATTTCAGATAAATTTTTCACAGCACTAGCTACACCCACTAATTCACTTAGAATGTAAGGTTGATTTTTACTGGGGGTGACTACAGTTACAAAAAGAGAGGTTCTTACTAGTCAAAACAAGATATAATTAATGTTCATACAAATTTAGCCATTAGCTACAGACGTTTAACAATCCTAACATGTAGTGGAATACTTGATCACTTTCATTCCAAATCAAAGAAAAAGATCTCAGACTTCAGTAAAAACTGGGAATCTGCAAGTCACTGACCAAACCACAAAAAAGAGACACACAAGAAAAGAAATGTGAGAGTGGAAGTAAACATGTGATTTTCAAGAGTACAAAACACTGTGACCTTTCTTGGACAAGTAGATTTGGCTTAAACTATATGTAGCTGATTAAGTCTGAGAGAAAACCAGAACAGATACATGTAGCATACTCTCTGGCTTTTAATCTTTCTTTCAGTCTGAGCCTGATGAAGTCATGGTGTTGGTGGCATCACAAATGAACAAGATCTGTGCAGTGAATTGTAAGAAAAAGCAGGTAAGAAAGAAATCTTTCAGTCACAATTTTAACATGTTTAGCCACCTTGCTTGTTTCAGTGGTAAGTATACGGTCCCAGTTAAGCCACAGGAACCCCACACAACTGGAGGGTAAGCCACAGGACACCCACATAGCTGTAGGGTAGCTCTGGTTTCTGTAACATGAAGCAACTACAAGTGTTAACTACTCCTACCTGGATAGCATGTTATTTCACTGCAGGGTTACTCCTGACAGGTCACTGGTATACGTTAACCATTTCACTCAGTAGTGGCCAAAGTAAAAATTCAAGAAAAATCACAATTTTCAGTTTTTCAGATCCTGCCAAACGAATAGTATTATACGATAACATGTGAAAGAGATTTCTTTAGAATGGTCACACCATGGGATTTCATCCACAGACTTAAAAGTTAGAACTACATTACATGTCTCCATATTTGACTCTGGGAGTGAAAGGGTTGACCAGGGCTAAGGAAAGCAAGGAGAACAGATGGTTGGTCAAAGTAAAATGACAAGGGAACATCAGACGAAGGGAAGTGCCTAACTCAAAGTGTCAGACAAAGTAGATACAACAAACCAGGTGCTCTCAAAACTGTTCATGTAGAAGAGATTTACATTTCAAGCACGTTTTTAGCCAGGAAATAAAAATTTGACATCCGAGGGGCATGTTCCTTTCAAAGTTTATAAGAGAATAGATACATAGAGTGGGCATCCATAGGATGCCTGGACACCCTTCTAGCTAAAACCGTGATATCAAGCACAGCTGCCAAGATGTTCTCAATTGACAGGAAAGTTTTTATAATCTTGTACTGTGTTGTTAAAGCCATTTTATGTAACTCAGCAAATTTTGTTTATTTCAGGTCGTAAAAGGGTGGGATGAGATTGAGTCAGTTCTTATAGATGACTTCCTGGAAAATGGCAGTGAACAAATTCTTTTCCTTCTACACAAACTCGTGATGTCTGAAAGTAAGAGTTTTTTTTTTTTTTGGTGTTATAACTATAGTAGCTCCCAGATATTTCCCCTTTCTTGGTAGGACTCCCTTTACTTAAGGTTGAGGGATTTCACAATAAATTCAGAACTTAAGTAATCTTTCAAACCCTAATCTATGACAGAAAGTGTTTTGGGCTGAATGCAACCTTAATACACGACTTTATATTATTATCATGTTTTTTCTTCAATTGTTTTGGTCCTAACTGGTGTTATTGTTATCATTCTAATAATAATAATAATAATAATAATAATAACAAGGTGCTTAAAAATGCATTTTACAATGTATGGAAGTCTCAATGCTTTTTACAATAAGTTATTTACCTAATCTAACTATAGACACTATTAAAAAGAAAAGTTTTTAATCTCAATTTAAAAGAGTCAACTGTGGAACACTGTTTTCAAGATTAATGAGATACTTTTAAAGGAACATTCTACCAATTAGCTGTCAGCTTTTGTATTCCAAATGAGCCTTTCCCTTAGCTTGCTTCTCCTTTTTTGCTCATGCAGATGCACATGTGTATGTGTATCAGAGACAGCTCTGACCATATTCTCTTCACTGTGTACCCTAGGTGCCAGAGGCACCAATCTCAAAATTGTATTTTTCTTTGCCCTCTTTTCCTAGCTGGGGAGTTGTCCAAGTTTTCTTTGATAGATGTTGCAAAAGGAATGGCAGGAATTGAAACTAATCAGGTTGGTCTATTCATACGGCACTGGTATAACAGTCCACACAAAAATTTGTTAGCAGCCACCAATTTTGCTTCCTACAGTGAATAATCCTGCTGGATGTAGATTTTAGGTCAGTTAAATGCTTAGTAGGAAAAAGAAAACATTGTAAACTGTGATCTCATTAGCAAATAACTCTGTCACAACAAACAGCAAGTGGCTGTCTGCACGGCTTTGCTGAGTCCATTGCTCAAAGAAATAAAAGCCTTCCTTTAACAAGATCTACTGATGAGAAAATGGAATTTTTGCCAATTTTTTTTCTCGAAAAACCAGCAGGAAAAAAAATGCAGAATTCAGGCACTTTTGAGCAAAAAAAAAAAAGACTCGAAGTGTCACTTAGCATAGAGTTAGAGTTTTCAGCTAAGCCCTTCGCTAGATTTTCACAAATGTTGACAATTTGGTTCAACATTTCTTCTAGTAAATTGTGATAAATAAACCTCTTTCTTTTTTTGGTTGCATCAAATTTTCATGATTTACGGCAATTGCGAAAGACCCAGAAAATTTGACGTCTTGAAAATGTTTTGTAAAATAATATGCCTCAACCCCAAAATATCTTTAGCAGTTCCCTGTCACTTTTATAACCAATTTAGTACTCCATCTCCAGGATGTACAATCATCAGATTCGCAGAACTAACATCACAAGAATTTTTATAGCAATCAATAGAGGTAATTGATAATTAATTAAGCTTGTGATGTAGAAGCTTAACACACTGCAGGTCTTCAACTCAATTCCTCAGTTCTTGACAATTATTAGTCACATTAAAATAATTCCTTTTTTCCTTTTTTGAAGGATTCATTTTTACCACAATCACAGCCAGTGACAGACTCCCTACAGAAAACAGCACAGGCCTTAAGGACTAGACTGCAGGTGAGGAGAAATTCCCAAAAACCTCACCCCTCCCAGAAAGTCTATGGTATTTGTTTTTAACACCATTAAACCTCTATTAAGCCCCCTCTCTATTAACTCCCCCTCTCTAATGGTTCCCCCTCTGAAAGTCAAATTTTTCAATCAGCCCCTCCTCTCTAATGAGACCCCCTCCCCCGTTCGGGACGTCAGGTGGTATAGACCATGCAAAGTTTTACCAAGCCGCCAACAAAGCTTAGATGAAGAAGATCATAAACTCTTTTGAGGTAGCCCTTCAAAAATTATTTCAAGATTAAATGTTTTAAGACTTGAAAAAGTCCCCCACCCTCCCTCTCTATTTTAAAAGCACTACGTTCATGGGGCCCAAAGTAAAATAAGCCCCCCAGGGGCTTAATAGAACTTTTACGATATTTAATATTATGTAGTTCTTGACTTTGTCAGGCTAAAAAAATGTCTCTTTTAGGCAAGAGCATCCAGTTTATATGAGGCTAAAATGGAGTGTCACGAGAAACTTAAACTGCTAGAGCACTGTTGCAAAGTGTTGAAAGATGTTACTTCCTCTTCCCATAGTTCAAGCAGCGAAGGAAAAGGAGAAAAGGTACACTTAACAAAGGCCGACAGATAAAAGTATCTCATTTACCTGAAGCAATCAAGGGAAATGGAAAATTACTCGTGATAATTGGATTCTATTGCAGATCCAGCCTAGGTTGGTAAGAAAAACAAATTACATTTGATGCCTAACCCTCCGACATACAAGCAAAGTCACACTTCCACCATGGTACAAGGTGGGGGGGAGGTTGATGGACCCCCCTTGGGTTTTCATTATGTCACAAGATTTTGAATGAATGAATGAATGAACACGGTCGATCGACTTATCAGGACTTAAAGACCACTAAAATACATAACAATTTGATAAAAGCTAATTAAACTACGAGCCTGCTTTACATAGTAAGTGCCGTGTAGATAGATCTTCAGAAGAATTGCTTGCAGCCAGCCCTGAATGTCCCAAGAGAGTTCGCCTGCCGCAGCTCAACAGGAAGGCTATTCCAAAGAAATGCTCCAGAGTAGCTGAATCTATTTTTCATGAAGTTTGTATGGAGTAGAGGAATAGCAAGTTTGCCATTGGTGTCTCTTAAAGAGTAACTGGAGACATTGCTACGAGCGGTGAATTTCGAACGAAGATAATTAGGTGCTAATCCATTGAGTGATTTATATACCATTGTAGCTTTATTAATTTGTCTTTGCGTGTCAAGTTTTCTCCGGCCAAGTTTATCGATAATAGAGTCAGCATTGGTGTCATAACTTGCCCTTAAAAGAATTTGCGCCGCACGATTTTGGAGTTCCTGAAGTTTTATAGAGAGAGTTTTATTACAGCATCCCCAAATCTCACTACAGTAATCGAAGTGTGGCTGAACTAAAGAAGTATACATAGTTTAAAGAGTGTCAATTGGAACAAAAGCTCTAGAACGCTTTGGCACTCCGATGCCAGCAGCAATCTCTTTACACAAATTATGGATGTGAACATTCCAAGATAGATTTTGGTCAATGTAAACACCAAGTGATTTAGTAAAAGCCACTTGACTTGTAGGTGCCCCATCAATTTCGAGTGAAGGTGAACTATCAAATGTACTTAGCCTTTGCCTTGGTCCAATCAGCATAAACTCGGTTTTAAGTGTATTAAGAGTGAGCTTATTTGCAGTAAGCCAATAGTTAACTCTAGAAAGGTCTTCATTTAGTTTACTATCAATGTTGGAAACTGTATGATCAGCAAAGGTCAAGTGCATATCATCGGCGTACAATCGTGGTTGAGAATTCAGTAGACAATTAGGTAAATCATTTATATAAATTAAGAATAGGAGTGGACCTAGTATCATTCCCTGAGGAACACCGCAAGTAATTGGCCGATAACTGGAGAGCGAACCATTTACAAAACATCGTTGTTTTCGACAATCTAAGTAAGATTTAAACCAAGTAAGTGAAATACCGTCAGCACCGTAAAATTTCAATTTCGATAAAAGAATATCGTGATCGACGGTGTCAAAAGCTTTTTGTAGGTCTAAAAATACAACTGCATTTACATTGCCTTGATCTATGTTATATGCCCAGTTATCCGTAGCTTCAAGCAGTGCAGTAGTAGTAGAATGAAGGGATCTAAAACCAGATTGACAACTAGATATTAAATTACTTTCAGTAAGATAACTATAGAGTTGGTCGTAAGTGATTCTCTCAAAAACTTTAGCTACGACTGGAATGATCAAGATGGGACGGTAGTTATTTAAATCAGATCGTTCGCCCTGTTTAAACAAAGGGATAACTTTCGATAATTTCCATTCATCAGGCAAGACGCCAGAAGTGATAGACTGATTGAAGATAGCACAGAGAGGACTGATAATTAAATCAGCGCAATCCCGTAAAAGTCTTGCCGATATTTTGTCCAAACTTGTTGCTTTGGTTTTGGATAGTTTAGGTAAAAGAGAGAAAACTGTGGATACACTAGTTGTTTTCAGTGTGAATCTGCAGTCACAAGTCCTATTTAAATAATCCACATGTAAAGGACAGTTTTCATTCACGTGTATTTCGCTAGCTAGCCTGGAACCAATATTAGAGAAGTGCTCATTAAAGGCATCGGACAATTCAAGCAGGTCATGAATGGAATTACCATTATTAAGCATAATTTCGTTCACAAAGGAACTGTTAGATTTTCTAGACGTAAGTTCGTATCCCGACGAATAATTTCATAGCCAGGGATGTAAACGTCGCTGTCCTTTACTGAGTCGTCGAGCCTTGTCTCGTTAATTGATAAAACGTCTACAGGGCTGTCAGCGCGCAGAATTCTCAATTCATCAATATGTTTTAGTAGACTGGTAATCTTTATATTTGCCATTTTGATACCACGTTTTAAAGGAAGAAAGGAATAGATTTCGTTTTCATTAGTTGGTTCAAGACTGAGGTCATTAGCAGATCTAGACGGCAAAACATGTATTAATAACAGGTCAATGATTAGTAATATGTGTAAAAAAGGTTTTGGAAAAATTGCTCGCCCCCTTACTAATTAGGATGTCACCTTTAGTGGAAAGCTTGTAATGTACTCTACAAGACGAGGTACATATTATGGGTTGTGCGCTGCTTGGGGTCTATGACGTCATCCAAGATGGCCACCATTTTGGGCGTCATCTTGGATTTTACTGAAAATTAGAAATTGTCAAAAAACGTTTAAAATTGGAAATTTTTGATGCTGGACATGTGGAATATGACATAACCAAACATTTTGCTGTTTTTTTTATTAACATTTTGTGCATTTTTCACCTAAAAAGGATAAAACAACGCATTTTTCTTCAAAAATGGCTTGACCACCTGCTACTTATGACGTCATATCTCAAAACAATAGCAACCGATTCTCACCAGACTTATGTCAAAATGTGTGTAAGGGAAATGCGCACAGCTACTGAAAACGACAGGTGTAAATGATAATTCGTCTTGGAAAAATTCAAGGAAAACCTTATGGGGGGTGGCATCCACCCACAAGCGAAGGTTGAACCAGTTGTGCTGCTAGTGCCTTAAGGTTGATTTCCACCGTTGCATAAATTTTACGCGTGTACGGGCGTGAATTTAACTGGCCTTATATCTGTAAATAAAATTAAAGACAATGTCTGAACGGCTTACGTAAAAAGTTGAAACCTTTCAACTTTTTATGTGAAGCCAGTTAAATTCACGCCCATACGCACGTAAAATTTCGCAACAGTGGACATCAACCTTTATTTAAGTGATAGCTCCACCTTCATTTCCCACCTTTGGGTAGTGAACTGCAAATTTAAACTTCTTTCAATCATATACAATCGTGTACTATTGTATATGCTTCAAAATCTCATTAAAGCAAAAGATCACTTAAGTTTGTAATGTTTTTAGCAAACAGTACCTGAAAATTTGAAAGATAACTAGTTTGATAGGATCAATGCCAGGCACGTGGAAAATTGACAGGTTTACCCAACCACCTTCTGGCTATTAAATTTTTCGCTTATTTTTTCTCCATTGCCAGCTTTTCCAATCAAATCGTAACTCAAAAAAACGTTTTAGTATAATTTGAGAATTGCAAGGAGTTGATTCTATTAAGATTAAGAAAACAGCAAGAAAAGTAAACAATTTACATCAGAATTAACACTAGAGTAATGTACATTTCTGTAAGGAGATAGCACTAAGAGAGGCTATGCAAATCAGGCAATTGAAAATGGGATGCTATTTGTTAAATAATCCTAAAATAGCACGCCATTTAGGGACTGTGCAATTATTATCAGGAGGGGTTCTAAAATGAGTACAACACGGCATAAAGTTAACTTAAACCCCCCTATACAAAGGCTGAAATAACTAGTTACCCCCCCGTAATCGTAAAATTGCATGCAATTTACGTTAAATAATCGTAAAATTGCACGCAATTTACGTTAAATAATCGGAAAATTGCACCCGATTTACGTTTAATCATAAAATGCACGCAATGTAAAATTGCATGCAATTAACGTTTAATAATCCTAAACTTGCACGCAATGTACGTTTAATAATCGTAAAATTGCACGCAATACACGTTTTATAATCGAAAAATGTCATGAAATTTACGTTAAATAATCGTAAAATTGCACCCGATTTGCATTTCGTAAAATGTACGCAGTTTCCGTTAAATAACCGTAAAAATTGCACGCAGTTTCCGTTTAATAATCGTAAAATTGCACGCAATGTACGTTAAATAATCGTAAAATTGCACGCAATTTACGTTTAATAATCATAAAATTGCACACAATGGACGTTTAATAATCGTAAAATTGCACGCAGTTTACTTTTAATAATCATAAAATTGCACGCACTTTACGTTTAATAATCATAAAATTGCACGCAATGTACGTTTAATAATCGTAAAATTGCACGCAATACACGTTTTATAATCGAAAAATGTCATGAAATTTACGTTAAATAATCGTAAAATTGGACGCAGTGTACGTTAAATAATCATAAAATTGCACGCAATGTACGTTAAATAATCGTAAAATTGCACCCGATTTGCATTTCGTAAAATGAACGCAATGTAAAATTGCATGCAATCAACGTTTAATAATCCTATAATTACACGCAGTTTCCGTTTAATAATCGTAAAATTGCACGCAATGTACGTTAAATAATCGTAAAATTGCACGCAATTTACGTTTAATAATCATAAAATTGCACACAATGGACGTTTAATAATCGTAAAATTGCACGCAGTTTACTTTTAATAATCATAAAATTGCACGTACTTTACGTTTAATAATCATAAAATTGCACGCAATGTACGTTTAATAATCGTAAAATTGCACCCGATTTGCATTTCGTAAAATGAACGCAATGTAAAATTGCATGCAGTCAACGTTTAATAATCCTATAATTACACGCAGTTTCCGTTTAATAATCGTAAAATTGCACGCAATGTACGTTAAATAATCATAAAATTGCACGCAATTTACGTTTAATAATCATAAAATTGCACACAGTGTACGTTTAATAATCGTAAAATTGCACGCAATGTACGTTTAATAATCGTAAAATTGCACGCAGTTTACTTTTAATAATCGTAAAATTGCTCACACTTTACGTTTAATAATCGTAAAATTGCACGCACTTTACGTTTAATAATAAAATTGCATGCAATGTACGTTTAATAATCGTAAAATTGCACGCAATGCACGTTTTATAATCGTAAAATTGCGCGCAATTTGCGTGTGATAACCATAAAATTGTAGGCAATGTACGTTCAATGATCGTAAAATTGCACGCAATGTACGTTTCATAATCGTCAAACTGCACGTAATTTACGTTTAACAATCGTGAAATTGCACGCCATTTACGTTCAATAATCGTAAAATTGCACGCAATTTAGGTGTAATAATCGTAAAATTCATGCAATGTATGTTTAATAATCGTAAAATTGCACGCAATTTACGTTTAATTATCGTAAAATTGCACGCAATGTACGTTTAATCATCGTAAAATTGCACGCAATGTACGTTTAATAATCGTAAAAGTGCACGCAATTTACGTGTAATAATCGTAAATCGCACGCAATGTACGTTTAATAATACTAGAATTGTGCGCAATGTACGTTTAATAACCGTAAAATTGCACGCAGTTTACGTTTAATAATCGTAAAATTGTACGCAATGTACGTTAAATAATCGTAAAATTGCATACAATTTACGTTTAATTATCGTAAAATTGCACGCAGTTTACGTTTAATAATCGTAAAATTGCACGCAATGTACGTTTAATAATCGTAAAAGTGCACGCAATTTACGTGTAATAATCGTAAATAGCACGCAATGTACGTTTAATAATCGTAAAATGGTGCGCAATGTACGTTTAGTAATCGTAAAATTGTGCGCAATGTACGTTTAATAATCATAAAATTGTGCGCAATGTATGTTTAATAATCGTAAAATTGCATACAATTTACGCTTAATAATCGTAAAAGTGCACGCAATTTACGTGTAATAATCGTAAATTGCACGCAATGTACGTTTAATAATCGTACAATTGTGCGCAATGTACGTTTAATAATCGTAAAATTGTGCGCAATGTACGTTTAATAATCGTAAAATTGCACGCAATTTACGTGTAATACGGCTTTTCATTTACACCCAAGTCACTTTATTGTGGACATATTTGAGCCTGCAGAATGGCAGGACATGTGTCGCATTTGAACCTAATTTTATGGCCTCGCTCACCACGAGTCCCACATAGCTCAGTGGTTAGAGCATCCAACCGGCACCTGGAAGGTCATGGGTTCGACTCCCGTTGGGAGGACGCAGAAATTACGTTTAATAATCATAAAATTGCATGCAATGTACGTTAAATAACCGTAAAATTGTACGCACTTAACGTGTAATTATTTGAAAAACTGGGTTGTTGAAACAAACAATAAAATGAATATTTCAGTAGTGAAACTCACTTTATTTTCTGAGGGAATTGTATTCCTGTTTTAACTGTTGCATTTGAATAAACCTGGGTTATATAATTGTGTAGTGTTGCAGTAAATTATCTCTACTACCTTGTAGAACCCACGTCTGTATCGTCTCCTAGAAGGGGCTTTTGATGAAGGTAAGTCAAATTTGTTGAGCGGGAGTGCAGGGTTCGAAGCTTGTGAGATTGGAAGAGAGGAGTGAGTGAGCCAAGAGGAAAATGGCATGTGTGAGAAACGAGTCACTGAAAGAAAATTCACATTTTTGCCAGCTACCTAGGAAAGGACGAGAACTGAGACTAGGGAGTATCCGGGAAGTGCAGATATCCAATTTTCACCCAAGCAGCTGGAAATTACCCAGAGGGTATCAAATCTAAATTCGGATTCGGTTGATAGGCGTGGGAGTCGTTTTATGATTGTGTTACAGTGAACATTACCTTCTGTTTCCTTTGGTGGAAAGTCACATGACTATCCTGGTCTGTAGCAAAAATATGTAGACAAGACAAAAGTTTTACTTGATTTATTCGATTTATTAGCATGAGCTCTGGGTTGTCAGTGATTATATGCAGGGTAGCATTGGGTCTAAGGAAGACTGCTTGTTCAAATTGAGGCAGACAAAAATTGAAAAAGAAAAATCGTTCTGCGTGGCTACCCAATGGTAAAATCCAAAGAAAACTTTAAGTGGAGTGGCTCCTATTCACAGCCTTTTGATAGGATGTGCCATGCAGGAGAGTTTGGCAGCCTCCGATAAATCTATCAAACAGGAGAGAGTAACTGAAGAGGCAGCCCAAATCTTTTTAAATTTTCATTTGCTGAATGGATCTTAGGACATGATGGAAATTTTATACAAGTTGAAATTCACCTCGGCTAAATTGTATTTTTTTTAATTGCATCTGGGTGTTATAATTTCAATTCAGAGGTTAATGTGTGCATTGTGTTCACAGATGAGCAACACGCACCTCCAACAAAAGTGCTGAGTTCAGGCTTGACTGTCAAAGAAATATGGCAGCGCATTGTATATGAACAGTGGATTGTTGGTATTGATGTGGAGAACACTGGTGAAAGGTATCAAACATTTTATTACCGGGAGACTAAGGATTGAAACTAAGATAACTTAATTTATACGCGGTATTTCCATCAGCTTATTAATCATCATCAGCTAAGTATTTTTCTACCTAACTACGATTATAAAAGAATAACATTTAAAACAATAAAGGCTGCTTTTTTTGGAAGCCGCGTTAAAAGTTTTTAAAACTCTGGCGAATCAATTTTGTGTTAAAATGGCTTAAGGAAGTTGCTTGCCGTAATTCTGAGGTTAAGCTGTACCACAACTGAGCTCCACTTTATAATCAGTGCGGGGTTGCAGGAAAGAGCTAGTTTGTTTTCAGTATTCCTTAAATGATAAGAATTCGCATTGTCACGAAAAGCAAAACTTAATATTAAATATTCTGGTGTCATCCCATGCTAGGTTTTATACATCATAACAGATTTCTTTTTTAATCTTTGATGACAGAGTTTTCGCCACCCTTATGCCCGGAACAAATCGTTCAAACTACTGTCATAACTAGCAGACATCAAAATGCGGGCTGCGCCATTGTGAAGCTTTTGAAGACTGGAGATAGATATGGCAAGACAATAAAGCCTCAAAAGATGTTACCCCATCCTCCATTTTTGTTGTGAAAAATAACTCGTTTTCGCATTCTGTTAACTTTGTAGTGCTGTGTCTGACCTTGTGCTTGGGCTAGTAAGCTGCCATGCGGAAGGTACATCATATTCATCAAAGACTGCTTTTTACAGCGACAACATCCGTCATCATAAACAACCTGGAATTCCAGAGAGTGCCGAGTCTTATAGTGATAGTAAATCGCCAGCTGTAAAGAGAAAGAGAACTGAAGATTCAAAATCAACCAACAATCAAAAGATGTTGCCAGGCAACCTAACTAGATTGACAGCAGTATCATCTTTACCGAGATTTGTATACTCAAGTAGTTGTTCCCTGTCTGTTATGGTCACATGGACGAGCCATTGCAATGGAAACTTTGATCAGCATTCCATGTGCTGTGGACTTGTAACACTGGACACTGAGGAGATAATGAAAGGCAGTGTAAACGTGAACAGATGTTTGGATCACAAGTCTATACAGCAAGATATTGCGGCATTGAGATCAGTATCTATTGAAACAGAGGTAATACAAATGTTACATATGTAATAATGTCTTTTAGCCTGACTCAGGGCTGGACAGCATTTCATTTGTCATTTTGGGCTTTTCTTTCCCCAGAGACACAGTCCAAATGCATACGTGGCTCGCTAAACAGTTCACAATGCATTATAGGTCAATGTCAAATTACACAACCATTTCTAATACTCAAGTCGAGATAACCTTTATCAGCAAACTAGGACGTAGAAAAAATTGCGTATGATGTAGCCAAGCTTTTCTTTGTTCACCTCAAAGATCTCAAAGATCTTGTTAACCAAGCATGCACATTTGCTTCTGAATAGCATTATTATACAGAAGCAAAATGTGCTTGGTTAACAAGATCTTTGAGATGAAATTTCACTGACACCATATCCAAGCACTTTTAAGATATGTCAAATATGGATGTTTCAGAAATACACAACAGATGTTTAATGTCAGAAAAGTGGACAATGTTTATTGACTAAAGGTGGACAGCGTTTGATGACCAAAAAGCGTCAATGTCTCATAACCAAAATGCAGACAGTTTTGTGCTTACTAAAAGCGGACAGTGCTTGGTTACCAACATGCTGACAGTGTTTGATAAACAAAAAGCGGGCAGAGTTTGATGACCAAAAACGGATGGTATTTGATGACCAATGTTTTGGCCATGTTTTATGGCCAAAAAGTAGGCGGTGCTTGATGACCAAAAAATGGACTGTCTTTGGGTAAAATATTGACAGTGTTTGACGAACAAAAAGCAGACAGTGTTTAATGAGCAATATCATTTCCAGCTCTGGGCTGTTCTTTAGCAATAATAGTTTAGTTACCCCAGTCCACATACGTTTGTCTTTGGGTTATAACTCTTTAATGATTAGCTCGATGAAGTATGATCGTCCAGGTGAGTGTAGTCCTGAAAAGGACTGTTTGTAGTCACATTGACTGACGTTTCGAAAACCTGAGCAGAAGTCATTTCATAGCTGAAAGCAGCAATAAAAGGGTCATGAATAAAGTAAAATAGTGTAAAGGCTATGCATCATTTATGAGCCAATGACATAGTAGCTTTTTAATGGTAGGAGTCCACATGACCGCTTGTAGTACTGATAGCTCAGCTTTGAGAAAATTGAAAACAATTGATAAGATGTGCTTGTAAATTTGGCATAGTGGTCTACGCTGTTTTCGTGTTATTCTTTTTCATTAAAGGTATTTGATTACTTCAACAAAAAAAGGACTAGTACACGATTTGAGGTGTGGGGGGGGGGTCTGTACCCCTGGACGCCCCCTCCCTTCCCGCCCCCTGGCTTTATAACATGTTATTACCTCAGTCTTAAGGTTAGGGGAAAAGGTGCATGCCTGGCTTCCAAACATTTCTCATGCATTAATAGGTTTTCGTACATTTGTCCTCCTTCTTAAGCTTGTTTTGCAGAGCAGTGTCTCAAGAACAAACCACCTCACCTCACTTGTGAAGAGTTCAATGCGAGATGTACCAGTAGTGCAGATAGAAACTGCCGATCATAAAGACATTTTTAGTCTTCTTCTCCCAGTGCTCCATGATGAAGGCCCTTTGGGTGGTGCTGGAATTGTTTTAAAAGATGACCTCAAAGAAGGACAAGTTACCCTTGTAACCAGGTAACGTAATCAAGTTTCACTTCTGGGGTGTTTACTATTCAAATTTTAATTTCAAATCCCACCCCTTAAGTAGTTTTCAAAAAATTGTATTTATAGTCAAATTACTCAGCGCGTTCCGTTGATTTTCATTACTCAGGAACGGATTGCATTATTGCATTATCAAATTGAAGATTGAAATGTTCCAACGGTAGACTCATTCGAAGTAACGAATGTTGATTGGATTGTTACTAACAAAAGCCAAAAGTTCACACGCGAAATACGAAACCGTTGGCGGCTGTTGGTTTTAGTCGGTTTGACATTACAGGGAATTTTTCTCAATTTTCAGGAACATTTGTTGTGCATTTACAGCACACTTGTTTTTAAGAAATTATTCTTTACAGTTTTACAACAACAGACTGCTTATTTACGTGGAAAAGTGCCTGCAATTAATATTTTGTTGAGCGAACACAAATCAGGCCAGACACGTCAAGCCGCCAACAGTCTGCTACTTGCACGTGAACATTTGCCAGATGTCAATAATAAACCAATCAGCATTCCTTATTTGGAACAAGGCTACCGTTGGAACATTACAAAATTCAATTTGAAAGTGGGTTCTTGATTCCAATAACGCAATCCGTTCTCGATTAATGAAAGTCATTCCCAAATAATAAGTGGAACGCGCTGAGTATTTTGACTATAATATGCTTGGGCTTGTTATTTCGTGTCGTGTTAGTTTTGTCATTATGATTCAAGTTCTTTGCTGTAGTTTTAAGTTTAAACATTGAACCCGCCTTTGTCAACTTGTTAATCACCGACACTTGACTTTCAAATTAAAAAAAATGTTTTTCCAGGTTTCATCATAGAGTTATTTCCGCGAAATTTCCCAGCTTATCAGACCATTTTCTTTGTAGAAACAAGAACCAAGCGTTTTTGCTGCTGCACAGACTTCGACAAGTTTTACCACATGATGTGAGAATTCGTGCTGATTCAGCTTTAGAGTTGTCGAGTGTTAAGAACAGTTTGTGTGCCCTGAATCATGAGGCAACACACTTACAGCAAAATTTACGCAAGCTTATGGAGAAGGCTAACATAAGTCATTTAGGTTTAGAAAGTGGCCAAAAACGCAAGGATGATTGTATTAAAGCTGCTAGAGAAGGATTTGAACGCAAACGGGAAAGAGAGTCGTTGGGAAGGGAGGAAATCTTTAGTGAAGAAGAAGACGTAGCAAGGCTGTGGAGTGACTGTGTTGAGGATCAAATGTTAACAGACAGTGTTGTAGCCAGGATTTAACGTGGCCATTAGTTGCAAGCTCTTATTGATGCTTTATACACTATGTACAGCTATGGTTTTTCCTTTATTAAGCTGAAATTTGCTTTCACAAGACTTTTAAACACCTAAAACATTGCCTTCTCTGGAAGTGAACTAGACCCATACGTGGCAGTGCTTAAGTACATATCTTCAATAAAAGCAGTAAACTTCACATCCGTATTGATCCATATTGATCAGTGTACCGTTAACATGTGTACAGCTGTCGAAAAAATGTTGCGTCTCCAGGGTTATGTTTCGTACCTTCCCTGTATTATTTCTACGAAGTTTTCATTTTCTTGTTTGAAAATTAATTTGGGCAAAAAAATTTATCAGAAATTCTGGCCGTTCTTTCAATAGGGTTTTTTGTTGTGGGTATAATTTCAAATTTACGCATTACTTCAACACTTTTTCTTCTAGACAATTCTCCAAATCAAACCATTGTTTACATACCTTACCTTCAAGCCATTGTCTCAATAAACAAGGGGGTTAGTTTCTAAAGAAACTGTGGTGCCGCGTCGGTGGGGACGTGAAACACAAAATTTTGGGTTTATCAACAGAGTTGATGAGGTAGATTGGCCACCGTAAAGAGATTACAGGCTGACGTTTCGAGCGTCGTCGCTTCGTCAGAGCGAATCTCAATAGTTTGTTTCTTCCAGGCATTTCACTAAATCAAGCTATTATTTTAACACTTTTTGTTGTAGCCATTTGCTCCAAATCTAACCATTGTTTCAATACTTTTTCCTCAAGCCCTTGTTTCAAATCTAACCACAGTTTCAATACTTTTTTTTTCTTCTAGGCATTTTTCGAAGTCTAGCCATTATTTAAAACACTTTTTCTTCTAGCCATTGCTCCATATGTCACCATTATTTTAATACTTTTCCTTCAAGCCATTGTTTCAATTCTAACCATTGTTAAATAGTTTTGTTTCTAGACATTTCTCGAAATGTACCCATTTTTCAACACTTTCTTGTAACCATCGTGCAAATCTAACCATTCTTTCAATACTTTTTCGCGAAGCCATTGTTTCAAATCTAACCATTGGTTTAGTACCTTTTTCTCCTGGGCATTTCTATAAATATGGGCAATTTTTCAACGCTTTCTTCAAGTCATTGTTTCTATAGTAACCATTGTTTCCGTAGTTTTTTTTCAGGCATTCTTGAAATCTAGCCATAATTTCCACACGTTTTGTTCTAGCCTTTGCTCCAAATGTCAACATTCTTTCAATACTTTTCCTTCAAGCATTGCTTCAACTGTAATCATTGTTTCAATAGGTCTTTCTTCTAGGCATTTCTCGAAATCTAGCAATTATTTCAACACTTTTTCTTCTAGCCATTGTTCCAAATCTAACTATTGTTTCAATGATTTTTCTTCTAGCCATTCTTTTAGAATTAACCATGGTTTCAATACTTTTTGTCCTAGGCATTTCTCGAAATCTATCCATTATTTCAACACTTTTCCTTGCAGCCGTTGCTCTATATCTAACGATTGTTTCAATACCTTTCTTTAAACCATTGTTTCAGATCTAACCGTTGTGACAATAGTTGTTTTTGTTTCTGGCATATCTCGAAATCTAGCCATGATGTCAACACTTTTTTCTAGCCATTGTTTGCGGTGTAACCATTGTCTCGATACTTTCTTTTCAATTCATTGTTTCACCAATCTTTGTGTTCTTAGATAATAGCAATTTATCCATTACTTTGTGTTATTGTCATTCTTAATATTTCTTACTCTTTTTATTTTACCCGGGCCCGCTATAATTGGTCTCAGCTGTTGCGGTGTCTAAGCCAACCCCCTTCTTTAGGTACGTTACGTTGTATGTTTGTTTTCTTGGATTATGCCCGACCTATCCATTGGAAACTCTAACCGTTGTTTCAACAATTTTTTGTCCATGGATTATAGCCGATCTATTTATGGTTTCGATCTATTTATTTATTGGAAAATCTAACCTTTGTTTCAACAATTTTTTGTCCTTGGAATCTTTTTCCCTATTGGAAAATCTAACCGTTGTTTTAAGGTATCATGGTACCCCAAAATTGACCATGTTTTCGAAAAATACACTTCTGTCATTTTCAGATAGATATTATTCAAACCTCTCTTTTACAAAAAGTTTCAGAAAAAAGATTGTTTCTACGCAAAGTTATGGACGAAAAAAGATTTGTGGCATTAATTTTCTCTAATCATGTGTTGACAGTCATCTGTCAACAAAGCTGAAAATACCATGTGACATAACAGGGCCCCGATGTTCTGACACGCGATCGATTGCGTAGCAGTTCCCGCTTATTTCGAGTGTATCTACAAAGTGGCTTCGATCATATCTGTGAAAGAGAGAGAGAGAGAGAAAAGATCGAGCGTTGAGGAATTACTTGCGCTTCCTGACTCCTCACTTGGCAGTGTGATAAGCTTCGACTGCCAGCTCGCTTTTCGTAACGCGAACGGCGAAAAACAATCCATCCATTCAAATTCCATAACATTTCTACAAAGCCAGATGAATCAAAGAATCAACTTGGCGCAAAAGACGGCATGTCCAGGAAAGTATGGAATTTGCCTCCAGTAATAAAGAAGTTTATTTTTTTCCCAATTGCTCGAATTTCTGACAGGATGTTCTCTCTTAGATCTTGAGCCGAACACGTGGCAGCTTCTTCGCAGATTTCATTGTGCTTTCCTTTCGCCTTTCCTTTCGTCTTTCAAGTCCCGGCAGCTTGGGTAGTCTTACCCAGCTCAAATGATGATGCCTTCGGCATTTTACAGCCGACGTGATATTATGACTTTAAAATTTCCGTTTATTGCGTTTGAAGACCCTTTGAACGGCACTCATACTCAACGAAGTCGCTTTCCAACATAAAAACACGCAGAATTTGACACCATTCTTGTCGGCATGTTTGTGCTATTGTTGTAACGCGGTAAGTTGAGCCTCCCCTCTGTCAACCGCAGGTAATTATCCTGACACCTAGGTGTTTTAATCTCCTCAGACCGGAAAAAGTTTCCAAATCATATTTTGGCTTTTTTCTCGAAACTAATTTTTCAAGAAATTGGGCGTACATTTTAAGTTCGCGTTCAGCGAGTTTTCAACCATTTTAGCTCAAATTTGGCGACAATGTTGCCACATAATTTGACACCAAAACCATGTCTCCGAATTTTATTTTTTGCTTTCATTCAAAAGTTATGAGCCGTAAAAGAAAGAGGAGAGGTGTTTCTTCGAACTTCAAAGTTTAACTGGGTGCAGAAAATAAACCAGGCCAGATAAAAAAATTCCGAGACACGGTTTTTGAGACAAAGGTGTGAAGGATTCGGCGTGATGTTCGTCTTTCTCTCCAGATCATTCTCGACTGGAGCGGAACCGATTTTGTGAACGATGTACTTTTTAAATACGTAGTCTCTATTTTCGCTACAGTCTGTCTTTTTTCTTTATCTAAATACGTTTTCGTAATCTTCAATTATTAAGCTTTCAGAAAATATATGGTTTGTTAGGGTCCTTGTGAAACGCCTGACGCTCAAACGGTGAAAACGCAATGTTGTCATTTGGGGTACCCTGATACCTTAACAATTATTTGAGTTTGTTTTATAGCCAATCTAGTCATTGTTTCAGTTCTTTTTTCAATTCAAAAATCTAACCGTTGTTTGAACAATTTTTTGAGCTCGGATTACAGCCTGTCTATCCATGGATTCGATCATTTTATCTACTGGAAAATCTAACCGTTGTTTCAACAATTTTTTGTCCTTGGAATCATTTTATCTATTGGGAAATCTAACCGTGGTTTCAACAATTTTTTGTTCTTGGATTATAGGTGATCTATCCAAGGTTTCAGTCTTTTCATCTATTAAAAAATCTAACCGTTGTTTCAACAATTTTTGAGCTTGGTTTATAACCAATCTATCTATGGTTTCAATCTTTTTTTAATTCAAAAATCTAACCGTTGTTTCAACAATTTTTTGTCCCTGGGTTATTCCCAATAAAATATAAGTATAAGCAAGACAGTAAACAACAAACTGAGAAATAAACGTAATATTTCGGTTCTTATTACAAGACCATTATCAAACGTAACAAAGATAGTAAAGCGTTGAAGTTATAAAGAGAGCTAGCTATTGCCAATCTATCCATGGTTTCAATCTTTTTATCGATTAAAAACTCTAACCGTTGTTTCAACGAGTTTTTGAGCTTGGATTACAGCCAACTATCATAGTTGCAACAATTTTTGCACTGGGATTGTTGGAAAACCAACCATTGTTTCAGAGTTTTTTTCTTCCACAAATCTAGCCATAGCTTTAACAATTTTTTGCACTGGGATCGTTGGAAATCCAACCGTTGTTTCAAACTTTTTTCCATCCCACAAATCTAGCTATAGTTTCAACAATGCTTTGAACTGCGATTGTTGGAAATTCAGCCGTTGTTTCAAACTTTTTTTTCCTTTCACACATCTAGCCATGGTTTCAACAGTTGTTAGCACTGGGATTGTTGGAAATCCAACCTTTCATTCAAACTTTTTTCCTCTCACAAATCTAGCCATAGTTTCAACAATTTTTTGCACTGAGATTGTTGGAAATCCAACCGTTGTTTCAATTTTTTTTCCTTTCACAAATCTAGCCAGGGTTTCAACAATTTTTTCACTGGGATTGTTCGAAATCCAACCGTTGTTTCAAACCTTTTCTCCTGTCACAAATCTAGTTATAGTTTCAACAATGCTTTGAACTGCGATTGTTGGAAATTCAGCCGTTGTTTCAACCTTTTTTTCCTCTCAGAAATCTAGCCATATTTTAAACAATTTTTTCCAATGGCCTTGTGGGAAATCCAACCGTTGTTTCAAACTGTTTTTCCTCTCACAAATCTAGCCATAGTCTAAACAATGCTTTGAACTGCGATTGTTGGAAATCCAACTGTTGTTTCAAACTTTTCTTCCTCGCACAAATCTAGCAATTGTTTGAGCAATGTTTTCAACTGCGATTGTTGGAAATTCAGCCGATGTTTCAAACTTTTTTTCCTTTCACAACTCTAGCCATAGTTTCAACCATTTTTTGCACTGGGATTGTTGGAAATGCAACCACTGTTTCAAAGTTTTTTTCTTTCACAAATCTAGCCATAGTTTCAAGAATGTTTTGCGCTTGGATTGTTGGAAATGCAACCATTGTTTCAAACTTTTTTTCCTCTCACAAATATAGCCATAGTTTCAACAACTGTTTGCACTGGGATTCCCTGAAATCCAACTGCTGTTTTTCAAACTTTTTTCCTCTCACAAATCTAGGCATAGTTTCAACCAGGCCCCCCCCCCCCCTGGTTTCAACAATTTTTTGTACTGGGATAGTTGGAAATCCAACCGTTGTTTCAAACTTTTTTTCCTCTCACAAATCTAGCCATAGTTGCAACAATTGTTTGCACCGGGATTCTTGCAAATCCAACCGTTGTTTCTCAGTTTTTCCGCTTTTAAATCTAGCCAAAGTTTCAACAATTGTTTGCACTGGGATTGTTGGAAATCCAACCGTTGTTTCATACTTTTTTTTCCTCTCACAAATCTAGGCACAGCATCAACAATCTTTTCCACTGCGATTGTTGGAAATCCAACCGTTGTTTCAAACTTTTTTTCCTCTTACAAATCTAGCCATAGTTTCAAGAATTGTTTTCAGTGCAATTGTTGCAAATCCAACTGTTGTTTCAAACTTTTTTTCCGCTTTCAAATCTAGCCATAGTTTCAACAATTTTTTTGCACTGGGATTGTTGAAAATCCATCCGTTGTTTCAAACTTTATTCCTATCACAAATCTAGCCATAGTTTCAAAACTTTTTGCATTGGGATTGTTGGAAATAGAATCGTTGTTTCAAACTTTTCATCCTGTCCCAAATCTACCCATAGGTTCAACAATTTTTCGGACTGGGATTGTTGGAAATCCATCCGTTGTTTCAAACTTTTTTCCTCTCACAAATCTAGCCATAGTTTCAAAAATGTTTGCACTGGGATTGTTGGTAATCCAACCGTTGTTTGAAACTTTTTTTCCTGTCCCAAATCTACCCATAGGTTCAACAATTTTTCGGACTGGGATTGTTGGAAATCTAACCGTTGTTTCAAACTTTTTTTCTGCTTACAAATCTACCCATAGGTTCAACGATGTTTTGCACTGGGATTGTTACAAATCTAACCGTTGTTTCAAACTTTTTTTCCTCTTCCAAATCTAGCCATAGTTTGAACAATTTTTTCCCACTGGGATTGTTGGAAATCCAACCGTTGTTTCAAACTTTTTTCCTTTTACAAATGTAGGCATAGTTTCAAGACGTTTTTGCACTGGGATTGTTAAAAATCCAACTGTTGTTGCAAATGTTTTTCCTTTTACAAATCTAGCCATACTTTCAACAACTTTATGCACTGGGATTGTTGGAAATCCAACACTTGTTTCAAACGTTTTTCCTTTTACAAATCTAGGCATAGTTTCAACAATTTTTACACTTGGATTGTTGCAAATCCAACCGTTGTTTCAAACTTTTCATCCTGTCCCAAATCTACCCATAAGTTCAACAATTTTTCGAACTGGGATTGTTGGAAATCAAACCGTTGTCTCAAACTTTTTTCCTCTCACAAATCTAGCCATAGGTTCAACAATTTTTTGCACTGGGATTGTTGGACATCTAAGCGTTGTTTCAAACTTTTTTTGCTCTCACAAATCTAGCCATAGTTTTAACAACTTTTGCACTGGGATTCCCTGAAATCCAACCGCTGTTTTTCAAACTTCTTTTCCTCTCACAAATCTAGCCATAGTTTTAACAATCTTTTGTACTGGGATTGTTGGAAATCTAACCGTTGTTTCAAACTTTTTTTTCCTCTCACAAATCTAGCCATAGTTGCAACAATTGTGTCCACTGGGATTGTTTGAAATCCAACCGTTGTTTCCAATTTTTTTACGCTTTCAAATCTAGCCATAGTTTCAACACTTTTTTGCACTGGGATTGTTGGAAATCCAACTGTTGTTTCAAACTTTTTTTTCACTTTCAAATCTAGCCATAGTTTCAACCATTTTTTGCACTGGGATTGTTGGAAATCCATCTGTTGTTTCAAACTTTTTTCCTCTCACAGATCTAGCCATAGTTTCAATAATTTTTGCACTGGGATTGTTAGAAATCCAACCGTTGTCTCAAACGTTTTTCCTGTCACAGATCTTGTCATAGGTTCAACAATTTTTTGCACTGGGACTACTGGAAATCTAACCGTTGCTTCAAACTTTTTTCCTCTTACAAATCTAGCCATAGTTTCAACAATTTTTTGAACTGGGATTGTTGGAAATCAAACCGTCGTTTCAAAATTTTTTCCTCTCACAAATCTAGCCATAGTCTCAAAAATGCTTTCAACTGCGATTGTTGGAAATTCAGCCGTTGGTTCAACAATTTTTTGCACTGGGACTACTGGAAATCTAACCGTTGCTTCAAACTTTTTTCCTCTTACAAATCTAGCCATAGCTTAAACAATTTTTTGCACTGGGCTTGTCGCAAATCCAACCGTTTTTTCAAATATTTTTTCCTCTTACAAATCTAGCCATATTTTCAACAATTGTTTGCACTGGGCTTGTTGGAAATCCAACCCTTGTTTCAAACTTCTCTTCTTCTGGTAATTCTAGCCATAGGTTAATCAATGTTTTCAACTGCGATTGTTGGAAATTCAGCTGTTGTTTCAACCTTTCTTCCTCTCACAAATCTAGCCACAGTTTCAACAATTTTTGCAGTGGGTTTGTTGGAAATCCAACCGTTGTTTCAAAGTTTTTATCCTGTCCCAAATCTACCCATAGGTTCAACAATTTTTCGAACTGGGATTGTTGGAAATCCATCCGTTGTTTCAAACTTTTTTCCTCTCACAAATCTAGCCATAGTGTCAACAACTTTTGCACTGGGATTGTTGGTAATCCAACCGTTGTTTCAAACTTTTTATCCTGTCCCAAATCTACCCATAGGTTCAACAATTTTTCGGACTGGGATTGTTAAAAATCCAACCGTTGTCTCGAACGTTTTTCCTGTCACAGATCTTGTCATAGGTTCAACAATTTTTTGCACTGGGATTGTTGGAAATCTAACCGTTGTTTCAAACTTTTTTCCTCTTACAAATCTAGCCATAGTTTCAACAATTTTTTGAACTGGGATTGTTGGAAATCAAACCGTTGTTTCAAAATTTTTTCCTCTCACTAATCTACCCTTATGTTCAACAATTTTTCGGACAGGGATTGTTGGAAATCTATCCGTTGTTTCAAACTTTTTTCCTCTCACAAATCTAGCCATAGTTTCAACAACTTTTTGCACTGGGATTCCCATAAATCCAACCACTGTTTCTTAAACTTTTTTCCTCTGAAAAATCTAGGCATAGTTTTAACAATCTTTTATACTGGGATTGTGTGAAATCCAACCCTTGTTTCAAACTTTTTTTCCTCTCACAAATTTAGCCATAGTTTCAACAATTTTTTGTACTGGGATAGTTGGAAATCCAACCGTTGTTTGAAACTTTTTTTCCTCTCACAAATCTAGCCAGAGTTGCAACAATTGTTTGCACAGGGATTGCTGGAAATCCAACCGTTGTTTCCAATTTTTTTACCCTTTCAAATCTAGCCATAGTTTCAACAATTGTTTGCACTGGGATTGTTGCAAATCCAACTGTTGTTTCAAACTTTTTTCCGCTTTCAAATCTAGCCATAGTTTCAACAATTTTTTGCACTGGTATTGTTGGAAATCCATCCGTTGTTTCAAACTTTTTTTCCTCTCACAACTCTATTCATAATTTCAACAATCTTTTCCACTGGGATTGTTGGAAATCCAACCGTTGTTTCTCTCTTCTTTTACAAATGTAGCCATAGTTTCAACAATTTTCTGCACTTGGATTGTTGGAAATCCAACCGTTGTTTCAAACTTTTTTCTCACAACTCTCGGTATAGTGTTAACATTTTTTGCACTGGGATTGTTGGAAATCCAACCGTTGTTTCAAAATTTTTTTCCGCTCAGAAATCTAGCCATAGTTTCAACAATTTTTTGCAGTGGGATTGTCGGAAATCCAACAGCTGTTTCAAACTTTTTTTCCTGTCACAAATCTAGCCATAGTTTCAACAATTTTTTGCACTGGGATTGTTGGAAATCCAACCGTTTGTTTAAACTTTTTTCTTCTCAACAATCTAGCCATATTTTAAACAATTTTTTGCACTGGGATTGTTGGAGATCCAACCGTTGTTTCAAACGTTTTTTCCATTCACAAATGTAGCCATAGTTTCAAAATTGTTTGAACTGGGATTCTTGGAAATCCAACCGTTATTTCAAACTTTTTTCCTCTTACAAAATCTAGCCAAAGTTTGAACAATTTTTTGCACTGGGATTGTTGGAAATCCAACCGTTTTTGCAAACTTTCTTTCCTCTCACAAATGTAGCCATAGTTTTAAGAAATTTTTGCACTGGGATTGCTGGAAATCCAACCATTACTTCAAACGTTTTTTCTTTAGACAAATGTAGCCATAGTTTCAACAATTTTTTGCACTCGAAGTGTTGGAAATCCGACCGTTGTTTCAAACTTTTTCCGGTCAACAAGAAATCTAACCGTTGTTTCAAGACTTTTTGAGCTTGGATTACGGCCAATCTGTTTCGACAATTTTTTGTTCTTGGATTAAAGGCGATCTATCCACGGTTTCAATCTTTTATCTATTACCAAGAAAACTAACCTGTGTTTCAACTTGTTTTGGAGCTTGGATTACGGCCTATCTATCCACGTTTTCGATCATTTTATCTATTGGGAAATCTAACCGTGGTTTGAACAATTTTTGTTCTTGGATTATAGGCGATCTATCCATGGTTTCAATCTTTTTATCGATAAAAAAATCTAACCGTTGTTTCAACTAGTTTTTCTGCTTGGATTAGTTCCATCCTATCCATGGTTTCGATCACTTTACCTATTGGGAAATCTAACCGTTGTTTCGACAATTTTTTGTTCTTGGATTAAAGGCGATCTATCCATGGTTTCAATCTTATCTATTACCAAGAAAACTAACCTGTGTTTCAACATGTTTTGGAGCTTGGATTACGGCTAATCTATCCACGGTTCGATCATTTTATCTATTGTGAAATCTAACCGTGGTTTCAACAATTTTTTGTTCTTGGATTATAGGCGATCTATCCGTGGTTTCAATCTTTTTGTCGATAAGAAAATCTAACCGTTGTTTCAACTAGTTTTTCTGCTTGGATTAGTTCCATTCTATCCATGGTTTCGATCATTTTACCTATTGGGAAATCTAACCGTGGTTTCAACAATTGTTTTTTCTTGGATTATAGGCGATCTATCCATGGTTTCAATCTTTTTTCCTATTAACAAATCTAACTGTTGTTTCAACAAGTTTTTGAGCTTGGATTACAGCCAATCTATCCATGGTTTTGATCATTTTACCTATTAGGAAATCTAACCGTGGTTTCAACAATTTTTTTGTTCTTGGATTATCGGCGATCTATCCATAGTTTCAATGTTTTTATCTACTAAAAAAATCTAACCGTTGTTTCAACACGTTTTTGAGCTTGGATTACAACCAATCTATCTCTGGTTTCAATCTTTTTATCTATTAAAAAATCTAACCGTGGTTTTAACAAGTTTTTGAGCTTGGATTACAGCCAATCTATCCATGGTTTCGAACATTTTATCAATTGGGAAATCTAAGCGTGGTTTCAACAATGTTTTGTTCTTGGATTATAGGCGATCTATTCATGGTTTCAATCTTTTTATCTATAAAAAAATGTAACTGTTGTTTTAACAAGTTTTTGAGCTTGGATTACAGCCAATCTATCCATGGTTTGGATCATTTTATCTATTGGGAAATCTAACTGTGGTTTCAACAGTTTTTTGTTTTTGGATTATAGGCGATCTATCCATGGTTTCAATCTTTTTATCTATAAAAAACTCTAACCGTTGTTTCAACATGGTTTTGAGCTTGGATTACGGCCAATCTATCCATGGTTTCGATCATTTTACCTATTGGGAAATCTAAACGTGGTTTCAACAATTTTGTTGGTCTTGGATTATAGGCGATCTATCCGAGGTTTCAATCTTTTTATCTATTACATAATCTAACCGTTGTTGCAAGAAGTTTTTGAGTTTGGATTACAGCCAATCTATCCATGGTTTCGATCATTTTATCTATTGGGAAATCTAACCGTGGTTTCGACAAGTTTTTGTCCTTGAATTATAGCCAATCTATCCATGGTTTCAATCTCTTTGTCAAATGGAAAGTCCAACGAATGTTTTACCAACCTTCTGTCCTTTAATCATAGCCAGTGTATAGATTGTTCCAATCTTTTTGTAAATTTGAAAATCTACCCATTATTTCAACAACTTTTGTCGTTAGATTAAAGCCGATCTATCCATTGTTTCAATCTTCTTCGTTCAAGGTTTTTTGTCCATGGATTTGTTCATTGTTGGAATCAGTGTTTCAATTGCAAAATCTATCCTTTCTTTTAACAAATATTTGTCCATGGGTTATAGCCAATCTATTCATTCTTTCAATCTTTGTTTTCCATCCATTTTTGCAATCATTGTTTCAACTGGAAAATTTGTCCTTCGATTTAACAATTATTTGTTCTTTGACTTTACCCAATTTATCCATGATTTCGTCCTTTGTTTATATTCTATCCATTGTTTTAATCATTGTTTCAATTGGAAAATCTATCCCTCGTTTCAACAAGTATTTGACCTTGGATTATAACCAATCTGTCCATAGTTCAATCTCATTCAATTCGATAATCCAACCGTTGTTTCATTTGTTCATGCATTGGTGTCAAGGAGTTGTGTATGTACATCTGGTGTATGTCCGTCTGGTTTATGTACGTCTGGTGTATGTCCGTCTGGTGTATGTACGTCTGGTGTATGTCTGTTTGGTGTATGCCCGTTTAGTATATGTCCGTCTGGTGTGTGTCCGTTTAGTGTATGTCCGTCTGGTGAATGTCCATTTGGTGTATATGTCCGTCTGGTGTATATCCGTTTAGTGTATGTCCGTCTGGTCTACGTCCGTTTGATGTATGTCCGTTTAGTGTATGTCTGTCTCGTGTGTGTTCGTTGATGTCGGTCTGATGTATATTCGTCTGGTGGATGTCCGTTTGATGTATGTCCATTTGGTGTATGTCCGTTTAGTGTATGCCTGTATGGTGTATGTCCGTTTGGTGTGTGTCCGCCTGGTGTATGTCTGTTTGGTGTATGTCCGTTTGGTGTATGTCCGTTTAGTGTATGTCTGTCTGGCGTATGTTCATTTGGTGTATGTCCGTCTGGTGTATGTCCGTCTGGTGTACGTCCGTTTGGTGTATGTCCGTTTGGTGTATGTCCATCTGGTGTATGTCCGTCTGGTGTATCTCCGTCTGTTGTATGTCCATTTGGCGTATCTCCGTTTAGTGTATGTCCGTCTGGTGTATCTCCGTTAGGTGTATGTCCGTCTGGTGTATGTCCGTTTAGTGTATGTCCATCTGGTGAATGTCTATTTAGTGTATGTCCGTTTGGTGTATGTCCGTTTGGTGTATGTCCGTTTAGTGTATGTCCGTTTGGTGTATCTCCGTCTGGTGTATGTCCGTTTAGTGTATGTCCGTCTGGTGTATGTCCGTTTAGTGTATGTCCGTTTAGTGTATGTCCGTTTGGTGTATGTCCGTTTGGTGTATGTCCGTTTAGTATATGTCCGTTTAGTGTATGTCCGTTTAGTGTATGTCCGTTTGGTGTATGTCCGTTTGGTGTATGTCCGTTTAGTGTATGTCCGTTTGGTGTATGTCCGTTTAGTGTATGTCCGTTTGGTATGTCCGTTTAGTGTATGTCTGTTTGGTGTATGTCCGTTTGGTGTATGTCCGTTTGGTGTATGTCCGTTTAGTGTATGTCCGTCTGGTGTATGTCCGTTTAGTGTATGTCCGCTTGGTGTATGTCCGTTTGGTGTATGTCCATTTAGTGTATGTTTGTTTGGTGTATGTCCCTTTGGTGTATGTCCCTTTGGTGTATGTCCATTTAGTGTATGTCCGTTTGGTGTATGTCCGTCTGGTGTATGTCCGTCTGGTTTATGTCCGTTTGGTGTATGTCCGTCTGGTGTATGTCCGTCTCGTGTATGTCCGTCTAGTGTATGTCTGTTTAGTGTATGTCCGTTTAGTGTATGTCCGTTTGGTGTATGTCCGTCTGGTGTATGTCCGTCTGGTTTATGTCCGTTTGGTGTATGTCCGTCTGGTGTATGTCCGTCTAGTGTATGTCCGTCTAGTGTATGTCCGTCTAGTGTATGTCCGTTTGGTGTATGTCCGTTTGGTGTATGTCCGTTTAGTGTATGTCTGTCTGGCGTATGTTCGTTTGGTGTATGTCCGTCTGGTGTACGTCCGTCTGGTGTACGTCCGTTTGGTGTATGTCCGTTTGATGTATGTCCATCTGGTGTATGTCCGTCTAGTGTATCTCCGTCTGTTGTATGTCCATTTGGCGTATCTCCGTTTAGTGTATATCCGTCTGGTGTATCTCCGTTAGGTGTATGTCCGTCTGGTGTATGTCCGTTTAGTGTATGTCCATCTGGTGAATGTCTATTTAGTGTATGTCCGTTTGGTGTATGTCCGTTTGGTGTATGTCCGTTTGGTGTATGTCCGTTTGGTGTATGTCCGTCTGGTGTATGTCCGTCTGGTGTATGTCCGTTTAGTGTATGTCCGTCTGGTGTATGTCCGTTTAGTGTATGTCCGTTTGGTGTATGTCCGTTTGGTGTATGTCCGTTTGGTATATGTCCGTTTGGTGTATGTCCGTTTAGTGTATGTCCGTTTGGTATGTCCGTTTGGTGTATGTCCGTTTAGTGTATGTCCGTTTGGTGTATGTCCGTTTGGTGTATGTCCGTTTGGTGTATGTCCGTTTAGTGTATGTCCGTTTGGTATGTCCGTTTAGTGTATGTCCGCTTGGTGTACGTCCGTTTAGTGTATGTCCGTTTAGTGTATGTTTGTTTGGTGTATGTCCCTTTGGTGTATGTCCATTTAGTGTATGTCCGTTTGGTGTATGTCCGTCTGGCGTATGTTCGTTTGGTGTATGTCCGTTTGGTGTATGTCCGTTTAGTGTATGTCCGTTTAGTGCATGTCCGTCTGGTGTTTGTCCGTCTGGTGTATGTCCGTCTAGTGTATGTCCGTTTGGTGTATGTCCATTTAGTGTATGTCCGTTTGGTGTATGTCCGTCTGGTGTATGTCCGTCTGGTGTATGTCCGTTTGGTGTATGTCCGTCTGGTGTATGTCCGTCTAGTGTATGTCCGTCTAGTGTATGTCCGTTTGGTGTATGTCCGTTTAGTGTATATATGTCCATTTGGTGTATGTCCGTCTGGTGTATGTTCGCTTGGTGTATGTCCGTTTGGTGTATGTCCGTTTAGTGTACGTCCGTTTAGTGCATGTCCGTCTGGTGTTTGTCCGTCTGGTGTATGTCCGTCTAGTGTATGTCCGTTTGGTGTATGTCCGTTTGGTGTATGTCCGTTTGGTGTATGTCCGTTTGGTGTATGTCCGTTTGGTGTATGTCCGTTTAGTGTATGTCCGTTTGGTATGTCCGTTTGGTGTATGTCCGTTTGGTATGTCCGTTTAGTGTATGTCCGTTTGGTATGTCCGTTTGGTGTATGTCCGTTTAGTGTATGTCCGTTTGGTGTATGTCCGTTTAGTGTATGTCCGTTTGGTATGTCCGTTTGGTGTATGTCCGTTTAGTGTATGTCCGTTTGGTGTATGTCTGTTTGGTGTATGTCCGTTTGATGTATGTCCGTTTGGTGTATGTCCGTTTAGTGTATGTCCGTTTGGTATGTCCGTTTAGTGTATGTCCGCTTGGTGTACGTCCGTTTAGTGTATGTCCGTTTAGTGTATGTTTGTTTGGTGTATGTCCCTTTGGTGTATGTCCCTTTGGTGTATGTCCATTTAGTGTATGTCCGTTTGGTGTATGTCCGTCTGGTGTATGTTCGTTTGGTGTATGTCCGTTTGGTGTATGTCCGTTTAGTGCATGTCCGTTTGGTGTTTGTCCATCTGGTGTATGTCCGTGTGGTGTATCTCCGTCTGTTTTATGTCCATTTGGCGTATCTCCGTTTAGTGTATATCCGTCTGGTGTATCTCCGTTAGGTGTATGTCCGTCTGGTGTATGTCCGTTTAGTGTATGTCCATCTGGTGAATGTCTGTTTAGTGTATGTCCGTTTGGTATATGTCCGTTTGGTGTATGTCCGTTTAGTGTATGTCCGTCTGGTGTATGTCCGTCTGGTGTATGTCCGTTTGGTGTATGTCCGTCTGGTGTATGTCCGTCTAGTGTATGTCCGTCTAGTGTATGTCCGTTTGGTGTATGTCCGTTTAGTGTATGTCCATTTGGTGTATGTCCGTCTGGTGTATGTTCGCTTGGTGTATGTCCGTTTGGTGTATGTCCGTTTAGTGTATGTCCGTTTAGTGCATGTCCGTCTGGTGTTTGTCCGTCTGGTGTATGTCCGTCTAGTGTATGTCCGTTTGGTGTATGTCCGTTTGGTGTATGTCCGTTTGGTGTATGTCCGTTTAGTGTATGTCCGTTTGGTATGTCCGTTTGGTGTATGTCCATTTAGTGTATGTCCGTTTGGTGTATGTCTGTTTGGTGTATGTCCGTTTGGTGTATGTCCGTTTGGTGTATGTCCGTTTAGTGTATGTCCGTTTGGTATGTCCGTTTGGTGTATGTCCGTTTAGTGTATGTCCGTTTGGTGTATGTCTGTTTGGTGTATGTCCGTTTGATGTATGTCCGTTTAATGTATGTCCGTTTAGTGTATGTCCGTTTGGTATGTCCGTTTAGTGTATGTCCGCTTGGTGTACGTCCGTTTAGTGTATGTCCGTTTAGTGTATGTTTGTTTGGTGTATGTCCCTTTGGTGTATGTCCATTTAGTGTATGTCCGTTTGGTGTATGTCCGTTTGGTGTATGTTCGTTTGGTGTATGTCCGTTTGGTGTATGCCCGTTTAGTGTATGTCCGTTTAGTGCATGTCCGTCTGGTGTTTGTCCGTCTGGTGTATGTCCGTCTAGTGTATGTCCGTTTGGTGTATGTCCATTTAGTGTATGTCCGTCTGGTGTATGTCCGTCTGGTGTATGTCCGTTTGGTGTATGTCCGTCTGGTGTATGTCCGTCTAGTGTATGTCCGTCTAGTGTATGTCCGTTTGGTGTATGTCCGTTTAGTGTATGTCCATTTGGTGTATGTCCGTCTGGTGTATGTTCGCTTGGTGTATGTCCGTTTGGTGTATGTCCGTTTAGTGTATGTCCGTTTAGTGCATGTCCGTCTGGTGTTTGTCCGTCTGGTGTATGTCCGTCTAGTGTATGTCCGTTTGGTGTATGTCCGTTTGGTGTATGTCCGTTTGGTGTATGTCCGTTTGGTGTATGTCCGTTTAGTGTATGTCCGTTTGGTATGTCCGTTTGGTGTATGTCCATTTAGTGTATGTCCGTTTGGTATGTCCGTTTAGTGTATGTCCGTTTGGTATGTCCGTTTGGTGTATGTCCGTTTAGTGTATGTCCGTTTGGTGTATGTCTGTTTGGTGTATGTCCGTTTGGTGTATGTCCGTTTAGTGTATGTCCGTTTGGTATGTCCGTTTGGTGTATGTCCGTTTAGTGTATGTCCGTTTGGTGTATGTCTGTTTGGTGTATGTCCGTTTGATGTATGTCCGTTTGGTGTATGTCCGTTTAGTGTATGTCCGTTTGGTATGTCCGTTTAGTGTATGTCCGCTTGGTGTACGTCCGTTTCGTGTATGTCCGTTTAGTGTATGTTTGTTTGGTGTATGTCCCTTTGGTGTATGTCCCTTTGGTGTATGTCCATTTAGTGTATGTCCGTTTGGTGTATGTCCGTCTGGTGTATGTTCGTTTGGTGTATGTCCGTTTGGTGTATGTCCGTTTAGTGCATGTCCGTTTGGTGTTTGTCCATCTGGTGTATGTCCGTGTGGTGTATCTCCGTCTGTTGTATGTCCATTTGGCGTATCTCCGTTTAGTGTATATCCGTCTGGTGTATCTCCGTTAGGTGTATGTCCGTCTGGTGTATGTCCGTTTAGTGTATGTCCATCTGG
The DNA here is from genome assembly GCA_964017195.1 of Siderastrea radians. NCBI lineage: Eukaryota > Metazoa > Cnidaria > Anthozoa > Scleractinia > Rhizangiidae > Siderastrea > Siderastrea radians. The sequence continues at coordinate 7,782,795 of OZ024894.1, read as the reverse complement.
TGAATGTCTATTTAGTGTATGTCCGTTTGGTGTATGTCCGTTTGGTGTATGTCCGTTTAGTGTATGTCCGTCTGGTGTATGTCCGTCTGGTGTATGTCCGTTTGGTGTATGTCCGTCTGGTGTATGTCCGTCTAGTGTATGTCCGTCTAGTGTATGTCCGTTTGGTGTATGTCCGTTTAGTGTATGTCCATTTGGTGTATGTCCGTCTGGTGTATGTTCGCTTGGTGTATGTCCGTTTGGTGTATGTCCGTTTAGTGTATGTCCGTTTAGTGCATGTCCGTCTGGTGTTTGTCCGTCTGGTGTATGTCCGTTTGGTGTATGTCCGTTTGGTGTATGTCCGTTTGGTGTATGTCCGTTTAGTGTATGTCCGTTTGGTATGTCCGTTTGGTGTATGTCCGTTTGGTGTATGTTCGTTTGGTGTATGTCCGTTTGGTGTATGCCCGTTTAGTGTATGTCCGTTTAGTGCATGTCCGTCTGGTGTTTGTCCGTCTGGTGTATGTCCGTCTAGTGTATGTCCGTTTGGTGTATGTCCGTTTAGTGTATGTCCATTTGGTGTATGTCCGTCTGGTGTATGTTCGCTTGGTGTATGTCCGTTTGGTGTATGTCCGTTTAGTGTATGTCCGTTTAGTGCATGTCCGTCTGGTGTTTGTCCGTCTGGTGTATGTCCGTTTGGTGTATGTCCGTTTGGTGTATGTCCGTTTGGTGTATGTCCGTTTAGTGTATGTCCGTTTGGTATGTCCGTTTGGTGTATGTCCGTTTGGTGTATGTTCGTTTGGTGTATGTCCGTTTGGTGTATGCCCGTTTAGTGTATGTCCGTTTAGTGCATGTCCGTCTGGTGTTTGTCCGTCTGGTGTATGTCCGTCTAGTGTATGTCCGTTTGGTGTATGTCCATTTAGTGTATGTCCGTCTGGTGTATGTCCGTCTGGTGTATGTCCGTTTGGTGTATGTCCGTCTGGTGTATGTCCGTTTAGTGTATGTCCGTTTGGTGTATGTCTGTTTGATGTATGTCCGTTTGGTGTATGTCCGTTTAGTGTATGTCCGTTTGGTATGTCCGTTTAGTGTATGTCCGCTTGGTGTACGTCCGTTTAGTGTATGTCCGTTTAGTGTATGTTTGTTTGGTGTATGTCCCTTTGGTGTATGTCCCTTTGGTGTATGTCCATTTAGTGTATGTCTGTTTGGTGTATGTCCGTCTGGTGTATGTTCGTTTGGTGTATGTCCGTTTGGTGTATGTCCGTTTAGTGCATGTCCGTTTGGTGTTTGTCCATCTGGTGTATGTCCGTGTGGTGTATCTCCGTCTGTTGTATGTCCATTTGGCGTATCTCCGTTTAGTGCATATCCGTCTGGTGTATCTCCGTTAGGTGTATGTCCGTCTGGTGTATGTCCGTTTAGTGTATGTCCATCTGGTGAATGTCTATTTAGTGTATGTCCGTTTGGTGTATGTCCGTTTGGTGTATGTCCGTTTGGTGTATGTCCGTTTGGTGTATGTCCGTTTGGTGTATGTCCGTCTGGTGTATGTCCGTTTAGTGTATGTCCGTCTGGTGTATGTCCGTTTAGTGTATGTCCGCTTGGTGTACGTCCGTTTAGTGTATGTCCGTTTGGTGTATGTTTGTTTGGTGTATGTCCATTTAGTGTATGTCCGTTTGGTGTATGTCCGTCTGGTGTATGTTCGTTTGGTGTATGTCCGTGTGGTGTATGTCCGTTTAGTGTATGTCCGTTTAGTGCATGTCCGTCTGGTGTTTGTCCGTCTGGTGTATGTCCGTCTAGTGTATGTCCGTTTGGTGTATGTCCATTTAGTGTATGTCCGTTTGGTGTATGTCCGTCTGGTGTATGTCCGTCTGGTGTATGTCCGTTTGGTGTATGTCTGTTTGGTGTATGTCCGTTTGGTGTATGTCCGTTTGGTGTATGTCCGTTTAGTGTATGTCCGTTTGGTATGTCCGTTTAGTGTATGTCCGCTTGGTGTACGTCCGTTTAGTGTATGTCCGTTTGGTGTATGTCCGTCTGGTGTATGTCCGTCTAGTGTATGTCCGTTTGGTGTATGTCCGTTTGGTGTATGTCCGTTTGGTGTATGTCCGTTTGGTGTATGTCCGTTTGGTGTATGTCCGTTTGGTGTATGTCCGTTTGGTATGTCCGTTTGGTGTATGTCCGTTTAGTGTATGTCCGTTTGGTGTATGTCCGTTTGGTGTATGTCCGTTTGGTGTATGTCCGTTTGGTGTATGTCCGTTTGGTGTATGTCCGTTTGGTGTATGTCTGTTTGGTGTATGTCCGTTTGGTGTATGTCCGTTTAGTGTATGTCCGTTTGGTATGTCCGTTTAGTGTATGTCCGTTTGGTGTATGTTTGTTTGGTGTATGTCCATTTAGTGTATGTCCGTTTGGTGTATGTCCGTCTGGTGTATGTTCGTTTGGTGTATGTCCGTTTGGTGTATGTCCGTTTAGTGTATGTCCGTTTAGTGCATGTCCGTCTGGTGTTTGTCCGTCTGGTGTATGTCCGTCTAGTGTATGTCCGTTTGGTGTATGTCCATTTAGTGTATGTCCGTTTGGTGTATGTCCGTCTGGTGTATGTCCGTCTGGTGTATGTCCGTTTGGTGTATGTCCGTCTGGTGTATGTCCGTCTGGTGTATGTCCGTCTAGTGTATGTCCGTTTGGTGTATGTCCGTTTAGTGTATGTCCATTTGGTGTATGTCCGTCTGGTGTATGTTCGTTTGGTGTATGTCCGTTTAGTGTATGTCCGTTTAGTGCATGTCCGTCTTGTGTTTGTCCGTCTGGTGTATGTCCGTCTAGTGTATGTCCGTTTGGTGTATGTCCGTTTGGTGTATGTCCGTTTGGTGTATGTCCGTTTGGTGTATGTCCGTTTAGTGTATGTCCGTTTAGTGTATGTCCGTTTGGTATGTCCGTTTGGTGTATGTCCGTTTAGTGTATGTCCGTTTGGTGTATGTCTGTTTGGTGTATGTCCGTTTGGTGTATGTCCGTTTAGTGTATGTCCGCTTGGTATGTCCGTTTGGTGTATGTCCGTTTAGTGTATGTCCGTTTGGTGTATGTCTGTTTTGTGTATGTCCGTTTGGTGTATGTCCGTTTAGTGTATGTCCGTTTGGTATGTCCGTTTAGTGTATGTCCGCTTGGTGTACGTCCGTTTAGTGTATGTCCGTTTAGTGTATGTTTGTTTGGTGTATGTCCCTTTGGTGTATGTCCCTTTGGTGTATGTCCATTTAGTGTATGTCCGTTTGGTGTATGTCCGTCTGGTGTATGTTCGTTTGGTGTATGTCCGTTTGGTGTATGTCCGTTTGGTGTATGTCCGTTTAGTGTATGTCCGTTTAGTGCATGTCCGTCTGGTGTTTGTCCGTCTGGTGTATGTCCGTCTAGTGTATGTCCGTTTGGTGTATGTCCGTTTGGTGTATGTCCGTTTAGTGTATGTCCGTTTGGTATGTCCGTTTAGTGTATGTCCGCTTGGTGTACGTCCGTTTAGTGTATGTCCGTTTAGTGTATGTTTGTTTGGTGTATGTCCCTTTGGTGTATGTCCCTTTGGTGTATGTCCATTTAGTGTATGTCCGTTTGGTGTATGTCCGTCTGGTGTATGTTCGTTTGGTGTATGTCCGTTTGGTGTATGTCCGTTTAGTGTATGTCCGTTTAGTGCATGTCCGTCTGGTGTTTGTCCGTCTGGTGTATGTCCGTCTAGTGTATGTCCGTTTGGTGTATGTCCGTTTGGTGTATGTCCGTTTGGTGTATGTCCGTCTGGTGTATGTCCGTTTGGTGTATGTCCGTCTGGTGTATGTCCGTCTAGTGTATGTCCGTCTAGTGTATGTCCGTTTAGTGTATGTCCGTTTCGTGTATGTCCGTCTGGTGTATGTCCGTCTGGGGTATGTCCGTCTAGTGTATGTCCGTCTGGTGTATGTCCGTGTAGTGTATGTCCGTTTGGTGTATGTCCGTTTGGTGTATGTCCGTTTGGTGTATGTCCGTTTAGTGTATGTCCGTTAAGTGTATGTCCGTCTGGTGTATGTCCGTTTGTGTACGTCTGATCTCTAACCTTTGTTTTAATCTTTGTTCATGGATTATAGCTAATCTTTTTTTCAACTGGAAAATCTAACGGTTTTTTCAAGAAATTTTTGTTCCTTGATAATAGCGAACCTATCCGTTCTTTGAATCTTTGTTCTAATTTGAAAATCTATCCGTTGTTTTAGCAATTTTTTATCCTTGAATTATAGCCAATCTATCCATTGTTTCAATCTTTAAGTCAATTAGAAAAACTTATCGTTGTTTCACCAATTTTTTGGCCTCAGATTATAGCCAATTTTTTTACTTGTTAAATCTGTTTAATACTTGGAAAATCTGACGGTTGTTTCAACATTTTTTGTTGATGGATTATAGCCAATTTACCCTTTCTTTCCATCGTTTTGTCAATTGAAAAGTTTAAACGATGTTTCAGCAATTTTGTGTCCATGGATTATAGCCAATTTATCCATTGTTTCAATCTTTTTGTCAAGTGGAAAATCTAACCGTTGTTTCAACAATTTTTTGTCCATGTATTATAGCCAATATATTCATCGTTTTAGTCTTTTATGTCAATTGGAGACCCTAACCGTTGGTTTTTAAAACAATTTTTTGTCCATTGATTATAGCCAGTCTGCCCATTAGTTTAATCGTCTTTGTTTCAATTTTAAAATCTTACAGGTTGTTTCACATGTTTTGTCCCTAGAAAATCTAACCATGGTTTTAACAGTTTTTTGTGTTTCGATTATAGCCAATCTAGCCATTGTTTCAATCTCTGTCCTAATTGGATAATCTACCGTCGTTTCACCACATTTTTTTCCTTGGATGATAGCAAATATATCCATTGCTTCAATCTTTTTGGCAATTGTTAAATCTAACCGTCGTTTCACCAATTTTTTGTTCATGGGTTATAGCCAACCTATCCATTGTTTCAATCTTTGTTTCAACAAGAAAGTCTCACCGTGGCTTTAACAAATTTTTCGCTTGGATTATGGCATATCTATCCATTGTTTCAATCTTTGTTTTAATTGGAAAATGTTACCGTTGTTTCATCAATTTTTTTCCTTGAATTATAGCCAAACTATCTGTGGTTTCAACATTTTTATCCATTGGGAAATCTAACCGTTGTTTTTTAACAATTTGAGCTTGGATTAAAGCCAAACTATCCATGTTTTCAATCTTTTTATCTATTGCGAAGTCTAACCGTTTCGACTTTTTTTGTCCTTGGATTATAGCCAATCTATCTTTTTATCTACTGGGAAATCTAACCGTTCTTTCAACAATTTTTTGAGCTTGGATTATAGCCGATCTATCCATGGTTTCGATCTTTTTATCTATTGGAAAATTTAAGCGTTGTTTCAACAATTTTTTTGAGCTTGGAATTTAGCCAATCTATCCATGGTTTCAATTTTTTTATCTATTGGAAAATCTAACGGCTGTTTCAACAATCTTCTATGTTGGTATTGTAGCAAATCTATCCATTGTTTCAACGTTTTTTTTTTATCTCCCAAATCTAACCATTGTTTCAATAACTTTCTAGTTTCTGATTGTAGGAAATCTACCCATTGTTTCAATGTTTTTTTAATCTCCGAAATCTAACCACTGTTTCAGCAATTTTCTAGCTTTGGATTGTAGCAAATCATCCATTGTTTCAATGTTTTTTCTTTCTCAAATCTAACCATTGTTTTAACATTTTGTAGCTTCGGATTGTAGGAAATGTATCTATTGTTTCACTGCCGATATTTTGCAAATCTATCCATTGTTTTAATGCTTTTTTAGCTCCAATTTAACCATTGTTTCCACAATTTTCTATCTTGAGATTGTAGCAAATCTATCCATTGTTTCACTATTTTTTACATCTGGATAATCTAACCATTGGTTCAACAAATTTCTATGTTGTAATTGTAGTAAATCAATCTTTTTTTAAACGTTTTTTATCTCCCAAATCTAACTATTGTTTAACTATTGTTTTTTTTTTGGGGGGGGGGATTGTAGTAAATGTATACATTGTTTCAATATTTTTTATACCTGGAAAAGCTAACTGTCAGCATTTCCTTTACGAAGGAATTAACCAAAACGTTACATCAGTAATAATTAAAGGGGCTATGTCACGGGATTCTCACGTTTTAGGGTGAAAGTGTGCTCAAAAGCAAATTAAATACCTTTTCTTCTACACGAATTGCTCTTGGAACATCAAGAGAGCAAAATTGAATGATTTTCCAACAAATAAACGAGAAACTGAATGACATTAGCCTAATGTTTTCAAGTTGCAATCCATTTTCCATTATGGTGATCTGCGGCCAAACACGCTTAATTATAGTTTGACAGAACTGGTAGAGTAATTGTAAACGAAACTGAACCAGTATTTTTGGGTCTCCTCCGATTGCAATATATTTGAGCTTTTTTCAAGTAATCCCAAATGTCAGTTGACAACGAACCCTGGCAAGCTATCTTCCTTTAACCTTGTTGGTAAGGGAAGAGAAGAAGAAATAAAAACGCCTGGAGATCAGCTTATCTGGAAGTAGGACGGCTAGGTCAGTAGTATGGTATGCGCCAATTAATCCTTTTTTGCAGTGCAATCTCATGCGGTTGGGGGTGGTGGTCAAAACAATAAGAATTGCCTCAGTAGTGGTGGCAGTGAAGGAGGAGGAGGGAAACAAAAATTGTGGAGGAAGGATAGGGAAAATAAAATTGTGGAAGAGGAGGCATAAACGTGCATAATCTAGCTGCGGAGAGTCAGTGAAAATACCGGAAAAAGCTTTCCTACTGTTTAAGAAAAATATTTGTCTGCAGTGTGTAATGAATGCGGGAAGAGTGTAAGCTTAGGTAATTACTTCATGGTTTAGTGAAACATATAAATAAGAATAGCCAATGATGTCAACGATGATGTATTCCTCCACTGGGTATAAGCTAATGAGATTACACAGCACTTTATTCATGAGATACAGACAATATGACAATATGTCAATGTACTTCACCACAAATTAACGAGATTCCACCGCAAACAAAAGGTTTAACCAGTGCATACTGTACTACTTGGGTTTACGTTTGAGTGACATGGAATTCAGAGCCCAGGGTCGATACGAGAAGGAGGCCTATAGATGACCTATGCTTCACTTATCAGCGATGGAGGTAGAGAGATGAGAGTGGTCAGACTTGTGCATTTGCCTTTTATGGTAGTTTGACTACTTACACGGAATATATGTTAAACCTGTTGGTCTTATCCAATCAGCTCTCGTTGCTATGAATGTTGTACATATTTGCCCTGTAAAATTGGGTTTCAACGCCACAATTCGCATGCTGTTGTAGAAGCCTTTACGGGGGTCTACTATGCACAAAGTGGGAGTTTTTAAAGGTGTTAAACTCTGCCATAAGTTACTTATTAAAGGAAGCAGCCACGTACCAAATTTTAAAGCACTAATAGAAGGGCATACGTGTTCATAAAAGTTTAAAATTTTAACGAGGCAAAGTCAACACATACGACAACTCAGTGTTTATGCACCAGATAAGGACTTGCATCACACCAGGCTTCATGAAAGGTACACACGTCTCACAGAAGACTCAACGTTCTTGAGTTTGTACGCACCATCTGTAAGCATTCTGGAACATCTGTAACCATGGTGATGCCTTGAGCGTGTTCTGCCAGTCACGTGGCATCCAGGGCCATTGCCATAGCAATGTGCACCTCTCTGGGTGGGGCATCATGGCAAGATGCCGACCATCAGGTGAACAGAGACCAGCTATCCCCTCAGGGGATCCGTTGGGATTGAGTGGGTACTGAGTGGTTGGATGGCCATCGTCGTCAACGTAACACAATGGAACAAGCTTGTTGGCCTTGATATTCTGAAGCACGCTGTCATTGAGGAACAGGATTCGTCCCTCACCATGTGCTACCCAGATACCCAGGGTAGATCCCTCCATGTCACGTAACATCATTGCTGGACTGGGCTGGATGGAAACTGTCACAAAACGAGATTCAAAACGCTCGGAGGTGTTGTGAGTAAAGCAAACTCCCTGATTCGAGCTTCTCACACTTGGAGTCTGCACATCTTGACCAACCCAGCCAAGCAAGCCCATCAGCTGGCAGCCATTACACACTCCCAAGCTGAAGGTGTCTTCTCTGGAGAAGAAGGCATCTAGCTGCGCATGAACAGTGGCATTTATACTACACACTGCTGCCCACCCTTTGGCAGAGCCAAGCACATCTGCATAGCTGAAGCCACCCACAAACACTGCCCCACGGAAATCCTCCAGAGACACTGCTCCACTGCTCAGGTCATTCATTGTCACATCCCACGCTTCAAATCCAGCCATGTGAAAGCTCGCTACCATTTCCCTGTCACCATTGCTTCCTTCTTCTCGTATGATGGCCACTTTAGGGTGCAAAGCAGTGTTGCTTGGTGGGGATGAAGGCGCTGGTTCAAATGACAGTTTGTACTTTGGTGCAAACCTTTTGCGAAGACCAGCCTCTTCTTCCTGAACACACTGTGGATTGGACTGCAGTCTCTCCAACTGGAAACTTGTTGCCTCCCAAACATCACGCAAATCAACCATTCTCTGTTCCAATACCTGCTCACCGTCAACTTGGAGTGACACAACTGCATCCTCACCCAATCCATTTGCTTTACCAATTTGGTGACAAGGAACATCCTTCTCAAGGAAGGCATCCAAGACTCTCTCAGTGTCCTCGTCTTTGATTTCCAAGACAATTCCTAGCTCTTCGGCAAACAGGACATCTGCTATCTTGCTAACTGTTGAAGTGAAGTTACCTGTACACGGGATGTCAACTGACAGACCACAGTTTCCAGCAAAGGCCATTTCCAGGAGGGTGGTGATGAGCCCTCCGTCACTGATGTCATGGCCGGAGACAATCAGGTTCTGTGATATCAGCTCCTGAGTGGTTCTAAATGCAGCCTCGAAGATCTGACAACAAATGCAAAACAAATCAGCTTGATCTTTATTTACACACTAAACCACAGGCACACACGCACGTCAAGCTCACAACACAATAGGTTGGTATTGTGCAACAATATTGACCATTGTAAATTGATAGGATTTGTATGGGAATTTATTATAACTTGAAGTATTCTGTATTCCTACAATTCATCGGTAACTAGACAAAAAAACTTATGTGTTGTCTGCCTCAAGAAGTGGCATTTCCAGAATTTCCAGCCTCTTTCTCCGCTCTTTTTTAGATGATACAATTTTGTCAATGTACTTATTGAAATTTGATTAGCAGGTATAAACCTTGAGACTTGACATTTTTTAATCTTTTTATTTCCTTTTTTTTTTTGGAAACTCAAAGGAATCACTAAAAAGGAAGCGGGTAAATCATGTTTACGAAAAATTGAATAAGGGAAAGAAAGATAACTGAACAGGTACCAACATCGTTACCTTAGTATCATCCAAATCAGGAGACTCGCTTCCCAACTGATTATACACTTGAGCCAAAGCACTTCCTCCCAGCCTGTAGTTAGAATCGCAGCCAAATTTGACCAACACCAGATTTCCTCTTCCATCTGGAATCTTCAGGTCTGGAGTGACAGTGGCTTGGATATCAGGGCATGCTGCATACACTGATATAACCAACGATCCAGGTGCTTTGACGGTTTCACTGCCGACTCTGGCAGCCATACTGAGAGAATCCTTCCCACCATCTATGGCAATACCAAGGGATGACATGACATCACACATGGCAGCACAAGCATCATAAAGAGCAGCACCTTCTCCTACAAGTTTTGCAGGCCACATCCAGTTTCCGCTACATTTGACATCCTATAATACAAGAAATATACACTTTACCACAAGAAAAAGTTCATACACAATCAGAGTAAATTGATCAACCTTTCTTTCCATTGATATAGCTATCCCAGATAGCTAGATAGCTCAGCTTCTTAAGACCACTTTGGATATTTTAACACCACGTTGAAAGAACGAACGTCTTGGAAAACAAAAAAAGATTGCCGTTTAAGAGGATGTCACAACGATCCTTGAAACCATTTCTTTTCATTTCATGTGCAAGGCAACGCTGGAAAACACAGTCCAACAACCATTCAGAAATAATGTCTCAGTAACAACCATTCTGAAATAATGTCTCACTAACTTGAAAATTTATTCCAGCATGGGTGTGTGCATGTAAAATGACTAGAAGATTATGTTAACGAATGAAATTAATTTTGCTTTTGAAAAAAGCCATAGTGCTTCATCTGCCACAAGCTAGATTAACCTGAATAAACCTGGAAAACTTAATGGCTGTGTGATTTGAAGTTGCTTCAAAAGGGGTAGTTACTCTTGAGGAGGTCATGTATGAGGGAAGGTTCAGATTTTCCTTCACTTATCACTCTGAGTATTTAGTAAAGCCTGGATAAACTGCATGTACATATTTTGCACATTTACCAGTACAGTATATATCTCTTAGTCTCTGATTTTCTTTCAACTAATAAAACTTGGGTAAAAAGACCAAGATGTCAATTAATAAATCCAATCAAAGTAAAATCTGGAAGGACACGTCTTCATTATCACCAGAGTCCTTCATGCCAAATCATGCTTAGGGCGGAAACAAGACCCGTCCACTTTTCATGGTCTTTTGCAGGCTCTGTAGCTTGTCCCCAGTTCAGTTAAAGCACCTTGAGCTCCAGCTCAAGAAGAAGAAGACGAAGACAGTTCTACTTTATGAAAAGATTACAGCAACCCTGCAATAGGTTTTCCAAGAACTGTGTACTGTAACATGCTTTCTGCAACTTGTCTCACAATGCCGCAGTGCAATAGTTGCAGCCATTAAGAGAAGAGTCCACAAAACATTGCCTAGTGTAACAACACCTTAAACCAAACGTATGGTCGTCTACCAAAAATGTAAGTGATGTATTGATCAGAGCTTAAGGCCATTAGAGGAAGCCATTCTGAGGAATGCAACTCACTGAGATTTTCTTGGAAGCATTCAGGTTGAATGGTTCACGAGAAATTCACCATTCAAAGCATCTCACTTCCATACTATCTCAATCTTGATTAAGTTCTCTATATGGCCAAAAAACAAATGTGCAAAACTTAGCGTTGCATACAAGTACACTGAAGAAAAGAATTATTTTTAAACTTTGTGGAAAATGTTTTGCCTTTCTCGTGACAGCACTGTTAAGTTCATATATACCCAGGGCACTTAACTGAGGAATTATGATACTGCATGTCCAAATTAACAACAAACTGAGCTCGTAAAGTCACAACCTTGAGTAGTCAGGTCTTGTGCTATCAATCACAAAACGGGTACTTTGGGACAGCGTTCCTTACCTTGAGATCAGTTATTCTTGCGAACACCAAATTTGTCAGAGCTTCTCCAACTGCCATGCGTGCTCCACAGGCTGGATTCACTAAGCCTTTGATTGGCTGCTCGCCTATAGCAGTTGCCGAGCCCAAAGTGTCAAAGTGTGTCAATGCTGTCACTGCCACATCAGCTACAGGGGTATGCAAGGGTCCCACGCACTGTTGCTGGGCAACCAGACCTGTGACACTTCGGTCAACCTTAAATAAGCAAAAGAACAGGAGAAATGAGACAATCTAATTGGCTTGTGAAAGACAATCTGTAGTATCTGCAAGAAGTGCACCTAAATGTTAGGTAAATTAAACGACAATAGAGAATACGATATACAAGTATACACCCTTGCTAATAACTTCTTTTTATTTAAGTGTTGATAGAAGTTGTAACAGAACCTTATAGACAAACACCAAAAGGTTCTCGGGAACCCATCAAGTTTATTCTTGGAAGCATCAAGGTTGAATGATACAGTTATATTCAGCATTCAAAACAGCCAGCTTCCAGGGTAACAAAATGCAGCATGACACTTAAAAACCTCCACTAAGCACTGCCAAATAAACAACCAACCAGCAGGGCTAAAACTTAACATCAGTGCTTGGTCGCCACTCGGGCCAGTATCCCTGAATTCTTAGTGGTCCTGGGCAAAATAAAGTGGCCCTCAAATTTCCTCTACTAACACAAAAAAATTTTCAAACCATTTTCACTTGAATAAATGCCTCACGGCTGTTTGGGCCCATGTTTTTCAGGAGGATGCTCGACTGAAACACCAAAAGAAATTTGCTTCATTTTAACTCTGTCTTGAAAGCTCAGATTGCCAATGTACTGTCCAGAAATTGGTAAAATTGTTATAATCATAAAAACTTTGTTCGGTCCGTGTTGGGAATCATTCGTCTCGTTCTTGCTTACTCTTTTCTTCACCCATAGGTTCTGACTTGGTCCTTAAAATCCCAAAGAAAAACTGGACCATTATTTTCCTAATATGGACAAAACTATCTTGTCAACATCTATAAAATACAGTATCACGATTCTCAGTTTCTTTTGATTGCCTTTGAATTCAGCTGAATATCGAGCAGTGTTGAGTGATTTTGCCAATATTCATGATTGAAAACGTACTGCATAGAACTTTGGGTAAGTCTGGATAATCAAAATGGCGTCTACATATTGAAGCGATCTAAAACCTCGATCACGAACGGCTTTGAATTTTACACTTTAGAACTATACTTTTACGACAATTGATGAACTTAGAGTTGAGGAAAGAGAGGAATGAGAAGAAAGGTACTCCAAGGAAAGAACATTTTCTTTAACTGTTATTGTTATAATTTCTTTTCGTATTTCTCAAATCGTAGTCACCCTTCGGGCGATCAAACCTCAACTTTTAGTGGCCCTGGACACTTTTTAATCGCCACAAGCGACCGTGCGACCGCCAAGTTTTAACCCTGAACCAGCTGAACACAAACAAAGGAACTCTGGATCTACTAAATGTACGTTTCATGCTTTAAAGACAAAATGTCAGTGGGCACCTAAAATTTTTCTCAAATTTGAGGAAAAAATTTCTTGCTTGAAATGCCAATTTTTTCACGACCTTGCAGCCCTCTGGCCTGCGGCCAGCTATTGGCCATCTACAGTCAATTATTCGCCACTTTCTTCGTGTTGGACCCTCCTAGCCGAAAAGAGAACCTGGTCCTTGCTGCCTACTGCTGTTGCTAGGCTGCCTACTACTTCAAAACGTTTTGAGAGGGCTGCCTCAAAAACGGATTTTTTTTTTGGGGGGGGGGGGCATTTTGAACAGCCTACTGAGAAAAGAAATCTATAGTTGCCAAGACAATAATTTGAACATACAATTTTGCATTAAAACATGCAGTGATGAAAACTGCAGCTGAACTGAGCAGAGTAGCAACAGTACGTCTTATTTCAGATGGAACAAGTTCCTTTCCACTGAAGGATTATTAAGGTTACATGTAAAACACAATATGGCGATCATTTAGAACACTGGCACCTTATTTGTGAGGTATCTTTTGCTGGCAACAGCTGGGAGACGAAGAACTCTTTCCAACATTTCTTTTACTGTAAGGTCAGAAGGTATGTGCAAAGGCTCTAATGTTGATTTTGTTCTATCCAAGTTAAAAACCTATTCAGAAGAAAAAGAAAAAATCAGTGTGCAAACAGAGAAAAACATGCAGAATGACAAGCATGTAAATGTAGACAGGATCTTGATAGGATAATTTCACTTCACCTTCTGTGGCATTTTCCCCAACACAACTTCAAGTTCCAGGTCAACGGGATGTGTTGTTGTTTTCTGACGTTTGCTTGGTATGTCATTTTCCTCTGATGAAAATCCATTGCTTGAAGGAACAGTATCATCTTCCAGTACAATTTTTCCATCACCTAGAAGACAATGGCCACTCAAATACAGTATACTAAAAGCACAAACTGAGCAGCACAATAATGACAGCACTGTACATAATGTAACCAGCTGAGATAACTTGCTAGGAGGCTGAGCAGAATGCCAGGACATTGCAAAGCATGGCTCCTAACTCCTTCTTTAAGTACTGAATAGTTTTAACCCTTTCAATCCCAGAGTCAGTTCTGTTGAAAGGTGGTTTGAACTTCTGAGTCTGTGGACGAAATCCTATAGTGTTACCATTCAAATGAAACCTCTTCAGCAATACTGTCACATGGCACTATTTATATTTTTAAGTATTTTACAAAATGAAATTTGGGATTTATTTTGAATTTTGATTTTAGGCATGGTTGGGAGTGAAAGGGTTAAACCAAAATCAGATTTAACAGTTGCCTGCTCAGCAACAGTTTCTGAAGGAGTTCTTGCAGAAAAGATGCAGAGAGCATTACATTCACCCAAATTAGCTACAGTTAGCTGCAAAATATTTGACACTGTCACCCATGGCAATATTAACTATCCAAGTTTGGGTTGAGACACAGTACAATCACCCATTTTCCATAATACGCCTCCCTCGCTCAGTCAATTTTGTTGCCCAATGTTTTGGACATGGTGCAGGTGGCAAAGCAACACAAGAAGGGGGGAGGGGTAAGGCAATAGCCAAGGTGCACGTAGTGCTAACTATCGCATGTGCACACAGGCAGTGTCTCAAATACTTTTGCAGCCTTACTTCAGTAGCTAAAAAACTAGCTTTTGAGGCCGTCATTAGTGACCTTTAGATCAGACTACAAGTAGTAGATCGGGTATGAGTACGAATTTTGAATTTAGAACCAGTAACATTTCCAGAAGACCTCACTCCTTCATGTTGTTTACCAGTAAAAAAAGAAGCTCCAGAAATGAGATTGATTTAAATTATTTAAAGCCTGCAAACTGGAATTGAAAAAAATGGTACTTGACTCAACCTCCTAACTCATACTCAAATCTAAAGTTCCCCATTACGGAGACCAAGAATACCTTATGTAACAGGAGGCAATTCAATACCCTCTAAAGGGTCCACCAAAACATTTGAGATGGAAAAAGAGGTTTCTCACTTCTTTACCTGTGAAGGTTGAAAGCTACTAACACACAAACACGAATATTCGTACATGCTCACCTGATATGTCCCCTACAAAGGACACAGGCACCTTTTCTCTGTCACAGATGCCTTGCAGCATTTCCCTGTTTTCAGCATGCACCAGTAATGCATTACTCTCTTGATACTCAGCACCCCACAGCTCCAGCACAGAAATGGTTGGGTCACCTAGGATAAAGTCTTTCACTCGAATGATGGCTCCAGCAGGCTCTGATATCTCCTTCAGCACATTCCCTGAAATTACAATAGGCAAATATTGTCAGTAAAGTGAAATGCATGGCTATTACAATTATGGCATAATTATTGAGGTGAAGTCTTTTTCAAGTCTAGTGGCTCATCAAGTGCTTGTTCCTTGTTTCCGTAGCATTTGCTAACAAAAAGTGACGTTACTCCCCTGGATGGATGCTACAAGTAAAACCATAGCAATGTCAAAACCACACCCACGCTATTTAGGCAAGAGACACTGTGTGAGTTATGTTTGTGTCATCTACGAACACAACAAGGTGCTATTGGCAAGGGACATGTTCTCAGCAAATCTTTCTTTGACTCTTACATATATATGGTAAGCATTTGCAGTTTTATATTATTATGCCTTCAGGGAAGGCACTTTCAAATGTCTGGCAGAAAGGTTTAGAGGATGAAACAAGAGCAAAACGATGAGATTGATGAGATGGTATTGTTCATGTCTACTTTAACCTCAAAAAATTTTGATCACTAAAACTCCTTATAAAGAATAAAACAGTCATGACCACAGGTAGCATGGTATAATGCTGGCAAATGAGGAAAATAGTTACAATTTTTACTTTGTCTATCAATTTTACACTACTAACAGTAAGAGTAACTGCAGTTTATGATGATTCAATTAAATCATTGTTCAGCCAAAGAAAGTTAAAGTATTGCAAACTAAATGATGCAGTCATCAATATGTGTAGTTATTTTAGCCCAATGAATAACTAAAGGTGACATGGCAGATTTTACTACAGACCTTAATCCCGGTGCAAAAAGCCTCTAATACAAAACTTTGGACACTTAACAGGACTAAAACTTAACTTCAGTGCTTGGTCGCCACTCGGCCAGTATCCCTGAATTCTTAGTGGCCCAGGCCAAAATAAAGTAGCCCTCAAATTTCCTCTACTAACACAAAAAATATTTAAACCATTTTTACTCGAATAACCGCCTCACGGCTGTTTGAGCCTGTGTTTTTTAGTAGGGTGTTCGACTGAAACACCAAAAGAACTTTGCTTGATCTTAACTTTGTCTTGAAAGCTCACATTTGCCAATGTACTGTCGAAAAATTGGTAAAATTGTTATAATAATAAAAACTCTGTTCGGTCTGTGTTGGGATCATTCGTCTCATTCTTGTTTGCTCTTTTCTTCACCTATAGGTTCTGACTTGATCCTTAAACTCCCTAAGAAAAACTGGACCATTATTTTCCAAATACGGACAAGACGATCTTGTCAACATCTATAAACTTCAGTATCACCATTCTAAGTTTCTTTCGATTGCTTTTGAATTCAGGTGAAAAGTAAGTCTACTGTATCGAGTGATTTTGCCGATATTCACGTTTGAAAACGTACCGCATTGAACTCTGGGTATGTCTGGATTCTCGTGTCAGTAAAATCAAAATGGTGTCTACATATCAGAGCGATCTAAAAACTCGATCACGAACGACTTTGAATTTTGCGCTTTAGAACTACACTTTTACTACAATTGCTGAACTTAGAGTCGAGGAAAGAAAAGAAAGGTACTCCAATGAAAGAACATTTTATTTTATTGTTATTGCTACTCTTTTCGCACTTCTCAAATCGTAGTTGCAGTTCAGGCGATCAAACCTCAACTTTTAGTGGCCCTGGACACTTTTTAATCACCACGGGCGACCGTGCGACTGCCAAGTTTTAACCGTAACTTAAATGATCAGGTGCTTGATTTCCTTGGAGATCAAAAATTTTCAGATGTTTTTTGCCTGAAATTTCACAGTTAAAGTATATGACAATACAGAGTACCACATATACCCTTGCTTTGATTTTTTTATCCAAGTGTTGATGGAAGTTGTAACAGAACCTTATGAACGAACACCAAAAGGCTCTCGGGAACCCACCAGAGTTATTATTGGAAGCATCAAGGTTGAATGATACAGTTATATTCAGCATTCAAAACAGCCAGCTTCCAGAGCGACAAAGTGTATTAAGAAAACTTAACAAATAAGACAAATTTGTAACAAACTAATGATGATATAAAATTAATATTAATAGGAATTAACAATTAATAAATATAAATAATTAACTACTAACTTAGCCTATCCAAAAAATCATTACCATTTCCGCCTGCTCCCTGGTCATGAATGCTGCAGATGGGATTGTTAGAACCCATCTCAATACATGCTCGTATGGCTCGGTTTAGTTTCTGTTCCATTTCAGCATCGCCACGTTGAACAGCACCAAAGTCCAGCTCGGATTCGTTGTCTCCTTGGACCTGGATTGACGATGCAGCTCCGCCACCGACACCAATACGATACACAGGACCACCAACCTTGACAACTTCCATTCCTTTGAGAGAAAAGTAGGAACACTACAAACAAATGTACATCTAGGTATTTCTGTCACAAGCCTGAAAGCCAGGGCTGCAAATAATTTTTCTTTTTGGTAAGGACATATGTCAAGCATATGTCAGAAAAGTTGACGGACATACATTACATTGACTTGCAATTTCTTTAAGTACTTTTTTCTCTGGTATTTGATCTGTCCGGTCATCATGTCTGACCGCAGGTAGGATTTCATCGGACATGGGTGCATTTTAGTCAGACATTGTTCAATGACAGCCTGTTATTTGCAGCTCTGGAAAGCTCATTTGGACCAAAGCAATTCAGTCCTACAAGACTCCTTCAAGGCTCGGGACAAACTTCTGAACTTGCTAGCCTAGTGGTCAGTGATGAATCTGTTCAAAACAAATTTTCACTTGTCGTATTGCCATGTTCGTGTATGAAAAATCCAGGTCAAAGTTTTGTTTTAATTAAGACAAAAATTATTGCATTATTCAAACCTGCCAGGTGGTTTTCAAACTTATTTGGGCTTGAAAGTAGGGAACAAATGTTCTACAGTAGATAAAACTAGATTTAGGCACCTAAAAGTAAGCAATGGAGAAAGTGCCCCAGACAAGCGAAACCTTGCCCAGAGAACGATCAGGAATTTAGTTTTCTTCAAAATATGCAAAGAAAGAGAGTAAGGGCAAATACAGGGGCTCAAACCAACAGTTCTAAGATCCTAAGTATGATGCAGTAACTACTTCACTGCTCCTCCAAAGACAGTGTTTCTGGTAAACAAGTAAATAAATGCTGTAGAAAAAAATTCTCAATGTTTTTTGGGTTAGTGGTGGGATAAAAGGGAAGCAATTCTCACCTTTTTCAGGATGAAGTTTAGTCACTCCATCTCCATCTATCATACCGATGCCGCCACTAAACATAATTGGCTTCACCCACTCACGCCGCTCTCCATTTGGCATCATCATACCAAATGATCGTGCAAATCCAGCAAGGACAGGCTCCCCAAACTTATTCCCATAGTCTGAAGCTCCATTGCTTGCTTCAACGGAAATCTCAACAGGAGGTGCCATGTTGTTTGGATACACAAACTTGGCATCTTCCCAAGGAAGTTCATACCCTAATAAAGAAATGTTACAATAATCAATGTCATTATAGCAATAGTCAAAGTGTGGCTGCACCAGAGCATTGAAAAAAGGGAGCAGAATGTTGGAGGAAAAAAGGTCTCACTCACTTTAGAACTCCAGTACTTAAGGCAATTTTCTTGGATAATTTATTGACTCTGAATGAGACATTTGCTTCTGAAAACAGTGGGCTAGCTTATACATACTAATAAAATTTGCTCTACATGTTAATGATGGCAAGTCAGCAATATGTAGACATGCAAATACAAGTTCTCTGGAAACACATATTTCATGTATATGGGCACGTTTTGGTTTGCTTATCTCTGCCCTACACTGAAGAAAAGGTCTTATTTTCTAAACATTATTACTTTATTTATTTGTTGCACTTCCCTCACAATTCTACTTTAATACTGCTCCTTACATGTGTCCCTTAGTGGAGTTGTTTTTTATTTCAAAATGTCTGCCTAAATGGGCTCTTTTTTTTCTGATATCATTCTTTTATGTCACACCTGGTATATGAAGATTTCCAAAGCAGTACCCTGCTGTACCAGCAACAACATGTGCTCCTCTACCAGCAGCCTGCACATCCCTTATACGACCTCCAGTTCCTGTTGTTGCACCAGGGAATGGTGCTACACCTAATAATGCAAGAAAGCATGAGATACAAACAACATGCATTCTGAGAAAGATCGAATATTCAGTTATTCATGAACGTGGGACAGAGAAAATGTCTGAGTCCCCAACAGAAATGGCACCCACGACCTTCCATACACCAACTGAGCGCTCTAAACACTGAGCTTCTAGGAGACTCGTGGTGAGTGAGGTCATATTTACTAGGTTCATTGTAGCATATGCCCCACATTCTGCTAGGATCAGCAATGTCAACTGCACTCTATGCGATAATAAAGAAAGGTGGTAAATTTTAAGCTGGGAAAGAAATCAGAAAGATGGAATATTTAGTTTGTTCTGGTTGCTGGTGAATTTCACAAGTCGAGAAAGAACTCATCACTGAAATGGAAGAGACAAATGTTTGTGCACTACAGATGTGAATGTTGGTTTGCACGATTGGACACAGCATACTAACAGTGGACAGAATCAAGAGTAGAAAAAAAGAGAATGAGTAGATAAATCTACCATACTCCTCAAAAATTGCAAGATTTTGATTGAACGATTGAACAGGACTCTCCTTGCAGTGTAGCATATGAAGGACATGTTTGATGAAGTGTTTTAACTATTTCTGTCTTCTACTGTCTTTGGAAGGCATTTTTAGAGAAGTTGATCGATAGGACTCACTGACGTAAATTAAGGTTTGTGGTTGTCACTGGTCTTGCCTGCTAGGGAGACCAGTTTGAAATCAAACAATCCAGTGTAGCCAGCAAATCACTGACTGCCTACACAGTACTGCATATCATAATGAAGGTCTGTTCTTACCAGTTGGGAAATTGTGCGTCTCTGCAGTGAAAATGATGTGCCTCATACAATCTTGTTTCAACTGAAACTTGGCAGCTTTCCTACTGTCTTCTGGCAACAGCAAAGGAACTTGGTAACCAGTTATTGCACTGTAAGAAAACAAACAAGTTGTTTAGTTTTCCACTATCTCAAGGGTAGTAACTGTTGTGAGCTAGATATAATCATTCCAGGCTTTGCACACATACTGCAATTAGACTTCCGTAATTGGAAGCAAACTTGTTACTCCCTCTGGACATGACCGACAGTTACAAGAGCAAAAGTTCGCCTAATGGACATCCAGACTTTGAAAGTTTGTTGGCTGTTACACCTTTGATATTCATGAAGGCTATTTTCATACTACACCAGATAACTTTTGTGCAGGCATGAAAACCTCACAAGAAAGGCCATATGTTCACACACAGAATGCAATGGTAATGTGAATAAATGACCGGATGGACACATCTTCTCAGACTGATGCTAAACCTGGCACAAAAATTAATCTAGGGCAGTAGTGTCAATTAATATAGCCTTACAGTGTTCATGGTTATGTGAATATGTTGTGCTGTAATGACTGATTTGCTGCCCATGATGCTTATTTCAGGGACAGGGTGCTAATTAGGGACAGCCTTATTCCTTTTTGACATAAACATCTGAGGGTGTCAAAACAATTAATGAACAACAACAGACACTAAACCAGAAGGAATAGTAACTATAAAGCTATAATTGTAGTTCTTTTCAGTCACAGGTTCAATGTGACAGTCTTATTGGGGCACTTAATAGAAAATGGGCACCTATGCAATACATGCACTTTTAGTACATGCTTAGGAGCATTCCATGATAATCCCACACCAAAGAAACACTTAGCTCATGTAAAGCACTGTACATGTATACCAAAGGCTGAAACCCACCCAAAGATCTTCAGTGTAGCTCATATAAAATGCACCCTGGTGTGTATGTATGCTTACTGACATAGGAGGCACTTATATTGCAAAGGGAGGGACATCCTGGGATGTGCCTATTAGAAAGGGGAAGGGTGCAAATAATTTTTTCTCTGATCAGGGCAATTGTCAGTCCAGGGGTAAATGTTCACTGAACAAGAAATCAGTCTGGTTGGACAAATTGTTTTCTGCCAGTTAATAGGCTTTTGTGGGGGCCAGTGGTTTAGTGGTTAGCATGCTGGACGTCAGATCTGAAGGTTGGTGGTTCGAGGCTCAGTCCCTGCCATCCTGTTGTTTCCTTAGACAAGAAACTTTACCCCACGCTGTCTCTCTCCACCCAGGAGTATAAGTGGGTACTGGCGACATACTGCTGGGGGTAACCCTGCGATAGCCTAGCATCCCATTCACAATACTCTCAGTTGCTTCATGCTACAGAAACCGGGATAAGCTCCGGCTGTGCGGACCTCCTTGGCTCATGCGCGACTTTACCTGACTACCTTTTGCCAAATAGGCCATCAGTAAAATTTATGACTTTCTGTTTTGAATTAAATCTAATTAACTAGCATATTCCACAGGTCATTTTGTCAGGCCAACCTGAGCTTTCACCAGGCAAAATACAAAATTTACCAGACATCTGTCAGATTACAGGCTCTTATTTGCCCAGGGGGGTACTCCCTCTATGACCTTAATGGGGACCTGCAGCCCGATAGGGTATAGTTTTCAGAGGGTTTTTGTCTTGATTGGGGTATCGATTTCATCAATTTTTGTCCTAAACAGGGTATCATTACACGACCTTAAGTAGTCATTAACTTACAGAAACCTCAACACAAACTGAATTTTAACCAGTTTGCCAATGTACAGCATACTGAAATATGAAATAGTTTCTGACTAGTCCATTCTAGCTGTAAAGAGGGTTTAAAGACTCTCTGTCGACCACAATGCAACGCGCGCCTAAACGGAGGTTTCGTGGACCACGAAACCCCAAAGTTTTGCGTCGGCATTTGAAGGCTGTGGAAATCTGCCTTCATCCAAGTCATCCTTTCGTAGAATGGATGTAGATATTCTTATGGAGCTATGAAATTTATCAGGGGACTATTGGAGCAGTGTTGATTTAAAAAATGTTTTATTCTTCAGGTCACAAAAGCGACATTCGGACACTCGATGTTTCGCACAGCTCTCAACCGACAAGCGAGACCACGCGGAAAGTTTTTTATTTATACCTCATATCAGAATAATGTGACTACGGACGATCCAGTGAGTTCATAGGGAAAAATAACAGAATTCTTATGGTTATGGGGAACTGAATGTGAGTGAATATCAAACTGACTACAGTAATAAATGTTTCTGTAGATCGGACGTGACTGAGTATTCAACACACCCCGCGGGTGACAAATCGCGGTTTTGCAACCGTTAGTGATAAAATAAAGTAATGTCAATTGCTTTTACTCTACATGCCTTTCGACATTTTAAAGTGGGATATATTAAGGTATAAGTGCTGTTGAACATAAATGAATGAGCGAACTCATGACCCGATACACTAAAAACCAAATGCGCTATGTCAAGTTGAAAATATTTCTCTGACTGCGTGACGTGTAATGACAGTCTACGATGAATCGTATTTTATTACAGTCATCTGCAAGACTTATAAACCATAAAATTTAGCTCTTTCTATTGACAAAACGTATACACCTAACGAAGTGAACACCTTCATTTCCTTTCTTGGCTGCTAAAGGGCTCAAATCTAGCCATTTTATCACAATGTTCTATCTCCAAAGGAATCAAAACATAAACAAACGCGCGCATTGCATTGTAGTCGACAGAGAGTCTTTAATGTTGGGTTAAATGCCTTTGACAGGGTACGAAAAGTCTGAATTCTGTTTTAAACAGAGTAGCAAAATCAGAGATTTGCATCTTAAACAGGGTCAGGGTTTAAACACTGGGTTGCACCTCCCAACACAAGCATCTGCTTAGTGCACCCCCCCCCCCTTGGGGTTATTTGCAGGATTATAGGGGGTGCCTGTCAGAAGGAAAATGCTAAATCAACTCACTACCAAAGTCTGAACGGATCAACTGTGGGTAGTTCTCTGCCATACCTGCTGTTGTCGCTAAATTTAATAACGCTGTTGTTGTTGCTTGTTGCCTGTGTCTTCATCACCATCTTCATCAGTGAATCTTCCACCTCCTGTCCATCAACTATCAATCTTCCTTTGAAAAACCAATGGCGTGAATGCTCGCTGTTTGACTGTGCCAAGTCAAAACACTCTACACTGGTCGGGTTTCTTTTGACCCTCTCTTGAAACAATTTAGTGTAGTAATCCAGGTCCCAGTCGTCGAATGCTAGACCCAGATCTCGGTTAACTTTCTCCAGTGCTGTGCGTCCTTTGCCCATAACATCAACCTCGTAGCATTTTTCAGCCTGTACATTTATCGTAAAACTTGTCAGAGGCTTTTGATAACGACATTCGGTCATCCTGTCGTGAAGTTTCGCCGCAAATGCGTTTTCTTCCTCTTTCGTGATGTGTGTGCAATCATCTTTTGGTTTCACTTGAATCAAATAGCGACAGGATCTTTCGATTCTATTAATCCGTCCCAAACCTATTGAACGACAAATTGACACGGCGTTCGTCGACCAAGCGGTTGAAAAGTTGAGCCTTGGCCCAATTTCAATCAACACTTTGCCACAACCGTCTGTTTCTGAAGTTTCATCCAAGAATGAAGTTTGGCGAACATTTTCTTCCTCGAAAGAGTTCGTCAACAACCACAACAAGTTCTTGAGTTCGCCGCAGTCCAAGGCACCGTTTCCTTGCACACTCACATTAAAGCATATTTCAGTCGATAGATCGGTTACTTCGAGTCGAGAAGACGCTGATTTCAACTTGGAGAGTGTCACATCGTGCCGTCCAGGCGATAATCCTGGGAAACTATAAAATCGAAGGATGCTTTCCGCCATTTTGTCAAACCATGTGCGTGAATAGTCCACGTGACTTGTTTGAAAATTTATTTAGCTGGCGGGAAAATTCTCCGGTTCCAGTCCTCCCAGCCGAAACCAGGCTGTAGGAGTGGTAGGCTTGGAAAAATTCTGCTCGTAAAATGGCTTATTCTGCCTGCCGGCAGTGCTCGTAAAAATCGCTTATTCTGCTCGAAATTCTGCTCGGACACCCTTATTCTGCTCGAATTCTGCTCGGTACCCAAAAAATTTTCGGCCTTTCGGGCCATATTTATTTTCACAAATATAGAACGGACCCTGGGCCTAACCCCTAAAACTAATTGGATATTCATTTGAGTTCAAATGTGAGTGCGTTTTAGCTAATAATTAAATTAACCACAAGGTATTTTCCATTTGTTTTTTATTTAGTTTTAAATTTTTCTAACATCTGTTATGCATATCATTAGTGCCGCTGATTTTCCCTTATTCTGCTCAAATTCTGCTCAAAAATGCCTTATTATGCCGGCAGAATGCTCGCCTCAAAAATGGCTTATTATGCTCGAAATTCTGCCGGCAGAATTTATCCAAGCCTAAGGAGTGGGGCCATGGGGGAGAGAGAGGGAATTTGAGCAAACGTAAGAGGGAAAAAAACCTGGAATGGCAAAACTTGGCAAAGGAGAAAATTTAGCAAAGCAGGTCGCGAAAAATGTTTGGCGTAAAAAACTCCAGTGAAGGCTTAAAACTGGAAAATGAACTCTGCCAATATTTCGGTCAGTTTATTTAAAAACCTTCCTCAGGGCAACTGAGGAAAAAACAACAGAGTCACAGTATAATAACGTTATAATCTCGCGTAAGAAGCTAACGGTTATAACGGTAATCTACACGCGACACGCGTAATAATAATAATAATAAACCTTTATTTAACCACGATCTGTTTTAAAGCAAATACATGCTTGAGGGGTCGTGTGTACGTGTGACTAACTACCTACCTAAGAAAAATTAATATTACATTGTAATAAACTAAAATAAACGATATTATGTTTTAATAAGATTAAGATTTAAAATTGAAAATCACACATGTGTTTCGGAGTTGTCTGGATCGACAAACTGCCAAAATTGAGTTTTTTAAATATGGGGTCCATTCTCGCTTTTTTGCAAAACTGCTTGTGGTTGGTAGCGTTATTAAAGTAGCTTGACACTTGCGTTCAGGCAAGTAGAGCGTCTTTTTAAAGCCAGGCAACCTTCGCGTCATTCATGGTGTGCCCATGACATGGCCGATTTTTGCGGGGTTTAGATTTCACAAAATTCAGGTATAATTTCGTCCTCTCCATATGATGAAAGGAAACAATGATAGATTTTTGCTGTCAATAATGTGCAATTGCATTACCAATTCTACAGTTTGTGTTACAGGTAGACAATATAACGTACCCTGTTTCGTCTTTGTTTATGAGCTTTCGGAGAACCTTAGATCAGAAATCTTATGGCAATAGCCTGGGTTGCTATTTTATAGTCAATATTAAGAAAAGATATTGGTCACCAGTTTTCTAAGTAAAGCTTGTCTTTTTTCTTCTTAGGGGCTAGTTTTATAATTCCTTGTCTCTGAAAGTTCTTTTCCTAAAATGGACCAGAACTAAACTGCAGATACAGTTCTACTGTGAGACCGCCATTTCCACAAGATTTGCCTTTTTGCGGTTTTTAACAGATTGAAAACATTTCTTTGCAGAAAGGGACTTTTCAGGATCTCCGTGCTCAGTATCGTTTAGTTGAGGGTGCTAATGGGGTTAGTAGTTAACTGACTGACAACTGGCCAAAAAATAGTAGTTAACTGACAAATGAAAAGTTAACAGTTAACTGACATTTTATTAATTATATTGAATACGATTGTTGATGTTTTAAAAGCAACAAAGATTTTCCTAACGCAGCATGACCTGGTAACATGTTAACTGTTATTTGAGTCACTTCAGATACAAAAATGCTAGCCACGAGGGAGCGTAACTTGGACCACAGGGGGCCTACACAAACTGTGTGACCGTTTGTAGTTTCAAAATTATAAGGGAATATATGAAAAAAGAAAGGTTTCTAATAACGTGACATGCTGCGAGAAATATTTACATTTAAGTTCAAAATAAACATAATCTTACCTTAATCGTTGTGCTTTGTGGTCATTGTGCCTCTAAACAACGAGTATTAGCGATTTCCAGGGTTTAACGATACGATCGACTGTACGTACTGTACGTACAGTCGATCGCATCGCAGGGGCAAACTGAATCATTCATTCCAAGCAAAATTATTAGCGAAATTCTGTAAGGAACGGACACAGTAGCATGGGCCATCAATTTGGAAGACAGTTTTGATCGATTCAAGGAGCAACAACTGTCTCATTTTCTTAAACTATAGTCCATAAAATAACTAAAAATGTACACTACTGTGTTAAACGTATACTAACTTTAGACACATTTCCAGCCAACTGAGAAGACTTTAATTTCAAAATTCAAGATTCTTACCCTCCTAGTATGCTCAAATCCTAGTTGCAATTCCACCCAGTTTATGTATAACCTCACCATACTGTTAAGAAAAGCAAATGCAACCACAGAATGTGAAAACGATGTGAGAGAACTGAGATTTTGGGGTGGCTTTGCAAAATTGTGCGTACCTCTGGAAAAATCCTGGCTACACCCCTGACATATTAGTAATTCTAACCAATCACGATTTTTGCAGTCGCCTGGCGAAAATAAAATACGGCTGAAATACGCTCGTTGCTTGCGCTTGCGTATAATTTCTTCCCTTTACCCTCCCCTTTCTGCGCCTGCCCCGCAGGCTATGATCAAAGGCATTCTAAGTTTTTATCGAGATGATGACAAAGGATCGGCATTCGAACGGCACGCGCGCCGTTTGACTTGGCAAAACGCAATTCAATGGACATAGTTTGAAAACATTTGACAGATGTTGGGGGAATTAAACAACAAGCGGTAAAGTTTGGACTTGGTGCGTTTGACTTGAAGTTGTTCTGATTAGATAATTAATTGTCCAGCAAGCGAACGTGGTTTGGCCTTGTTTGGCCTGATTTATATCACGGCAATAATTGATTACAGGTCGACAGAACACAAGCCCTTTCGTAATGACCAAGATTTCTGATTAATCGTGATTTGATTGTTTTTCATATATAATTATTTTCTTGATTTGAGTAAGGTCCACCCCCAAGGATGATTGACGTAAGAAAAATTCGGGTTATTACACAATAATTTTCGCTGTAAGAAAAGGAAAGTTAATAGCTACCTACAATTAGTAGTTAGAGCGGTTTTCAAATGAGTGTCGTAAAACCAAAACCAAAGTAATTACCCCAGCCAATCACAACAAACAGAAATTACCCAATCAACCAATCAGAACTGGAAGCAAATACATGTCACCGGCGTCAAGCGCGGGAAAACGCGTGCGAGCAAGTCGCGATTGGTTTGAGTTTTACTTCTGATTGGTGGAGAAAGTGGCGCGAAGTTTTTCAACCAATCACAGAGCGAAGTAAAGCAAAACCAAAGCAAAACGCGAATTACTTTCGACACTCAAATGAAAACCGCTCTAACCGACATTTGGACGAAAAATTAGTAGTTAACTGACAATTGGGTACCCCATTAGCACCCTCTTAGTTTGGTGTGGTTTGGATCTTTGAAGAATTTCATTTGCGTTTGTTATTTCTTGGTTGTTATGTAATTTTAGTTTCGACACGTATGTTTTTGAATGTCACTTCTTTTCTGGGATCAAGAAATATTTCGTATTCTTTCACCATGTTCGTGCCGTCGCGTTCTACTCCTTATGATAGCTCCCTTCGTACTGTTTTCCTTGTTTAGTTTTGGTCTGAGGCTATATAATTAAGTAAGGGACGGACCATTAGAAAAGTAATGGGGCGGGGGGTGGGGAAAAAACCCAAAAAAAATTCATGCAAGGAAAAATGTCCGAAAAAAAATTCATGCAAGGGAAAATGTACGAAAAAGAATTTCATGCACAAGATGGGCCTCATTTTGATATGAAACCATAATTCGTTCTGCCAAAGTGCTCAAGCAGTGTCTCCAGTGTTTAAAAAATTGGAAATTTTCTGGGGCTCTGCCAGGATGCTATGAAATATCGTTTTCATAATTAATATTTCTTTTGTCGGGAGGGGGGATACCTTTGCCTGGAACAAATTTTTTGTTGTTTTGATAGTCATAGTCATACAGTGGAACCCGTTATTTTGAGCCGTCAGGGCGGGAAACAAAAAAAAAAGTTTAAAATAGCGGGAGTTCAAAATAACCGATAGTAAATGAGTGAAGGGCAAATCCAAGCCGAAGGGAAATTGGTTTAAGTTGGGAGTAGCAAGGAGCGACAGGCCTGCACGACTTCTAACAATGGAAACATTTAGATAATGTAGCCACTTAATATTTTTGCACTGACAAGTACGTGATTTTTAAGAAAGGATATGAACAGTGGCCCGTAAGATTTGTCGTTGCAATGACTGTCTTGGTTTTATAAAGTGCCATTAAAACGTGTTTGAGCTTTGGCACCGTTTGTTGACATTGAGTTCAGTCAAATGTGTAACAATTGGCCCCGTTCGAAACTGTGAGTTTCGTGTCTATGGAGCTTGATGTGTTTCCTCCTTTTGTAAGCAAGTCTTTCGACTGCCGATTTGTACAGGCAAGACCATGGTTTCGACCCTCCACATGGGTCTCATCAGTTGCCGGGATTGGTTTTGCGAGTTGCTCTTATGCAACCTCATGTACGTTTTGAGAATGGCAAGGCATTCTGTTTGGCAAGCGTTTCCAGTTGTGTATTTATACCCACTGTGTGGATCAAAAATCCAGGATTTCTATTGGTTAATCAAAGGTGGCCAACTGTCAAATGTGGTTTTCGATCCTTATCCGTTTGAAGCTTACGTGTGTTTGTATATGTTGTGTTTTTGACATTTTAACACTCTCCCACTGTGTATACATCCTCAAAAAGCTGTTACATTAAATTATAACGCTTAACTTCCCAGCAAAGGGTTAGAAGGTACCTGTATGTATTTTATATCAAAAGTTTTAAAGGCAAATTTATGAGCTACGTTTTTGAAAAGAATTGTTTTTAAATAACAGTGTATGTACTGTATATTTTATAAATTAATCTTTCTGGACACCACTGTTTGTATCAAATCATTTCACATGAATACGTCTTTTACTGATAAAAAATCCATACATGTATATCAATAATATTACACAATTTTTTTACTATAAATCGCTATTTACTTTTGAAACCTCCTTCAGTAAATTAAATTTTAAAGCGAACATTATTAAAAAGTGTTTTATAATAAAAGAAACTTAAAAATGTAAAGTAACGTAACAGTACAAGCTATGTATTTAGTAAAACAAAGTTGCATTGTTTTTAATTAATTCAATAGCAAATTGTGCATATTAAGGAAAATATTTTCTAAAAAAAAAAAAAAAAAATCATGCATAGGGCTGTAGCCCCCCAAAAAATTCTTGCACAGGAAATGGGCCAAAAAAAAATTCTGGCAGGCTAAAAACCCCCCACCCCCCCCCCCATCACTTTTCTAATGGTCCGTCCCTAATGGTCTCTTTTGTTCTGTTTGTAGCCAGAGTTTTCATTAACTTGCTTTGCTTTAAATTGGCATTTTCAATTTGCGGTTCCACCGAATACTTGTCAAATACTTACCAACTGGTTATGAGTTGACAAAGGCCCCTTCTTGGACAAGATCCAGTTCCACTGCTTGAACGAGTCGGACAGCTCTTGGGAGATGAATAGCCCCCCCCCCCCCTCCCCCATTAATGAGACAAAAATTTCACCATGCCCTTGAGATGCAATTTAACGCTTTTGCGAAACGTATGTCTCGTACGAGTTCACAGGGGCCCCTTCTTAAAGAGATGCAATTGTTCTCCATTTGAACGAGTCGAACGTCTCATACGAGTTAAATAGGCCCTTCATTAATGAGATAACCGTTAACTTTTTCTGCAGTTTCATCATTTAAACGAGCAATGAACCCGAGTCGCGAGTTATTGCAAGTTTGCAACTCGCGTCTTTGTTTCAGGCCAGGGGCTAAAATAGTCAGATAAAACAGTCAATATATGTTTTTAGTGTGTTTGTTATTCTTCAGCTCATCTGAAACCTTTAATTCCTACTGAGTCCATGCCAATTCTTTTCTAAATTAATAAATACAAGTTTATCTGTTATCATGTATAACACACCACTGAGACCGAATTAAAAGCTACTGGACATTGCAATAGCTTGTGAGCGAAGCGAAGCTACGCCTTTGGAAGAAATAGATTTAAAGAGTAACCTTTAATAAATAACGTCCTAATTGCATATATGTCACCCTGCTTGCATCATGAAACTCTGCAGGATGGTTTGTGTAAAAAACAAAGAGCGCTTTCCATTTTCATGTTGTTTCGGTCAGAAATCAATGACAGTCCTTTTCACAGGGAAGTTTTCGGAGAAAAAAGGAATACCTTTAGAGGAGTCCCTTAGCCGGAATGTCTCTGAACCATTTGCGTCATCACACTAGACCCATGCTCCTTGATGAAATACGCGGCTTGTTTTAGAAAACTTGCACTGTTCCATTTAGCGAAAAATTCTCACCGGTAAAGCGCTCAAATTCAACTCTAGCCTCACTTCCACTCAAAGGCCAGGTCAATGAGCACACAAGTGCAAAATGGGCTATTTGCCATTTATCATTTTTAAGGTTTAACTCAGCGTTAAGTCGTGTTCACATTAGAGATCAATTATGAACAGATTGAATTGAAATCGAATTGAAAATTATTTACAACACAAGCTCTTCAACATCTCATGCTGGCCATATTTTAAACCCTCGAAAGATTTCTGAGGCATTTATCAATGTCGCATAATACACATTCGCCTACAGTGTTGTTTCTTCAGCAAGACACCCTTGAACGGTAAAAGGTTGCTGTAATCTCAACGGGCCAACTATTCCAGTATTGTGGGAGTCTGTAGCAAAGACAGTGTCGTGAATCACATTCCTGCTGTTTTGGATACGCAACATCTCGATTATGGCCCACCTGAATTTTTTATTGAACAATCCGAACAGGACTGGATTAATAACGGAACTTAACTGCGTGGAAAACGTGGAGGCCATCCAAATTTCGCGCGAGAAGTCTGTGTTTCCTAGCCTTGCCGTTCTCGTTATACCTTGAGGTAACCAACATAACGTATACAGGCTTGTTACGATGACCACTTTTCTTGCAATGCTAAGTTCTTCGTTTCCGATTGTAATTTTGCTTCGCTTTCTCCGCAACCCTAATGAGCCAGGTTCTCTCTGGTTGGTTCCTGAGGGGTGTTTGTTCAATGTGATAGAAACTTGTCTCCGGTGTAGGCGAACCGATTTGAAAATGGCCAAGTTTAAGCACACTGTTGCAATAAATACAATGTTTCCAAAGGCGGCCATGAGGACTGAAGTTATTGAATTCTCCCTTGAAATAATGCAAACAGCTTCTTTGGCATGAAATTCAAATTTTTCATTCGCCATCAAGTGAGACACACAGAAACAACACGAGACAATCCAAATCGACACCAGAAATATACGAGTTGAACGCTTGACGAAGGTGGCAGTGTGCTTTTTGTAGCGAACGATGATAAAATATCGGTTAAGACTTAAGAAGGTTATGCTAAGATGCGAGATAATGAAGAAAAAAGAGTTCAAAATTGCTTGGTATTTACAAACGTCAGGCCCGAAAAACCAACCTCCACTAATAAGTACAGACACGAGCAGAGGATGTGTGGTTATCGCAGCAAGCGTGTCCACAATAGTTAAATTGACCACGAGCAAATTCGGAGTTGTTCGCAAGACCTTGTTTCTGTAATACGCTGCAATGATCAACGTGTTTCCAAACATTGCAAGGAACATGAAGGCGACTGAAATAATCCTTTCCATTGCCGCAGATATTTCAGATCGATCTGGCAAATCGTACTTCCCAGCGCCTTCTTGCATATTTGAGTTTCCTTTGTCCGTTACCGGCTCTTTTTTTTCAGACGCCGAATTTACAGTAACTGTTCAGTTTTTGAAACGTCTCTTTTGTTTAAGGCCCCTCTCTCTTTCTCTTCTGGATTCACTGCGAGCTGAAGTTTTGAAATCAAATGTCCTTCTCTTCGCTTCACAACCAAAGTAAGCGAAAAAATAAGATTCTGCCGTTTTCACCACCAAATTTTCTACATGTTTTCTTTCTGGACTATTTTGTCCGCATGTTCGCAGCAAATATATATCACCACTTGGGCAATTTAACATTTCATTTTGCTCAATTTAACATATCATCTTGTTTATGCTTGAAAGGCGACGACAGATAACCTGTCGTTTCAAACTATTAACCACAATTTAAACAGATTGATGATATCTAAGTGCTTTTAGTCTTAGTTTAAGCCAGCCTGCAATCTTTACCACCGCCGGTCATTTAGCAATTTAGCTATTTTCATAAATTTTGTGAGGGATATGGTTCCGTTTTCAACTAGTTTAAAGTATACTTGCTGGAGGCTAAACGGCATTAATCATTTAATTCCAGCCCTGAAATGTGTTGTTTGAAACCGTCAGCTGAGAGAATTTCGAAATTACTTTTTGCGAAGTCCTGAGAAAAGCAACAGTTTTGTCGGCAGCGTCACTGCAAAACACTTTTTAATTAACCGCTTTTGATTTTAACGGTAAATATCCATTGCAAAATATCTTCTTTAATAAAACTTAGTGGTGGCTGAAAAAGGTTGGCAACGAAAGCAACCGAAAACGTTTTTTTTTACCACTCAACAAAGCACGGAAGAGAAAAAGAAAAGAAAAGAAAAAAAATTGGTTAATCCCAATATAACACGATTGATTGATTATCTGCATAGGAACTAAAAGGACGGAAAGCTCAAAAGATCCACTGAACAAACTGTAAATCAAATAAATTATATAAAATGAAACAAACTATAAAAAATTAAAATAAACTGTAAGTCAAATGAATTATATAAATTTGTTACATGACAAATGGTTTACCTCGTACTCAACACGTGAGGTGACGTACAACATACACGTGTCAGGTTCACTTTTTGAAAGTACTTTAACAAAAAGAGAACCAACTATTTCAAAGCTAGTAAAAATTCGAATTTGGAGATCGAGCATTGGTAAACAAGGCCCCCTGAACCGCTGCTTCGGGCATGATTCCAGATCAGCGCCACAACCGCTTAGCTTTTTTCAGAGACCAAGCAATACTCACTGAACGGGGATGAGACCATTATACAAATCAGACTAAGGTTGTCCAGCTTAATTTGTCAAAAATTCAGTAGTGTGTCTTTCGCCTTCGCTCACAAATTTTCACGTGCAGGAGACTGTTAAAATTTTTTTTTCTAAAACATTCATGGTGCTGCGCAGGTATAACAGCAACAAAACGCTGCCATTTGGAGGTTTATTTTGAGAACTATGACACATTTAGAGACAGGACTCCTGGAGTTACATTGAGCTTTTCGGGGAAACTTTCTGAAAATTCAGTCTGCATCTACGATTCGTCCAGGCATACTCGTGCACTGTTTCAAACACGTGACCCTTCTCACGTGCAACAAGCGCAAGTCTTATGCCACGTTTCTAAACGCTTCTATGGCCTCTGATTTTGTGATAACTACACAGTTCCTACCTTAACTTTCATGGATTCCTCTTTTTGAAACCTGAAAGTGCCCCTCACAGTAATATTCGACCAGGGAAATCGTAAATTCAATTTTTATTTGCGTGGACACTCAAAAGAACATTTGCAGGTTTTTTCTAACATGCGCAGTTCTCTTGCTGATTCTGAGTGTGGAGATGGGGGAAGTTTAATCTTCCAGTTACAAGTTTCAGACTGCAACATTTTTAGACTGCACCTAAGCTTCTATATTTACCGTTTTATTAAACTGGAAAGTAAACAAGAATAAGTTATTTTGTAACTGGCGATTGATTACGTAACGAAGCTGTCGACACAGTTATATTTTCAGAAAGAAAAAACGTTTTAACGACTTAGCTTCTTTAGACGAAGTTTCAGATTTCACAACGTCATGCGAATTGGCCGGCAAAACTTTCGCAGGTAAAATTTTCGTGATAACGGATGAGTGATGTGAAAACTGAGAAAAGTAAGACTCGAAAATATGGCTTGATAATTACAAGAACAAACAACACGAACAAACAACAAATCTATATCGGCTGGCATCAAAAGCTGTGTTATTGAAGTTTTCCCTTGTAGTGGACTAATTTTGGGGCGGCAAATGTTCGCGAAAAAAACGAAAATAAAAACCGACGCGAAAACAAAAAGCACTTACTGCTGCGTTTTGTTAACAGTTCCTGTTTTGCCACAAAATACAGCCGCCAACTGATGACTGGTTCAACTAGTTTAAATACAGGATAACAGGACACAAGTAAGCGAATCAGACTCTTGTTTTGTTAATGAATAATCACGCGCAAGCAAATAAAAATTTAAAATCAGCTTTAGATGCGAGATAAATAGGATATTAATTGAACAAAGTATTCCTTCTATCTTCACGTGGGTTTTGTTTTCGTAATTTTTGCAATTCGCGAAAAATTAAAAGCGCACAAATTGGACCACGTAAAGGAAATGTAAAGCAATTACGTTCTCGGCTATAAAACAAATGTAGGACGCTGCTTACCTTAGGCTTAGCCGACAATGATTTGCTTTCGTAATCTGTTATAGCACACGTCACTGACAATAACACCAGCTTTTTGGATTCGAAGCTTTCAACTTTTTTACGGCTTATCAACTGAAGAGGGTGAAAATTTTACAAGGAATTTCGAACATTCGCGTTTTCTGTGTAAAAATAAGAAGTTCTTTGGAGCAAAAGAGACCGCCGGAGATCATTATGAGTTGGTTTTAGTTACGTAATGACTTACGTAATAACGAGTGACCGATGAGGGGAAGGAAACTAAGAACTAACCGAGAAATCACTAACCTAAACATCACTGTCATGGAGTCTTGAGACGAGATTCTTAGGCTGCGCTTTAATCTGTGTTTCGAATTTTATACAAGCCGGTCACCATCGCTCTGTTACGTAACGCATCAGTCGATGGACTTTTAAGGCTATCGTAAGTATTTACAAACGAACGAAATAAAAAAAAACCAGGTCATAAACAGTAGGCGATTCTTATCTACGCAAAAGCAATTAATACGTAAAATATCAAAACCTACATTCGAATTATTATGTCATTGTCATTTTATGTTGCAGTTTTTCAGAGGCAGCTAATGTACCGACCGTAAGATGCTTAACGCAATTCTCATTGTTAACATGAAAATAACAGGCCATATTAATGAAAACAGAGCAAATTTTAAACCTTTTGCCAGATTTTTGGGGCAAGTTACTACGATCAATCGGCAGAAAAATCTTTGATTTCATCTGTAGCTTAGAACTGAAAAACGTTTTTTTTTTTTAGGAAAAGCAACTTGTTTGTTGAAAGAGCTGGATCGAACTGCTTATTTGCAAAAACTTATAACAATAATACTTGCGCAAAAGGGTTAACCTTCAGCCTGAGGCGATATCTAAATAATAAAAAAAAAAACGTTAACTACTAAATGTCCGGCAGTTTGAATTGATAACCATCCGGTTTGCCTTCTTAAGCAACGAACATTTTAAGATAAAAATAAAAGACAAGGTAATTTTCATCTCACGAAGTAATAATATAGTCTGTAAGACTCGGTGGTCATTCCCTAGGGATCAAGCGAAAAAATAAGTGAGGTTTTTGTTTTAAGTTTAGCTTGAGGTGATAAACAGTGGAAGTTTATTCGAAGCTTAAGGTGAAGGAAGCGAGGCAAATCCCTTGATATCAGGCATCAACGAATGGCTAAAAATCCCTTAGCACCAAAACCCCGACAACGGCGCAAACAAGCCGTGCTAAAACATAAACGTAACATTGTAGCTAACCATCTAAGCCGGGCTGTTTTTCAGAAGAGACTGAGAGGTTTTGTGAAGTTGAGGATCACTATTATATTGACTACTAGACCTGCAGGGAAAACAACTGACACAGTAGTCAACTCGTAATTAGAAAGTGTTTTAATTGCGTTAGTGCGTGAAGGCTTGCGATAAAAATAACAGTTAAAATTTTCCATGGATCTAAACAGCATTTTGTGAGATGAAAATTGAAATACAAATATCATGAGGAACTTCCAAGACATCCCCGCACCCACCTATACAAGTGTCACAAATATTCCAGAACGTGGTTCCTTATTTCCACTGTTCTGATTTCATAAACAAATTGGGATTTTGACCAATACTGCACTTTTTTAATACATATTAATTACAATGTCGGCAAAAAATTCATATTGGGTGGAGTCGGGAAACGACGGAGCCAAATACGAAGGGGGACGTCCAATCGCTCTCTCGAAATCTTAATTAGTCTTACATCACGATTCAACAGTTCCTTAGGAAAAAGGAAAGCAAGACTTGCTTCAGTGAAGTGATTGAAGATTCAGTAAAGTACTACTACAACTAGCTGTGACGTTTTGCACACGAATATCTCTACGCATAATTAAATCTGTGACAGGGTTTGGCACTTTTGCGAAGTAGTTAAGGTTGAAGATTCTTCAAAAGGACGCCAAGGGCTTCTTTGGTTTTGACAACACGCGGTATTTTAATCTGATTAGTTGCTGCAGGGTTGATACGGAGAAGATGTTCTCTCAGTTCTCTGAACGTTCCTTCTTTCACTGTGAACAGCTGAAGGCAAGATATGCTGCCTTTTCGTCGAAAAGACTCATAAACAGGACTAAACTTGCACAAGGCATTGTCGAGCTATAAAATGAAAACAGGAAAAGTTAAATAAAGAAAGATGGTAAATTTTAAGCTCGGAGAAGAAATAAGAAAAGATGGAATATTCAGCATGTCGCGAGCGTGGGACAAAGAAAAAAAATCTGAGTCCCCGACGGGAATCGAACCCATGACCTTCCGTACACCGGTCGGACGCACAAACCACTGAGCTACTGGGAGACTCGTGGCGAGCATAGGTCATATTTACTGAGTTCGCGGTGTAGCTAGCTTGGACGTAGTGACCTTGACACCCCGAAACTCTAACTTGTCGAAGAGTATTTGCCTGTGATACCGTCTACTGTGCTGTGCAAGGTTGTGCTTGCCTCTGAGTTGGTGGATAAAATGATCTTAAAGTGTGACCACTCCAATGAAAGCTGTTGAACAGTACTTTCCTGTGGTACCGTCTACGGTGCTGTACAAGATGGTTCTAACCTTTAAGTTTGTGGATGGAATGCTTAAGTGTGACCATTCAGATGAACGCTACTGAGCAGTACTTTCCTGTGATGCTGTTTGTGGACGAAATCGTAAAGTAAGACCACTCAAATGAAAGCTACTGAGAAGTACTGGTGGTGTCTATTATGCTGTACAAAAAGGTTCTATGCTTTAAGTCGGGGGATGGAATCCTAAAATATGGCCATTCAAAAGAAAGCTACTTAGCAGCACTTTCCCGTGGTGCTGTTTGTTATGCTGTACAAGGTGGTTCTATCTTTTGAGTCTGTGGAGGAAATCCTCAAGTGTGACTATTCAAATGAAAGCCACTGAGCAGTACTTTCCTGTGTTGCTGTTTATTATGCTACACAAGGTGGTTCTAACTTTTGAGTCAGTGCACGTTTTGTTAGGCTTTATAAGGTGGCTCTTACTTTTGATTCTAGTGGTGAAAATTGGTATTGTAGAGCTTTTCGTAACCATCCTTATTCAGCCGGAAACACGTATGGACCATTTAAATGAAAGCGATTGAACAGCACTTTTCTATGGTGGTGATAATCATAAATGGGGGAATGCAGTATAATGACTATACGGTATTCCGCACAACGTATTTCTAAGTTAAGAGCTTGTGGATGAAATCTTTAGCTGTGACCTTTTGAGCAGTTATTTTCTGTTAAACCTGTTCGGGCCCGCACCTGAAGTGGGAGGTCGTTTGGACCCCTGTGCGACTAGATTTAATTAATTTAAATAATTTAACCACCCTCCCCTGGGCATTTTGTTGCGTTAGTATTATGGGGTGTCAGACCATGTGCTTTTGTCGGAAAACCTTTGTGGTCAAGTCTGGAATTTGTTCGCGATGCAGAGTATTAAAGCGGATTGTTTTCTAATCAACAAGTTCTTTGAAGTTGATTTTGCGATAAAAGTTAACGCGAGTAATGAACGACGTTTCGACCGTTCAACGGTCATTTTCAAGTTCGGTGTTAGAATAAAATTACATGTGTAAATATAGTAAAAGCGCTCAAAATATGTACATACAAACAATAGACAATAAGAATAAAAGGCTAAAAGTGGCTAAAAAATAACTTTGTGCAAATGGCATGCATAGCTGTAAAAGATATAATTAAAAGCGTATAAGGCGACGGGAATAAGAACATTAAAATACCTAAAAATGCCTAAAAAAAAACTAAACAAATAATTTTGCGCGGAGCGAGTCGCTCTGTTTGTTGAGCTTTGGCTTCAGAAGTCTAATAAAAAGCATCTCAAAAATTAAACAGTCAAGCTTGCTCTGGCACTTCCTTAAAATCTTAAAATCCTTCTCGATGTTATCTGGCTCCATGTTGTTCTTTAATGAAAAAGTGAAGGAACAGAAGCCGCCCATCGTAAACCAACAAAGCGCTGTGTATTATTTTAAATGTGATCTGTGCGATGCAGATTATGTCGGCTATTCGTGTCAGCACTTACACCAGCGTATCGAAGAACACAAAGGATCGGCTAGAATTTTAAGATTTTAAGAAGTGCCAGAGCAAGCTTGACTGTTTAATTTTTGAGATGCTTTTTATTTATAGACTTCTGAAGCCAAAGCTCAACAAACAGAGCGACTCGCTCCGCGCAAAATTATTTGTTTAGTTTTTTTTTTTAGGTATTTTTAGGTATTTTAATGTTCTTATTCCCGTCGCCTTATACGCTTTTAATTATATCTTTTACAGCTATGCATGCCATTTGCACAAAGTTATTTTTTAGCCACTTTTAGCCTTTTATTCTTATTGTCTATTGTTTGTATGTACATATTTTGAGCGCTTTTACTATATTTACACATGTAATTTTATTCTAACACCGAACTTGAGATTGTTTTCTGGCCTGAGAAACCAGCCGACGTTTCACGAGGTCGCCACTTGAGCCCTCGCAAAACGACGTCTCAGTAACGAGCGCAGAAATTCCATACTGATGACGCGTCTCTACCTAGATCTTGGTGGTGCTTCTGATTGGTTGAAAGAAAATTCCAGCCAATCAGAAGCACTACCAAGATCTGGGTAGTGCATGTCGTCACTATGGAATTTCTGCGCTCGTTACTCAGACGTCGTTTTGCGAGGGCTCAAGTGGCGACCTCGTGAAACGTCGGCTGTTTTCTCAGGTTAATTGTTTGCCGTTTAATTGTGGAGGATCATTGTGGAGGAAATTGATCTTTGAGTTGGAACTGAACAAAACCTTCCAAACGCAGCGAGCGTTTAGATCTGTTCAAATTTTGATGTGAGGCCACGACAGTTACAACTCTCTCATTTTTTACCGTGAACTCTGACGAATTTTTTATCGTGACCTATACGTCTCTCTCGTTCTCGTTTTACGATATACTCTACCTTAGTTTCAAGATTCCTTCTCTCTTCTTCCTTGAGTCTCTCTCCACTGAACTCCAAAAATACAACATAAAATGGAGCCGCACCCCTGACGTCATCTTCTCTTATCACGTGACCCTCGTCATCAAGCATGATACTTTCTGCGCATGAGTAGTCCACCAAATGAAACCGCTGTCCTTCTTCATTGAGGGCACACGTTAGTGCATCGTAAAAGACTCGTTCGGATGTCTTCTCGGCTCTAACATTGAGGATTTGCCCTTGGCGATATTGGTACTCAACCACTGGGCAGTTGTTATGGAAACGCGCAATCCTGACCACGTCTCCCATTCTGTAGCGATACATTCCACTGAGGTTCGTCACTACGAGCTCATAGAGTTTGCCAACTTCTGTGTTTTCAGCAAATACCGTCTGAGGAAAAGAAATTGTGAACTACATTAATTTATAGATGCCAAGAGAATCCGTTTAATTTCGGAGAATGATATCGCACGGTCTTAATCTGGAGGCTGGCGCGAGGGTGTGCGAGGTTCGCCCACGGGTATCCGCCCTTCTAGCCTTCCCCGCCTTTCCGAGGTATTTTGACGAAAAAAGCGACTGCTTGCGGTTTTTGTGTATAAACACCGAGATTAACACTTCACTCCCCAAACTGCACAAAGCTTCGCTAATCAATGTAGTCGAGTTCCAAAAACGTGAACATTCAAATGAAAGCTACCGAGTACCACTTTCCTGAGGTGCTATTTGATATAATGCTATACAAGATGGTTCTAGCTTTTGAGTCTGTGCATAAAATCCTAAAGTGTGACCATTCAAACAAAAGCTACTGAGCAGTACTTTCCTTTGCATGGCGCTGTTTATTTGTCGATTTTTGTAAAACAAAATTTGTTTTTGGTCTCGTTTCCATCTCGCCCACTTTAAGGAATATAAGGGCTAATAAAAAAGCCAACATACCGTCGGTTGCTCTTTACTGCTTTCCTCCACGGGAATAAATTCAAAGAACATGGCTCTAGGCACCAGCATATACACAGGATTATTTTCTTCCGGCCACAAGTTAACTCCGATCAGACCTTCAGTTGCTGCATAAAATGGCGAATAGATCGGCACATCACCCAGATATTTTTCCTTCAGTTTGGTTGCATACAGTTCCGATGAGCCTTACAAGATAGAAAAAGAAAGGTATTCCATTTCACTTTACTTATTTCTCAACACAGTCACCACTTTGATCTGACCTAAAAACCAAAACTTACAGGGGTCTAACCAAATGAAACCAAATCCTTCGAAAATTTGGGTATACTTTCTGAGGTTGTCTTTACCCGGAGCGAATGAAAATCAGGGGCACCCAACGAGAAAATTTTAGCAAAATACTTGAAAAATCATTTTCTGCTTTCTTAGATTGTTTCAGAGCTTTTTAAGGGCACATTAGTGTAAGCTAGTACAGATTGATCTGTTCGGCGTTTCTAGCTGAAAATTTAGGTCGCAGAAAATTTTAGGAAACAGAATCCTATCCACCGAATTTCCGAGCTGCTTATGGCTCGCCGAAAATGCTAGCTGACCTTATTTTGCACTCTAAACGACATATCTGTTCCTCCGAAAACAACAAGAACCACTAAGTCCTCTTGTTACGAAAGTCCGACGTGATGTTTTTGCCGAAGAAATCTCTAAGCTTTTACTGCTATTAAATCCGAAAAAATCTCAGGCGATTTCAGGCCTTCCGAACAGATATTCCCCGAAACGAACCGTTGGGTGCCCCTGTGAAAATGTCCGTTCCATTTGTCATTCCTTATCCAAGCCAAATGTTGATGACAGGCAGATACCATATTTGCTTTTGGAAGGGAGAAACTTGTGAAATGAACGGGTTGGTGTTGTTGTTGTTGTTGTTGTTGTTGTTTTTATTGTCAGCTACAGCCAACCAAAAATGCCAAAACAGAATCACGTCGTTCAGGGGTTTTTCATTCTCACTGCTTATCTGCCTGCCAAAGCATTGATATGGTAGGTAGAAAACACACATTGATCATCTCCATATCGTGAAGTAATAAGTAATGTAGTTGCTATATTTTTAAACTAACTTTTACCATCATTTTTACAGGGCTCCTTGTGATAATGGCACTAGTATGATAAGGCTACATATTCAAATACAAGTGCCTGTCTTAAGGTGTAAAGTACCTGTTTTGCATGTAAGGACCAAATTGATATGTGGCCATATTCTCTTAACAATTCCATTAAAACCTTTGGCAAATTCTGTTTTCAGTTCATCAGCACGTTTCTTGTCAGGTTTAAGAAGGCTGTCCAGTTTTCTGGGAAAATTTAACAATAACAATAAAAATAGAAATTAAACTTGTTTACCACCACATACCAAACTCCTCCAAAGGAGGGGGTAAGTCAGCTTAAGTACCCAAAACCCTCATCCTGTTTCAAACCACGCCCTGACTTTGTGGAGGTGTCTGCCTTAGGGGACTAATACACTTAGAAGGGTTACCTTCTCATGTGGGGTGTTTGAAGAGTCATAAGAAGTGCCATTGAAGGGTTTCTGCTTATGAAGGGGTGCCCATATAGGGGAGTTGCTCTGTATGGGACGTGTCTGCTTACTGGTGATGGAAACACCAAAAGAGATGTCTGCTAATGGGAGGTATCCACTTGAAGAAATGTCTGCTAATAGGAGGTGTCCACCTAGGAGAGGAGTCCACGCTAGGGAGATTTACACCTAGGGGTAACTGTTCACTTATCAGGTGTCAAATTAAGGGGGGGGGGGGTTGGGTCAACGTATGGGAGGTGTCCAGTTAGGGAAGATCACTACTTATGGGAGGTGTCCACTTAGGTGTCATCTTCTCATTTACGGGAGGTGCC
Source organism: Siderastrea radians (assembly GCA_964017195.1). Taxonomy (NCBI): domain Eukaryota; kingdom Metazoa; phylum Cnidaria; class Anthozoa; order Scleractinia; family Rhizangiidae; genus Siderastrea; species Siderastrea radians. Next base: position 7,740,618 of record OZ024894.1, on the reverse strand, counting down.
CACTTACCAGAGGTGGTGCCCGTATAGAGAGGGGAGAAGGAGCACATGTTATCTTATGGGAAACACCTCACTGGAGGAAGTGTCTGCTAGTAGAAGGTATCTCTCAGTATGAGCTAAAAATAACTGTTTTTGGCTTTTCCTGACCTCCTGACATCACCTTCAATCTTTAAATCAGGATTCACTCGACCAAGCTCAACATCCTCCACCAGCAATTTCCACTGAGCTTCAAGAGCAAACAGACCTGAATACACAATCTGTGCAAAGTTTGCTTCTAAAATCCCAAGGTTTCTGTCCTTCAGGCCAAAGAGCAAGTGCACATATAGAGCTTCTGGCTCAGTCATGATGTCAAACCCTGCTTTTGGAGTTGTGTAGAGATGTAGGATTCGCTGTGAATTACTGGGTGTGGAGGAGGTTGGACCAATTGGAAGGCCTGATTCTGTATAATGCCATCTTGGAGAGTAAAAGAATTTCAAGCTTTTCTGTAGCTCATAGGTCTGTATTAAGATAAGATGAGGAAAATGACGATAGTTAATTCCTGTTTATTTTCTTAGTATAATTTGCAAGTTAAAGGGGCACTATCATGATGATTTAAAAAAAAAAATTTTGGCTAAAACTTTGTTTCATTTATAAGTACCATGCCCATACGTGAATTGCTTCTAGAGAACCAAACCTCTCCCAGGTTTTACTCTTTTTATCTAACATGCAAGGGAAGAACTTGAAAAAGTCAACCCAACATAAGAAGTTAGAATCATAAAAGGGTAGCAGGTAGCAACTGAACTGTACTGTTTAGAAACAACATACAACTCACACATCTATACAATTTAACAACTGACTTAATACAAATGTACTGCATTTATACTACTTTAGTTTTGAAATTAATACCATAACTATACTACTTAATAAATTAAAGAGACATCTATTTTTGAAAGTGATTAAATTTTTCCTTATCTCCTCTCAGGAGATTAATGTACCAAACAATGTTCATACAGTGTACCTCAGGGTAAGCCTCAAACATGGATTTTATTGCAACAAAAACTCCACTGGTGAGAAATGTTCTGTTGACGTCATTTGTTGTTGGAAGCAAACAACTCTTCCCAGAGGTGCCAGAGGTGACACCTATCTGGTACGGATCCTTTGCTGTGAGAATGTTCTTCTTACCACAAAAGACCTTGTCTACAAAATTAATATTCCACAATAATTATTCTCAGTCAGACAGCCAGTGGATTATAAATCAGTCAAACCACCAATCAATCAATCAATCAATCAATCAATCAATCAATCAGTCAGTCAGTCAGTCATTCAGTCAGTTAGACAGTCAGTCAATCATAAGATCAATCCATCAGTCCAGTCCAGTCAGTCAGTCAGTCAGTCAAATAGCCATACATGCAGTCAGTCAGTCAGTCATTTAGCCAGTTGGGTGGTCAGTCAGTCAATCAGACACACGGCCAGTCAGTCAGTGATTCAATTTCTCAGACAAAGAATCAATCGGTCAGTTATGCCAGCAATCAGTTCGAAGACCTAAACACCAGTCAATAGATGCAGCAATGTCTTTTCAAAGGTCATTTACCTGGGAGTTACTCCTTGTAAAGGGCTGTACAGGGAGGTTCTGTGTGAAAGAGGTCCTTTTTTGCACTTCCAGTGTATGAAAGGGTAGGGAGATTTATTGTTTTAGTATTTCAGCGGGTTGAATTTTCGTACAAATCACAACGCAAAAAATATATGAAAAGGCTTGCGGATTTGAGTGACTAAAAGTGTACTGTTTTTGGGCTATCTTTGGGGTATAGTTTGCCAATATTTTGTAAATTAATTATGAAATCCCAGCTGGGAGAATTAATGAAATGTATTGTGTTGTATTTGGGGTATAAAAAAGAGTCAATTTTTGTTCTATGTAATGAAGGGGCACCATTTTGATCAAAATTAATATATTAAAAGTAACAAGAAATTCTGAAGAATTTACAGGGGGCAGATAGTCTCTCAAAGGAAAAAAGGTTTAACTTTAGTAGTTCGCGGTTTCCTGTGACCTGTTATGGACAATTTGCACTTCCGGTATGTAAGGAATTAAATGTATGTATGCAACTTGAGAACTTTGTTTGTTTGTAACCAGTGACCTCTGTACGACTCTAGTGAGACAGGAGAAAACCCTGTGGCTTTACCCGGAGAAATAAATCGTTCTAAACCGTGATATCGTTAAGTATGGCCCTTAGGCATTCACAAAAAATGTTTTAGCCTCCAGGCAAGGGCTCCATTCGGATCCTAACGACATGAGTGCAGGCTAATTGCAATCTATTTTTATAACAACGATGCAGGTCCATTTTAATTTACGTCATGATAACAACAAGGCCATTGTTTGAATGCCAACACTATCTTCGTTCCTCTGCTTTGGGTCATCAGGGGGACTCAAGAATGGAGTTTATGATCGCTTTGGCAACGTGTCGAGTTGGAAGCACTGTGTAACCACTACTAGCGATAGTCTCCATGAGTCATTGACGATCTCGCAGGCTAAGTAGTATCAGCTTTCCGGAAAATCAATGAACCTACATCGTTCTCTTTAACAAAACGATGTTGTTTAAAAACCACTTTCATAAGAGTTAAATGACCCTGTCATGAGCAAAATGTCCAGTATTTGAGAGATTAGCTTTCAATCTGGTAAAATCGACGTCATTATAACCAGCCTGATTGTTCAGAGGCTGCGTGGAGACTCAGTGAACCGACGTACGAGAAACCAGGAATGCGCATTGCATTTTATGAATTGGCTGGACGCGCCACCTAATGAACTGAACCTTGGGGTCAGGGGAGGGGGGCACTTGACCAAGCTTAGGGGTATAGGGGTGCCACTGAGGGTTTAAAACCTGACCCTGTGTAGGACAAAAAAGCCCTAAATTACCTACCCTGTGTAGGACAACACTCTCCATTTTAGGTTCCTGTTAAGGACAAATGATAAAATACATACTCCCTTGTTTTACGTAATTTTAATGTGATTTCGAAGACCAGCAAACATCCCCGATCTAGGATTGCTATATACTATATAAGCCATATTTAGCAATGACAATCATACTGACCATACCCTGTTTAGAACAGACTCACATAAACTTATATACCCTGTTTAGGACAGGGAGGCCAAAAACCATACCCTGTCAAGCGGCACATCCCCGTACATCCCCATATAGGCCATATAAGGAAGTCCCACCCCCCCCCCCCTTCTGGGCTTGGGATGATCCTCCCATACAAATCTTAAGTATCCTCAGGTCATCTAGTGAAAAGAACATGAACAAGGCTAGTTACATAATATCTTCCCCTACCACCACCACCACCACCACTAACAAAAACAACATAAATCACTAGCTACAGTGCAATCTCTGGGTGCAATCTCACCTATATAGTCCTTATAATGACTGTATCTTGTCACTGGATGCATGGCCACATATTGCGTTTTGTCTTGGATATCACCAAACTTGTACTTAATTCCATATTCAGTGTTAGCGTTACTCTTAAGCACCTTAAGCAATGTTTCTTCTTGTACCTCGACGAAATTAACACTGTCAGCTTCTATTTTCTTTTTCATTCGTGTACCAAAGAAGGATAAGATGAAGTATTCCAAATATTGTCGAAGCATTGAACCGTACGTGTGCAACTCAGAACGCCTTTTTCTTCGAATGTGAAGTGCTATGCCTGTCACGGAGATTGCAGAAAGTCCGATGGCCACACCGAGATACGAACTCGCCATTTTCACTCGCATAGTAAGCTAAACACGTTGTAAAGAAATATTTTAGCCTACGTGCTGGCTAACAGGTTCTAGTATTTTATTCGGTGGTGATTGCACGTAGGACTAATCTCTGGCCACCGATCAATCACACTCCGGGGAATGTGGTTCAGTTGTATCCCTCCTCATGCCCTTCTGACGGCACGAATTTTGTGCTAGGACAAATGTTTGACACGTCGCTGTCACGGCAGTGAAATGGGGCGCTTTGACACACAGTTTTACCGGATTATAAAGGTTTTCGTCCCGGGCAGCGCAAAAATGTACCAAATCGGCGCGCTTTGCAAAGCCTTCGTCGGACGGTACAGTAAGTGCGAAAACTTTGCTTTGCTTTTCAACGATCAGTTCAAAGCAGAAAGGTCTCCCATATTATGTAATAGACCTTAATCCAGTGTAATATAAAATAATAGCAAAGTACCAGGCGTCCAGCTCGTTAAAAGCGGTGAAGGACGACATGTGGGGGACTGGGGCTTAACAAGCAAGGGAGCTAAGCAAGGGAGGAAGACAGAAATAGGAAAATCAAAACCAGAATGGACTACAAAATAATGAACACTTGAATAAATTATTGTTTCATTTATTTTTACACATATCTTGAGGGCTCATTTTTTGACATTTGCAGGGTGAAACCGTTTTCAAAACAGTTTGAGATACACCTAATATTACAAATGCTCAGAAGATAAATGTTCAAAATGTTTGAAGCTGGATGTCTTGTCATTGGCCATTCCAGCTGCACATTAATCTGATAAGAATAAGCATTTTTTTTTAAATTAAAATAACTATCATTCTATAATTTTATCTCACTAGGCGACCACCTTTACAGGCATTTTGAGTAATTATTTAAGGTGGCTTCCTAGAGTTTCTACAAAAGTGACTATACGAACTGGTAAGAGCTACAGAAGAAAGCCTAGTTCTGTTGTCTTGCAATCTTTGTTCCTGAGATTTGCCAGTAAGGTTACCAACATAATTACCCTTATTTTTCAGTTTTTGCTTCTTAGGCATAGGACATTATCATGGCAACAAAACGTCTAAGGAATGACAGATATTTTCCATTAATTCATCTTTATTCTTTAATATTTTGATTTTCCCTTGGTGAAATTTTTTTAAACTTGTCCTATCTTGTGAAAATGATTTTTACTAACATTTTGCAGGGGAAAAAATGTGGGGTCGTTCAGATGGTTTCACCGATATCATGTGATTTCTTATTTTTGACCATTAAACTGAATTGCTCTGACAGAATTTTTCCAAAACATAGTATGTGGAAGGTAATGTTAGTATCTCAAAATGTGCAAAATTTAAAAAAAATTCACCAAAGGAAACATGAGGAAATTCACTGTTAACTTTACTTTTTTTGGCTATGTTGACGTCATAAAATGTCAGGAAAATCTTACGATTTCATGTGAGCCAAGCAGGTTACTACAGCTCACATTATCAGCCCACGCACAGTCATAAAGCTATAGGGAGCCACCTTACCTTGATCTCAGCAGGCTGAATTAAATACATAAATTATGCTCACACAGTGTCTACGTGTACTCACATCAAACTGGAAATCAATAAATGTCAATTTTGCCCATTACTGTTTTGGAGGCTGCCAATTTGATTTTTCATTTGTAGTGGGGCTCGAGCAAAGTCTGGATCCAATATCATATATCTAAATATTTGGAGGTGTGTAAAGGAGGGAAAGGGGGATTTACATTAAATCCCAGTTCCTGCCATATCTTTGTTGACTTCTTCCTCTTTACACTTTTTCAATTGCAAAATATTGCACAATGTTGCCTACTTTTTCCCTATTTCTCTCCCTTTCCACCACCTTGGGAGTCCCGCTTCCCCCGACCTCTTTTTAAACTTTATTTCAAGCTTGATGACCTTGTTTAAAAATTTGAGTGTATTGTTTAGCTAATGGTCTTGTTGACAAGCTGCAAATCCCATTTTGAACCCACAATTTCAGCAAAAATGTACAGTTTCTACCTAAGAACAATTTGATGTCATGGGCTCCCTGTGTGCTTAAAACATTTTTTCAGAACACAAGTTCACTTGAATTGCATTCAAATTCTGATTGGATAGTGGATCTCACAAAAGTATGCAAATTAATCCTTTAAGCCCTCATATAAAACTGCATATTCTCCTTACTGTTCTCCACACATTTCTTATGGAATTAATAAGGAGAATTTGTCTAAAAATCAAGATATCTTATCCTTGGTGATCACTTCCTTAATTCTCATCACTTGGATGTTTGAACAAGTAGTGATAATGTTAAGAGAAATTTCATTTTCGTCACTGTTAGGGCATAAAGGGCTAATTTGAAGTGGTCATACTTTTGCAAATTGCGCTGAAAAAGAAACTGCCTTGGTTTGCAATTGTGCAATTGTCCATATGATTTGATTTGATTGATTTGAGTTTGCTTGCCTTTTCATTTTGTCACAAAACAAAAAATGGATTTGTAATCTTGACTTGCATCAATCATCAAATTATAGAATCAATACAACAGCTACTTAATTTTTACACATTCCACCAGTCATCATCATCATCATCGTCATCATCATCATCCTCAACACCTTCAAACAACCTGTTAAAACACTCACTTCCAGGTGAATTGAAATGCTGATATGGATTACTGCGAGAAAGTGTCGCCATGCACAACCAACAGAAGTAGGCACGACACTTGATACAAGTCATTTTGTTACATCCATCAATCTTTTGAATGCTCGCTTTGCAGCTCGGACATTGTTTTGCATTTGAATAAAGCCACTTTTCAGACACAACTTCATCTACCATCTGTTGCAAACGCCGCTTTCCAAAACGTTTCTCAAGTAGCTCCTTTTCCTTGCTAGAAGCTGTAGTGTATTCTTCATGAAGCTTCCTTATGTCATCACTTTTGATCACGCAAGGTGAGACTCCATGGTAAGTGTGCTTGCAAAATGCACAAAATGCAAATGAACATGATGTGCAGACACCCATTGAAGACTCGCTATCAAGCATGACAGCAGTCTGACATGATGGGCGCGGACAATAGACTATGTCTGACATTCCATCCAGACTATACTGAAGCAAAAATCTGTCATATTTTGCAAACAATTCTGGACTAACGAGATCCTTGACTTGAGATGGGAGAGCCTGTGACTCGCACTTTTCAGATGGACAGTTCAGTGCTCGCACTGCACCATCCTCAATTTGAACTTTGAAGTATTCGCCCATGCAGTCTACACAAAACACGTGTCCACACTCATGGAATTCGATGCACAAAGATCCTGGCTTTTCACAGAAGCAAACATTACATGTAAAATAACTACTTTTGAACACTCTTTTCCTCTCTTCTTGGTCATATTCCACAATAGCATTGACTAAATTATAATAAGAAGCAACATCTTGGAAAGCTCTTTCATCTCCTCTTCTTCTTGCATTACTTTGTCTTTGGGCTTTCTTATACCGCAGAAGGAATGGGCTCTCTAGGGTTAATGTGGTTAGAGTCTCATCAAGAAGAAACTGTAACCACCTAAACATGATAACCTCTCCACCACCATCTTCAGACCACATCTCATCCAAACATTTGCAAAGCTTGGATAACTGTTGGAGATGCATATAAAGACAGTATTAATCTTTGAAAAAATGCCTTAAAAATGTTTCACTAGTGAAAGGCAGCCTCCCCATGATCTTGTTTCGCACTTTCCCTCTCACTCTGCAATCAGAACCCCACTGTCCCTCACCTTACTGTGCTTGTCAGCCAACCCACGTCCATCACCAGAAATGTTGGAAAGGTTTCAAAAATATTTTCTCATTTAGCTTCCTTCTCCTCCCCTCATGTCAGTGATGAGTGACAGCTGAGTTTACCAACACTAAGAGGGAGATGGGAGGGGGCATCAAAACATTCTTGTTAGCTATTTTAAAATATTTTTCAACAAGAACTTCTGATATCACCTACATCTTCTCACAGCATTCCGATCTACTTATGGCAATAGTTGGAATAAAGGCCTGAGACCAAGCAATAATATTATAATATTACTGTAAGAAGAACTTGAGTCTTCATTAGTTTAGTTTTAGTTTTTAGTGTCAGAATTACCTTTGACTAAAGCAAACTTTTATTTCAGTTAGTGATAAAATAATTCTCACTAAACTCAATGTGGTTGACGTGCAATTTACCACCATGGCATGTAACAGATAGTGTTGATGAGATTTTCTTAAAAACAGTGTTCCTGATCTTCTACCCTCAGCCACGAGGATGGTAGAAGATAAGACAAGATGAGATGGGAATCTCAATAAAAAAAAGAAAAGCCCCAGGGGCATTAAACCCGCCATTGTTCTCTCTGCCCTCAGGGTCTAAGATATATTACGGCCACATAAGATACGAGGCCCAAGTGGTGTAAATAATATTTTTTGAAGTTGGTGAGTTATCATACCTTTTACGCGTTTGCGATGATAATATAAATCAAGACATGACCTGCAGACGTCGGCCTTTTCTTCAGTTAACCACCCTGTTTTAGCATGCGTGACAAAGAGCATGATGAAATATTTTGATCATAGCATGACTCAGTCTGGCCTTGTGGCTCAGTTGGTAGAGCGACGGTAATCTAGTCCAGAGGTCGTGGGTTTAAATCCCACCAGGGTGAAAGATTTTTCTTTGATCTTGGTTCTCATTTCTAATTTCTTCTTTAAAGGCTTGTGGCCGGGAGAAATTTTGGAGGGCAGTATTGCTCACTTCTTGGCACTTGTACATACACTTTACATCATAATAATTATTTACTAAGTTTATAGCAGTCGTGAGTTCATGCCAGCTTTCAAATTAAAGCTTGCTAGCACATCAGTCTTTGCTCTTGTCAAAGAGAAGTTAACTCCATTGAATTCCTTGTAATTTTCTATACAAATTTCCCTAAAGATTTTGGCAAAGCAAAGCAAAACTGGCAAAAAATGCTTGCATTTCAATGTTGAATAATGTCTGTTTAGCAGGCTCAGATATCAAATTGGTGCCTTTCAAAGCTTGTTAGCATCTTTGTCCTTGCTCTTGTCGAATAGATTTTTAGGCCATTGTATCCCTAGTAATTTTCTACATCGTCTTTCATGTAGATTTTAGCGAAACGATCCTAAACGACTGGAGATATTGCTTATGTTGACCAAAAGTTTGCAATGCATATTTGTTTGGCCAAGGGAAGTCTGGGGCAAGTGACCACCAAAAAATTTTTAAAATGGGTATTACTAGACCCCGTCCACACGGCGGGGTAATAAACAACTTTTAACAATTACTACTGACTGTTGTTGGCAATCAATATAAATCTAAATCACAGAAATTATTTTTTTACTGATTTGTGTCAATTTTATATAACATCAGTAACAATACAAATTTTTGATTTTTATTGATTGCTGTCAACAACTAAACCCCCTGGTTGTGATGCATGAACCTTCCTCAACTGGACCAATCATGACTGATCATCACTTCTTTACGGAACGACCTACAAGAATTTAACTGTTACCTGAGAATCAAAATATTTCACGTGTAGTATGCTACCTACAGTGCTTGTGACCGGTGTGCGACAAATGCAGACTGCAGACTTCACACAATTTAACTAAACGTCACAAAGTCTGCAGGCCCTATAAGTCTACAATTCTGCAAGTCTGCAACTCACTGCAAGTCTGTATTGGTCCCACACCAGCTTGTGACAGGGGTCAATGAAATAGGGCAGGGTTTACGAAATGGATTTTATAAACACAGTAACTGATCCCACAAAATCCTAACACAATTTTCTGTACATGTATGCACTAAGCCCCCCTTACTAAGCGATTCTCTTTCTCAATGATACATGTATCAGTTAAAATTAAAATGAGATATGCATATGACCCAGATCGAAACAGGAACCTAGATTTCTCTTACCTGAAAAACTGTTAACCACTTGCAAGACAGAGTAAACAAAGGCGCACTATTTGAAGGATAATCTTCTGGAAATCTGAAATTTAGCACGATCGGAGGAAGATACTGCACTTCCAGCAAGTTGTAATCATCATTTTTCTGAGATCCGCATGCACCCTGATCATTCGTTCGATTCTTTCGCCTTTCGAAATCTTTTGGTAAATATCTGGACTGTACTTTGAGTTTGAAAGGCTTTGGTAACTCGAGGAAAACATTAAACTGGCCTCCCTTTTCCTCAGAGGATTGAATGAAGATTCGCTCATCGTAAATTGAGGCCAAAGCGAGCAACTCATCAGCTTGGTTTTCCTCGTCCGCCATCTTGCTTGTGCAATACTCGATTCCAGTCTTCCCTCAAAACATGAAGTGTCGTCCATGCACTTGATGACGATGACAGGTCCCCTTTTCAGACTTTCATCTACAATGGGCATCAGTTTGAAAAGCCAAAAAACACACTTGCTTCCTAATCAATGTTTATAACAGCCTTGTTGAGCCCCACTTCCATTATTGTAATGTGGTGTGGGAAAAAGTGCAGCTTCAACAGCTTCAAAATCGCGCAGCCCGCATTTTGATGTCTGCTAATTACCCGGTAAATATTATAGTAATTTGAACGATTTGTTCCTGGCATTACGGTGGCAAAAGTTCCGTCATCAAAGGTTAGAAATGTATTATGATGTAAAACAAGCTTCTTAATACAAGCTGACAACCTTACAACCGTACAGCCTGACAACCTTACAACTGCATGACAACCTCACAACCTGACAGCCTGACAGCCTTACACACTTGACAACCTTACAACCTGACAACAGCCTTACGTGTCCGTAAATCGTGCCACAAATGAGGTTGATCTGTATATTGTTGTGTTGTTTCTAGTATAGTTGTTGTCTGTCACACTTGTAAATTAGGTCGGAAGCTCCCTATTGGGAGACTTAATAAAGTTTATTGTATTGTAAGAAGACAAGAAACTTCACTTCACATTGTCTCTTTCTTCCTTGCTGTACAAATGGGTAATGGTGACAAATGCTGGGTACTGAACCCTATGATGGACTAGCATGCCATCCAGAGGAGAGTAGTAATACTACTAATATAATTACTTCAATTAAACTCCGGCCGTCTGGGCCATCTAGTTGTAGGCTCGATGTGCAAATTAATCTTTACCCCATACCCTCTTCAGTACGCTCGTCGGACTTGGGTCATGATGAACTACACATGTTATTAACAGCGACTGGACAAAGCAAAAGTGTCCTTAAAAATAGCTCTTCTTTAATTTGCAATGATTTTTCTAAAATCTTATACTCATTCAATTACTCTGACTGTAAGTTAGTCTTGTAGTAAAAATGAAGTTTCAGCTGTAAGAAGTAAATTAATTATTTTGACATTGTGTAGATTGGTTGCTTCAAAATATTTATCTATAACAAAACTACTATTTCACAATTTTAGCTATACTAACAACGTATAAACTAACTTTCTTCACTCTACTTTGCTTGCTCCCCTATGCCCTCTACTGCTCACAAGAGGTGGAGGGGAGGGTACTGTCACTCCACCCCTCCCCCGTGTCTTCTTATTTTTCCCGCGCGAGAGAGCTTATTCACAGGCTACTTTATACAACAACCCTTCGATTTATACTTGAAACAGTGGCTTATGCTGTAACGAAGTCAAGGCTCCGTATTTTCTCATCCTTCATATTCTGTATCCATTTATTTCTCTATTTTCTCTATCTACATCCAGAGCTATTACCAAAATATAAACAAGGAGACTCTGGTTAATATAAAGTTCAAGACCGCTATTGTACAAACAGGATAGTGACAACAATTTATATAGAAAACGAATATTAACGGGCAAAAATGCGTTATAAATCCTGGTACATTTGTTCGCCTTCCTCTGTACAACAACAGCGGGAACAAAGGCGTCTCTGCTTTACAGAGAACGTGAATCACGACGGCGAATTTACATGTACAAGACAGTTCCGACACAGCGATTCACTTTGATTATCGCTAGGACCTTGTGTAAAACGTTAATCGTGAGCTGCGGTCACACTGCAAACTCATGGCCTAGGGAGACTTAACTCACTTGTTAACTTTTCACAAGAGAACTAAAATTTGAAAGTCTGGTCTTCGCTAGATAAAATACTACTACCCTGGGCAAAAGAAAAGGGAAGTCATTGTACATTTGGAAAGGCCTGATGGCATGCCGACCTGCGTCAGATGGCCAAAGAAACGGATCGCAAGTTGACTGGCAAGTCGCAAGTTGCATTAAGAGCTACTTCAATGCAGCTGCGCGCACACCCACTCTAATGTCAACAATATACTGAGGACATTGTACTAACGCGAACTGAGTGACCCAAAAAACGTTCGTCGATTTGCGTCCGAATTTAAGCTCCATCAAAGTGGTTGGAAGCAATAACTGAAATGTAAAAGTGCAGGCAAATAGTGGCAAACCGAGTCGCAATCCGCTGCAACTTTCCAACCTGCATTGACTTCCTTCTTCGTTTGGAAACAGCTTTTAAAAAACAGAAACTCTCGACGTCTCCATGGTGATTGCATTACTTCTATTAATTCGCAGATGGCAGATATAAGACTATTGATACGGCTGTACAATGGGCACGGTTAATTCTGCACTTAAGCTCACGTTTCACAGGGGTCAGATGCAAGAGGCAACGCCACTTCAGAGTCTTGAAATTTGAATCCGTTCAAACACTTATGAGCGTAAAATTGCGAGAAATGTCACGACAAAGCGAACTTCGCGCTGATAAACTTGAGGCTAACAGTTACTTTATTTTCAACTCACACACAAAGGAAAAAGGCTTATCTTTTCTGAAATTGCATTGAGTTTTGCGGTTAAAGTGAAAGTATCCACATTTGGCTGTATTTTTCTTTAGAGAATTATGGCGGAAACTGCGCACGCCTCGTACATTTGATCGCTGTGAAACCTTACGTAGGTTGCGTTACATTACAATTAAAAAGGTTGCGTGACATGTTTTCCATATCGTTTTACGTCTGTACATTTTTGCCGTACGTTCCATCTGGAGGCCGGTACTGTTTGGGGAGAGCCATGACTTGCCAGGAATTGAAGGCGTATTTCCGCATTCCCGTATTCTTGAAAGTATTTTCTCGCCTTGTTCCTTCACTAAAAATAAAAAAAAAATTCAAAACGATTTACAACCACATGCCACACAAGAGAATAATAGTCTTCGCGCGCTCTGACTAGCTAACCAAACTTGGGATAATATCTGTTGTACACCTCCCAGCGAAGAAGCGGTCGCCTCGATGGAGCTTTTGTACATTTATCAGAAAAAACAAAACAAAAAAAAAACAACAACAACAACAACAACAACAACAACTTTTAACGGATCGCTATTCACTGAGTAGCATGTACTAAACCCATTAGCCGCAAAACCACTGATCAAAGGAGCGCTAAGTGGACCGGTTAAAAGATTTTAACATGTCGTTCGATATGTGCTGAACGTTTCTGAAACAACCGAAATGTTCTCCTAAAGACGACTGTTGTAATGGCCATCTCGAAAGGTGTTAAAGTACGCCGCCAGAGTGAAACGGTTTAATCTTGCATTCAACAAATGTTGAACTCATCTTGAACTATTTAATGTAACGCTGAAATGTTAGGTTGTCAGCGTACAGTTTTCAGATACCCATAGACATACGTCCAAGACCTCAACAAAGATCGGTTAAAAAAAAATGCCATTACATCCTTCACCTCAAGTACGGAGAATTTTACATGGAGGAGACACTTCTGTTGTTTATACCTTCTCATGGCGTCCAGCGCTTGCTGGAAAAACTGCGAGTCCATGTTATGCTCTCGTTTGAGAATCATGCACTGTTCAAGTGTGATTGCCATGCCCGTTCGGTCTTTAGCGCTTTTACAGCTCGTGAAACGACATCCGTTCAACCGCCAGCAGATCTGAAACCAGAAAAACAGGCCATTCAGTATGGACTAAACCGGTTTTGCCAAGCTTTAACCTAAAACTTAAACCTGGCGACTCTAGGTCCAAGGTGTATAAAGCTAGCGCGGACCTGCTGATGAAGGCTTACAGTAAGTAGTGTTGACGATACACCAAAACCGGATAAGGCGTTGCGCTTGTCGTTTCTTACATGCGCGTGTTTAAGAGGCTGTCTCCCTAAGAGTGTTCCACTCGATCTCGGACTCAAAAATAGATTTCCTTCAAATTTCTACCACAAATACTGCTATCTATCCCTACTACTAAAATGCACTTGAAATGATCCCAAAGTTTATTTTGCTCCCGTTTTCAGGATTTGATTGTCAGTATACCGTAAGTGACTAAAATTTGGCTATTTTTGGGCGCCGTAGTACGGGGTTTTTCAATAATCGTTTAAAAAGACTTCGCACAGTCACAACCTTCAAATTTACACCCATTTGACTGATAGCTTATTACTTCTTTTTACCGCTCCTGTGTCATTTGCACATTTTCCCGATCGAAATCATGTGAAACTGAAAATGATAAATGAACTAATCTAATAAGTCACTCGAACTGGACGAAATAGTGCTTTTGAAACATGCCAAAATTCTCAATTGAGGCACTTAGGCCAGACGTAAAAACCCGTTCTAGACATAGACTAAGCACTATTTCCTAGAATTATACAATAAAACTTGCGGCAGAATGCGATTCTGAGAAATTGTGTCGAAGTTTAGTAAGCCATTTTCGCCAATGGTGTCTTGCGTGACATGAATTTCCTTTCAAGTGTTGTTATATATATCCGCCTAATTAAAGTGACGTCGATGGTGGTTCAAAAAATTATACAAAGTACTTTTCCTGTTTTTGCTATGAAACCGATTCTGGAGGTCCAAAACCTCGAATAGATACTGTAGTTACTTTATTTGCCACTCGCCTTGTTCGATAAATAACTCTCCCCTCCGGCAAAGGATTCGGCGGTTTTATCATAGAGCTGATGAAAAAGTCTTTTTGTCTTGGTCATGAGATAACACGAGGAAGCTATAATCTCTATAGTGCTTTCAGCTATACTTTAAATTCACCAGTTCCAGTCGCCGTGAGTCTTAAGGGGAAACAAACGAGAACGGAAAACGATTCCAACCTCAATCTGAGAGTTGCGTTACACTGTGATCAGTAACGTGATATACAAATGTTCGTCAACAACATTTTATTTTTAACTTAAAAATAACAATGACAGCGAGCAACTAATACGGCAAGAGCTTTTGGATATATATATAAAATCACTGTCTAAGGAGAGGCTTGTCACAGAGGGTTGTCATTTCTCGCGGTCAGGATACAAAATTAATTTATATTTTAAATTTTATCCTTTTCCACCCTCCCCCACCGTAAGAATGTATTTTCTAAATGGTTTATTCTGATTGCACGAACAAAGGTTACAAGAGTTCAAGTTATAGTACAACAAAAGGTCCTAAGACACATCTTTAGGCGCGCAAACTGTACTTATTTTAGGAAGGTGGTGTACTGACTGAAGCTGGAGCAGGGAGGAGCCATTAGGTACCGGAAGCCATCTCTGCTGGTCTACCCTACGACACTCTAAGCCCCGTACGTAGTAGAAAGGAAATAACTTTCCTTGACTAACTGAAACCAGCTCTAAATAAGAAACCCTGTAGAAGACAGAGGTCATAACGGCTGAATTCCTCACCCAGCGGCTTTCCCCTTTCAAAGTCAATAAGGGAGTGGCCATCAAAAGGGGAGGAGGGGGGGGGGGAGAGGAGTAAAGTTATGTCCTGGTAGGCGCAGATGTGACGCAATATCCAAATGACGTTAATAATTTACCCACGTGCGTCAATGATTGAGGTCAGCATTCACCAAACTTTTTTCTTTTTTTTTCTTCGAGATTTTCTTGTGAAATATTGATGCCTGCCTGACACGCGAAAGAGGCTCTTTGCTTGTGAGCGAGCCTCCCTTATCCTTACTTGTAATTTTCAAGCTCATTCCATTTGTGCCCGTCCGTTTCGCCCAACCAGCAAGAAATAGCAGGCTGTTTTCGCTTGTGTTGTTTCTATAATATGGGATATGTTTTGGGTCTGTCCTTTTTGCCTCAGCTTCCCGCATTCCTCTAGGCTAGTTTTTTCTGTCGGCGTTAACCCTCATACGTACAAGCAATCTCATTCCCCCACTGTGATACAAGGGATGGGGTTGATGGACTCTTGGATTTCGTTTTGTTACAATATTTCGAGAAAATGTTGCCTTTTGGAGATAGCCTTAACGTGTTCTACGAGATGAGGTAGAAAGTAGATATTATCATACAAAAACGGTCGAAATTGAAAATTTTTCATGCTAGACGCGTAAAGTAGGAGATATGCTGTTTGTCGATATCGTATACTTTCTCACCAAAAAAAAGGGGAAAACCATGCATTTTATATCAAACTTTGCCATAATGTGTTTGGCTAACGGATACATGCGTAAAGCTTCTGAAAACGGCAGGTGCTGACAAAAAATCTGTTTGAAGAAATTGATAGCCTGCAGGCCTCCTCCCCCTTCTACGTCCCAGGATCATAATTAAGCATCATTTTATTTACAACACCGACACTCGTGAATAACGTCTTTCACCAAATGAATCAGATCCGCATTTCGATCTTTTACTCGAAAAAGAACCTCACAATGGTGAAGTATTGTTTTTAGCATGGCGACACTAAATATGCCTATTTTTTCTGTTCGTATAATAGTCACAAAAATCATCGGCGTCAAAACTATGGGATTCTTCATTTATATCGTCCACCAAAGCGCAGCAGTCTCATACCAGAATTGACGGCCTCAATATCTTGATTTTCATCTTCTTCTGGCCGCGCTGTCGCATCCGTTGATGCAGTGCTAGCATCCTGGCCGCGGGACTTCTGTCGTGAAGCTAAACGTGAAAAGAAGCTGGTAATCTGGGTCTTCGTGAGCCATTCTTCTTTTTCAAACAGCCTTTCGTTTCTTTCATTTCGTGCATTACGTATGCTATTTGCTTGAACTTGATCTGGGTCAGCCTTTTTCCCATGTCCAACTTTGCCGTGGTCTTGTGGCCAGGATTCAAAATTAATTCATAGTTTAAATTTTGCCCTTTTTCACCCTCCCTCATCCCTCAGAATGTATGTTCTAAAGTGTTCATGTTCATCGCACGAACGAACATTACAGCACTTCAAGTTGTAGTACGACAAAAGGTCTAAAGTCACATTTTAGACGTGCAAACTGTACTTAGTTTAGGAAGGGTGGGGCATCCTTGGAGACCCAGGGGCAGCTAGTCGGGACGACGGGATTTTCCTAGGCGAAAGTTTACAACAAGAGCGGGAGAGCCCCTGGGCACTTACTCTTACCGAACGAGTTCCAGAAGCGTTTGAAATCCCGCCTTCTGATTGGCCAGAAAAAAAATTTTCTGGCCAATCAGCTAAGAGGAACAGCAGGGCGACTCTCATGTCTTCTTACACGAGGTTGTTTTCCTCATCAATCGCCATAGTAGCGTGGCCCGTTCAACGGGCACATTTTTGAGGAGAGCTTCAGAAAAAAACTTTAATACTAAATAAATAAACGAAGTCGAAGAAATCGAAAACTATAACGTGGCTGGAAGAAAACAAACACTCAGCGGGATTTTTCACGAAGGACGTATCGAAGGTATCGTAAATTTTTAGAGCTAAGGACTTCCCTTTCTGAAGTGTTGCATGAGGCTAATAGCTACTCGAGTAAACGATGTTACTAATTATTTCTCCTTGTTCGTTGAACTACGTCTGAAACTTTCCACGGGAATCTCCGATGCACGGACCACGGAACTATGTCAATCGAGCATGGGAACCACAGTTAACCAAAGCGTAATATGAGGGTGCGTTTCTTTGGGAGAATCCGAAAACGGATTTGTGATCCGAGATCATATGGATTCTTCGACGCCAAAGAAACGCAAAATCCGAAAAAGGATTATTTTGTCATGACAAGATAGGCTGGAGGCACGCAATATATATATCAAAACGATATTTCTCTCGTACTGCCCTAGAATTCAATGATTCAACTAGAATGGAATACAAATAATTTATAAACAAGGACAGTATCTGCAGTAGTTCAAGTGAACTCGCTATTTGCGTTAACAATTAGCAAAATCTGGTCCCTGAATTACAGAAATGGTACACAAATGAAGTTATCCTGACGTGTCAATGCTTCTGTTTGCTCTTTTGGAGAAAACTTTTCAAATATACGGAATGGAATAATCACCTGAAGGTACTTTTTCACGATCGAATGTTTTGTCACGCAAGATCGAGAGAAAATATCGCGAGACCAGTAAATTTGCATGGAAGACCGCTTGACAGATGTACTATTTTCGGATCCGTTCCCCAAAGAAACGCACGGATCATGAATCCTAAAAATCCGGATTTAGATTTGATCTGATGTATCCACTCGGAGTGTGGATTCTTCAGATCACTAATCCCTGATTAATCCATTTTCGGATTTAGGTAAAGAAACGCAAAATCCGTTTTTGGATACAAGAATCCGGATTTGGATTTTCCCAAAGAAACGCACCCTCATGAGTGTTTGTATGGAGCTGAAATTCGATCGAAAATAATCGGCGGTTTTCGCTGAAAATGCATTAAAATGGAAATACAGTTTGAAAAACATTACCTGCTGTGTGTTTGCTGTGTTTGTATTGCTTTTCCGAGCTTCTGGAGGCCGATCTGGGCGATTTTCTGCTTAACGGTCGATGCGAGGTCATGTCACGTACTAGAGAAAACTAGATCTCTCTAGTACGTGACATGACACGCTCGATCAACATAGTTGCGTGGCCCGTGCATCAGATATGGAAAGTTTCAGACGAAGATCAACGAAGAAGGAGAAATAATTAGTTACACTGGAGAAAGGGGACGTCGCTAGCTCTAAAAATTTGCGTTACCTTCGATAAGTCCGCCGTGAAAAATTCCCTGTGAGTGTTTGTTTTCTTGCGGGCACGTTATAGTTTGCGATTTCCTCGACTTTGTTTTATTATTATATTTTTTTCTGAAGCTCTCCTCAAAAATGTTCCCGTTGAACGGGCCACGCTACTATGGCGATTGATGAGGAAAACAACCTCGTGTAAGAAGACATGAGAGTCGCCCTGCTGTTCCTCTTCGCTGATTGGCCAGAAAAAAAAATTTCTGGCCAATCAGAAGGCGGGATTTCAAACGCTTCTGGAACTCGTTCGGTAAGAGTAAGTGTCCAGGGGCTCTCCCGCTCTTGTTGTAAACTTTCGCCCATGAAAATCCCGTCGTCCCGACTAGCTGCCCCTGGGTCTCCGAGGATGGGTGGGGTAGACTGAAGCTCCACAGGGAAGAGCCACTAGGTCTCGGAAACCACCTGAGCTGTTCTAGCCTGCGACCCTCTAAGCCCCGTACGTAGTAGAAAGGAAATAACTAAGTGAAACCAGCTCCAGTAAAAGGAAACCCAATGAAGACAGAGGTCATGACGGCTGAATCACTTATTTAGCGACTCGTTCCTTTTAAAGTCTACAAGGGAGTGGCCCTGAAAGGCGTGGGGAGGGGTATGTCTTAACAGACGCGGATGCGACGCAATATCCAAATGATATTAATAATTTATCCACATGAGGCAATGATTTAGGCCTGTGTTCATCACAGCTTTCGTTTTTTCTTTGAGATGTTGTCGTGTAATGTCGTTGCCTGACAAGCGAATAAGCCTCTTTGCTTGTGCGCGAACCTCCCTAATTTTCAAGCTTATTCCCTAGTTTGCAGTTTGCCAGTTTGTCCGTTTCGCCCTACCAGCTCGCAAGAAATCACGGGCTGTTTTCGCTTGTGCAGTTTCGGTCATATGGGATACGTTTTGCGTCTGTGCTTTTTTCATCAGCCTATTGCATTCCTTGAGGCGGACGGAGACTTCGCGTGCGGACCACTCAATACGGACTTCGAGTTAAAATATGCTTTTTATATACTCACTCGGTTCCACCATATAACATTTTCGCTATCTTAAATGATTCGTACTAATATTGCCGGACGAATTGATTCGAAAAGCATAACGCTTGCATCCTGAGAACCACAAAACTTATACTGCTTGAGACCACTGATCTGCGGAATCATTCGATTTTTCTGAAAAGTTTTGAGGACCAGAGCTTTTTTCCATTCTCATATCAATTCCAAACTGGCGGAATGACGTTGCTAAGTTCACAGATTGAAAACGTTGAGTGAAATCGATTGTAACAGTAATATTTACGCTAGTCCTCTATACACTCAGTCCCATGCTCCAAGTTTGTATTCCATAATCGGAAGTCCGTTGTCCGCAGTCCGGAAATGCGATTTTTACTGGCCTGTTTATATTTTGTAACACAAGTCGTGAAACATTTAATTCATCGGTTGTTCTCCAGAAATATAGCGACTGGATCTCGGTACCTTCCTTATAAATCGCTACTTTGTCGTCTTCGTATCTTGTGATGAACAAAAAGACTGTACGTTGCACATTTTATGAACCGCCAAAGCGTTCGACGGAAAGAGTTTTAAATAACAAGGTAGGCGTCAAATGAGGTGATTTCTCAGGTCAAGGAGCATAAGAATAGATGTTGATATAGCAACATGAGAAAGAACAGGCCATTGTATGTAGAAATGTAATCAGATTTCCCTTCATTTGGGTAGAATTATTGATAAATTAAGCGACCATAATAAGACAACAAGTCTTCCGACTGGAATCGTAGTCTATGGCACGCAAGACACCATTGGCGAAAATGGCTTACTAAACTTCGACACAATTTCTCAGAATCGCATTCTGCCGCAAGTTTTATTGCATAATTCTAGGAAACAGTGCTTAGTCTATGCCTAGAACGGGTTTTCATGTCTGGCCTAAGTGCCTCAATTGAGAATTTTGGCATGTTTCAAAACGCACTATTTCATCCAGTTCGAGTGACTTATTAACTTAGTTCATTTATCATTTTCAGTTTCATACGATTTCGATCGGGAAAATGTCCACAGGAGCCGTAAAAAGAAGTAATAAGCTATCAAATGGGTGTAAATTTGAAGGCTGTGATTGTGCGAAGTCTTTTTAAACAATAATTGAAAAACCGCGTATTAATACGGCGCCCAAAATAGCCAAATTTTAGTCACTTACGGTATACTGACAATGAAATCCTCAAACCGGAGCAAATTAAACTTTTGGATCATTTCAATTGCATTTTAGTAGTAGGGATAGATAGTAGTATTCGTGGTAGAAATTTGAAGGAAATCTACTCTTGAGTCCGAGATCGAGTGGAACACTCTTAGGGAGACAGCCTCTTAATTGTCTATAAGTGTCATCCAAATTTCGTGCTCTCCAATAGTGACAAGCATCTAAATTCTCCTTACAGTGTTACTACTTGATCGAAACATACAGGTCATGAGAATAAAGAAAATGATCACCAATGATGAAATGTCTTGATTTTTAATCAAATTCTCCCAACTAGTAACATAAGAAATATAAGGAGAATACTGAGGAGAGTATGGATGTTAATATCGGAACACCACAAAAACCATCAGGTGCTGATTACTATTACATCAAGGGCGTCAGTGGGAATACGAATTGATGGTGAGTTTATGTTTCGGAAATTGAAGATAAACACTAACTAGTCCAGTAAAAAGGCAACTTTAGTTTAACATCAGTATTTAGCTTTTACCTCTTCACTGATAAGAAATATATCCACATTCTTTCCCCGCCTGCTGTCAATGTTTGATTTCAGGGACTTCATCAGCTGCTCTAAACTTGGATCCCCGTCCCTTCGAGAGGCGGCTGAAAACATTGAAAACAAAGAATCATCACTAATCACTCAAGTGTGGAGCTTAAAACAGTTGGACAAACAGCTATACTTAACACAGTTCAAAATTGTCCAGGTACAAAAATTAAGAATCAGTTATCTCTGTAACGAAAAAGCTTAGTCTACAAAGAGTTTTGAAACAATTAGTTTATACCCACATTGTAAACTCAAAAGATCTGTTTCAACCCCCGTTGAAAATGCCAAATTAGCCATGATGCCCTAGAGCTGATTCGATCCTCTGTAGAGCTATTTCGGTCACAGTTGGGCCAAAACGACACCATCGGAAACGACAACAGCCCACACTGGGACCCAACTTGGCCCTTTGGTACCGGCCCAGCCCCTAGCAATAGGACCATGCATTATGGCCCCCAAAATGGCACGGTATTTAAGGGCTCCATTTTGGGGCTAAAAAGAACTTTTGACTTTGAAGTGCAAAAATGTTCTACAGACCAATCAAAAACTACAAGCCAAGCTTTGTAGGAGGGGATCTATGATTGGAAATAAAGATATCACTGCTCATACACCAGTCATTGTAAACTCCCCCCCCCCCCCTCGACCTCGCCTAGGCCGCGGATAAGCGGAACATAGCGAGGGCATAACGAAGCACTTTTCTGGTTTAGGACCAATATAGAAGGCCACTGCGTTGGGTCCGGGGTAAGAACCTGTTTTACCGTTCCCCACCCATGGGGTAAGGGCACGGGTCCGATCTTGGAACATCATACAGATGATGAGATAAGACCATGGGCTGGACTCACGAAGCGCGCCTAAGTTAAGATGTATCCTAAGTATTCTTTCTTCACAATAGCCTATTGCTGGAATAACAGTAGGCTATTGTCAAAAAACAACACTTGCAATGTATCTTAACTTGAGAGAGCTTCGAGAATCTAGCCCCATGAGATCAACATCTGAAAAATGCGACAGTTGGATGGATGACTCTACTCAACGACCATTCTATCCCCCAAGGGACTTACTCTTAGAAGTTTATAATATGGACAAGGTTTACAACAGACCTGCATCAGGAAACTTGTCTTTGAACTGCTCAAAGTAAAAATTTAGAATGCTGTAGTTATCCCCATTGATCTTTTCTTGAAGACTGGTATCTCCAAATCTGGAAAAAAAAAGAAAATCAAAAAACGAAATCAAACGTGAGGAGCACAGTTACACCAAAACTTTATGATCGATTTAGAAAAACAATTTGACGACCGAGGAAAAAGCGATTTCGATCTTGGGATGTCAATGTTCGGCTGTTTGCTAGTAGAGGAAGGAAGGTGGCGAAACTGGAACAATTTGATATGTTAACTGTTGCTCGACCTTCGCCGGATGCAGTCATCCGGCCTTGAAAAAGGCACAAATGATCTGTCCTTTAAGCCACCGGAAACCGTTGGATCTGAAATCGACGAATTGGCGACGAAATTACTACACGATGTAAATCCTATTTACAATTTTGAGCTCAATGGACGGCTCCCCAAAGATCCTATTTTCCTTCCATTTGGTCTGGGCGGAAAATGTCGTTCCATTATACAGCAGCTCAGCCGAGATATGAACCGTTAAATAGTATGTACTTAATGTGGGGGCGATCGTCGTTTATATCGCCGTATCTTAATCTGCTCATCAAAAATTAAATTCTAGCAAAAGTCAAGTTCAAATTAAAAAAAAAAAAATTTTGGCGAATGGCCCATTTACTAACTGTAGAAAACTCCAGAAGAATTTCTTGAGATATTTGCTGTTAAAAACGCCAACTTACGTCCTGCGCATGGCAGTGTGTCAGAGTAGCCACCCTGCCGTACAAACATCTGTAAAAGGTTGTATCTTTTAAAGGCAGCGTCTGAAGCAAGTTTCGACCCGTTTGTCTCCAAACTTGGTACGGAAACTTATTTTTGCATACTCTTTCTAGTTATGACATCGAGTAAATTTCAAAATTCCAGATGTAAAAAGTGACGCCAGCAAATACAGCTCTATATCCTCAAAGTTCATGATTTCCTGTATTCTCCTCTCCTGTCGGCTTGTAATGATATTATAAGGAGAAGTCGGATATTATACTACCTTTCTGCGAGCGTTGCGTGTTCATTGATCCCTTGTGTGAAGAGTACAGGTATGACCTTGACCAGCCGACCTTCCTGTAGCTCACGTGGAAGACGCCGGAAAAGAATCGGCGGTAGCGACATGTTCACTTGTATGTACCCCCTGAGAAAAGACCACACACAGGGGAGGGGTGAGAAAGAACAGAAAGCGTAATGAAACGTCCTCCTTAGAAAAAGCTGACGCAGCCAAGACGAGGAAACTATTGCAAACACACAAATGATTCCAGTTTAGGAGCATTGATACGATTGCAAGAACAAGAAATTCTGCTTCGGAAATACGAGCCAGAGCGAGTATATAAACAGTACAATCAGGTTCTTGCATTGTCAAGTCAAAAACTCACTGCCATTTTGTTGTTTTGTCCCAAGGAAAAGAAATAGTCGTATGAACGAACGCAAGCAATATTTTCGCCTCCACATAAGACAAAGTTGTTTGTTTGAGCTTATCCCGGTTTCTGTAGCATGAAGCAACTGAGAGTATTGTTACTCCCCCCTGTATTGGAATCTAGTCCATCGCAGGGTTACCCAAAGCAGTATGTCGCCGGTACCCATTTTATACACCTGGGTGGAGAGAGACAATGTGGGGTAAAGTTTCTTGTCTAAGGAAACAACACGATGGCAGGGACTGCGAGCGTTGTGATAATTCCAATACTAACCTGTTCCCACTCAAGGTTGGAATTTCATCGTCTCTTTCGCATTCCTTGAACTGAACCAAACAAACAAAACAAAGAACTACTTAAAGCTTTTTTCTTCATTCACTAAAGAACGGCTATCAAATAACTGCAAAAAGTTTACCCTGGTTTTGACTTAACTGAGCTATGACTGGCTAAAAAAAACTCGTTAACCGTGCTTTTAGAGTGCCTAAACTTTGTAAACGCATGCCGGTTGGCAAACTCGTGCTTCGCATTAGAAAACTCCACAAACGTGAATTTGTTGTTTACTGTGCGAATGAAAATAAAATTATTGACTTCAACACAAATGGAAATTTTGGTCCCTAGCCACCGAATGAGAGCTTAAACAACAGTCGTTCGGCGTTTTGTTCTTCGGCCGAAGCCAATTTGTGCGGTTGACGTAAAATCACGTGAAGAATGCGCGAGATTTCATTGGGTTAGAGTCAAGAAAGCTTACTTGAAAAACGTTTACATGTCAAATGGAGGTTTCACAACACAGAAAAGTTGTTGAAAAAGCGGGCGAGAACAAAGACTAGCTTAATTTGTCGCCAAAAGTTTGCCAACATGTTTACCAACTGTTTTTCCGACTTCCAAGTAAGCCAAATAGAGTTTGCAAACTTTAGTTTGTCGTGTGGGGTGTCTTTACTAGTCAATCAAAACACGCTTCTTTAAGGCTAGTTTTCACGAGCGACGGAGTCGGAGTCGAAATCGGAGTCGTAATCGGAGCCGTAAGCGGTGTCGTAAGGGCGACAGAATCGGAGTCGCAAGAATCAGAACGTTTCCATTTTCTTCCGATTGCGGTTACGATTCCGTCGCTTACGATCAAGTGAAAACCAGTTTGTCGAAGTCGGAAGCAGAAGCGGAAGAATCAACCAATCACAGTGCTCGTCCTCAGGCTCTGTGATTGGTTTATTCTTCCGCTTCTGCTTCCGACTTCGACAAACTGGTTTTCACTTGATCGTAAGCGACGGAAGCGTAAGCGCAATTAATTGAAAACTCTGCTTACGATTCCGATGTTTGATTTTCACTAGATCGTAACGCTCTACACTTCTGATTATGACTCCGACTCCAACTCTGTCGCTAGTAAAAACCCGCCTTAAGAGATTTTCTCGCGCTTGGCCTGGCCTTGGCCTTGCACAGACCACGTGTAGGCTGAGTTTGTGTTGGTTCTTGTCCTTGTACCTGTGGTTTCCCATGATTTTCCTCAATTCACAAAACCACCATTTTTAAATTCCAGTTTACTAATCAGTGTAATCTTAGTTACACAAAGACGATTTTACAAATGAATTTTCCATTTTCACTTTACGCTTGCACTCACCTTGAATTTAACGCAGGTTAGGTTAGCTACGCTAACACAAGCATCTTCCAACATTCCCATTTCATCACCTGGCAACAAAACAAACAAACATAAGTTACGTTCATTATCACATGAGTTCTAATTAGACACCCGGCTGACGGTTTATACCGTCATGGCATGGTGTTAGAAAAAAAAATACTATGCATGTGCACAAGCAAAAGCGGCCAAAACAGCGTTTTCACAGGCTCTCAACCGTGTCTCCTGTATTTGTAGGTAAAGTCATTAAGCGCAAGTGTTCTTCTGGATTAGATATTTGCCTACCGTTTGTGCTAAGAAGGCTCTCAAAATGCGCCAAAAAACCGATCTGCACCAGCTGCTTAAGAAACACGGGGTTTGATAAGGAATTGTGAAGTTTACAAACAAAACCAGCAACTAGCGATGTCACCTACAGGAACAAAACAGAGAAGTGAATGAAAGTAAATTTATGGGCGGATTCTTTAGAGAGCGTAAAATGAATCTGAACTGTTACAAAATACTTACAGCTTGAGCGAAAACGATGTCTTGCCTTTTTCTAATTTCGTACAGTAACGAGGCGTGTTTCGCCTCTTCCTGTAATGACACGAAAAAAAAATTGTGAAAAGTTAAAAGTTAAGTTGCATTCTTATTTCCTTGAAGAGAAAGACTTGAAATGTAAACTGAAGCAGCCTTTCTTTTGAACAATCCATTTTCAGATTTAGTTTCCTTAGACTGGCTGTTCAGATTTTGCTGGAACAAAAACCTGTAAAGGGTCAATCCCTGTTTGTTTACAACCTGTATAAACGAGTGCCATGTCGCACAAGATCTAAATCGAACAGAAAATTAGATTGTCTATCGCAAAAGGGCGGATTTAGACTGGATTAAGGGAATGCGACCTAAAACGTGTTAATTTTAGGGGTCATATGCGTTACACAGGTTAGCAGTTGACAATTAGTAGTTAAAGTTAGGATCAGCCTTTGAGTGGGGGGGGGGGGGGGGAATTGGGCTGTTCCATGACGCAAATACCGATTCCAACTAGAAAGACTACATTAAACGGCAAAATAATAATTTGTTATCTCTGCTATGAGCGCAACCCCTAAAGTTAAAGCCACTATAAAAGAATACCTGAAGTTGAAGGAATATCATTCCCAAATAAATCTCCTTCACCAAGCCATCCACTGCCCTTGAAAAATCATGAACCTCTGATAATATTACATTCACCCATGGATTTCCTGACAACAAACACACAGGTACTCAGACAAAATCTTTGAAATAAAACTGTTCGGGTATAAAATACTTAGAAACTGAAAACAATCACACTATGCACTGCTACCTTCAGGCGGCGGGGCGCCCTGAATCATACAGTCTATGTGACTCAGCATCATGGCGAGGCTCTGATCCACGAGAGTGGAAAGTTCCTAAACAAGGTAACACAGTAGACGTAAAGAGACGGCAAGAAAAGAGACAGCAGTGGTTGGGAAAAAAGCGCTATAATCACAAACAGAACGAAAGCTGTGGGGTATTTAGTTGTCAGCAGATCTATTAAATTGGTAAAATTAAGTTGCGTGGTTTCTGAAGTGTTTACATTTTGCTACTTTTTTGTAAAAATCGCCAACTCGCACTTACCTGACATTTAGCACTTGGCCTCGTAAATATTTGAACATTCCAGAAATTATCTGTAACGATAAAGAGGGCTGAGATTAACGGCTCTACCGGTAATTATGGCACAAAGTACCTGACACACTGAACAGGAAAGGACAGAGGTTGATTTAGCCTTCGCCTTTTGTAATGGGGAAACTAAAATTTGGGGGAATAGCTGTACTCAGTACCACGAGTTCTTTCGAACAGGGACAAAGCTCATTCCATACGGATCCATTCAAGACTGAACTTTTGTTCTGTGTTTCCACAGGCAGCCCAAGCTAAGGTTGAGAGCTGCGCATAAATGTGACTGTTTTTTCCACGCTATGCATAATAATGACATCGGCGCGCTATGCATAATAATGAAATCGGCAACATTTAAGAGTTTGTATGGAAATGATACAAAACGTCTCAAATTGCCACAAATCAGAAAGAAGTCGAAATAAAAATGATTTGCTTTATTTCATTGTTGTATTGGTCATTAATTGAGGGCTTCCTGGGCTGGTTTGAAGCTTTTTAGGCGAGAAATTGAGGTTTATATTTTTCACGTTTGCTGAACGTTAAGAATTAATTAATTTAATTAATTCTTAACGTTCAGCAAACATGAGAAATATAAACCTCAATTTCTCGCCCAAAAAGCTTCAAACCAGCCCAGGAAGCCCTCAAATAATGACCAATACAGCAATGAAATAAGGCAAATCATTTTTATTTCGACTTCTTTCTGATTTGTGGCAATTTGAGACGTTTTGTATCATTTCCATACAAACTCTTAAATGTTGCCGATGTCATTATTATGCATAGCGTGGGAAAAACAGTCTAATTTATGCGAAGCTCTCAACCTTAGCTTGGGCTGCCTGTGGTGTTCGGAGGGTCTTTCTGCAGGTACTGGAGATATTGTGTTTTGGTCCTGGTTTAGAATTGTACTGATTTTTGTCTTTTGTTTCTTTTGTTTTACGTTATTTGAGATCCGCTACTCACAGAAGAAACTACCTCGGACTGGTACAAACTGATACCGTGAGAAACATGGCGGATCTACTCAACCTTGTAATTTTGAGTCGCTTGTTTTGCGCATGTTCTCTGACGTCAGACGCCACAGGACACCTAACCTAATACTTCAAACAATATGTACAAGTACTGCGCTCCTACCGACATCTGGTTCGTCTTCTTCTTTAGGCGACGGCACGGCTTTCTCCAGAGAAGCTAAAGATTCCACGACCAGAGGAGCTTCACGGAACTTTAACAACTGCGTGGCCTGAAACGAAACAAATAATGTGCCTTACTGACAAAGAGAGGGAAAGGGAATTCACTAAAGTTGCAGTCAGCAGATGTTTCCTATACTGACAACAGAGACATGTACTCTTCGCAAGAGTTGAGTCGACACTGACTGTGATACCGTAGAATTCCGAAATACCAACTCCAAGAAAGTATTGTTAAGATAAGGTTTTTTCTAGTAGTTGCCGACTGTAACTATACCCCCCCCCCCCCGACTGTAATAGCCCCCGAAAGTAACGTACCCCGGATGAAAGACATATCCCAACCGACAATACATGTGTATGTTGTGGTTCAATTTTTATTTCCTTTGTTTTTGTGTATGGTAATGTATGATAATGAGTTAAAAACAAAGGAAAATAAGAATTGAACCAAGGATAAAATTGAACCACAACATATATACCTCATTCAATAAAGGTTGCTTTGGCAATATTCATTGGCAATTGGTCATTGGCAATTGGGCACTGGGCATTTGGGCATACGGAACACAATGCAATGCTTTGCTTGAATGACCGCCAAACAATAGCTTACCAATGCGCAATTGCCCAATGCCCAAAGCAACCTTTATTGAGTTAGGTATATATGGTTTTAGTGTTAATCGCGGTAGTACCTGCGATGAGAAGTTCTGTGAGCCGGTTTCTTGTCTTAAATACTCATATTTTACTCCCTTGTCTTAAATAACTGGCATGTTTTAGTTTCTTGTTTTCAATTTCTCATGCATTTTAGCTGTCCAAAATTAACCGCTGCCCGAAAGTTGCCGCACCTTAGACAGGCTCATTCCGGAAGCAATGGGGCCAGTTAGTTTCGGAATTCTACGGTATCATGTGATTTGTTTACCTTATCTGAAAGGCGTGACATGGTTTCCATGAGATTGGTGACATTCCCTGATTTGATGGCCCTAGAAGAGTAACGATGATAGTAGCCGAGTTTAATATGAAACCGCTAATGGTAGTATAGGGGCAGTGGCGCTTGAATGGTCGCAGTTGTAGTGGTTCAGTGGTAAGTTTGTAGTCTCATCACCAGCTTACGTTTTCCTAGAGTAATTCGCCAATAAAATCGTTTACCCTTCATCACTTTGTTTTATTATTTCTTTTAATAGAAACACAATAACGAAAATTTTGACATGCTTATTAAAAATGACTTACTTTTTTACGTTTTCACAATGCTGGCTCAATTGCGTCTTGAATTTTTCCAAGTTTACTGCAAGAACAAAGGGGGGAAAAGACGTTCTTCAATATTTTATTCCTTTTTCTTTTTCTTTCAGTGGCATTCATTTTCACTGCAAAAGGTAAGGTAAAGTCGCACACGAGCCTAGGAGGCCCACACGGCCGGAGCTTATCCCGGTTTCTGTAGCATGAAGCAACTGAGAGTATTGCTACTCCCCCCTAGTTAGGATGCTAGTCCATCGTAGGGTTACCCCCAGAAGTATGTCGCCGGTACCCCCGCCGATAAAGTTTCTTGTCTAAGGAGACAACACAATGGCAGGGACTGGGCCTCGAACCACCGACCTTTAGATCTGAAGTCCAACGCGCTAACCACTACACCACCGCGGCCCCACTTGTCACTGCAAACTCTACCAGTAAATGAAGTTATCACTGCAGTTAAAGGCTGGGCCAAACAAGAACGAGAGTCGCCTAGAGTTGAAGGATGAGAGTTGAACGACAGTTTCTCCAACTCTCGGTGACTATCGATAGCAGCGGCCAAACGAAGACGAGAGCTTTCCGGGAGTTTAACGTGTGATTTCACCGCGTAACAATTTTTAAACCTAGGAGCTAATGTCACGCGAGTCGTTTTCCGCGATCCAACATACAAGTCATTGAGCTTGAGATGAAACTAAAATGTCATCATTATTCCACTTTTTCCGTGCGGTTTTGGTTTCTTTGGTTATTGGTGTCAGAGGCCATTTTGTTAAAATGACGAGAATGGACGGTGACCGGTTACGTCCGGCTTTTTGAGCCCACTGAACAAAATACGGCAACTGCTGACCGCAAAACTCTCATGCAACTCTCTTGTCTAGGCCAAACATGAAAAATTTAAACAAGTTCGAATTCGATGAGAGTGGGCGAGAGTAAGCGAGAGTCGCCGAGAGCGCATGAGAGTTTGAGGCCAAACGAGAGCGAGAGTTTGAACTCTCGTCAACTCTCGCTCCCGTTTGCCCACGCCTTAATGAAGTAAATTATGAAAGTCCCTCGAGAAGATGCACAAGTCACTCGTCGGAAGACGACGAGTGACTTGGCGGGAATTCCTACACGGCCGCCTGCCGGTCGCAGACATAGTAGTTCTCAAGTCACCTCCGCCATGGGTATTCCGTTTTAAGAAGGAGCGTTCTTTACGAAATTGAAATTCAGTGTATTCTGTTATTCCTAAACCGGAATATCTAAGAATAGTCAGAATAGTCCCAAAAGAATGCACCCTAAAATACCTTATTTCCATTCACCCACCTCTCAACTGTCTGACCACAGGTGCTTTGTTCTCACTCTCACCACCACTGAAAAAAGAAATGAAAATAAAAGAAATGTACCGGAATTTTAGTCTTTGATACAAATAAATCAATGCTGTAAAAATTCCCAATTTGCCAGACTTCTCTTCCAAATGTCAATTCTCCCTGACTCAGAACACAGTTCCCTGACTTCTCCCTGATCCTGACCGTTTCCTGAACTGTGGCCACCCTACGTTTTACCAAGTCTTTTAACATTGTTGAATGTTGAAACAATGTTAAAAACGTTTTGAAAGCGTGTTGAAATAAATTTAAGTGGGTTTAAATTTTGCTTCAACATCGCTTTAACAGTTTGACATGTTTCAGTAATGTTTAGCAAAACCTGAGGCAAACACTGAAACCGTTAACTCGCACCCTTGGCTGTCTTTCTCAAGCAAAAATACCGCAAAACTCTGTGGGGTTTTGCAGTGTCAGATTTCAAGACACGTTTCATTTTTTTTTCGCTGCCCACTTTTTGTACGCCTACCTTTGCTGTGCTTTTCTGAGCGCCATATATAGTCTCCTCAGTCCTCCCTGGCCAAACTTCAGTGTGTGAGCCGCTGGTGCGCCTACTGTCACTATATCATACAATGTCCCTGCTGCAAATAGAAACATTCCGTTCAGTAAGTAGGCATGGGTTTCTTGAAAGCCCAGATACTTATTTTAAGTGCGAGCAAGGCTTTTAGATATGTTCATACCTCCTTCACTGTCTTGCATCACCTTCATTCGCTGAATGTGCAGATTAATTGGAACAAATGCCAGTTTCTTGTCATTTCTAAGTCTGGCAGGCTTGAAACATGTTCCTGTAACAGGAGCAATTAGACTAATTAAATTCACTGACTACCTTAGTACACTCTTTTTTCTTTATAAGAACCATTTTTATAAGAACATTGAGGCTGAGATTTGCCCCTGAGAAAATGTATGGGCTAAAATAAGAACATCCTCAGGCTCAGCCAACTTTTACGCGTTCTTATTAAAAAAAAGAGTGTATAGGAAATTAACGCTTGTGTTAATCAAGGCATTTGAAATAAACGCGAATTGAAGGGAAAATCACTCCCAAGTGAAGGAAATTAACGTGAAAGAGGGGGCAAAATTTCAAAATAAGGGAAATTAACACGATTAACACAAAGAAACAGTTTGTGGTTACAACTGGAATTTAAAAATCCGAGCAAAACAGATCTACCGGTTTTTGAGGCAGTTTCTTTAAAGATTGCAATGTGCGTTTAATTCTGCTTTAATGTGGGAAACTATTGTTTCCTAGGTCTCAAGAATATCTAAACTCGATCCAGAATGTGGGATTAAATGATGGAAATCAAGGTCGCTGAAATTAACGCTTCACTATAACAACGCGGAAATTAACGCTCGCAAAAATTAATGCGACTTAAATTAACGCGAATTTTAGCGTTAACCTCCTGTAATAAGATATCTGCTTTGATGTCGGTCTTGCCAACCGAGTGTTTATTTGTCTGGCTGTCTGTCTGAATGAGTGGCTGGCTGACTGACTGAGTGGTGACAGACAGACAGTCTGACTGACTAACTGGCTGCCTGACTGACTGGCTGAGTGGAATGACAGACAGACAGACAGACAGACAGACCAACTAACTGGCTGACTGACTGACTGACTGAGTGGCACTGACTGACAGACAGAGAGACAGACAGACAGACAGACAGACTGACTGACTGACTGACGGACTGACTGACTGACTGACTGACTGACTGACTGACTGACTGACTGACTGACTGACTGACTGACTGACAAAAAAATATAGAACAAACATTCATTTTTCAAATCGGCTCACTTAATCCCTATGATATCAACGAACGCTTTTCATTCAACTACAGTAATTATTTCTTGTTTTTCACGTTGCTACGTTTCTAATGGCATAGCTCTGGACACTGTTCTCCATACAATCCAAGCGCAACCCACAATTTCCTTGATTCGCTCTGACGAAAGGCTAACGCTCGAAACATCAGCTTTCAATTTCTCTCCGGTGGCCAATTTAATTTATCAACTCAGTTGATAAATCCAAAGTTTTGTGTTTCACTTCCCCAGTGACACAGCTAGCACCACAGTTTCTTTAGAAACTAGCCCCCTTAACTGACTGACTGTCTGACTGACTGACTGTCTGACTGACTGTCGAACTGACTCTTTTAGACCATAATTTCTTCATTAAGATATTTTCAAATAATTGTACTTACAGACCTTGTAAAGGAGCAAGTTCTTGTAGGTTGCCTTTGTAAGCACAGATGAGTTTGAAGTGATTGTCAAGAATCTCTTGTCGTGCATTCTCCCAATTTGGGTTTAACTAAAAAAAGGAACAAGAAAAGTAGTCATTTAAAAATGTTGAGTTCTATCAGTCAGTTACATTCGATTTCTTTGGCGTGTGCGGACAAAATTTCGTTTGCAATACCCCCTCTTTGCAACTTGCCAAATTTATTGCAGCATGTAACCAGCACCCTGCAACTTGTCTCATCATCATTGCATTGCAAATTGCAGAAAACAATTGCCAATTGCCCCCCCCCCCTTGAAACTGCACCTTTACATCCGATTTCATTGCTTCTCTTGCTCAATTCACATGCTGACTGCAAATCATACGCACCATGGAATCAGTTCTGAAAAATCCGGATTTGAACCCAGCATCGCATTAGCATAAATATAAATTCTAGTTATTGGGTAGAAAACTAACATTTTCTCTTAATTTTGAATACACAACACAGAGAAAGGGCATGAACTAATACTTAGTATCTGCTCCCATAATTCTCAGAAAATCAACTTTTTGGTGCGTGACAAATATTCACCTCCACTTTTGTGAATGACGGTTAATCAAGATCCCCCACTGGTCAGGGCTGTAGCCAGTATGAGGCAAACCGAGGCACTTGCCTCAGTCGTTTTTTTTTTCGTTTTCTCAGTCATTTTTTTCGTTTAACACCCTAAATACATAGGAAGAGAATTTAATCATGGACATTGCCTCAGTCATAATTTTAACCATGGACATTGCCTCAGTCATAACTTTAACCATGGACATTGCCTCAGTCATAATTTTAACCACGGACATTGCCTCAGTCATAACTTTTTTCTGGCTACGGCCCTGCTGGTAGTAAGTAATTTAAATCAGTCACACTAAACAATATCATCAACAATGTCCCAAAATGGATTCTCACATCTCCCAGGTGATGTAGCTCCAGTATCTTCTGTTGTTCTTCAGCAATGTACATTTTTCTGAGAAGAAAAAGAAATCGCATTATGATACTAACAGAGAAGGAACTTCAAAGAAGAACTGAACTAAAAATAAGCACTTACAACAGTTGCATTGGAATTTTAAAAGTTACGACGCTTTCTCCCATAAGTTCAACCACTTTGAGGACAACACCTCTGGTCCTGAATAAAAAAAAAACAAACAAACAAACAAAGATTCAGCACTAAACTCCGTTTTCTTAAGTATAAGCAAACTAGAACAAACTCCCTACCTCCCCTCCCCTATCCCAACATCCACACTCTGGATAAACCTCTATAAAATCTACATAGAAGTAATCTTTGAATATTGTCCTTCGGTAGCATTTTCCAAATAATAATATATAAGTTCAAATGAGGCCTACCACTGCAGTAACAATAAAAATCTGAAATCCAAGCTTTTGCCAATCAACGACATCATAAGGGATAAGAAAAATATTCTGCGTAGGCTTATATACAAATGTAAAGTAAGATGTGTAAAAAGCGCAAGAATGCGGCGAGTATATAAAATGTATAAAACAACAGGTACAAATATGAATAAGAAACGAATAAAATCGTCTAATGAGCGAGTGTCATTGTACAAAGGGTCTATCCAGATACGTTAAAATAGTCACTAGAACAAAAGGTCTGCGAATTCGCAGACATAACAGACCTCCTCACAGTTACGCTAAACAACATGTACTTCTCCTTCAATGGTCAAGTTTTCCGCCAAAAAGAAGGCCTACCTATAGGTTCTAGCATCTCAGGCATTCTAGCCATCCTATTCATGGACAAACTAGAGACCATCGCCCTCTCCTCACACCTATCAATAAGCCCCTATAGAAGATATGTTGACGACACTTATCTCCAAACTACCGGTGAAGAAATGGCAGACCGATTCTACCATACAATGAACAGCCAACACCCCAAATTGAAGTTTGAAATTGAGAAACCGGAAACAACACCCAGTGGCCTCTCACTGTCGACGTCACTACTCGATTTCAAAGTCACCATCTCCAAAGACGGCAAAAACTCCTTCGAGTTTAAAAAAAAACCAGCCAAGAAACCACTGTTCGTACACACCAATCAGCCATACCCAAGAAATCAAAGATCAACTTCATTCGCAATGAGCGGAAATGTATCGAGTAGACGCTCCACACAAACGACATCCATAAAGCGCCAAAACATGTTTGACGACATCCTCCGCTTGAACGGATATCCGGGGGACAGTATAGACCAAACAAAGCACCCCCAGAGCCATCAAAGAAACTCTCGACCTCCCAACGTGGATTGGTCATACTTCAAGATTCCATATATTTCTGAACGTCTAAACCACAAGATGTCTAACATTTTCCGGAAAGACGGCATACCAGTACGTGTCGCGCACAGATCATACACCCTCAGACGAGCTCTCTCCCGCAACACCACGGAGCGAACATGTACCAGGGACAACTACCCCACCTCAAACACAAAATTGTGCTTACTAAGGAACGCCGTTTACCAAATCACATGTAACAATTGCAATCAACACTTCATCGGGAGCACTACACGTTTCATCCACGATCGTGTAAGAGAACTTCTCAACGGTGAAAACCTCTCCGTAAAGAAACACATCTCCACATGCCAAAACAAAGACTACAAAGGCATTGAAATCAAGACCATTGTACTAGAAAACGACCCCGTAAATCTACGCCTATCTGAAGCATTTTAAGGAGGCTCGCAACAGTTTTTTTGGCCTTGGAGTGTATCTTTTGAAGTCAAAATTTCGCATAGAAGGTAAACTTCGATTACCTTAATACTACACCACCTTTTCAACATATGTTCAAAGATTAATTTCTCGCTGGTCTCCTAGCAACAGCTACCACCATAGCAACGGTAATGGACAACCCCTCATTTTAAATAATGTCGACTGTCTCGAAAACTAGTCAGACACTTTATGACGAAACTTGAACTATTTGAACTACTCAACCTACACAACTTAAGAAGGCTGAATCTCGGTCAAGTTTCAGTCGTTATTAACTTTCAACGAGCAACAGTTTTATTCTGTTTTTCCTGGTCTATTTCACGGTTATTCACATGCAATGAATATTTATACACGCTGCGCTTGTGTCCTCTCGTGCATTTATAATTCCTTCTCATGATAATAAAAAAATTTTCGTCTTCTGAGCTTCTTCCTGGAGACTCTTTTCCATTATTCTTTAAATACTGACTGACGTTTTAGCATTTTTAATTACGGATTTAATTACACTGGGGCCGAAAAATGAAGAGAAACAAGCTCAGAAGACGAATATATCTATATATTTTTTATTATGAGAAGGAATTATAAGCGCACGAGAGGACACAAGCGCAGCGTGTATAAATATTAATTGCACGTGAATAACCGTGAAATAGACCAGGAAAAACAAAATAAAACTGTTGCTCGTTGAAAGTTAATGACGACTGAAACTTGATCGAGATTCAGCCTTCTTATCTAATAACAGAAATGTTTATTCAGCCTAAAACTCACTGGAACATCAAAAGGAATTATTATTCTAACGGCAATCCATTTAAGAGAAAAATCTGTAAGGGCAGTTTAGAAATATTTCTATTTATGCAAATTACGAACTTTTTGGCTGATTTGTGCTACATTTTAGCAGTTTTTAAATATAAATATCTTAAAATCGCAGTCACCTAGAAGGCTCAATGTACATTAAGAATGTTTTGATATCATAAAAGATCCTTCAACTGAAAAGAGAAAGTGTTAAGTTTTATCTTTCTTGAAATATTGGAGAAAATTGCAAGAATGACCATTTCAGCCCGTAAAAAATGAATCATGATTTACATGAAAACGCTCTTACAGATTTTTCCCTAATTTCGCATACAAGTTGTGTAGGTTGAGTAGTTCAAATAGTTCAAGTTTCGTCACAAAGTGTCTGACTAGTTTTCGAGATATTCGACATTGTTTAAAATGAGGGGTTGTCCATTACCGTTGCTATGGTGACAGCTGTTGCTAGGAAACCAGTGAGAAAATAAACTTTGATCATATGTTAAAAAGATGGTGTAGTATCAAGGAAATCGAAGTTTACCTTCTATGCGAAATTTTGACTTCAAAAGATACACCCCAAGGCCCAAAAAACTGTTGCGAGCCTCCTTAAATAAGGAAATACAACCTATCTGCCGAGAGGAATGCAGCGAATTGGCAGACCTTTTGTTCTAGTGACTACTTTAACATATCTGGATACACCCTTTGTACAATGACACTGGCTCATTAGACGATTTTATTCGTTTCTTATTCATATTTGTACCTATTGTTTTATACATTTTACATACTTGCCGCATTCTTACGCTTTTTACACATCTTACTTTACATTTGTATATAAGCCTACGCGGAATATTTTTCTTATCCCTGATGATGTTAATTTTTACAGTAGTGTTAAGCCTCATTTGAACTTCTATAATGTATTATTATCACCTAGAAGTATTTCTTGCTAAAACTTTTAAGCACTACCTAACAGAGAAATTTAATTTACTAACGTGGTTGGGAATCGGTAACTTCTCTTCAGAAGGTGTTCCACCATCATCATAGATCTAAAGAGACAAATAGTTTTCTAATTAATTTGTGGCTATTTGTAGCAACATTTCCTACCAAAAAAGCAAAAATTTATAACTGATTTACACTTTTACCTCCCACTGTTCCTTCTTTCCTTCTCTCTCTAAAACAACAAACACATTTAAGTTATTCGGCATTCAGGAAAAAAGGGCAAGATGCACTTTGTCCCTAAACAGATGTGGCAAGAGTTTAACATAGTTACCGTGCGAAGAAGCAACCAGATATTGCTACTCACCCCTGGGGCCCGTTTCTCGAAAGCCCCGGTATTTTACGGGCCTGGGGCCCGTTTCTCGAAAGTCCCGCTATTTTTCGGGTCTGGGGCTCGTTTCTCGAAAGTCCCGGTATTTTTTAGGCCTGGGGCCCGTTTCTCGAAAGCACCGGTAACTTTTCTGGCCCGGAGCTATATTTTAAAATCAAAATTTATGGTACGTTGGCGTAGCTTTTAGCCCGCATATCAGCCAGACTTGTTTTATCAACTTAGAATTCTATTGCTCAGCTTTTAAAACCAACAAAATTTGAGTCTTTAATGTAAACATCCTGTCTTAAAACAGGTTTCCGGGTCCGAAAAGTTATCGGGACTTTCGAGAAACGGGCCCCTGGAGCTATAGAATGGTGCTGTAACTTTTAGCCCGCAAACCAGCGCGACTTGTTTCGTCAACTTAGAATTTTACTTCTTAGCTTTAAAAACCAGCAAAATTTGAATATTTAAGGTATATTTTACGCACATAAAATAGCTTTCTGGGCCCAAAAAGTTATCGGGACTTTCGAGAAACGGGCCCCTGGACAGAATGCTAATCAAGACCAAATGGGTCCTTTTCTAGAAGGACACTCTATGCCTACGATCACAGCTATTCCACACCATTTCTTTTTTGTTGGACAATGCAGCCATCACAAGTTGTCAAAAAAGTTGAAAGCCTGCACTAGCCAGTGAGATACAACAAAGGTCATTTTGAAAGCCCTGTTCTCCGAAGACAATTTCAGAGACACACAGGGTGTCAAAGAGAAAGAACGTGGCTGAAACTACAGAGAAACTACAGAAGACCTTGTCATTGCCAAACAGTGCGGATAAGTGTAGTAGATTCAGTTATGTACTAATGCTGTTGCAAATACACTGTACGTTCTACACGTAGACACAATGAAATGATTAACGATGTCCGACCACCACGACTGTACTTTTCTGGGTGGATGGTGGATTTAAACTTAATGACTATTAAAATTTCCCAGTGGTAATAATGAGTACTGGGAAATTTTAATTAGAATTATTGTAACAAGTACATAATTTAGTAATTTCCGACCAACTTACTAAATTCGCTAAATTTAGCAGTTTCTAGAAATAGTAGCCTTGGGTACTTTGAGTTTGATTTCGTGGATTGACACAAGTGTACCAACCTCTAAATTTTGGGAAACGCGATGTGAGGATCCACGGCTGTCCACCTGGAAAAAGTGTCAAACAAATTGTGACAAGAAAAGTGACACGACTTGTACTTCTACATAGCTAATTTTGCCTTTAATTCTTGTTTACTCTGCAATGATGCACTTGTGAAAAAAAGGACCCTAAAAATCGGAGGACAGTTTCTAGACCAAAATTCTGAGAATGGCACCAGACATCAGCTGGAAAGACCATAATAGCACTGTGAAAACCATCCCAGGGTCACTTACAAGGTCACAGCCTGACATCTTTGCCCTGCTGATCACTAGTACCATCATCCAGAGCTGCAAGAATATCAAGCATGGGGCAGGATTCATAAAGCTGTCTTAAGTTAAGACGAACCTTCAGTATAGTTTCTTAACAATAGGCTTTGGTTCTCCAACAATGCATGGGACATGTCTTATCTTAGGAGGGCTTTGTGAATCTAGCTCCTGATCTGGAACAAAAGTGTCACCACCAAACTAAAGCTCACCTGCAAACATGTACATTTTACAAAACGCAGGCATGTCTAAAGGTATGGAAATTGATGCCAAGCAAATTTCTCAACCTCTCACTTCTATGGCTTAGCTAAAACCCACATAGCTGAAGACAGCCCAGCCCCCAACTGTACCTTCCATCCGAGAACGGTGACAGTTCCACAGGCATCTGGAGAATCAAGGGAGCTGTAACAACAGACATCAGTCAATGAATGATCACATTTAGAGAGGTTACTGTGGGATCCCAGTGCAAGTGCAGTTCATCACTAAAACAGAAATTGGTTACCCTGTGTTGGAAGTCAGCCAATTTAGTTGCTGTACATGTAAGAACCACACCATGGAGAGTCGTACAATACTAGGCTGATCATACCTTTCTTACTGAATGTTTTAATTCCAGCATTCCCTTAGTCATAAACCAAATTTTATGGGCTAATAAAGTCATATCTTGTTTTAAAATACACAGTAGCCAGAATAAAACAGGTTTTCATTGGTCTGGAGTTTGTGATTAAAGTACAGATGGGTGAATGACATAATGAGCCGAAAAGTCATGAGGAGATACTTCTTTGTTCCTGCTACATTTTGACAATATCTGTCAGCGTTCCAGATAAGAGAGGGGTCTTGGGTCAAAACCCTGACAAAGCTGGTAACATTACCTGACAAAATAAATGGACAACTTAAGAAGATTTGAAGAGATCCACATCTATTGACCCCTCAAAATTCTTTGTGGACCCTCTGCCTTTATAAGTAATCTGGAACACTGATCTGTGCATTATCAGAGTGCACACGTATAGTTAAATGGAATCTATTTGTTAAATAGCTCACCCAGGTTGACTCACGCAAACACCCCCAGGGACTGGGAGCAACAAGAGGTGGCTGTATTTACAGGCTATCCAAGATATGGACATTTCAATTTTTGGCTACATTGCACAGGACTGTCCACAAGTTACAAATAATGCTACGTTCCACAGTCACAATACATACGTCAGAGTTAAGAGCAACTTCAGATCTGCTGCTGTCAGAATGTCTCCCATGGTGCACATTGCTTGTCCTAATAGTGACATCTGTAAGAATAAAGCAGATTGTTTGAGTGTTCTAAAATGAAATGAACCGACAAAGAAGAACATCCTTTAGTTAAGGTGGCTCGATCGAGTTTTTGAGTGACGACACCTTTTAACTTTGAGCAATTAGCGTACTACAGTTAACAACCCAATAGAAAATCGATCGTTACTGCTGACCTAGAGAAAGACGAAAGTTTTAAATGAGGTAAGTTTCATCGAAATCGGAGTTACCATAGCAACGTAATGGTGTCATCCCACATTTTGCATGAGAGCCAATTACTTGTCACCAAGAGATAATTCTGGAAAGCGCTCGACTGGATCTTCGACCTGACATATTTGTATTCATGTCTGCAAAATTTGAAGAATTTCTATGAGAGCGTTTTCGAGAAATTTTCGGTTGAAGTTTAAAGGTGTTAAAAAACAACAAAACAAAACAATTTTGATCTGTTATTGAAAAGTATGCCCTCAAAGGCTTGATGAAATAACATTTTGGTTTTAAATGAATGTTATAGCACCTAATTACTTTGTGTGAAAATTTCAGGAAAATCGTTTCATTTGATTTTTAGAAACGTTGGCTTGAATATGAACTTGTTTAGTGTGTTACTGGGCTTTTTTATAAAAAATTGACTCTACACTTATTAAAATGGTTATGAATTAAAAAGCGGTCGATGAATTTTTTTATATCTTTGTCCTCAAGGAGAATAATCAATATTCAATACAATCCCAGCGTTTCAAATTCATTGAAACGTTATAAAGCTGTCAATTTTGAGCCAAAACTCAGGAAAATATTGGACTGATTTTCCTGCCAGTGGCTTGTTGCTCTCATTATGCATCTCCATTGTTTTGAATCGGCGTGCAATTGTAAATTTCAGTACATCATGAATTCATATAACGCTTGATTGCTTTCCGAAGATGTTCTGAAAACGTGCTGAGACTGGGATAAGATTGGGAGAGACCCACGTCTACTGACCTGTTTAAATTTTTCGTTGACTCCTTGCCATAAAAATTTATCTGGAACACTGACTGAGCACAGCAGCTTTCCGTTTGTGCTCACTGCTAACCGAAGTTTGCGCTTAC
Source organism: Siderastrea radians (assembly GCA_964017195.1). Classification (NCBI taxonomy): domain Eukaryota; kingdom Metazoa; phylum Cnidaria; class Anthozoa; order Scleractinia; family Rhizangiidae; genus Siderastrea; species Siderastrea radians. Next base: position 7,698,976 of record OZ024894.1, on the reverse strand, counting down.
TGCTAACCTTGAGGTTTGCACTCACTGCTGTCAGTCTGTCCATTGTTATTGTAATGCTGACCTGGTACATTAGCACGTTTTTCCGGAACATCTTTTGGAAAGCAATCAAGCGTTATATGAACTCATGATGGAGATGCATAATAAGAGCAACAAGCCACTGGCGTAAAATTCAGTCCAATAATTTCCTGAGTTTAGGCTTTAAATTGATAGCCTTACAACGTTTCAATGAGTTTGAGACTCGGGGATTGCATTGAATATTGATTATTCTCCTTGAAACCAAAGTTTTAAAAAAACTCATCTACCGTTTTTTAATTCATAATCATTTTAATAAGTGTAGGGTCGATTTTTGATTAAAAAACCGGTAACACACTAAACCAGTTCATATTCAAGCCAACGTTTCTAAAAATCAAAACGATTTCCCCGAAATTTAACACAAAGTAAATAAATGACATAACATTCATTTTAAACCAAAATGTTGTTTCATCAAGTCGCTGTGGACATACTTTTCAATAACAGATCAAAACTATTTTGTTTTTGTTGTTTTTCAACAACTTAAAACTTCAACCAAAAATTTCTCGAAAACTCTCTCATAGAAATTCTTCAAATTTTGTAGACGTGAAGACAAATATGTCAGGTCGAAGATCCAGTCGAGTGCTTCCCAGAATTATCTCTTGGTGACAAGTAAAAAGCTCTCATGTAAAATGGGGGCTGACGTCATTACGTTGCTATGGTAACTCCAATTTCGATTAAACTTACCTCATTTAAAACTTTCATCTTTCTCTAGGTCAGTAGTAATGATCGATTTTCTATTGGGTTGTTCACTGTGGTACACTAGTTGCTCGAAGTTGAGAGGTATCGTCACTCAAAAACTCGATCAAGCCACCTTAACCACCATGATTTTCTCCATTTCTGAACACCGTGTTCACTTATTCTAACTAGTACCTCTTCTTTCTCTCTGTCTCTAACATCAAACACAGCCAACTTCAAGCGCGTCATTTCATTTACAGATCCTTCAGGGAACACCACTGTTGTCAGGAAATAAGGATCACAACTTTGCTGAAAATCCGCAAAACAAGACAGCATTAAAAGTTATAATGAGTAATGTTATTAGTAATGATAACATGTTTAAATATCACAAATTACATGCAGATATTGACGTGTTCATACCATTCCACTAAACGGCAAGTGCGAACATTGCATAGTCCATTTACTATCTCAATGCAGCCATTAAAGCCACAAATGAATGTAAATAGGCCACTTACAAGAAGTACAAATGTCATTTGGTTAGTGTTCCAGCCAGACATTTAATATGTGGTTTTGCAAGCAAAATATGCAGACCTTGATGAGTAAACATGGGCTTAACATTACCCCCCCCCCTTCCCCCACCAAATGCCTTTCTTGATGAGATGTTTTCTCATGAAGAACAAACACGAGTCCATATCTCCAAGCACATCTAAGTCCTCAAAATATATCCACTGCCCAGTGCAAAACAGAATATTTCGTTCATAATTTTTTCATACACAACTCACCTCTATGATTTCAGTTTGAGCATGCTTACTCCATGATGTTGACGGAGGTGTCATTGTTCTTATCTCAACAAAAGCATTAGGTAATTGCCCCTCCTCTGGGCTGATCAACTTATGACAAGCTGAAAATAAGCAAATTAAGACGGATTCCGCTCAACGTTCGAGCAATAAGTGCAAAAAATATTTACCAAAAAACTACTCATAGCACGGTAACATTTTAAACGCTATTTGAAACATCTCACTCTAGTTCACTTGCCCAAGTGACCCCGCGATGAAATTCTCAAGCATTCTCAAGAAAATTAATTTCAAATCTCGTAAAAGTATGCTAAAAACGGGCGCCATTTTGTTTTGAACTGACATGAAGCATCTTTTTAATTGAAATATTGATAACTTCAAATCCAATTTTCTCTCGCGGGGTCAGCTTAGGAGCAAAAGTAACGATAAATTCTTCTTATCTGTTCTCAAAATGTGACAGTGCTGCAAGTATTTTTTTGGTAACTTAATTTTTGCACTTACTGCTCGAACGTTGAGCGGAAATCGTCTTAACTATTTGTTATGCAGCAAGACAAGACTTAGTACAATACACATATGAAGTATCCACTAGGTTCCATTCTGAGCATCAAAAAGCTTGTTTATATTTAGCCCCTTTAGGACATGTAGTATGAATTTTAATGTAATATTTAAGCTGTTGGAGCTCAAAAGATCAATTCTTGAAACTTACAATGCTTTTAATGTAGTATTACTTATACACAGGGGTGAGACAACTTGTGCAGCTCTCTATACAACAAGGCGCAGAACATGATCGTGAATTGGTTATTCACAAGTTCATGTTCAATGAGATTGAGTGGAATAATTGTTTTATTAAATAAACAGCCTACAGATCATTAGAAATATTATTAATTAATAAAAATAATATCTAGTTACCCAAGTGAACTTTTCTACTAAAAGGAGCACATTTTCTTCATCTTTTTCTAGCAACACCCCTGTAAGCAGGAGATGAGTTAACCCTGTAAGACCCAATAGTGACAAGCATCTTATTTCTCCTCACAACATCACTACTTGATCAAACATACAGGTCACGAGAATAAAGGAAATGATCACCAGACATGAAATGTCTTGATGTTTAATCAAATTATCTCAACTAGTAACATAAGAAATACATAGAGAACGGTGAGGAGAATATGCATTTGGATATTGGGGCTTGAAGGGTTTAAAAGCATGTACACTGTAAATAAGGAGCCAGTTTGGGCAAGTATCTGCTCACATCCAGGAGCCGTGTGTATAACACAAATTACCCTAAGGCTTGTGGTTTGATCTCCTATCTGTTCACTCACAGCACATAAAACACACACATCACAGTCCAACCAAGGTGTTCACTCCTTTCTGATTTACACAACAACTCACCAATACACATTTCCAAGAATGGAGTTTCGTCGGCATCTGCCACACTAGTGGAAGAGTACTGACCTATACCAGGCTTCAGAGGCTGGGACAAATAACAAGTTATTAATTTTTAGTAATATAAAAAAGTGGAACAAATTGCTGACGGAATAAATAATTGTATACCTCCTTATTACAGGAAATTTTCACGGCATCAAATTTGCTGCAATCACGGAAGTACCTTAAATGTATGCAAATGTAATAAGAAATTTGTGCATGGTAGTGTGAAAAAGTTGTCGCAAAATTTCCTGTGAAAACATGAAAAGAACATGAAAACAACATGAAAAGAGACTGTTATCAGAGACTAAATATCTCTGATCATTGCAATGGCAAACTAACCAGGAAAAATTGATCAGCTTGAAGTTTTCTTAATAATCTCAAAATTGTATTAGATATGTAGCTTGGAACTGATCTGCACTAAGGTGTATAATTATCAATTTCAGGTCAGCAGCCTTATTGTACACCATTATTCCACTTTCATGAACAGGGTTTTCAATAAGGGCTGGCAGCCGGTGAAACTCACGGGCTATTCCACATGAACTTGCCGCCTATTTGATTGAGAAATTACCTCATATTTTACGACTAACACGAGAAACATTCCCCACAAAACACGAGCCGTGGGTCAGCCAAGATTTATTCATGAAAACCAAAAGAATCTTGCCTGAATTCTGTGTAATTTCAGCGGCGATTTGTCTTTCCTGTTCTGTTCAAATACCCTAATACTTGCTCCAGAATGCAGGAAACCAGGGATCCATATTACCTTTTTTTCAAACTCGTCAGCTGGGCAAGTTTGTCAGAAAAGACACTTGCCCTGACAAAATTTTACTTGCCCATTCAGAAATTGCATAATAATTAAGATGCACTTAACAAAAAGTAAGTGGAAAGGTTGCATTTAATTTTCACTATGCTACTGCAGTAGCACCGCAGTAAGGCTCCCATCAACCACTTTCATTGTACAAATTCAACCACACAGACTTAAGGATGGTGCCTCCTTTTGTTACTGTGCATACGTTCCGCGCATCTTGGGATATTCGAGTTTCTTAAGGAATTTGCCCACTAATACGACAATATTTTTGCGCGGTTTAAGACTACATGGAAAAAGCAGTCTTAGCAAGGGCTATCACAATCCAAAAAGAAAATAATTTGGGGGTAACCATGCATCTTTCAGGGATAATTGAGCTTAAATTTGGAAAGAAATTGCCATACATTCTTTGTATTTAAAAGCCTTTTTAGAATTATCGTTGCTTAATTATCTCTGAGGAAGGTGTGGTTACCCACATTTTTCTTTTTGGATTCCAATAACCCTTGGTAAGATCTACTTTTTCCCCATAGTCATAACCTTTGCAAAAATATATCTATATTAGGAGACACTGTCCTTAAAAGATAGACCTACTTTGCACGTTGAACGTTCACTGTTTTCCATTTGATTTGCCGCGTTCTCTTTAAATTACGAGTACTTCTTGATCAAACTTTCAATTTGGCATTCTTCAACATCGCTGTCCATGTCACTTACATCCTCAACACCACTGTCATTCTCATCTAAATCCTCTCCCTTATCAACACATCCAAGTCTCCACCTGCAAGTCTACACGTATCTCTTCCTCTTGATCATCCACCATAACCATAGTTGGCATCAACAATGCGCCACAACACACGTGTGGCCAAAGAGTGAGAGTCTTTGTGTTTGCATATTGCTGCAGTACTTCAGCAGTCGAGAACAAAAAATTGAGACTGCAAACATTTCACTTCTGAGAGTACCACATAAGATGTCGCATGCACAACGAAACAAAGTTTACAGTACGGAATAACCGAATGGCTGGTGGACATTCAAAACACTGGTAAATTGCCTGGTGGGAAATTGAAGAAAAATTTTGCTCCTTAAAACTTACTTGTCCGCCGGACGAGTTTGTGATATTTGATACTTGTCCGTAGGACTTTTTAATCATCTCGGACGACCTGACGACTGGGAAACGCATTCTAAAAGGCCCAAAATTTCGAAATTTTATGGGGAAACATACCCCTATCCTCCCTCGAATCTCCTTTCTTCAGCACGAGTACAGTTGTTCATTTTCTGCCTACTCCCAAGATTTTGCCACCTACTCAGATTCCTATTGAAAACACTGCATGATCGAGTTTGAGTGCCATGTTGTTTGTCAGAATTGACCTCAACATGGGCTTATAAGTCAGAGAGCTCATTAAAGCAGGAAATCATCCCAGGACTATGCAAAGGATATCAGGTGATAAATAATGAGGTACGTAAGGTTGAGTTGGTGATATTCACCTCATATCCAACAAGTGCAAGTGAAATAATTGTTTTATTAAATTCAGTACTTGTTGCCTGAACTTTTTTGTTAATGGTGGAAGGGGGGGTGGGTGGGGGGGATGGGACATTTTTAAACGAAAAGTTTTGTCTTGGAGCAAAAACTTTTGACAGTTCTTGACATGGTATCTAATTTCCTCATTAAAAAATGGCAAGATTATTCACTGATAACTTGTATGTAGTGAACCAATTGAAGGGGTGCATGGGAAAAAGCCCTAAATGACTTCTGATAAACTGCTAAATTCTCCCTCCAAATTCCCTTTTATTTGCTTGACATTACATCAAGAGTCTCTTGGGACCTTATTCCACGCACCCCTTCAATTACAAAGCTGCAATTCAACAAGGAACACAGAGAATTTAATAATTAAAGATATTCATGATTTACCTCTTGAAGAGCTAAGGGGTGGAACTCTGGCAGAGGATCCTATAAGTTAACAGGGAATACAAGAGAATTATACAGCCAAAAAGGCAGACAAATTTTAAAAAACCAAGAATGTTCTACAAGAACAACAGCATTAGTAGATCAATGAAGGAAATCTAAAAAGCCATGACTACAAGTTTAAATATTTTGAGCTCCAGCAGAGTCCCATTAAAAATCCTACGGAAACACAACGCATGTGAAAACTAACTGTTTAAGATTAGCCTACGAGCAGTCTCTCTTTCTGCTCAGGGATAGTTGAGCAAAGTGAACAAGCGAGGGAGTGCGAATTGTTATGTGACGCACGCAAAAATCGCCTGCCGCTTTGATACGTGAGTGTAGCGAGCCGGAAAGAGAGACTACAGACTAAGCAGTGGTTGACCCTTCACGGCTGACTGATTTCGAAGTGTGCAATTTGCATCATCTTTCAAGCCAATTAAGCATGTCCAATGAAGTTCCTCCTCTCATCTTTCTGTCACTTCATCATGTCATCGCTAAACCGTGGGACATATTGCCGCAAAATATCAATTGTAAACACAAGGAGAAACTTGCTTTTGTTGGTGTTCACGTTTATCTGCCATGCCAGATGTAACACCGAAGAAAACTGTGGGAAGACATGTTTCCACTGTATGACACTTGTCTACAGCAACCATTGAAACGTGCAGTCTAGTGGCTGGTGATTTCAGCGCCTCCTGGAAGGACTTTGCTAAACAATCTTCTGCCAAACTGAATATTATTTTGAAGTTTCCTTCAGAAATATCTGTCAAGCATTCCTCATTGTCTACTTTCAAGTGAACAGAAGGTATGCCCAGGTCGTTCATTTCACTAACTTGCTCTTTGATTATGCTGTTCAACGGGCAAAATCACCAAAACACTCATTCTCTCCAACGTCTGTGACACGCAAAACACTTGGTAAATGAGGCTTTTTCCGAACCCAATCAGCAGAATAGCGACGACATCACGTCCCGCCAAAAGCGCTTCCACTGCTTGTTTTTGCTCTGGTTTCAGAGATCCTATTCAGGAAATTTGGCTAAACAAGCCTGCAACTTGTCAACCATGTCTGTAATCTGAAACTGCATCAATAATCTCACGAGTGTTGACAAGTCCCCAGGGATTGTTGACAGACATCCAAAAAAGAGCCAATGGGAATTTTGCGATACTAGAGCAACACATAATTCAACCGCTGTGGCTTAGTCTTTAGTCTCTCTTTCCAGCTCGCTACACTCACACATCAAAGCGGGAGGCGATTTGCGGCTCGCTACACTCGGCTTGACATGCACGTCATGTAACAATGCGGCAGGCTATTTTCGCGACCACTCGCTCGCTTGTTCGTTTTGCTCGACTATCCCTGAGCGGAAAAAGAGACTCCTCGTAGTCTAGTTTAAGATTATGCCTGACTCAAAATTAATGCTGACAAAAGGGAAGAACTTGGAAAAGTCATCCAAACTCTTCAAAACTAAAACTTAGATTCAAAATCGAACTGAAAGTCATAAATCCCTGAGTCATGAGAATCAAACAGTGATTTTAAAATCAATTATTTACCTTTCCAGTGATCTCCATCAGCTGTTTTCGCAGGCTTAAAAGTTTGTTCCTTAGACTTTCATAACTAGAAAATGGAGAAAAAAAAAATACTACATGACTTATGAAACAAAGAAATCTTGTTGCAACCACGGTTTGCAAGGAAACTTAACATTGCTAAGTTAAAGTAAAAGGTCATTGTTGCATACAACAACAACTTTCAAAAATGTTAATCAGTTCTTGTTCTGCTTTCTGCTAGTAGAGTACAAAACAATTTTAACTGACTAGTTTTCTAAGGAAATTGATTTGATGTTTCAAAATAAGCCCCCCCCCCTACCTCTAATAAGCAGCCCTTTCTAATAAGCCCCCGCCCAACCTCTCAGTTTAATACCGAGCCTTCTGGGAGAGCTCTTACATTTAATCTTATTTACTGTCAAAATAACAAGTGCATTCCACTCATTCTTTGAGTATGATTTTCATTGATCAGGAACAGATTGCAACATTGGAATCAAAATTCCACTTTTAAATTGAATATTCTAATGTCCCAACAAAAGCTTTAATCCAAATAAGGAATGTTGATTGGTTTATTATTGACAAGTAAATGTTCACGTGCAAAGTAGGCGACTGTTGGCGGCTTGACGCAACTGACCTGATTTGTGTTCGCTCAGCAAAATATTAATCGCAAGTACTTTTACACAAGAAGGAAAAGCAGTCTACTGTTATAAAACTCTGAAGAAGGATTTGTTAAAAGCAAGTGTGCTGTAATTGTATGAGAAATGTTCCTGAAAATTGAGAAAAATTCTCTATAAAAATTCTCTGTAAACTGACTGAAACCAACAGCCACCTTAATGGTTTCATATTTCGCGGTGAATGTCAGTAATAACCCAATCAACATTCATTACCTCAAATGAGGCTACCATTGGAAGATTTCAATCTTCAATTTAAAAGTGGAATTTGGATTCCAAAAATGCAATCCGTTCCCGATTAATGAACGTCATTCCTAAATAATAAGCGGAACGCACTGAGTATTTTGACTGTAGTTACCTTGCATTTCTGATTTTCTCCATCCATTCCTCTGTATCTTTAGTTGATTTTCCGCTTAAGTGGTATCTCTGAGTATCGTCTTCATCAAATACTATCAGCAAAAACATATTGAATTTAATTTAATTCTTTACTAACAGACAATTTAATATGAACTCTTAAGACACACAGCGTTCTAACATAGCTAACATAACAGATCATTTTAAACATGGACTACTCCATCAATATAACTTTCACATATAAGTTGTAACATATTGATCTAGCTGTGCCATTATGAAGGGTAAGGTTTTCAAGCAGCCTAGTCTGGGACAGGGTATAGAAATTAGCAAGGTTTGGTCCAGAATAGGGTATCATTCATTGGGAACTGATCAGTGGTATGAAGAATTTACATGCAGTCTATAATTAGGAATTGACACTAAGCAAGTCGTGAATTCTTCAAATTTAAGGCATTAAACACAGAACTACATTTCGTATATGATAAACAGTCTGTATACAGACATCACTTTCAGTTTCACTCCTCTAGTACTAAACACTTCATATACCTGTGAAAAAAATGCTGTATAAATTTCACTTCTACTACATCCACCACTTTTTAGTGGAGCTCCTGTATGGTTCAAAAAGGGCTTATTTTCTCAGTTACAATGAGCTCTTTTTTTGGAAGAGCTTTTGTTAGAACCACCTAAGTATCTAAAAATATTATGCAAAGACAGGACAATGTTGTTATTTACCAATTGTGAATCCATGCTTTTTTTGAGTTGATGAATCTTTTAACACTCTGCATCTCTCCAGGACAATTGCTCCCACTGGATCTGAGTTCTGCATTGGTACAGCGTACAACATTACGTGAAAAGTCATAAGAAAACCTGAATGCAACAACCCTGGTAGAAATCCTACACAGGATCCAACAGGATTTTCTAGGATCCTGTAGGTTCACACAGGATCCTACCCAGGATCCTAAATGGCACCATGTTTTATAGGATCCTACTCAGGATCCTGTAAAGTCTTTCAGGATCCTTCTATAGATTGTCTAGGATCCTGTTTAGGATCCTATTGGATCTTGTTTAGGATCCTGTAGGATCCTATATAGGATCTTAAACAGGATCCTAAAGGATCCTCAACAAGATCCTATAGGATCGTACAGAATGTCAGTAGGATCCTACAGGATCTAAGGTAGGATCTTATCAGGATCCTGTTAAGATCCTACAAGATCCTGTAAGGAGGACTATTAGGATCCTATTAAGATTCTGGGCAGAATTTCTACCAGGAAATCACCTTCTTAAACTCAGCGACACAGTTCATCATGTGCAAGCAAAGAAAATAAATGTAACAGTCTTTTAAGACTGTTCAAATAAAGTCCAGAAAAGTATCTAGTAATTAAAATTAGACACTTTTCTGGACTTCCCTTGAACTGCTGTTTTATTTCCTATGAACTTCACTTTCGTTGAGCTAAAACAAAAACAAAAAACAATAAAAGAGTATCTGCTCCTCTGTTATTTGCGCTTCAGTTTTGAGAAAAGGTAGCAGGATAATTTTTCGAAATTATGCTCTCATGTCAAATTATAAACTAACACAGAACAGTTTGTTAAACGATAACATCATAACTTCAAAACAACCAACTATAAAACTATTATTTGTCAGAAATGAAAAGGAATGAGTGCAGCTATGGCTAACAAACCTTGTCCTTGGTCTTAAAGTAAAACAACAAATTTCCTCTGAGACGAAACCATCTCTCTGTATAGACTAAAACAAAAAACAAGTTTAATATGTCCACATCAACATTGGCCACAAAATTAAACCTTTTAAGCCCTGAAATGAAAATGCATATTCTCCTTACTGTTCTCCATCCATTTCTTGTGGAACTAGTTCGGAGAATTTGTCTAATTATCAAGACATCTTAACCTTGATGATTTCTTCCTTTATTTTCATCACTTGAATGTTTGAATTACAGTGTAGGAGTTAGGATGAAAGAAGAAATTTAATTTTTGTTTAAAATTAAGTTCATTACCTGATAAAGCATCCCAAAAATAGCAATCCTGCCAGGTTCGGAACCAATCGATTGATTAGGAACAAAATAAATAGCTTCCAACACTCACACAACTTACAGAGTTTGTATGGTTAGGGGGACATGCTTTTCAAAATAGAGACATTTGTATGAGGTTTCCACCACATCTGAAAACTTGCAGTTCAGTGATGTGATGAGCCATTTCATTACTGCTACATTTTGTATTTGGTCCCAGGATCCTACTCATTTCAACAGTGATAAATTATTCCTTTGTATTAAGGTTTTCCTTATAGTAAGTTTACTTCTAATGTTCCACGATATATGTACCATGAGCTCGTAGGGGTAAAGAATGGTCAACCCAAGACTTTGTGAGATGCCGTTGACCCTTGTTTTAAAATTCAAGACCAAGACTTTACGTTTAAAATAATTTCCGAGCCCAAGAATCATACGTCAAATAATCCAAACCCGAGATCAGCTCAGTTTTGGTATACTAGTAGTAGGTTATAACAGGAAACACAAAGTTTAGCTTCCAGTGAACCTAATTGCCTGAGCTATCATCACCGAGACTTACAGAGGGGCAATTTTCAGATTCCAAGATACTTATAATTCTTATGAATTTGAGATTCTGCGACTCATATTTAAAAAGCTGAGATTTTGAGGCTTGGTCGAAAAAAGCTGAGATGCAAGCTAATTTTGGGGACTGCCCTATACCCTAGCTGTGTCCCTTGTTCTCCTATTTCACCGCTGGCCGATTTGCAAGAATCATCATTCTATGGCAGATAGAGAGATTTTGATACACTGACACATGTCAGGAAATCAGCTGACAGCACAATGAGTAACAATTAGGGAGAGAGAGAAAGCATCTCCACTTGCACTGTCCTACAGTTCTCTCATTTCACACTTTATGGCCTCATCCACTTTTTGGTTGCATTTTTCCTTCCACCTGATGTAGAAGTCTTCTGTTTACTTCTTACATCACCATTGTAAGCTCAATACATGTAGCTTCAACGTATTCAGCAATGGACAGGATTTCCAATTTAATTTTTAAGGTGGGGGGGGACAGGGGGGTTTGAACCTCCCACTTCCCGTCCCTTTAATCCCGGTTCCAGCCCTGTATTTTTTGGCTCTTGCCCCTTTGCATTTTTTCGATTGCAAAATATTGTGCAATGTTGCATAATTTTTCCCTTTTTCTCCCGCTTCCCGCAACCTTGGGAATCCCGCTTCCTGCCCCCTCTTCTCCCGCCTCCCGTACACCTCCCACCCCCGTTTCTCCCGGTCTCCTGCCCCCCTGTCCCCCCCCCCACTTTAAGTGGGCTCACAGCTGAAAAAATGTGCAATAAATCTGTAAACAAATAAGGTGAATATCTGTTCGGAATTCATTTTTGTCAGTTAAATTCAACTGATTTGTAACACAAAAGGTTAAAACAAAGGACATAAGCTTAGAATAAGAAGTGCTGAAGAGGCATTAAGGTATAAGCTTAGGCTAATAGAGAAACCATATAAGGCTTACAATATCTGCTTACTTAGATGGGCTTAGATTGTATCCATAACAAAACTAGAAATATGAATCACAGACAAGCGAATATCTTTGCAATTCTTTGTTAAGGTTAGGGTTTTTATGGAAATGGGAATAAGCTTTGATGACAGAAAAATCCAAAATAAATTGGAGAATTCCATACGTATTTTCCAGATGTCAGCCCCAGTAGGTCTTTACGTTGTAATCTAGATCATGTTGATTCTATTTACCTACGTGTGGACTACAAACTGCCTGCAAAATTTAGATTTGATAAATTGAGTAATCAGCTAATTGAATGCAAGCCATTCATATCCGCACACCGTGCTCTTTGTTAAGTGCTCGAGAAGTCACACATATTTTGTCTTGATTGATCATTTTATGACAACACAACTCAGCTGATTACTTTACATCTTGAAAGCAATCATCTGGCAAACACTTACCTTCGTTTCGCTGCCAGAAATGCCCTTCTTTTTCCTTTAGCCACAAGACGCCTTCCTTGTCAAACGGTATGTCTGTCCGAGTAGCAATGAAAGCGAGCTCCTTTTGATTAAATCTCATATTTACGGCTTCAGCTTTCCTCTGCAGAAGTCCGCCATTTTGGAATGATCGGCGCTCAATAAACTAGTCACCAGGCCTTCAGGAAATTGTCATCCCCTCATTCCGAAGTTTTTTCCGATCGTTGAACGACCAAGCCAGTCGGACCGAATGAGTACAAGCGGTAACGAAGACTGTACTGTTCTATGGATAGGTCTATGTTAACAGATCACAGCCCAGAGTTCTCACTGTCACTTCTCTACCAGGTCTGTTCACTGTGCCCCTGACGAGAATGACAGACCTTCTGAGCAGACTATACGACTTTCTCATTTGCGGGCGTTTGTTCGTGCCATTGGTCCGTTCTCCGGTTGTTTGACTGTCATTTCGCTCGTTCGATTGTTGGGTTTGTTCGTTCCTTCATACATAATATTGTCCGTTCGTTCATTCACTGCTTTCGTTCGTTCGTTTCGTGGCCATTCATTCGGTCGCGTGGCTTGAGCGTTCATCCATTGCCTTCAGCCTTCGGCTTCCCTTCATGTGACTGTTAACCAGTTAACTCATAAATTATAAATCCGATCATAAAGTCCGAAATATATTAAAACCCAGAAAAGATTAGCATCTCTTGGGTTTTCATATTAGAAATAGCATACCACAGTGAAGGACCAGTGTCCTTTACAAATAATTTCAAATATAAAAAAAAAAAACTACCAAAAAGGTACAACAAACATTTTAATTTCTAGTAAACAGCCTAGAATAATAGTTGTCAGCTCAGGCACGTAGGGCCAGCTGTGGTACCACAGTTTGAAACGTGTGGTCAGAGAGTTTCACCCTAAAGCGAAAAATGAGAATTTATCCCGTTATTTACGTTAATTTTCCTTCCGCGCGTTTTACTGTTTTGCGTTTCTTGAACTCTCTACCAGGTCTGTTCACTGTGCCCCTGACGAGAACGACAGACCTTCTGAACAGACTATACGACTTTCTCATTATCGTTCTATGCTGTATCAAATTTTAACTTTTGGTGAGCTCACTAAAAAGGTGTAAAATTCAATACATAATTAATCTACGAGTTTTATTTCAAGCCGCTCAGAAATACTTTTCTTTGTTCTAAACCAAACTGATCCAGTATTTTTTTCCTTCGTTTCGAAAAAGAAATAGGCCATTTGTTGGGTGGCCGGGTTTGCGGGCCGGTTTGTTCGTGCCATTGGTCCGTTCTCCGGTTGTTTGGCTGTCATTTCGCTCGTTCGATTGTTGGGTTTGTTCGTTCCTTCATACATAATATTGTCCGTTCGTTCATTCACTGCTTTCGTTCGTTCGTTTTGTGGCCATTCATTCGGTCGCGTGGCTTGTGCGTTCATCCATTGCCTTCAGCCTTCGGCCGTCCCTTCATGTGACTGTTAACCAGTTAACTCATAAATTATAAATCCGATCATAAAGTCCGAAATATATTAAAACCCAGGAGAGATTAGCATCTCTTGGGTTTTAATATTAGAAATAGCATACAACAGTGAAGGACCAGTGTCCTTTCCAAATAATTTCAAATATCATAAAAGCATTCAAAGTTAGATTAACTGACCAAAATTCACTCAAAATGCATAATTCCAGCAATACTGAGATTCAAATATATCATGAAATAATGTCCAAACAACAGGTCTCTCATAATAGAAATTTTCCATTTTAAAGGAGAAGCTATCATAGTAGCCAGTTAAGGTTATTCAACAACAACAACAACAAGCTTTATTACCGAATAGAAAAAGGAAAAAAAATTATACTTTACAATAGAATATATTAATACAAAAATAGGTAATGTTTACTCAGGATAACTAAAAAGCTAATCGAGCTGAGTAAAACTAAGTGATGTTTAAGTACAGAGGTAGGTTGGCACTAAAGCTTGGTGAAAGCAATTAATTAGTCAATTAAAAAAAAAAAAAAAAAAAAAAAAAGACGAAAAGAAGAAAATAAAGAAAATAAATAAGTAAAAATAAATAAATAAATAAATAAATAAAATAAATAAACAACTACCAGTTGAAAACTCATGAACAGTAAGACTGTAAGATGTTTAGCTTGACTTTGTTTTTAAACGTTTTAAGGGGGAGGTATTTAATGCTTTCATCAAGGTGATTCCAAACTTTTACAGCTGCAAAGCGAATGTTGAATTTACCATAGTTTGTTTTGATGGTATTGATGTAATAGGTCGATTTAGAAGCAAGCCTAGTATTGTATGAGTGTACAGATGCTACTGTTTGAAAGAAATTTTCAAAGGAAGATGGAAGAAGATTATAGTAATAGTGATACATGAAGAGTGCATTGTGAAGGGTAACAAGATCAGTTAATTTAAGGATCTCTAATTCCTTAAAAAGAGGCTCAGAGTGTTCATCCGGTTTTGAAAAAGTTATAGTACGTATAGCTCTCTTTTGAAGAGTTATTAAGGGTTTAAGAGTAGTACTATAAGTATTGCCCCAAATTAATAAACCATAGGTGAGGAAGGGGTAGATAATTGAATAATATAATTGATGTAATATGTTTCTATTTACATAATATCTAATTTTAGATAGCACTCCAATACCTCTCGAAACTTTCTTGCTCAATTCTATGCCACTAAGGTGTATCTTAATTATTCTGATAAAATTTTGCAATTAATAAACTTGATTTAAGGAAATAAAACTCATTTTTTAGCCCGGATTGTTTAAAAAACCTTATATTTTCAACATCAAGCAATATTCCATTGGTGTCTGTTGCCATGGTAACCCAGACTTGAGGTCCGATAACAAATCTGGATAGCTTATAACATAACAACTATATCTTGCAAACTTGAATCAATTTGGTTGATGTTTGTTAAAGATCTGGGCCAAGATTCTTCTGATTAAGACCATAGTGAACAAATTTTCCCCACCCCACCCCCCTTAAAAACAGCGGAATTTCTCATTGGTGCTCCACTTTAAAATTTGGATTCTGAAAATATAGGTCATGAGCTTTAATTTGATACTAATTCTTACTATGTCTCATGGGGGGGTGCTACGAAAATCAATTTCTAGGGCCCTTGGCTCATGGACTAAACAGATCACAGCCCAGAGTTCTGAATTTCTTGTGGGCGGACTGTCACTTCTCTGTATCTAGAAAGAAAACAGTTTGCCTTTGTTTGACCTGATAATTTAATAACACTTTTTTTAAACTGGAAAAGAAAAGATAAAGGCTTTACGAATGGGAAAACAAGGGAAAACAAGGAGTCTAAGTACTGATAAGCCGAAACTCATCAGGCAATTAATGCTTACGTTTGACACTGTACTGTACATGAATTTTGACCTGGAATTTTGTATTCATTTTGAATGGTCGTATTACGACTGTTACGAGGCCAGTAGATTATAATGGAAATAAGTCAGTACTAGGGCTTTACCAATTAACTTATGTCTGTTAACTAGGACTGCGTTCACGAGGATTTTAGAGGCGTTTTGTCACGACTGTGCTTCAATTTGTGATTACGTGCCTTTGTTCAGTGAATTTTTGCAAGGAGAGCAAGCAATAATGAGCTCTTTTATTTTTTAGACAAAGGTTTTAGCAAAACACAACTGTAGAAATTGAAACGTTGGCCAAACGGGGGGGTTCCCCGGAGTGCCACTGTATAGTGTCTTTGACTGAAGCGGGTTTCGGTAATTTAGACGTGACGTTGGCTTTTCAATGTATTGCTAAAAATAGCTGATATAGTGCCTTTAATCATTTGTTTTGTTTTAAATAAAGTGGCCGCAAAAATACACCCTGAGTACAACCGCCCCGGAGAGCGACGGCGATTGGACACGGGGTAATACATGGGGCGCGTTTTGTTGGTCTCTTCTGGAATGGGAATAGACAGAATAGGAATGATAAGAATTATTGGAGCATGAAACAAGAAAAAAACGATCGTCCCAAAAATGGACTGAAAAATAACGGCGGGTTTCCTTCCTCAGGCTGGGCGGGAGGATTTAAATTTGTTGCGGATGCACAGTTGTTTTGATCAGCCATTTTGTTATTGCCAAGTGATTGACAGATTTTTTATTCTGCTCATTCTGCCCGAAATAGCAGAATACATGGAATGGCAAAACTACCATTTTAACGATTCCAGAATGAGAACAGGTAAATAAGATATGCGCCCAAAAGCCATTCCAGTTATTCTCATTCCAGAATGGTTTCCAAAAAATGCGTCCATAATTCAGACATAATGAGGTGGCTAAATTAACAGAGCGGCCGTGGGGCAGAGCTCTTCCAGGCTCCTGGTTCTACTAAGTAGAAAGCCTTACAAATTTGTCGAGGAAACTGATCATAGACAACTTTAATTGACTAACTTCAATAACTTTTATAGCGAAATCAAGTTTTTCTATTCCTAAATGGTAACTAGAATTAAACCAAACTCAGTGATAATGGAATTGGAGGTTTTTATATTTCCTGTATTTCTAAACAGAAAAAGATTAGCTTCTAGGCGTCACCAGGATTTCTAAGAGAGAACTGTGGTAGGCATTAGAAATTACTCATGAAATGAATTGTAGCTGTCGGCTTAATAAAGTAGTTCTTTAGTCATACACCAGTCATGTATACGTAGTCGTAGATATTTATTAAGTCAACATTTAAAGTTTTTTTTTGTCATAAGCCATTCAGCTTCGTCGTTGTGCAAATACAGCTTATGTTATGTAAGTCACTTCACAAAAGCCGTGAAATTACTTCAACGTTAATCTTGGGTTGCACAACTGTGTTAGGTCAAGTGGAGATGGCAATACGAACAACACCGCTTCACTCCATTGCCGCCGTCTATTCCATTAAGATCATTGCTGTCAAAGACTGAGAATCTATCTATATTCAAAGCTCATTTGCACACTAATTGCATGGACACCAAATGTTTTAATTTTATACAAAGAAGTCACCAGAAGCAGGAATGTACTTAAGATATATAACAACAGTTCTGTCAAAATAATACCACGCGAGAAACTGTAGTTTGAAAACACCACGTTCCAAGCTTTGCCGGACTCTCATCCTCTCATCCTCTCATCCGTAAGTAAGTAAGAAGAACCGATTTAAGCTTAATTTACAAATACATTGGTTACTTAGCAGGCAGTCGAACTTAAACTTCAAACCGTATTGCTCGTGACGTGAATTGGTTCACATTTTGAGGGAATTTGGCGGAACAAAAAAGAAAAAACTTCTGCAAACTCTCCAATTTAGCGTCCTTTGAAAAATCGCGAAATTACAAGTTCACTGGCTCGAAAATTTATAACGATAACAGTATCCGATCATCATCGTACAACTGCACTCTTTCAAGTTGGTCCTAAAGTGTTGCTCAAGCTCTTTTTTTGTACTACCAACAAACAGGCGTTAGGATTGTAACCTGCGAAATCTTGCGTGATTTGCGCCGCTACTATACAGCTATACTTAAAAACCGAAAAACGGTTCCCATTTTCAAGCCCAACTGGTTGTTCATAGAATAGACAATTTTATCCAGTGAATAAATCTATCGCCCCTATAAACTGGGTAGGTTGGGGCTACAATTGATCCACTAAACAGCGATTCATACACTTAGAAGTAAAAAGACAAAGTTAAACACCTCAGTTCTCAGCGCAGATCAACAGTCAGAGATAAATACTCCACTTTAAGCAAAAAATTATTATCAGAGTTCGGCTGCCAGTGAAAGGGCAATTTGTTTTTTCTTGCAAGACCTCGGTGGTTCCACTGCAGTGCTGATTAAAGGGTCACTGTCACCAATATTTAGGATAACTTTGAAAAGATAAAACACATATTCTAATCAGCGGATACCAATTAAATACTGGCTGATTTTTGATCAAAACTGCTCTACCAGTTCTCTGAGACTATAATTCGTGTATTTGGCTGCGGATCGCTAGAATGCATGGGAATGGCCGTAACTTGAAAACATCAGGCTGATGTTTCCAATTTTTTCCTTCTTTTCGCAGAAACATCGCTAGTAACTGACTATGGTCATTGTTCTTCGTTTGAAAAAATCATTTGATTTCCTTCTCTTCACGTTCTAGGAGTATTCTGCGTACGTCGGAAAAAGCATTTAATTTAAATTTCAGCACATTTTGTACCCCAAAACGAAAAAATTCCCGTGACAGTGTCCCTTTAACTTAATTTCTTTTCGAACCGAAGACTGGATAATATTTTGTCAACAACAGAAAGTTTCTACCAACATATAAAGCTTTCAGTGTCTTGAAGACTATTGTAAAAAGCAGTTTACGTAAACATACTCTATTTTGTTGGAATTCTTAAGAGATTATTTTCACTAGGTTGAAAGCCGATTTGTCGGCGGTCTGTCTTTTCGTGCTAAAACTAATGCGAAGATTTGATAGGAATTGTTCTTCACTGATCTGTTTATAGAAAAATATTGGCTACATCACGTTCGAACAAAAACTTTGGCGAATCACGCGAGACGGGCACGCTCGACTATTTTTCGAGCTAAAATTCTCAACTGAGCTGTCTTGATCCGTCAGATGACATTTTTCAGTTTATTATCTCTCTGTCGTCTGCTTTTTTCCGAACATACGGTAGAAGAGATGATATTTGTACAGCTGGAACTAACCATTGAAAAGTTTACTTCAAGTCTGAAGTCTAATTGCAGTTTCTAATTGTGATACCGACTACCAGTGAATTGAAAAATACATCAATATTTTATGAGCCTTCCTACTGCTAAATATGACAACTGTAACGAGTTGTTTTAATGCAAAAATATATATGTGCCTATTTCCCGTAAGAATTATCTTTTAAGTCCTTGAGCTGTTGGCAAGACTTTGTGAGAATTACACGAATTAAAATTCGGAAGTTTGTCTTATCTAATAAGATGTTTTATCTACTTTTATTTTCCATAAAGTAAACTCAGTCTACACACAAGAAACCAATGACTGCAAACTACATTGTTTATGACTAATTCCAATAATGATATCACTTTCTTTTCGTCATCAGGTGTACCACAGAGAGAAGAAACACGCATGAATTATGAATGTCGTGGCTTAAAGGATCAAATCAAATTCTAAGAACCGAGTTCGCGTTGTCTTCGGGTGGTAAAAATTACGTGGGTTCATATTTATCAGATGTGTGGGAAGTAATAGCGAGAGGTATTTCCAAGTTTTTCGTTATTGAAGCCTCCTCGCCTTGCAAGTAAACTTCAAGAGGATAAGGGAAAAAACACGGCAGCGGTACAAAGTAAATGTCAACTTTACCATGGAGAAAAATGACATAAAACACGGAAACGGCTATAGCGAGGAGAAATTGACGGAAATATCAACATCTTTCGCCGTTGTGCTGATTTTAACAGCTGTTATTAATATCACTTCAAATGTGTTAGTGCTGGTCATTCTAGCACGAAACAACCGCCTCCGTACTTGCACAAATTTTTTCATCGCGAACTTATGCATCGTGGATTTAATCGCTGGAATCGCTTTGGTGCCTGCAGCTATCGATTCACTCCTCGTTGCACAAACGGAGCCGCGGCAAATGAACCACAAATTAGTTTGCCAATTCTACGGGTTTTTAAACTCGTTTTATGGAATCGCGTCTTCATTAACGGTAGCCTTTATTGCTTTGGATAGATATCACAGTATTTTGAACTGTCTTCAATATGAAATAATTGTGACACAGCGAAGAACAGCTTTCGTTATTTTATGGACGTGGTTGCAGGCGATTCTTGTTTCTCTATGCCCACTTGTGGGCTGGGGACATTTTTTGTTAAATCCTTACAAACACTGCTCTCTGCATTTTCCGGATAATGGCGGATTCATCTTCTTCAAAACAGTCTCCTGCGTTTTGTTTCCTTATTTCATCACTGTATTCTGCTACACTAGAATACATCTAGTTGCAAGAAGGCATGCGAAAACCATTATAAACATTCAAGTTCGCGACGCAAAGAACAGAATTAAGGGCGTGAATCTATCGGCCTCGAAAAAAACAATAATGGTATTCATTGTACTAGGAGTGTATACAATATGTTGGATACCTTTATACACTTTAAACTTTCTAATAACAGTTTATCCCGAAGCAAAAATTCCTGAACAAATTATTCTAACTGCAACTGTATTAACGCTGGTAAATTCTTGCTGCAACCCTATCATGTACGCATTAATCACAAGCCAGTTTCGAAATGGTTTAAAACGTGTTTATCGGCAGATTCGACGAAGTATTTTTGCGGGCGACAAGAGGCAATTAAACCCGGTAGGACCTCGCGGCGACTCGAGAAGTTCGTGGACTTTCACGAGATCGAGCGCAAAAAGGTTTTTTACTGCTCAAGAGCTACCGAGACCAAAGCTAGTGTTAGATTTGAGCCCCGCCTGTGCTGTTATAAGGGAAGAAAGTTCTATGAACACAGGAGCTCCAGTTGTCAAATCTAATCAAGCGAGAGATCTCCCGGCGTCGGTTTATCCTTTGACGCTTCAAGTACCGGACGAAAAATGGCACAAAAACAGGAAAGCTGTTAAACCTGTCGAGGAAGGAGGTGTCAAGAAAAATGGATGGGTTGGGGATTAAACTCGGTGAAAAATATAACAATATTTCTACTGGTCAGCTTATATAAATGGAAAAATTAATATTTTATCACTGAAATAAAACTAATAGAAACTTTTTACCAACTGTCTCGAGTGTATTGACATATACATACAGTAATTACCGAATGAGAATGATTTAGAGACCTCTTGTATGACAGAAAACTCCAAGATGGCGTGATAAACTAAACGTTAAGAACAACATGATCGCATCGTTTAGGGAGTCCCCTGTAGATTCAGCAATGCGCAACATAAAAACCCCGCTTCTCGGTGCATAAAATTCTAAGCCTAATGAAACGATTTTAAAGAGATTGGCCTTTGCAATTATAACCCATTTCCAGTAGTTTTGTCATGCTTTCAGAACATCTTTTGCATAAATAGATTACTAGTAAGAATGGCTGATTGGAAAAGGAATTTTTTCTTCGAAATTCGAAGGGGCCTCAATACAAGACCGCCGTGAAGCCGAACAACCTTTCTTTACTTTGAAGCTTTGAATTTTTGCGATTTTTCTACTTTCGTTATTATTATTCGCGAATTGTTATTCGCAAATTTTTAATCGGCAAAAACGTAGCATAATCTTGGTCCACTTGCTTCCTTGTGGTCATTTTCCATAATTTTTGGATTGAAATAAGTTTTGTACTTTTTTAGTTTTGTATGCCACTCATGGAGTATCTTGAAAATTTTACGCGCGAAAATGAGACGGAAAATTTAGCAAGATTGATGCAAATTCTAAACTCCATGAGAAAAGACATTATATCGGTAATTAAATCCGCTCTTATCGATCGCGACTTTTAACATGGCGCGTATTTATCAATATGTTCCTATGGGAATGCAACATTTTGAAAACGGTTGGTTGCCTGCCAGGGGCGGACGGAGGATTTTGTGATAGAGGGGGCCGAGAGATATAGTATAGTGTCAATGTGGGCGCGATAACCCCCATCTGGACCGCCAACGGCGCGACATTCTAGGGGAGTCCGGGGGCATGCTCCCCCGGGAAAATGTTTGTAATTGAAGTTCTCTGAGATGCAATCTAGTGCATTCTGGACGCTTAAATTCATCAAATGCCTGGATTCCAAATTGAACAAGTAATGCGGAAATATTTAATAAAGCACAGGTGTGGTTGTGGTCAAAGAAGTAGTTAACACTTTATGATGCTAGCAGGGGCCGTAGTAATTGTGGCGAGAGCACAACCTCCCGGCAAAGGCGGCAACATTTTCTCCCTGAAAAATTGACAAATCTAGTTTCTTTGAGACCGATATTTACTGCAAGCATTCTGGGAGCATTGGTCATTTGCGACTAAAAATGTAGGCTTCGGACACAGATTCTATGAGGATTTGTCAAAAAATTTGAACAAACGAAATGTATCCCAAGGACATGACTTTAAGAACAATCATAAGAACAGTCATTTCAGGGGTTTAAAAACAATCACAAGAACATTCATTGCAGGGGATTGATAAATATCATCCTTCTCTGGTTGCGCTTGGCATAGTCGTCAACAATTGCATCATAATCCAGAGCTATGACCTTGTGAATAAAGAGCACCCCGAAAGAGCAGCAGCAGTGTGTTAAGGCGGTCTTCTCTCGTGGTGCTTCTAAAACCACTCTTTACAAGGCGCAGTGATGAGTTGCTAGATTCCACAGTTGCACTTGTGACAGGAGCGATCATCAGGGGCCGCAGAAAATATATCTCAAGTAACAAAGCACGAAGTACCATCCAACAGACGTTGTTTACAAAAGAAAAAAAAATTCCCCCACAACAGGGGGGGGGGGGGGGCCGCGGCCCCCTCGGCCCACCCCTAAATCCGCCCCTGCCTGCTTCAAGAGAGGATGAAGATTTAAGATTTGATTTCTTAATGTTAATGTATGTCTGTTCGGATATTGTACTCACGAGTATGTCTTTCCGTTAATGGTTTGCAAAACACGACCACACAGTCCATAGATGTTAAATTTGTTGACGTTTTTAAATGCCCAGACTCATACACTCAACCCGCTTTCCTCTGTTCGCATACTTCTTTCCATAGTTTTATTAGGTCATCCCAATAAAATGTTTCGTTTCCCATCGCCCGACCGACCCAATTTTTTCAAACATTAAAACAGAAAAAGGCTTCTGATTTCATTGCCTACCCCCTTTTCTTGGGTAATTTGCCTGTAAAAAAGGCAGCCACCCCCTCCCCTCCGATTTTTTCCTAAGGGGAGGGGATGGCTGTTCACAGGCTAACAGCTCGTTACAAATAGCAGTCACGGGGGAGATATAATCAAGGCTCGCTTGGAACTATAGTTATTAATTTGTTAATGTTTCTTTCTTCTGTCTTATTTTTATTATTTATTTTTTAACTGACCGACCTACCCACATTTACAAGAGAGAGGGTGATGGGAAGGTCTGAAAAACCTACACCTCAGAAATTTGAAATTAATTGCGATGTAAGCCGCAGAGTTTTCTTTGGCAAATGTCAACTTCAACTTTCGTAACCGGTAGTTAGATTAATTGCCTTTGTTTTTGGAGGGACAAATGTGGCGTTTATAGTGTGAGACAAGGTCAGCAAGCATTCTCGCCGGGAAGCCACCGCTAGGAAATTCGGGGTGTAATCTTCCATTACCTAAAATTTTCTGCGACTTAAATTTTTTGGCTAAAGAATCCGAAAGGAGCAACCTGTGTTAGCGTACACAAATTTCCCTTTAAAAGGCCCTGAAACGACCAGAGAAAACGTTTTAAGTATTTTCCTCAAAATTTCTCTTTGGGTATCTACGTTGTTTTCATGAAGAAAGAACCATAGATAACTATAGATCTTAGGGAATCATAAAAAGAGAAACTGTGTTTTCTTAACGAGGTCTTATACCCAAAACGGTGAATTTTTCTTTCCTGGAAGATCACACTAGAAAGACTTTTGAGACTCCTGGCTTTAAAATATTTACCAGTCTCAAGTCCGGCCTGCAGGGAAGTTGTGGGTGGAGGGGGGCGACGGGTGCATACACACTCCACTACGGGCTGCGGAGGTGCATCTATTGGGGACCGATGGTTCAAAAGGTAACTGTAGTAACGTAGAATTCCAAAAGAAGTGGTCCTCCTAAAGTAACGGAAAGAGATTGAGTGCAGGGAGGAGGACAAGATTCCGTGTATGTACGATGTCTTCATGAAGAACGAACCATAGATAGCTATAGATCTTAGGAAATCATAGAAAGAGAAACTGTGTTTCCTTAAGGAGGTCTTACACCCAAAAAGGTGAATCTTTTAAGAAAAGAACTTTTGAGGACACAGCTTCACGCCCCGACTTCAAAATGAGTCTTTTCAGGTCAAATAGTTTTAAAATGATTAACCAGCCTTCTAATTATAAAAATAGGGGTGTTCATTGTAAGCACAATATCTCACTAATGCAAGGTTGGAATGTAAGTATGAAATCAACTTTAATCTAGGCTTTTGTACATTATGCTAGCATTTTTTCGAGCATTTTAGTGAGGCAAAAGCATTAAGCATTATCCAAGCATTTTAGTGACTTTTGGGGGGAGACCGAGCATTTTAGTGGCAAAAAGGAGCATTAAGGTGGAGCATTTTAGTGGGGAAACAAAAGCATAATGTACAAACGCCTACTTTAATCTGTCCACAAATGAATTCTTTAGAATGTAAACCTTGAAAATTAGTCAGCTTTGCCTCTTTACAATTTATTTATTTATTTTTCAGGAAGTAAGGTAGAAGGACATAAAAAGAGGGAAACGATTCACTTACTGAGAGATATTTCAAATCATGAGTAATTTTTTACATTCACAACCCTAGAAAATCAAGTAGGTTAAAATACACCAAAAGTATCTTGTTCAAAAGTTCATTTAGTTCAAGAAATTTTGTCATTCAAGAAAAACATTCGAGACACTATCCATCACTCATTATTCTAAAACTTTTGTCAAATTAAAGTTGTTACACTAAAGTATAAGTTGAATGGTAAGTTAATATTTTTTATGAGATATGGGTCATGTTTTGTCGGTTAAAACTTGGACCGCAGAACTCTCTCCTCAGTCAGGTGTTTCTCCACAATAGTACCAGATGTCATTTTACAGAGAGGGGGGTGGGGGAGGGAATGTTCTTAAAACACTTGCTGCTATGGCTGTTGCTTTTTTCTGTGCAATTCAGCTGCCCCCAGGTAGAAATTCCCTTGAGTTTCAAGTGAAACCCCCAAAAAATCCCCCGAACCAAAAACCATACTGAATTTTGGAGCCTTTCAAGTGCCCAGAAGGGATTAAATGAAAAAAAAAACAAAAACAAAAAACAAACAAACAACAAAGAAAACAGTACCTTTTGGTTGCCCTGTGGTCGTGTTTGTTTGTTTATTTATCATACTACCGCAATAAACTCTCCCAGATCTAGCAGTCATTCTTACAAACTACCTGAAAAAATACTTGCCAAAATTTTGTTACCCACCAAAAATCTTGAAATCGTGAATTTCAAACCCAAAAAAATCATTTGCACCTCCTTGTCTCTTGAAATCTGGAGTACCCCCCCCCCCTCCAAGATTCAGGATTAAGTGGAACTGGAATGAAGTTCGTACTGGTATAGTGTAGTGATCTACTAAGAATCAAGTGGTTCTTTGCCT
The DNA here is from genome assembly GCA_964017195.1 of Siderastrea radians. NCBI lineage: Eukaryota > Metazoa > Cnidaria > Anthozoa > Scleractinia > Rhizangiidae > Siderastrea > Siderastrea radians. The sequence goes on along the minus strand of OZ024894.1, from coordinate 7,673,577 downwards.
AATCAAGAAGACTACCCTACTAGATTGAAACAGGAGTAGGGTAGAAAGACAATCATGGTTTTGGTCCAATTGCTGATCAGGGGCACCCAACGGTTCGTTTTGGAGAATATCTGTTCGGAAGGCCTAAAATCGCCTCAGATATTCGAATTCAGTTGCAGCGATAGCGAGAGATTTCTTTGGCGAAACATTACCACGGATTTTCGTAACAAGAAGACTTACTAGTTCCTATTGTTTTCATAGGGATAAATATGTCGTTTAGAGTGCAAAATAAGGTCAGCTAGCATTTTCGGCCAGCCATCAGCACCTCGGAAATTCGGCAGATAGGATTCTGTTTCCTAATTTTTTTCTGCGGCCTAAATTTTCAGCTAAGAACGCCAAACAGATCAATCTATATTCGCTTTCACAAATATGCCATTAAAAAGTTCTGAAACAATCTAAGAAAGCTGAAAATGATATTTCAGGTATTTTGCTGAAAATTTCTTGTTAGGTGCCCCTGAGTGATGTTCACCAAAGTGTTCATGAAAATGCCTTTTAGTCTTACTAATGCACTGACACATTTAAGAGTCTAATTATTCCACTGTACTCCATAAAACATGGACTCCTCAGGATAGAAACAAGTGTCTCTTCTTATTCCAAATTTCTGCCTGAGTTCCTTTACCACCTCTTCTTCTCCACCCACAAGCTCCTTGGTTTCTTTCTTGACTTTGTTGTCTTCCAGATATGTTGTAGTTGCAAGTTTGCTTCCTGAAAGAGTTACTCTCCCCCAAGGTATTGCCAACAGGAGTAAAATAAATAAATGAAGACTTAGCGGTTGTTGCGCAAACTAAGACCACCAAAAATGAAGACCCAAGACCAAACACCAAAATCTTACACTAAACACCACTACGACCCATATTATTTCTTTTTTTTCCAGGGTCTTAACATCGCCCCATATTTTTTCCTCTTGTTTCCCTGGGACAAAACGAAACATCATTATCATAGTCATTTGCAATGGGCTTTGTCAGCAATGATGCTTTACCCCCTATCAGTTCTCTTTTTTTCGAGGGTCTTAGTTTTAGGTTTTTAATAGTACAGTTTTCATTTTTGCAGATCCCTGGATCTGTTGTTAACCTGGATCAGTAAAACACCGGTACTTTAAAAAACAAAAAAAACAAATATATATATATATATATATATATACATATAAATTCAATCTGCTAATGTGTAGAATGGTTTTCAGAGAGTGCTCAACTTTTCAGGAGCAGTAAATCTATGTACCCTAAATAAGCGAAAAAAATTAGCGAGTTCATGTCCTCATCGTAACAGATATGTCCTTAAGAACTTTAGAATAACATAACGTAACTACCTAGCAACCATCTGTATATAGACGCCAGCATTCAAATTTAACAGTCATTCGCCAATATTGCCTGAAGAGTGTGGTCATCCTTTGGCCATACGAAACAGAGCTGTAGCAATAAAGCGATGAAATACATCTGAAGCCTGGAATAATTTTCATTATAATACATACATATATATATATATATATATATATATATGATAATTGAATGGAGAACTGATACTCATGGCAGCTAGTAGAAAACGTGGAGAACAAAAAACAATATGGATATTCTTGGCTTGCACATTAACGTTGGTGCACTACTGACAAAAGTTTTCTCATTAGCTCTTTTTATTATGGTACACTGACATGGCCACTATGCCTCTGTCCTTTGGATCTCTAGGGATTAGTTGAAAACCACCAATAAAATATAGAAATATATGCAAAGTCCCTTGATATTTCGGTTGGGAAAACAAAATTACAAGGGCTATAAGAATAAAATGAATACAAATATTACTGAATTGTTATAATACATAAGCCAAAAATATAAAACAGGAGCAAGGTTGGTAAGCCAATGATGATTTAGGATTGAGTGGCAATATTCACGAAGCATTCCTGTTTATGTCCAAGTCTCCTCATTATTGTTTATACTTGCAGTGTGAGTTAAGTTCAGCACATATAACAGACTCTAACTGTTCCACTGTACTCCATAAAACATGGACCCCTCAGGATAGAAACAAGTTTCTCTTCTTATTCCAAATTTCTGCTCAAGTTCCTCAACCACCTCTTCTTCTCCACCCACAAGCTCCTTGGTTTCTTTCTTGACCTTGCTGTCTCCCAGATATGTCGTAGTTACAAGTTTGCTTCCTGCAAGAGTTTCTCTACCCCAAGGTCTTGCCATGGTGCATACGCGATCGTGAGTGAATGGCGCCTCAGGATCTGTTTGGTGATAGATTAACATTTTGTGGAAGTCTTCAGTGTTTCTTGGAATGAGGTCAAATTTGAATCTAGGGGCCCAGTTAGGATCGCCTGGGGTGGTACACTGCTCTTTTGCCATTTCTTCTAATCCACACTTATCAACGATTAATTCAACTTTTTCTTCATAGAAGTAGTTGTCTCCTTCTTTTCGAATTCGATAAGTTCCACTCTGTTGTTGTTGATGTTCTCCCAAGCCGGTGAAGCGGAGAGGCGGATAACATGAATTTCCAAACCCAACGTCAGTCAACCACAACTCATCTTCAATATTCACCATAAGAACTAGATGATCAAACGGAGGACCTAATAATCCTGTCTTTCGGCTAAATACAGAAGCAGCGTGTTTCTTGTAGTTAAATCCAAAATAACTGAGAAGAAACGAAAACAAGGTGTTGAGCTCACAGCAAAATCCACCGCGATGTCGGCGCATGATCTTATCGAAGAGCCAATCTTTTGAGAGGGCGATTTGTTCCTTTCCAAACACGCTTAGGTTTTCAAATGGCACCGATAAAATATGGCATTGCTGCAATTTAGTTAAAGCCTCGATCGTTGGTTCTATGGGACCTGTATAATGAATGCGAGCTAAATATTCCTCCACCTCTTCGGAAGTGAGATTAGCCTCCATCTTGGATTCTCCTCTCTCCTTCACAGTCCCCTTCCTCCCGCGACCTGACCCGGCTCAGGGGGCCTGTACAGTGCCGCAAATGATCCCGCAATTTCCCGCACGGTTGCGACAAATTACATGTAACATCCACCTACGGGAGGTCATCTTCGGAGATCATCTTCGTAAACGATCTTCGTTTAGAGTCGAGTATTGCGAAACATGTGACCGAACGTCACGCTACGCTAACCTTGAACAAGACTTTTGACTAGGAAATTTCGCTGGTTTTAAATTTGGTATGAAAAAAAAAAAAAAAAGGAAGGAGACAAACTCGATATTATTAAGACGGTGATCAGAACTTGTGTTACAATGTAAAACTATTACCGGGATTTGGCAACATCTACCTACAGGCGGTGACATCGGCCTATGGGAGGACCTACTACGGCGAATATTACGCTAGACATAAATAGTTGAATAAAAAAAAGTAGTACAAACTTTGCTTAAACTACTACATGTACGGCAGTTCGTGGCTTTCCTCTAAGACATTTATTACTGATAAAAGAGCAACAGTAGGAACATCTACCTGTAGGAGGTTAGGTCCCACATCCACTAACCTGCGATCAGGCTCTATTTTCGTTTCGCTCGGTGAAACATTCAGTCGGGACGGGCGAAACGAAAAATAGAGCCTGATACAATTCTTCTACGGAACGTCTGCCGCCCACTTTTTTTGATTGATTGACGTTTAACAAAACAGCCAATCAAAATTTCTTCTGCTTGCACGATCCTCGGTATGCAAATTTCCCATAACGGCAATTCGCAGAAAGTCACGTAAATGTCGGCAAAATAAGAAAATCATAGGCTACGATATATCTTCTAATAATAATAAGGCACAAGTACTCAAATTTACACGATTGCTAACTTGAAGGTTCCGGTACTGTACATGGTTGCTCTGTCTGAGCTGAAACTGAATGAAAATTCAAAACACGACGAGGTTGTCATGTACCAAAATGTGCTGCAATCATTTCCCATTTCAGGTGGTATCCGGAAATATTCTCTTCCCATTTGTCACCGATTTTCTGCGTAAAAAACCTTGGGCAATTAAGAGAAATACCTTCAGTTTCATTCTTTAGAATAAAGATATAAATAAAACCGTTTATAAGCAAAGGAGTATTTGTGATTTAATTCGAGAAGTGATAAATATTTGAAATTAGCAGCGAATTTTATCTCTAAGCAGCAGCGAATTTTAAAACGAATAACATTTATTTTAAGACTAGCCAGATCCTTTGATGTCAATGTCAGAGATCAATAAAACGACATAAGTATTAAACAATGAATGAATAAACTGAAAATCGTTATTGCGACTTGATTGCGGTTCTCGCCAAACATCAGTTTACCGTTAAGTTTACCGAATTATCGGTTGACTTGTTGATCATTCTTGGCGAAAGATACTTGCTCGTCTGCTGTTTGTTTTGTTTCGTAAAACGCGGAAACAGCCACTACTCTGTTCATGTTATCAATACTAGCTGAAAGCCGTCAAATGAAAATTCCGCGACACGATGCGATAAAACGGAATACATACTTCACTGTTGCTGTACTTCTCTGCTCCAGGTGAGAGACAGCTTGTGTCAAACCGAACGCCATTCTCAGGAGAGAAAGAAATGGTGACAATTCTCCTAGAACGACGAGAATTTATTAGAGCAACACATTTTACTTCGGCAGACTTGTTCCTTGGTTGTTCCTTGGCGATGGCGATCGGATCGAAATTACTTCCGTTGACAGCTCTATTGTTAAAGGGCCAATCAGATTGCGAGATTCCCGCGGCCAAAATTTGGCCGCCGACACGAACTCTTGTGAGAGATTGTATCAGGCCCTATTTTAGCGAGCGACCAACATAAGAGAATATGAGAGCGATGCTAAAATTTGGCCTGATCGCAGGTTACACATCCACCTACAGAAGGTATTACAAGTCTGAGAGCATACAGTAAAATATTTCGATAATAAGCCCAGCGCTTATAATTGTCTAAAACGCTTTTTTGGTGGGTTTATTCTCGGAAGGGCTTATTTTTGGAAGATGGGAGGGGGGGGGGGAACAGAATTGTACAGAATTTTACGAACCGGGCAAAAATCTCCTCTCCTGAAGATCCCTAGAAATCGCATCATATGTTGCACTTCAGTCAAAATAAGGGTCGTAACAAGCCTTGGGACCAGAAAAAAGTAATAACAATAAAATCAGCAAATGAAGTGAATAAAACAAACGAAGAAACATTAAGCCTTAAAAAACCTAAATAAAACCAGGTAATATTTTGCAGCCAAATTCACGTTTCAACCTTCCGACACCAGTGAGATCTTGGTACGAGATTGGTGTGTAGTTTACACCGTTCGCGCCATAAGTTCGCCCCTGGGCGGCGCCGGATTCCGCCATCTCGGCTTTTCCTGTCGTTACCGGGGAAAACTAAGAGCGGAAAACCAAGCACATGGTAACGGACGCACCAAAAAATGTTAGCATTTTGCTTTTCTCAACTGGCCTTATAGGACAAACCACTTCCTTTCATCTGTTGCCTCCCTTCCCCTGTAACTTCCCTCTTGCTCCCTATTCTCTGGCGTTGCCAAAAACAAACAAACTTGAACCAAACAATAACCAGATGTTTGTTTAGCAAGGTAGGAGCTGCCTCTGATTCTACATATTCGGGTGGATAATTTTCGTACCGTACGCAACCCTAGCAGTTCGTGCCATTTCATCCCACCGTCTTGAATTTGACCAAAACACCCGTTCAAGGGATTTCACCTTCCCATGGGAATGACATACTGGGACTTCACTTAAGATTTTCACCTTTTTATTGTATTGTCCAAGTGTAATCAATCTCTACTTTCCGTTTTATCAATTATGGTTCCTGTGAGGCTGGGTGAGAAAAGCAAATTGCTAACCTTTTTACAGTGCGTCCACAACGACACACTTGGTTTTCCGCACTTAGTTTTATTCGGCGCCGCCCCGGGGGCCGCCCAGGCGCGAATTTAAGGCGTGAACGGCGCAAACTACACACTAATCTCGTACCAAGATCTCACTGGCGTCGGAAGGTTGAAACGTGAATTTGGCTGCAAAATACTACCTGGTTTTATTTCGGTTTTTAAAAGCTTAGTGTTTCTCCGTTTGTTTAATATTCATTTCATTTATTGATTTATTTATTTTTTATATTTATTTATTTTATTTCTTTGTATGAATTTGTCTTCTAATTATTTCGCAAAATTTTTTTTCATTTCTTGTATTTTTTTAAATATATTTTTGGTGTTCCGAGGTGTTCCGGTGTTCCGGCGTTCCGGTGTTCCAGGTGTTAGCACATGCCCATCGATTTGACCCCTGGTTTACAATTTTGTCAATACTGAATTATTATAAAATACCGTCTTAGGGGCGTCTTACCTTTTCGGCCGAAATCATTCAGAGCTTCGTATAATGAAAACTTTGTAGTTGTGTTCAATTCATGATCACGAATTATCCTTTAAACTTTTTCGAGACTGTCCACATAGCCATAATTTTCCGTGCTCGAGAAATCAAACTTTGCCGCCATTTCCACAAGGCAAACAAATGCGGGAGACCGCACAGCATTCTTGTTAATGATTAAGTGAACTTACCAACATCCGGTCAGATGTGTTGCAATACTCGACTCTAAACGAAGATTGTTTACGAAGATGATCTCCGAAGATGACCTCCCGTAGGTAGATGTTAATTTGTCGCAACCATCCCGCACGGGGCCCGAGACCGCAAATGATCCCCAAAAAGGTAAGTAGTTCATGTCAAGCCAACATATAGTCTCCCTACATATAAGGTGCTCTCCTTAACTGAGGCGCTTTGACTACTTGAGTTGCTTTGCTTCCTTGAGCTGCTCAAGCAAGTGCTATGAGTTATCTGTAGGGAGACTATATGTTGGCTTGACATGAAGTAGTTCCCCCCCAAATTGGACCGCAAATGATCCCAGGACCACAAATGATCCCCACAGCGGACAGCAAATGATCCCGCTAACAAAATTTGGAATGGCGAGGAGTTTCAGTGAAGGTGAAAATACTGGAAGGTGAAAGTGCTGACCAAAATAAACAAAAAAATAAAAAAATAAACAGAAAAATTTCTTATTCATCAGTGAAATGAAACATTTTGAAGGCCCTAGAACACAATGGCATAGAAGGCAAACATGATTATGTTTAAAAAAATATTTTTATATTCATATGCATATACAGATCCCATGAATGGCCGACCAATGAATGGTCGACCGAGCCTGCAACAGTCGAGAAAGCCACGGGTTTCCAGGGCGCGGTGATTGACATCTGGCTTTGAAATCAAAGGTCACAAAACAATGTGTGAGAAGGTCACTAGATCATGTATTAAAGCAGTGTCCTGTTCGTTTGCGATCGCGCTTGTGGAAAATGGCTAAACTGGTCTCCAATTTGATTACTCTCGTCCTTTCATTGGCGTTTTTTGGTGGCGTTAATGCTGGTGGAGGTGACAAAGACCAGAAAAATGAAAGTGATCAGAAAACCGAGGTAGATTTGGATCTTATCTTTGGCGCGTGTGGCGGAAAACCCGCCGGTATTGTCCTTGGCAGCCGATACCTTTTATAGGTAACTATTTGAGTGTTTGAGTTGTCACGCAACCTGTCAAACGTGCATAACGTTTTGCATCGAGCTGGTTATACCCACCTGAGAAATCAGAAAAGTATTCTATATTGTAAATTTGAGTGTTGAAGTGACCCATTGATTTTTCTACTGAACATTGCTCTAGAAAGGAAACGTTAACCCGCTCGAGATAAAGAAATATATATTTGTAGCTGGCTGGTAAAATCAGTTAACATGAGCAGTTGCAAATTTTCTCGTACTACTTGAAAGCATTCTGTTATTCTGTTAACAGATCGTAAAGAAAATACACAGATTAAACCAGGTATATTTACAACCTACATACTAAACCAGAGGTACAAAAACAGTTGCGAATTAAAAGGACTACATTAAATCGTAACATTTTATTTTATTTTTTATTTTTTGCCTGGAAATAAAATATCTAAGTCATGAATTATGGGGCTAAAAATGTGCTTTGAGGAATAGTAAAGACAAAAGCTCCAGTATCCACATCATTCCGTAGACCTCGCCATGCCTCCGTCCACGCCATTCCAGAGTCCACGCCTTTACAGTGTCATCGCCGTTCTATTGTCCACTCCACTCCATTATTTACCGGGATCATTCGCGGTCCGCTGTGGGGATCATTTGCGGTCCAATTTGGGGATCATTTGCGGCCTCGGGATCATTTGCGGCGCTGTACAGGCCGGATACTCAGGCCCTATGCTCAGGTATGTTAGTGCAGTGGTGAGTGCAGTGACGGGATCTTTTGAGTTTAAAATGATTAATTCGTGATCTCAACCTTTTTTTCGGATTAGAACTTGCGTATCGTGGACTTAATCGCTGGAATCATTTTGGTGCCTTCATCTATCGATTCACTTCTCGTTGCATAAACGGATCCGCGGCAAATGAACCACAAATTAGTTTGCGGGTTTTTAAACTCGTTTTATGGAATCACATCTTCATTAACGGTAGCCGTTATTGCTTTGGATAGATATCACAGTATTTTGAACTGTCTTCAATATAAAATAATTGTAACACAGCGAAGAACGGCTTTTGTTATTTTATGGACGTGGCTGCAGGCGATTCTTGTTTCTCTATGCCCACTTGTGGGCTTGGGCCATTTTTTGTTAAATCCTTACAAACACTGCTCTCTGCATTTTCCGGATAATAGCGGATTCATCTTCTTCAAAACAGTCTCCTGCGTTTTGCTTCCTTATTTCATCACTGTATTCTGCTACACTAGAATACACCTAGTTGCAAGAAGGCATGCGAAAACTATAATAAACATTCAAGTTCGCGACGAAAAGAACAGAATTAATGGCGTGAATCTATCGGCCTCGAAAAAAACAATAATGGTATACATTGTGCTAGGAGTGTATACAATATGTTGGATAATAACAGTTTATCCCGAAGCAAAAATTCCTGACCAAATTATTCTCACTGCAACTGTATTAACGCTGGTAAATTCTTGCTGCAACCCTATCATGTACGCATTAATCACAAGCCAGTTTCGAAATGGTTTGAAACGTGTTTATCGTCAGATTCGACGAAGTATTTCTGCGGGCGACAAGAGGCAATTAAACCGGGTAGGACCTCGCGGTGACTCGAGAAGTTCGTGGACTTTCACGAGATCGAGCGCAAAAAGGTTTTTCACTGCTCAAGAGCTACCGAGACCAAAGCTAGTGTTAGATTTGAGCCCCGCCTGTGCTGTTATAAGGGAAGAAAGTTCTATGAACACAGGAGCTCCAGTTGTCAAATCTAAGCAAGCGAGAGATCTCCCTGCGTCGGTTTATCCTTTGACGCTTCAAGTACCGGACGAAAAATGGCACAAAAACAGGAAAGCTGTTAAACCTGTCGAGGAAGGAGGTGTCAAGAAAAATGGATGGGTTGGGGATTAAACTCGGTGAAAAATATAACAATATTTCTACTGGTCAGCTTATATAAATGGAAAAATTAATATTTTATATCACTGAAATAAAACTAATAGAAACTTTTTACCAACTGTCTCGAGTGTATTGACATATACATACAGTAATTACCGAATGAGAATGATTTAGAGACCTCTTGTATGACAGAAAACTCCAAGATGGCGTGATAAACTAAACGTTAAGAACAACGTGATCGCATCGTTTAGGGAGTCCCCTGTAGATTCAGCAATGCGCAACATAAAAACCCCGCTTCTCGGTGCATAAAATTCTAAGCCTAATGAAACGATTTTAAAGAGATTGGCCTTTGCAATTATAACCCATTTCCAGTAGTTTGTCATGCTTTCAAAACATCTTTTGCATAAATAGATTACTAGTAAGAATGACTGATTGGAAAAGGAATTTTTTCTTCGAAATTCGAAGGGGCAAGACCGCCGTGAAGCCGAACAACCTTTCTTTACTTTGATGCTTTGAATTTTTGCGATTTTTCTACTTTCGTTATTATTATTCGCGAATTGTTATTCGCAAATTTTTAATCGACAAAAACGTAGCATAGTCTTGGTCCACTTGCTTGTGGTGATTTTCCATAATTTTTGAATTGAAAAAAGCTTTGCACTTTTTCAGTTTTGTATGCCACTCATGGAGTATCTTCAACAAATTTTACGCGCGAAAATGAGACGGAAAATTTAGCAAGATTGATGCAAGTTCTAAACTCCGTGAGAAAAGACATTATATCGGGAATTAAATTCGCTGTTGTCGATTGTGACTTTTAACATGGCGCGTATTTATCAATATTTTCCTATGGGAATACAACATTTTGAAAACGGTTGGTTGCCAGTGTCGAAAAGACGATGAAGTTTTATGATTTGATTTCTTAATGTATGTCCGTTCGGATATTGTACCTATAAACTCACGAGAATGTCTTTCTACAAATGGTTTGCAAACCACGACCACACAGTCCATGGATGTTAAATTTGCTGACGTTTTTAAATGTCCAGACTCATACACGCAACCCGCTTTTCTCTGTTCGCGTACTTCTCTCGATAGTTTTATTAGGCCATCCCAATAAAATGTTTCGTTTCCCATCGCCCGACCGACCCAATTTTTTCAAAAATTAAAAGAGAAAAAGGGCTTCTGATTTCATTGCCTACCCCCTTTTCTCGGGTAATTTCAAGTTTGATATATAGCAGCTCGTAGCCTGTGAACAGCCACCCCTTCCCCTCCGATTTTTTCCTGAGGGGAGGGAGTGGCTCTTCACATGCTAGCAGCTCGTTACAAATAGCAGTCACGGGGTAGCCTCCCACGCAGACGCTCTTAGGGTTTCGACACGCGTTCCCCTTTAGATCCGGCACTCCTCACTGGTTTGTCGCTGTGGTTTTACCTTTAGTAGTTCTACCCACATTTACAAGAGAGAGGGTGATGGGAAACTTAATAGCAAGGGAGCCCAACGGGTCTGGAAAACCGACACCTCAGAAATTTGAAATTAATTGCGATGTAAGCATTAGCCGTAGGGTTTTCTTTGGCAAATGTCAACTTCAATTATCGTAACCGGTAGTTAGATTAAGGCGCACGTCTCGCCGACTAGTAAAATTGACGGTTTTGGTTTTCATTTTCGTCGTCGTCCTAAGTCAGTTCACTTAGTCCTCTTGGGGTCACGCGGCCTCTGAACAATGGCCTTGCTGTTATAATGAGGTAAACAGATAGATTTTATCAGGTTTGAAATCCAATCTCTCAAATACCGGACATTCTACGGGAATCCTGAAACCTCGAGTTAGACTTTGAGTTGGACTTCGAGTCGCACTTCGAGTTGACCTTTGAATTGTACTTACTTTTCTTTCTTTCATCTTTGTTTCATTTTTTCGTGGATCGTCACGCGCACACAATTTTCACAAAAAAAATTCTGCACACGGAGGAAAAAAAAAACAATTCGAACACTCCAAAACCCACGAGAAACACTTGCTGACTAAGAAGGCGAAAGGAGCTCATTCTCCAACTTCTTCCCTTGCAGAATCAAAATGGACCCCTTAAGGTATCTAGACACATCTATAACCTGGAATCTTGATTCTTTTTCTCACGAAATATCTCTTGAAATCACGGAATGCTGAAGATGGTTCCAAGCGCAACATTTGTCATTTATGTGGCTATAGATGACACTCCGTGATGCGAAACACAACATCCTGCAACAGAATTAAACAAATAAGCCGGGCCCGGTTGTAGATAATATTTCAGATCCTTTATTGTCACAAATATAAGATGAGAGGCTGAAAACCCCTATCAAGTTCCTAAACTAACCAAATTCAACGAACCTAATATGCCACCACAAGCGGCATAAAAACCACATTAAGTCGTACAAACGATCAGAGGTCATATTTAACTGAGAATAACAAACGGTGGGAGCCACAAGAATCCACTGGTTATCAGAAAATTGATGAGATATGACCTCGAGATCAAAGTCTTAAAAAATGCGACGCCTAAGTTGTAACGGCTCAATTCAGTCACTATGTAAAAATCCTCCAAACTAAACCCAATACAAAAACACAAGAAGCAAAATTGGTCAAACGACCGAGATAAGGCGCGGCGAACAAAGACGTGAAGTAGGAGTCGCGCAGGCCTTCCAACCCCATTTTATATACCGTTCGCTATGAAATTACAACCGATTTAATTTAATTAATTGATTTGGTAGAGACTTGTTGCCCCCTACTCCACTAAAGTGTGCTACTTTTATTAGTAATTGTCCGTATCTTCCGAAAACCTTCAACAACCTGAACAAACTGTAGAACTAACTCCTCAAGGAAATAAATAAACGAATTCAAGTTTGACTTCTTGTAAAACCGCGATGCAGTACTGACTTATTAGCCCGGCTTATTAGCTTTCTGTGGCTAATTCAAAATAGCAAACTCACGTGGCTTACGGTGCCCTGAGCTAAGTGTATACTTTACTTAGTTACTTTTAAAAATTTTTTTTCAACTCGAAGTCCAACTCGAAGTCTAACTCGAAGTCTAACTCGAACTCGAACTCGAAGTCCAACTCGAACAGTGGTGGGGGACAGGGGGTTTTAAACCTCCCGCTTCCCGTACCCTTTAATCCCGGTTCCCGCCCTGTATTTTTTGGCTCCCGCCCCTTTGCATTTTTTCGATTGCGAAATATTGCGCAATGCTGCGTAATTTTTCCCTTTTTCTCCCGCTTCCCCCCACCTTAGGAATCCCGCTTCCCGCCCCCTCTTCTCCCGCCTCCCGTACACCTCCCGCCCCCTTTTCTCCCGGTCTCCCGCCCCCCTGTCCCCACCCACCGAACATGTACGACTCCCACATTCTACTCGGAGGGGGACATTGGGGGACTGTTAACACCGCAACACCGCAGAAAAAAATAACGAACACCGCATCACCGCAAAAAAAGTTGACAAAACACCGACACCGCAATTTAATTTTTGTCCTACGATTTAAATGATCTAAAAAGCTTTTTGGAAAAGGGAAAACGTCCGCACGTGATGTAATATTTTTCATTTAAACAAATGTTATTACCTCAGCAATTTTCCACTCAACAGATACAAATCACAAAGCCATACTGTTTTCACCTTGTGGTCTGCACGTGAATCACGCAGATACTGATGACGTCTGTATTCTTGCTGTAGCCAACATTTTGTCGTATGTACATGACGACAAAGATGAACGGGTAACGTTCCCGTTGACCAGCGTGGTCGTGGTTGCCACGAGCTCACTTGCTTAGTTTCGCGTTTTAATGCTTTCTGGGATGATAGCGCTCCTTTATCGTCTATTAACCAAAAAATCGGACCTAATATAATGGATCTAATGGATTCAATCCATTAGCACAGCCTGTAAATATAAGACCCTTATCACCCTCCGACATTTGATGAGTCTCTCTCGCGAAAACATCCGCAACCGCGACATAGAGAGATGAAAGGACACGGAGGAAAGGGGTAGTATCAGTCGCTATTAATCCCCCTTCAGTATGCTTTTACAATGGACCTAATGGGAGCTAATGTAATCCAAATCTCCATACAACGGGGGTTAGAGGATCTCGGAGCTGGTTTGGATTAATAGAGACTGACCTCAAGACTCTAAGAACTCTACAGTAGAACCCCGGTAACTCGAACTCGGATAACTCGAACTCCCCCGCTAACTCGAACTAAGTCCCATTTCCCTTGGATTTGACCCCACTTTTCAGTCATTTTTACTCGGTTAACTTGATCTTGGATAACTCGAATTCCCCGCTAACTCGAACTAAATTTCGTTACCCTTGTTCTGGTTCTTGCAACTCACCACGGATGCCCATTGAGGGGTCCGTTGAAATATCCTATCCCATTAGCTCTTCTGGTTCTGTAATCGGATTTTAACACTAAAATTAACACTACAGCAATTTGATTTTTTAATGCAACTAACAGATTACGTATTTGACAGTCATTTCCCGATCTTATGACTGTATTATCCTAAGAATACATAATCGTGCTACACGTTCTAACGAGATAAGTTTAATTTGCACTGTACTGTATACTGAAGTGCTGAAAAATCAGTAAACTATCAATTATTGACATAGGAAATTGAATATTCAATCGACCCCGATAACTCGAACCCCCGCTAACTCGAACTGTTTTTTGTTTCCCTTCAGATTTCTAGTTACCTAGGTTCTACTGTATTTTCAGTCGTGCGGATATAAAGAATGCAAGGTAGCGTGTCACGAACTTACCAAATAGATTCTCTGAGCTTCGTCAGGCACTTTTCACTTTTGTTGATCCGACACCTAAATTTGTTTTTATGCCGGTAGTTCCCCCCCCCCCCCCATTTCCCTCTTCATAAAAAAAACGACACAGTCGATTATGCACTCTGTAGGCTCAATGACCTCTTCGACCTCTTCCATGTTGCAGCCGTTTGACCACGCGCCGTGACAGGATCCTTGACAGTCCGCGTAGCAAAGGTCAAGTTACTTATAAATGAAAACGGAAATGGCCTGGCATTCATTGCGTGACACAGATTGTTTCCAAAAAAGGGTGGTAATCGACGGTTTGACGAATATAAACAGGTTTTGACAGTTACTCGACAAGGATAAGTCGGTCAAATGTGTCAAACAATAAACCACAACACCGCAAAGGGTCCGCAAGAAATCTTTTTTCACCGAACATCGCACACCGCACACCGTACGATTTGAGATCACCGCAACACCGCGAGATGGGATTTTATTCACCGCAACACCGCACAAAAAAAATACTATTGACACCGCAACACCGCAAATCCCCATGTCCCCCTCTACTCGTGAATAAACAATAACATGACCTTTACTGAAGATCTTTTAAGTCTGAATTTTCCATCTATGATCACAGAAACCTTCAGGGTAGTATTGACGAAATACATTAGAATTGCTGCAGACGTGTTTATAAAGAGAATACGTTGACAGATCGTGACAGTGCGCCATATCGGACGTCCATAAGCACGCAGTTCACAGTTCGTCGCAAGCCTAAGTGTGCCAGGGATGCAACATAGCCAAAACATTGCATCACACTTTCACGGTTTTCGTCACGCAGGTTCACATGCTGTCTCCTTAGTGGGGGAAGGGGGGATGCCGTTGAGTCAATATGGGCCGCCTGTAAATTGTTCAGAATATCCAAAATATCTTTTCTTCGTTAGTGTCACAGCATTTGTCAAAATATTGCTTCAAATAGTCACTGTTTTGGTCACACAGATTCACGTGCTGGTCACGATTGCAATTCCTTCTATACCGGAAGTGGAAATTGTCCATAACAGGTCACCGGAAACCGAGAAGAACTAATTTTTTTTAACCTTTTTTCCTTAGGTAAAGGGGAGGGGGGGGGGGGGAAGGGGGGTTGAGAGACTATCGGCCGCCTGTAAATTCTTCAAAATTTCTTGCTGCCTTTGCTTTTGGAGGGACAAATATGTCGTTTAAAGTATGAGACAACGTCAGCTAGCATTCTCGCCAAGCAGGGAAGCCGCCGCAAGGAAATTCGGGGAATAATATTCCATTACCTAGGAGCAACCTGTGTTAGCCTGCACAAATTTCCCTTTAAAAGGCCCTGAAACGACCAGAGTAAACAGACAACAACGTTTTAAGTACTTTCCTCAAAATTTCTCTTTGGGTACCCCTGATGAGAAGATCTCTGGATATGCCGCGTTTTTCAAAACATATAAAATCAAAAAAACTGCGGGAAAAATTTCTCTGCACTCCTTTCTCCTTTTAATCAGTCAATAACTTGCCGTTTTCTTAACATTCGCAAAACAATATGCCACTTCGTGATATTTTAATTTCAGTCACTTTGAAATGAATCCGACAAGGAGAAAAATTAATATTCATAAACACCTATTTTCGTTACGCCGTTACGCGCGTTACAATGGCGTTACGCCCCGTTCAGTCCCATAGCGCAACCGATTAAAAATGGAGTCAAGGCTTACCATAAAGGAAGTAAGGGAATACTTAGCTCGCATTCGTTATACAGGTCCCATAGAGCCAACGATCGAGGCCTTGTCAGAACTTCAGCGGCGCCATGTTTTAACAGTACCATGGGAAAACCTAAGCGTGATTGGAAAGGAACAAATAATCCTCTCAAAAGATTGGCTATTCAACAAGATTGTGCGCCGACATCGCGGTGGAATTTGTTTTGAGCTTAACACCATGTTTTCTTTTCTTCTTGACTATTTTGGTTTCAACTACAACACTCACGCCGCGACAACGTTTAGTCGGGTGAATGGACAAATAAGTGCTCCGTTTGACCATCGCCTTCTCATGGTAGATATTGGAGATGAATTATGGTTAACCGATGTTGGGTTTGGTGACGCATTCTGGACGCCTCTTCGTTTCAGGGGCTTGGGAGAACACCAAGAACAAACGAGTGGAACTTATCGAATTCGCGAAGATGGAGACGACGACTACTTCTACGAGGAAAGGGTTAAAACAAACGTTGATGAGTTAGGGCGAGAAGCAATGGCAAAAGAACATTTTAGCACCCCGGGCGATCCCAACTGGGTCCCCAGATACAAATTTGACCTCATTCCAAGGAAAACAGAAGATTTCCTCAAAATGTTAACTTATCACCAAACATGCCCCAGCGCTCGATTTAACCATGGCCTCATTTGTAGTTTGGCAAAACCTTGGGGCAGAGTGACTCTTTCAGGAAGCAAACTTGTAACTACGAAATATCTGGGAGACAACAAAGTCAAGAAAGAAACCAGGGAACTCGTGGGTGGAGAAGAAGAGGTTGTAAAGGAACTCGAGGAGAAATTTGGAATAAGAAGAGACACTGGTTTCTATCCTGAAAGGTGCATGGAACAATAAATATTGAATTCTGCCGGAGTGTGACCGAAACCATTTCTAGATATCTTTTTCCTGTGAATACCAAGTGAATGTCACCTAAAAGAACTTCCTTCTCAGTGTCTGGACTACACTTCCCTGGAAGATCACACTAGACAGGCTTTTGAGACTCCTGGCTTTGAACTATTTACCAGTCTCGAGTCAGGCCTGTAGGGAAGAGGTGGGTGGAGGGAATGGAGGGGGAGGGACGGGTGCATACACACCCCACTACGGGCTGCGGAGGTACATCTATTGGGGATCGATGGTTTAAAAGAAAGCAAGTTCAGTTACCAAAGGTAACTGAAGTAACATAGAATTACGAAAGTAGTGGTCGCCAGAAAGTAATGGAAAGCATTTGGGTGCAGGGAGGAGGACGAGATTCTGTGTATGTACGATGTCTTCATGAAGAAAGAACCATAGATAGCTATAGATCTTAGGAAATCATAGAAAGAGAAACTGTGTTTCCGTAAGGAGGTCTTATACCCAAAAAGGTGAATTTTTTATGAAAAGAAGTTTTGACATCAGAGCTTCACGCGCTGACTTCAAAATGAGTCTTTAAGGTCAAATAGTTTTAAAATGATTGAAATCAGCCTTTTAAGTACGAAAATAGGGGTGTTCATTGTAAGCACAATATCTCACTAATGCATGCTTGGATAAGTATGAAATCAACTTTAATCTGTCCACATAATGAATTGTTCAGGATGTAAAATTAGTCAGCTTTGCCTCTTTAAAAAAAGTAAGGTAGAAGGACATAAAAAGAGGGCAAAGATTCACTTACTGAGAAGTATTTCAAGATCGCAAGCATTTTTTTTACGTTCACGATCTAGGAAATCAAGTAGGTTACAATGCACAGAGAAATCATTTCTTGTTCAAAAGTTCATTCAGTTCAAGAAATTCTGTTATTCAAGAAAAATATTCCAGACACTTTATCCATTGCTCATTATCCTAAAACTATTGTCAAATTAAAGTTGTTACACTAAAGTACAAGTTGAATGGCAATGTGATATTTTTTGTGAGATATGGGTCATGTTTTGTCGGTTAAAACTCAGACCTCAGAACTCTCTCCTCAGTCAGGTGTTTCTCCACAATAGTACCAGATGTCATTCTCCAGAGAGGCGGGGGGGGGGGGGAATGTTCTTATTGAGCGTAGTTTGTGAGCATTTAATAAATGTAAACACTTGTTGCTGTGGCCGTTGCTTTTTCCCACGCAATTCAGCTGCCCCCTGCAAATTAAACAAGGAATTTCTACCTGGGGCCCAGGCAGAAATTCCTTGTGTAATTTGCACCAAAACCCATTTAATTAAATACAGAGCCACAACAGATTTCAAGTGACAAGGAAATACGAATGGGGACATTACATAAATAAAAACCAAAAAAAAATCCCTTGGACATGAAACCCAAAAAACTCCCCTGAACCAAAATGGAACCCCCAAACCCATACTGAATTTTGGAGCCTTACAAGTACCCAGAAGGGATTACATGACAATACTGAAGAACAACAGTACTTTCTGGTTGCCCTTTAATTGTGTTTGTTTGTTTGTTTATTTATCATACTATTGCAATAAACTTTCCCAGATCTAGTAGTCATTCTTACAAACTACCTGAAAAAATACTTGCCAAAATTTTCTTATCCAAGAAAAATCTTGAAATCATGCAAGAATTTCAAACCTTAAAAAATCCTTCACACCTCCTTGTCTCTTGAAAATTATCTGGAGTATCCCCCCCCCCCCCCCATCTGGGATCAGGATTAACTGGAACTGAAATGAAGGTCGTACAAGTATAAGGAAGTGATAATTAAGAACACTACCCTACTAGATTAATTGAAATAGGAGTAGGCTGGTAGAAAGAAGTGATAAGAAGTAATAATCAACAACACTACCCTACTAGATTGAAATAGGAGTAGGGTATAAAGACAATCATGGTTTTGGTCCGAGTGGTGATGTTCACCAAAGTGTTCATGAAAATGCCTTTTAGTCTCACTAGTGCACTGAGACGTTTAAGACTCTAATTATTCCACTGTACTCCATAAAACATGGACCCCTCAGGATAGAAACAAGTGTCTCTTCTTATTCCAAATTTCTGCTCAAGTTCCTCTACCACCTCTTCTTCTCCACCCACGAGTTCCCTGGTTTCTTTCTTGACTTTGTTGCCTCCCAGATATGTTGTAGTTACAAGTTTGCTTCCTGATAGAGTTTCTCTCCCCCAGGGTTTTGCCATCGTGCATATGCGATCGTGAGTAAATGGAGACTTAGGATCTGTTTGGTTATAGATTAACCATTCGTGGAAGTCTTCTATTTTTTTGGGATTGAGAACAAATTGATACCTTGGCACCCACTCAGTATTCGCAAAAATGGCTGGTTCCTTCTCCCTTTTCTCTCCGCCAAATTCATCAACAATCATTTTAACCTTTTCTTCATAAATGTAGCTGTATCCATCTTTGCGAATTCGATAAGTTCCACTCGGTTGTTCTTGCTGTTCTCCCAAGCCGGTGAAATGAAGAGGCGTCCAGAATATGTCACCAAAACCAACATCAGTGAGCCATTGCTGTCCGTCAATGTTTACTACGATAACTACATGAGAAGGAGGGCTTAAATTTCCTGTGCCTCTCGTATTATCGAACACTGATGCAGCGTGTATGTTGTAATTAAATCCAAAATAATCGAGAAGCAAAGAAAGCATGTAGTTTAGCTCATAGCAATATCCACCGCGATGCCGCCGCATGAGCTTCTCGAACAGCCAATCCTTCGAGAGAATTATTTCTTCCTTTCCAAACACACTAAGGTTTTCAAATGGTATCGAAAGGATATGGCATCGCTGCAGTTCTGACAAGGCCTCGATCGTTGGTTCTTTAGCACCTGTGTAATGAATCCGAATTAAATATTCGTCTGTTTCCTTTGGGGTAAGCTTGGTCTCCATCTTGGTTGGATTTTCCCAACCTCGCCCCACTCCTACTCGTCCCTACCGTCGGTCCCAGGTCCCACTCATTTGTTCCGTGTCACTAGTAGGTGGTGGGAGATTGGGTGAGGGATTACTGCAGGGAGGCTGGCTGGGGCAAATTACTCACTTTTTTGTGAAACTCACATATCTTTAAAAGGATTAGTACTAATTGTCATCTTGTCACTATCAATTTGGGTGTGGAGTGGGGTGGGAAGATATTGATGGGGGGGGGGGGGAGGGGGATATTATTGGAAGGGAATTACCCGAATTTTTCACTGTGACCCTTTTGCAACCTTTAAAAGCTGATAACATCCTGGTGACAATTTTAATGGAACAGCAACACTTGCAACAATAAACAACACTGAAGAGGAGCTAAGACCACAATCATTTTCTATTTCAAACCCTCTGGGACCAAAGGCATCCAAGCCAAAACAGGAATCTGTTGGAGCAAAATTAGACAATCTTGATCCCCGAGTCTGAATTACCCTTATTCAGCATGTACTGGGGATAACGTTTAGTCAAGTAGTTTTTACACAGAACAGACTTCATTTAAGATAACGTTTCTGAATTTGCTTTAAAAAAAAAAACATGCCCACTAGGTTTTCATTTGGAGATGGGTACAGCTCTTCTCAGGTGTGAAACTTGAGAGGGAGGGTTGACGTCAAGGCTTACCCTGTGACATATGGCCAGGGACAGGGCTAACTGCCAGTAGGTGGCTGGTGGTTTTGGGTTTCAAAATTACATGGGTGGGGAGGGTAAAGTGCTTTTGGCACTTTGAGTTCAGATGAATTTTTTTTCTAAGATATAGTATTTTACTTGCCATTTCAGCATGAACATACACAGTTATAATTTCATTCTAAAAATATATATATTAAATTTTGTGGCAAGCAAGAAGACACAGCTACCCATGACATGACTTCCATCTGTTTCATTCTTTTGTGGGAGATGGGGGTAATGTGGCAATATGAGTTTTAACATCAGAATATTTTCACTGCAGGGAACCCTCTAGCTATGACCCTGCTCTAGGCACTTAAAAGTCAGTCAACAGTAAAACTTGTCTGCATGGCAAACAAGTTTGACTTTTCTTACCACTGAGAGAAATAAGACCCCAGGAGGTAGACTCCCCATAAAGTGGCATGGTTGATTGTCATACCCATTAAGGGTTAGGAAATAAAATAAATACAAAATATGTGATAGGTTTATATTAGTTAACAATATGTAATAAAATTATGATGATAGGTTTATGGGTAAACCAGCTTAATACCAATAGAAGAGTTTGTCATGGGATTCAAGTATCTTGATCTATCTTGGCTTCACTGATCAGACGAGCCTCAAGATGTCTTTCTTACAGAGTCTTGGTTCATGAGACGGATGTTGTTGACAGTGCAGACGAAGGTGGAAATGCTCTGAAAGCAGAGTAGAGTTAGTAAGCCAATGATGATTTAGGATTGAGTGATGGCATTCACCAAAGCAGTCATGAAGATGTTGGAGTCCCCAGTATTTTACGGCACATATAACAGACTCTAATTGTTCCACTCTACTTCGTAAAACATGGAACCCTCAGGATAGAAACAAGTTTCTCTTCTTATTCCAAATTTCTGCTCAAGTTCCTCTTCCACCTGTTCTTCTCCACGCACAAGTTCCCTAGTTTCTTTCTTGATTTTGTTCCCAGATATGTCGTAGTTACAAGTTTGCTTCTTGAAAGAGTCACTCTGCCCCAAGGTTTTGCCACCGTGCATATGCAATCGTGAGTAAATGGCGACTTAGTATCTGTTTGGTGATAGGCTAACATTTTAAGGAAGTCTTCAGTATTTCTTGGAATAAGGTCAAATTTGTATCTAGGGGGCACAGTTAGGATCGCCTGGGGTGGTAAACTGCTCTTTTGCCATTTCTTCTAATCCACACTTATCAACGAATATTTTAACTTTTTCTTCATAGAAGTAGTTGGTTCCATCTTTTCTAATTTGATAAGTTCCACTCTGTTGCTGTCGATGTTCTGTCAAGTCAGTGAAGCGGAGAGGCATCCAACATGAATCTCCAAAGGGACGTTCCATTTTTTATCCGAACCCCCCCTAAGGATGGCAAGTTTCTGCACAAGGGGGGTCGGATTTTAAATCAAAGGAGTTGCCAAAAAATTAACCCTTCGGAAATTTTTTTCAAAATTGCCGCCAAAAATTGAACCCTTCGGACTTTTTCTTCAAAGGGCGCCGCCAAAACTTTGAGGGGTTGGAATCCTGCCATCCTTAGCGGGGTGCGGATAAAAAATGGAACGACCCAAACGCAACGTCAGTCAACTGCAACTCCTCTTCAATATTCACCATAAGAACTAGATGATCAAACGAAGGACCTATTAATCCTGTCTCTCGGCTGAACACAGAAGCAGCGTGTTTCTTGTAGTTAAATCCAAAATAACTGAGAAGAAACGAAAACACGGTGTTGAGCTCGAAGCAAAATCCACCGCGATGTCGGCGCACGATCTTATCGAAGAGCCAATCTTTTGAGAGGGTGATTTTTTCCTTCCCAAACACCCTTAGGTTTTCGAATGGCACTGATAAAATATGGCATTGCTGTAATTTAGACAAGGCCTCGATCGTTCTATGGGACCTGTATAATGAATGCGAGCTAAATATTCCTCTGCCTCTTCCCTTGGTTTCTCCTCTCTCTTCCCAGTCCCCTTCCTCTGCGACCTGACACTGCCCACTGGGGATACTCAGGTATATAGTGACGGGGCGGTGCAAACTGCAAAGGCCTCTCTGGGTTTGAAATAATTTGAAAAAGTGATCTCGGCCTTTTGTCGGATTAGAAATTTCATGGTGGACTTGTTTTGGGTAGAAAGATTTTGGACATTTTTTTAGGGTGATAACAAGCAGGCGTATGTCAGGGATCTCAGTGTTACGTCAAAGAACCCAAATCAAATTAAATCAAATCAAAATACTTTATTTAAAGAGGGTACCACGTGACAGTGGTGAACACTGATGACCCTGTGGCCCTCTATAAAATAAACAAAAGATAAAAAAAATATAAAATTATATAGGGTGCATTACAGTAGAATTCTTAACTAATTTAAATATAAAACATACACAGGATACAGTTTAATGAAATTGCGATAGCTAATATGTATGCGTATAGTACTAATAATAATCATAATGACTATATAAGAACCACATCAGTTTCATTTAAAAAACAACCTTTTTTAGATAACTAAAAAGTTTTGGGCCGTTGGACTTAATCTGGGTGCAGTTTTAGCCTAATGGGGCGTTTTTCGGTACTAAAAATTGGCCTCATTTGCACCTCCCTGTCAATTATTTAACCCCCCTCCCAAGGGGGGACTATTTTTGATCAGATAAAAACTTTGGAACTTCATCCTCACTACCTCCTTTCCCTGGTAAGGTAAAGTGGCTGGTTTACAGGTTACAGAAAACTCACACTTTCACCAGTGTCTCGAAGGGTAGAATGAGAGTTGGGTTTTGCCAAGGACTCTCCTAACCCATCTTAATGAAGGGGGCAATTTCTATTGGGCAGAACCCAACGGTGAACCACAGTGACATTTTTCCTCCTAGATTTTGTATTAGTTGTAAATTATATGGTGGAATACCATACTTGTCTTAGTTTAGTGTACAAGTTCCAGAAGAATACACGAAATATGTTGACAGTTTCCATGTAGTTTTATATGTTTTGAAACAGGAGAAGGGTTATGAATATGATGGTTTTGGTCCAAGCAGTGTTGTTTGCCAGAGTGTTTTCTGAAAATAGTCTTCCTAATGCATGGACAAGTTAAGTCAGGAATCGGCACATTTAAGAGTCTAATTATTTCACCGTACTCCATAAGACGTGGACCCCTCAGGATAGAAACAAGCATCTCTTCTCATTCGAAATTTCCACTCGAGTTTCTCTACCACTACTTCATCTCCACCTACAAGTTCCCTGGTTTCTTTTTTGACTTTGTCGTCACCCGAATATGTTGTAGTTACAGGTTTGCTTCCTTAAAGAGTTACTCTCCCCCAAGGTATTGCCAACATGAGTAAAATAAAGAGAGAGAGCAAGCGGGCGGCTGTACACAGGCTAAGCAGTTGTTGCAAAAACTAGGACCACCGAAAATGAAGACCCAAGACCTAACACCAAAATCTAACACTTAATACTAAGACCCATATTATTTCTTTTTTTTTTCTAGGGTCTTAACATGGTCCCCTATTTTTTCCTCTCATTTGCCTGGGACAAAACAAAACATTCTTATTGTCATCATTTGCAATGCGCTTTGTCAGCAATGATGCTTTACCCCCTAACAGTTCCCTTTTTCTTTCCAGGGTCTTAGTTTTAGGTTTTTAATAGTACAGTTTTGGTTTTTGGGTTTTAGTGTACAATTGGGTTTTAGTATACCGTGTTAACCAGCAGTCACACCCGAGTTGTGATTTGCCAAGGTAAAAATATTGTCACACAATGGAGTGAATGCGAATGCAAAGGAAAGCCATGTTTACTTTGTGGTTAGGTGTTGATTTCAAACTGAGTATTGTGATTGGCTCTTGTACCTTGGGCATCAAAACACCATTGGAACTTACCACCTTAAACATCATGGGTGCTTTGTGTGATCTTTTTGAGGTATCCATGGATATTTAACACGGGAAATTTACCTCAGGAAATGTCGGTCACACTCACTAAATGCAGTTCCCATGGTGAAAGGGTCATTTACCCTGGTAAAAGTGCCCCGTGTAACCGCACCTATTGTTTACACTTGCAGTGTGAGTTAAGATCAGCACATATAACAGACTCTAATTGTTCCACTCTACTCCATAAAATATGGACTCCTCAGGATAGAAACAATTGTCTCTTCTTATTCCAAATTTCTCCTCGAGTTCCTTTACCACTTCTTCTTCTCCACCTACAAGTTCCCTGGTTTCTTTCTTAACTTTGTTGTCTCCGAGATAAGTCGTAGTTACAAGTTTGCTTCCTGAAAGAGTTACTCTGCCCCAAGGCTTTGCCATGGTGCATATGCGATCATTTGTGAATGGAGCCCCAGGGTCTGCTTGGTGATAGATTAACATTTTACGGAAGTCTTCAGTGTTTCTTGGAATGAGGTCAAATTTGTATCTAGAGGCCCAGTTAGGATCGCCTGGGGTGGTACACTGCTCTTGGGCCATTTCTTCTAATCCACATTCATCAACGATTATTTTAACTTTTTCTTCATAGATGAAGTTTTCTCCGTCTTTTCGAATTCGATAAGTTCCACTCTGTTGTTCTTGATGTTCTCTAAAGCCGCGGGTAAAACGAAGAGGCGTCCAGAATGCATCAGCAAATCCAACATCAGACAACCACAATTCATCTTTAATATTCACTACAATAACGAGATGAGAAAACGGAGGAGATAGCGTTCCTGTCATTCGGCGGTAAACTGTTGCAGCGTGAAATGTGTAGTTAAATCCGAAATAAGCGAGAAGAAAAGAAAACACGGTGTTGAGCTCATAACAAAATCCACCTCGATGTCGTCGGACGATCTTATCAAAGAGCCAATCTTTTGAGAGGATTATTTCTTCCTTTCCAAACACGCTTAGGTTTTCAAATGGCACTGATAAAAGGTGGCATTGCTGTAATTTAGACAAGGCCTCGATCGTTGGTTCTATGGGACCTGTATAATGAATGCGAGCTAAATATTCCTCTGCCTCTTCCGGAGTAAGATTCGCCTCCATCTTGGATTTTCCTCTCTCCTTCCCAGTCCCTTCCTTCCGCGGGGAGGTGCGAAGGCCTCTTCTGGGTTTGAAATAATTTAAAATTAGTGGTCTCGGCGTTTTTTCGGATTAGAAATTTCACGGTGGACTTATTTTCAAGAAGAAAGAAGAAGAAACTATTTATTTTTCCTCCTAGATTTTTGTATTAGTTGTAATATGGTGGAATGCCATACTTATCTTAGTTTAGTGCACAAGTCCCAGACGAATACATGAAATATGTTGCCAGTTAGGTCTTAATGTTTTGAAACAGGAGAAGGGTTATGCAGATGATAGTCTTGGTCTACGCAGTGTTGTTTGGCAAAGTGTTTACAAAAATAGTCTTCCTAATGCATGGACAAGTTAAGTCAAGAATCGGCACATTTAAGAGTCTAATCATTCCACTAAATACAGTTTCCTGTGGTGAAAGGGTCATTTACCCCGGTAAAAGTGCCCTGTGTAACCATACCTATTGTTTACACTTGCAGTGTGAGTTAAGATCAGCACATATAACAGACTCTAATTGTTCCACTGTACTCCATAAAACATGGACCCCACAGGATAGAAACAAGCATCTCTTCTGATTCCAAATTTCTGCTCAAGTTCCTCTACCACCTCTTCTTCTCCACCCACAAGTTGCCTGGTTTCTTTCTTGACTTTGTTGTCTCCCAGGTATTTCGAAGTTACAAGTTTGCTTCCTGAAAGAGTTTCTCTCCCCCAGGGTTTTGCCACCGTGCATAGGCGATCGTGAGTAAATGGAGTCTTAGCATTTGTTTGGAAATAGGCCCGGGGGGGGGGTACTCGGAAAAATTTTGATGGGAGTGTGCTGCTGGGACTCTGAAACCCTTAACCTATACCAGACCACGTTCATGTCGCTTTTGCAACCCTATTCTAGACTAGATGCCAAAAATCCCTACCCTATCCCAGACTAGCTATTTTCGAGCTATCCATCAGAAATATAACCACACAGTGCTTTTAATGGAAAACCATCTCTCGATCAACAATATTGTCACGATTTCATTTATATTTTATATTTCCGAGTTTTTCAAACCATTAATTAATTCGATTAAATTTTCACACCACCCATTAGTTTCCCGGTAATTGATACTTTACTTGCTTGTAGTACTCTATGTGCTTGTAGAACTCTACTTGCTTGATGTACTCTACTTGCTTGATGTAGTTCACTTGCTTGATATACTCTACTTGCTTGATTTACTCTACATGCTTGATGTACTCTACGTGCTTAATATACTCTACTTGCTTGATGTACTCTACTTGCTTGATGTACTCTACTTGCTTGATGTACTCTACGTGCTTAATGTACTCTACTTGCTTGATTTACTCTACTTGCTTGATGTACTCTACGTGCTTAATATACTCTACTTGCTTGATGTACTCTACTTGCTTGATGTACTCTACTTGCTTGATCTACTCTACGTGCTTAATATACTCTACTTGCTTGACGTACTTTACTTGCTTGTAGTACTCTATGTGCTTGTAGTACTCTACTTGTTTGTAGTACTCTACATGCTTAATGTACTTTTCTTGTTTGTAGTACTCTACATGCTTGATGCACTTTACTTGCTTCTAGTACTCTGTGTGCTAGCTTGTAGTACTTTACTTGCTTGTAGTACTCTACTTGCTTGATGTACTCTACGTGCTTAATATACTCTATTTGCTTGATGTACTCTACGTGCTTCATGTACTCTACTTGCTTGATTTACTCTACTTGCTTGATGTACTCTACGTGCTTAATATACTCTACTTGCTTGATGTACTTTACTTGCTTGTAATACTCTGCATGCTTGATGTACTTTTCTTGCTTGTAGTATGCTATGTGCTTGTAGTACTCTACATGCGTGGAGTACTTTTCTCGCTTGTAATACTTTACATGCTTGATATAGTATACTTGCTTGATATACTCTTCTTGCTTGATACACTCTACTTGCTTGTAGTACTCTATGTGCTTGATGTACTTTTCTTGCTTGTAATACTCTACATGCTTGATATACTTTAAGTGCTTGATATACTCTTCTTGCTTCTTGAGTTTTTCGTTTACTTACTTATAGTACTTTGCTTGCTTGTAGCACTTTACTTAATTGGAGTATGAGTACTACACTATACACGGCTATAGCGCAACATAAACCATTATACTACACTATACACCACTATACTACACTATATACAGCCATATAAACAATAGCCTCCATTTGGTGCGAAGATAAGCTTGGTCTGAGACGCGAACAATTTTCCACAACTATTCCGTAAATAATCTTCGCAGGATATCTCTCACCGGTCTTCTTAGCCACTTCCATAACGAATTTGCTTAACCTGCAATTTAGACTCAACGCTTCCATTTCTTCGATACCTGTTGAGAGCGTCGCGACCTTACGCCCCTTCTTCACTCATGGTCGGACGCCAACTGCACAACAACAACTCACTATGCATGTAAACGTGTTCGTTCGGTGGAGGGCAATAATGTAACACTGCATAATTTATCATTGTTGATTTGAGAAAACATGTCACTGCATAATTTCTTATTGTTTCATTTGAGAAGACTCGGGCTTCGTGCTTCATCACGGGTTCCAAACACCTCGAAACCATAAAAGCACTCGGTCTACGGGAACCCGTGATGAAGCACTCGCCCTGTTTTTTGACATACTACATGAAACACTCTCTCTCTCTCTCGTGTTTGATATAATAGTGCCGTAGCATGGGGAGCCCCCCCCCCCAAAAAAAAAAAAATGGGTTAACACAAAAGAGTAGAACAGTAACTATGTTAGCATACCAGTGTTGGATTAGGTCAGCCTAATTAACACTGCGGTTAGCCTAATTTTGTTTTCCAGTGCTATTTGTATAACGTTTTCCAGCAAAAGTTTTGCACATTTTCTTTTCCAACTCCTACAAAGCTTTTGGCAGCAAAACCTAGAAGTGGATTGGATTTTTGCGATTGACCCTTGTGAACTGAGCCAATAATTATGACCGTTACGTCTGGTTAGCGGCGACGCTCTTCCTGCTTCTTAATTTTTGCAAACATCCAATGTTCATTTCGATTTGATTAAGCATTAAATTCTATGGCTTTAAATGGGTGAGAAACCCATTAAATCTGGTGAGAATCGATCACGAGTCATGCCCAAAAAAGAATGAAAACCGTCAAGAATAGGCTGGTTTAGAAGTAACATCTAAGGCATTTTGGCTTACAGGCAACAGGAACTTCGAATTAAATAAACCCGTTCAATAAGAACAGTACAACGCTAAAGCAACATTTCTGATCAATGATTTTAGTCAGTTTAAAATTGCTGGTAACTTTTTCAGAAAGCTAGAAATGCTATTTTAGAGACCCCATCATTGAAAATCTCCAGGACTAGCATGCCCCCCGACCCTCCAAGAACCTCGCGCCCAAGGCGCGAGTGATGTGCCCCCCCCCCCAATAAATTTAACCCTGCTACGGCACTGTATATTACAAACTACTCTATATACCATGCCATAGAAAATACAGCCAATCAGAAGTCAGGAAAGCCGTTGAATATTCGATGGTTAAACTTAACCTTCCCATCGTGCGCTGGGATTTTATTCTCGACGAAATTTAGTAAGCGTATTTTCTATGGCATGGTATAAAATAGTAACACAACACTTTCTCGTGGTATACTTAACAATTATTCCTTGAGCGCGCGTTGGATACGAGATGGTAGATAGCCAACGAGGCGCGTAGCGTGCGCGCCACGTTTATAACGGGGCCATTCAAACCGGAAGTTGAACATATCTTTTTCCACCAAGAACGATCAGAATGCGAAAAATTTGTCAATCCCAGCAGTATCATAGCTTGCAAACGCATACGGTTTTCCTGCTGTCGCTAAGCAGTTTGCCTCTGTCACGATGTTGCCTGAGAAGATTGCCTCAATGTTTACTAAAGCAAAGCGTTGAAATGGAGGAATTGTGCTCTCGGATTTTGAAGAACAATCGTAACTTGTTGTTCTGTTTATGTAGCACAATGGAGGATCATTCGCTTGTTTTCGGGGTTCGAACAAAATTAAAGTTTTGTCTGCTCTAGGCAAAAAATCGTTGTTGCAGATTGGTGTAAAACCGCACTTGATTCTGCGTGCGCAGTTTCAAGTCTGTAGAACTTTTCGCTTCTCGGAGAGAATGAAAACAACTGAACAAGAAATGTTCATTTTGGGGGAAGTAGATCATGTAACCAAGTGTTCTTATGTTATCTCAGACTCAGGAGCTGCCAAAGCTATCGAGTTGAAAAACTTGCACGTAAACTATGTGTGCTGAGCGTGTTAACTGTATATGATGAAAATGTTCGGTGTTTTTACAAGAAGGAAAGGACGTTTAGAATTTTCATAAGATTTTAGCGTATTAATGACCATTACGGAGTGAGTGTTTGTAACTGTAAAACTAAACAAATTGGATCAAAGAAATTTAAGCCCTTTTCCACCTCGCTAAAGTCATTTTAGTTCTTTCAACCCTTTTAAAGCAAGTTACTTAATAACATAGCTTAAATGTCTTTCAGCCACTTTTTGTAAATCCAATTCGGCCATTTCTTTACGACCTTAAGGGAGAAAAGGCTTAATCATAGGCCTACAGCTTTGGAGACAGGGTTAAAGAAACTTAAGCGACTTCAACAAAATCATGCATCATCTTGACCAGGAAGAGGTAGAAGAGAGGAGAAGATAGCAAAAATTGCGAAATTCCTTCTCAAACTCACGTTTTTGACTTTTGTTTGTGGTGATAAAAAGTTGTTTAGAGCGAGTTACCTTCACAACCGCTCAAATGTCTTTGATCGGATTTTAATAAATCCATACATACATATTGACTCATTTATCTATATATGGACTAGTTATAACTGTCACCCTCATTTCAGAGGCTACGTGTAAGGCATAATTCATTGGGCACTTAGCGTAACGATATGACAATTTGTGACGAATCCCCCCTCCCCCAAAGGAAAAAAATTCCCCAAAGAAGAAACGTTACAAATCAGGCAGTCATAGGCGAATTTTTTTTTGCGTGCTAGACACATATTCTAATTATTTCCCACGTTGAAGTGAAAATAGTAGCAAGTATTTTCTTTGGGATGTAATTGAAATGGTCATCAATTTCCTAATGCAGCATTGATTGAAACTTGGCTTATTGAACTGGATTGGTTACTCTAGTTTATAGTTTATGTTAATAATAGGTTACAGTTGTTGTTTTCTGTGCTTGATTGCAATGGAAATCTCTAGTTTAGATAATCTTGACATTTAAAGAGATACTGACAAAATTTTCAGTGAATCATGATATGGTGTCATCATTCTATTAAAGTTAAAACCTGTGATGTAACAGGGTTGAAATGAATATTTCTTACTTGAATTTACAGATTGTAGTATCGTAGCAGAGCACAATTTGATTGCACTTAAACAATTTGTTTAAAATTAATGATATTTGGATATAGACATTCCATACTCAATGCTCCAATCAGGCAGCAATAGAAGCAATTGTTTCTATCAAATGCTGTCAAGGGGCAGAATGGTGAGAAATTCTGCGAAGTCAAAATAGCATTAGGGCACCTGTGTGTCAATTTTGAGGAACTTGAAATTAGCTTAAAATTGTCTACTTTTTTCGAAAACAACCGTTATTTTTTGAAGATAAGCATTATTATAAGTTTTGAATTGAATCCATTCTGTCTTGTCTGCCAAGTTGGTAATATTCTATAAGCTCGTTTATGAAATACATGCTTTGTCAAAATAAAAAGAAGTATATAAGAATGAAATGTGTGTTGTGTATGTAGAATATATTATTTACTATGTTTTTAACTGGAAATTTGTTATCAATGACATTGGTTAAGGTCGCGCAGGACCCTGGCTCATCAATAAATTCATTAGCCAAATTTGTCGACGGGGTGCTATCTTGTAAAGCCTTAATTCGCTACATTTTGAACATCGATTCCGCTAAAATTTACAAAGGATGTTAGGGGTTGATGGAATTACATCATGATTGCCCTTTCACTGAGAGATGACCGTTGATGTTACAAACTCATAAAAGTTTAACTGCAGATAATGCGATTTTGTGTCAAATCTTTCAGCTATAACAGTGCACCGAATTAAAGAATTATATAACCTAGTGATAAATCATAACCTCTTTTGCGCTATGACAAGAACGAAAATTTCGATTTCAAAAATTGATAGAAGTTAGTGGCTTCTAAGAGAGTAAAAAGGTGAAATCTAACCTTTGAAACGTGCTATCTTCATTTTGAGAAGGACGTTTAAAAATTCGCTCTTGTCATAACACAATACAGTACACCAAGTTAATGCTCCTCGCGAATCATTTCCTGAAATTCTACATCGGCGGAGAAAACTTGGACACAAATTTGTAGGTTTCGAGGCTTCAGAAGACCTTCCGAGTCAATGTTTACAACAACTGCTATATTCAAAGTTGTAAATCTAATTATGATAATTCGCTATGTTCCAGCGCACGAAAGTTTTCTCGGTTTGCGAACCCAATATCTTGTCAAAGTGAGGTCCACATATTATCTATATCATTAGGGCTTTATTTATCATCTATGACACCTATATGACACTGAACATCTTTTAAGGCACAAACTTCTAGACTTAATTAATCTTGCTGCATTTTGCCGCAAAATATGCAGCGAGATTTAGTCAAGAATTTCCCTATGCCCAATTTCAGACCATAATGGTCATACTCTATACACGTTTTGAGACCAAAAAGTCCCAGAAACCCTACCATTTGGGGCGGCACATACCTATATAGCTTATATAGGGACCCCCCCCCTTTCCGGTTAATCCTTATATCCAAAACTGGGCACTTTGACATGAAAAGTATCCTGAAAGAAAATCTTAGTTCAAAATACGTTTTTTTTCTGTAAAATGGATATGACGTCTTCATGTGAATCAGAGAAGACCAAAACACGAAAATTTGTTCTTCTAATTCCAACTGGTAGTATAAAAATAGCCAATTTGTAAGGGTCGGTTTTCCTGCAGCTTCGCCCTTGGAAAACTGATCACGTCTCTAACAGATAATGTCCACGGACTAATATCCGAACATATTTTAGCGCTAAATGGAGACTTGTGTATATATTCCCCAGTCTTTCCTGCATAATGTGACGTGCGAACTAGACAAAGATTTGATGAAGGTTACTGTTAATCTTTTCCCCAATTTTGCCTGCATCAAGTGACGCGTTTAGGGAAGTCGCGCGTGTTCTATGAGCGAATGGTGAATTACTTGATTACGCGCATGTGAGAGTTTTCTGGTTTTGTTATATTGCTAGTTTTAAGTCTTTCTTAACCTTTTCACTCCTAATCGCACATTTAGGCGCTCTTTGGAGGCGCGGTCGTTGAACCACTTGTGACGTCATCAATTAACACGTCGGTGGATTTTTGTGATAGTAGCTGATAGAGCTAGGATTGACCTTACTACAGGACTGTTCATTTTGAATATCGGTTGCATTCTGATAGAGCTCATCAAAGAAAAACATGATCCGTTTTTGGTGCAAAATCGGTGCTTAAACAGGCCAATACACCTGTAATTGATCAAGGTCCCCTCTTCAGGGTTTTCCAATGATAACGTCAAAAATTTTTCGGCCAGAAGAAAGGATATGACGAGTAGAAAGTAATGAGAATAAGAAAGCCGAAAAAACGGAAGGAAAAGGAGCAAGAAAAAAAAAAAGGAACGGCTCAGCAAAAAGAGTCCAAATTTGGCTTATGCGCATGCACCAAGTGAAATATTGTACATTTTTACATCTTTATCCAAATGTTGCTGCAGTGTGAAAAAGTGCTTTTCTAGCAAAGTTTAGGTAAATTCAAGATCATAGCACCAAAAATTCAGTTTAACTTTTAAAAAAACGCGTTTTGGGGGGGGGGGGGAATTCGGGAGTGTAAGGGTTAATAACCCTAAAAAGTAAAAAAGTAGGGAAAAAGCAGTGGTTAACAATTATCGGCAATAGAGACAAAACAAGCATCTAAGGCCTGGTTTAGAAGTCGAATTTCTCATGCAACAAATCGAATAATTCAATTAGGAGCATTTGATTTAGTCACTATGCCGAATCAAATGCATAAATAATGTTAAAATAATTTTTTTACCAAAAAAGCAAACAAAATATGAGCTCTGCATGTGTTACAAATCTATGTAAATTTCTTTGCCGTAATCTGCAAAACAGCAACGTGAATTGACGGAATTTTGATTAAATTACAGAACGTAGACCAAGATAACTCGAAAGTTCTTTATTTCTTTGGCATTGACTGCTTTCTTTGAATCTTTTACTCTAGCTATTTTTTACAGCTATTTCAATTAACGTTGACGGATCAAAGCTTTTCCGAAGCCTACGCGACAAGTTCGAATGGTAGTGTGGGTAGACGTTGAGGGCTGCTCCATGTGCTGAATGCTAATGAGATATGATGAATTCGTGCGTTTTTCTTTCTCTTCAGACATATGGAAACATATAGTATCTTCGTCTTCGTGTTAAACCTGGGTATGGTAAAATCGGAGTTTCTCAAGGCATAACGCCTGGTGTTTGTGATAAACAGGTTTGCTATATAGGTAGGACAGGGCTCGAGACTAACACTTCAGCTCAGTAGCCTAGTGGCTAGTGAGAGGCTTGATTTCACTAGCCAAAATAAATTTTCACTAGCCAGACTTTTTGCATAAGTCTCATACTATGTTCAATATGTCTAATTTTTAGCCGAGTTAAGTACTGTAAACATGCGTCTCTGTAATCTCAAGAGTGAAGAACTTGAATGCTGACTATTCTTTCCAACGGTTAAAGATAAGTACTTTGTGCCTTCATGGCAAATTCCCAGGCACGATGTAGTTCTCTTTCCGTTTCAGTCAGATCATGACGAATAACTCGAACAGTTAACCTTATATGAGCATGTCATTGCAGGGAGAAACGTTGGGAAGACAAGACTAACATTGTACGAACGTTGTAAGGTACGGAAAAAAGGTAAAAAAAACAAGACTGATACAGCACTCAACTCACCTACGGAAAAACGTCTACAAGAGAAGACTAGTAAATTATAAGCATATTTACGTGTGGAGAAACATTGAGCCGAAAAAACTAATAAAGGTTCGAAGTTACTAAGGTAAGGAGAAACGCTGAGACGTCATATCAAACCCGTTGGTTGCAAATGCACTACAGTAGGGAGAAACGCTGCCAACGTACCAAGAGACAGAGACTAATAAAATACACAACTACTAACTTACGGAGAAACGTTATTAGACAAAACTAATTCCGTAACAAAGTGTGTGACGTACGGAAGAATGCCGAACGGACAAACTGAACTATTACAGTGGGACAATAAATTATGGAGAAACGTAAATGAGACAACTAAAATTGCACTAACGTACGGATAAACGTTGAGAAGACAAGACTTAAACCGTATGAACATACTAACGTACAGCGAAATGTTAAGCAGTGTCGACTTATCGTACGAGTGTACTCACATTGAAAACCTTTGGAAGAGCAGAACAATGTCGTACGGACGTGCTAATGTACAAAGAAACGTTGCGAAGGCTAGACTAATAAATCGACGAACCTTCTTACGTGCAGAGAAACATTGTGACGACGTTACGTAGAGAGAAACTCTGGAAAGAGAAACTATTTTACGAACGCAGCAATTAATGGCAAAAAGTCGGTAACAGAAGACTAAAGAATTGTGTGAACCTACTAACGTGTAGGCAAATACCATATGAATGCATTAATGGACCTTTCAAGGAAACGTATGGTGAAACATTCTGAAGACGACTAATTTCCTTCGAACCTAGAAATGACAGAGAAAACGTTGCCACCTGAGACAAGAATTAGTAGGGAAAATGCTGAGAGGACAAAACAAGTGTCATACAAACATTATGATATCCTTTTAAGGAATAAGGACAAGTTTTAGTTTCCGCTCACTCAATTTGCTTTTGGGATCCGATCATCAGAAGCAATATTTAGTTTGGTTTCCATCCGGTGCTTTAGTGCTTTGAAATTATCACTAGCCAAAATGGCTAGTGAAAGTCCAAACCTTACTAGCCAAAACGGAATTTCTACTAGTCTGTGACTAGTTGGCTACCGTTAGACTCGAGCCCTGTAGGAGATATGTTGATTTGGACCTTGTACATAATTATTGCAATTTCCTGTAGACGACGGTTTGTTAGAGTTGGTAGCAGCTTTTGGGCGACAAATAAGCCATATAAGGGAAAAACAGCGCGAACGTCCTTAAATTTAAAAGGCCCAAGAGCGCGCGGAAGCCTGAGCGCGCGCGCCCAGTTTAAATGGAATGAAAAACATTGTTCAAGCCCTGTGGTGCCATTGAACGGAGCTTAAAAATGTTTTCCTTTTCAAATTGCTTCCGTCGCGCTCCGGACCCAGAACACATTCTTAGTCCTCTAAAATGAATGTCTGATAGAGTGTGGCCGGGGGAGTTAAAATGTTCCGCGACAGGGAAACCGGGTGTGTTCTTTTCAACGCTTCGTTGGTGTTCTCCGAATCGCTCGCGGAGAGAACGTTCGGTTTCCCCAATGTACAGCCTTGGACATCAACGGCATGAGATGCAGTAAACAATGTTCTCCGATTTGCAGTTGAAGTGCTCGCGGATGGTAGTTGAGCACTTCGGTCCGCGTACATGTACATCGGACGTGGTGTACTGGCAGGTGCGGCAGCGTGGGTGTTCACACGCGAATGTTCCTGGTTCGTCTGTTACACAGTGGTCGGAGGTATGTACTAGGAGATCTCTGAGGCTGCAATGGCGTCGATATGCAACAATAGGTGGTGCTGGAAATATTGCTGCGGTCGTTGGGTTACTCATCAGGATGTTAAGGTTGTTAAGCAAAATGTGCTTAATGCGTGAACTTAGAGGATGGTAGGTGAGTACCAGAGCGATCCTTTCTTCGCTGTGCCTGACACGTTTCTCGAGTGCTTCCTGGCCTAAGATGGAATGCACTCTTTCCCGATCATTGCGCAGTAGATCGGAAGGATAGCCACGGTCTTCAAAGAAGGTGGTCATTTCTTCACATTTTTCAACCAAAAAGTCTCCCGAGTTTCTACTTGCTTGCATGAGACTTAACCAATCTCTCAGGTGTACACATATGGAGAACGGTTTGATACTGAAGAAGGGCTATGCCCGAAATGTTTGTGTTTGTAAACTACACAAAATGACACTTTTTACACAATTTTAGTTTTTTTTAATTTTTTGTTTTGTTTATAGTACAAATTTTTTTAGCTCGCTCGTATTTTTAAAATGTGCAATAGAGAGCAATTCAGGCTAAAACACTTTCAAGATAAAATAGAAAGCAATAGGCATTATACATACCACAAAAAACCTTTCGAGATTGGTTAAGTCTCATGCAAGCAAGTAGAAACTCGGGAGACTTCTGGAAAAGCCAGGTGATAGGTATGTGTCGTTAAAGGCAAGTGCGTTTATATATTAAGTAATGAGTGAAAGTTGGCCCATTCTCTGTAATAAAATGTCAAAATTTCGGTGCTGTGCAATTGCACTTTTAAGGGTCTTCATCGGTAGGATAATCCCCCCCCCCCCAACTAGAGGCGGCCAGGCCTACAACTCTTCAGAAAGCTAGCTACGCACCTGTAGATAAAATCTTAATTAAAAGTGTCAAATGTATTTAGTATTTAACAGTAAAAAAACTAACAAGGACAGTTATTACAAGAGAAAATGAGGAAAAGAAAAAGACACTTAAAAGGAGAGAGATATTGCCTTTGAGAACGCTGTTCCCCTGGCCAAGACGTCTGCATAGAGGTCAATTTTTATTTAATGTTAGGAAAGCGGTTGCGTTAAGTTTTGTCGACGAAAATGACTTCCATGATGATTTCCATAACCAGAGAAAATGTTTGGTGGCGTACGTCTCGGAAAATAGACCTGTTTCAGGGCCAATTGATAAATATCTTTGTGAAAGTGACATATTCTGGTTAACGCCAGTGTCCCTTTCTGACCCCTCATAATCTTTTAATGAATGGTCAGGCAGAGCAATACAGGAAAATTAGACTTCTTTCAAAAATATGGGACTGTTCTAGTTTACTAAATCCTCAACTTCCCCCAAAAATGTTACTTGTTTTCGAAAAAAATTTTCTCCTGAGATATTCAGAGAAGCATATAATATATAGTATTATAAGAAGTTGCAAACAATTGAGGCAGATAATAAACTTGTTCAAGCCAAACTTCTTAAAGCCAAGGCTAATACAATTTCGTGGCCCTCCTTTTACTCAGATGTGTTTCACAATTGCTAAATAAAATGCTTCGGAGTCGCAGTCCTCATGACCATGTACAGATACTCAAAGCAAGTAAAAAACTCCGAGCACGCAAGGTACATCAAGCAAGTGAAGTACATCAAGCACATAGAGTACATCAAACAAGTGAAGTACAGCAAGCACATAGAGTACTACAAGCAAGTAAAGTACATCAAGCACATAGAGTACATCAAGCAAGTGAAGTACATCAAGCAAATAGAGTATATCAGGCAAGTGAAGTACATCAAGCAAGTGAAGTACATCAACCACATAGAGTACTACAAGCAAGTAAAGTACATCAAGCAGGTGAAGTACATCAAGCACATAGAGTATCAAGCATGTAGAGTATTACAAGCAAGAAAAGTACATCAAGCACCTACAGTACATCAAGCATGTAGAGTGTTACAAGCAAGAAAAGTACATCAAGCACACAGAGTACTACAAGCAAGTAGAGTGCATCAAGCAAGAAGAGTATATCAAGCAAATAAAGTATATCAAGCATGTAGAGTACTACAAGCACATAGAGTACTACAAGCAAGTAGAGTACATCAAGTAGGTAAAGTACATCAGGCACATAGAGTACTACAAGCAAGGAAAGTACATCAAGCAAGTGAAGTACATCAAGCAAGTAGAGTACATTTAGCTAGTAAAGTGCAACAAGCAAGTAGAGTACATCAAGCACATAGAGTACATCAAGCAAGTAAAGTACATCAAGCAAGTAGAGTACATCAAGCACATAGAGTACATCAAGCAAGTAAAGTACATCAAGCAAGAAAAGTACATCAAGCACATAGAGTACTACAAGCAAGTAAAGTACATCAAGCACATAGAGTACATCAAGCAAGTAAAGTACTACATCAAGCACATAGAGTACTACAAGCAAGGAAAGTACATCAAGCAAGTGAAGTACATCAAGCAAGTAGAGTACATTTAGCGAGTAAAGTGCAACAAGCAAGTAGAGTACATCAAGCAAGTAGAGTACATCAAGCAAGTAAAGTACATCACGCACATAGAGTACTACAAGCAAGAAAAGTACATCAAGCACATAGAGTACTACAAGCAAGTAAAGTACATCAAGCACATAGAGTACATCAAGCAAGTAGAGTACATTAAGCAAGTGAAGTACATCAAGCACATAGAGTACATTAAGCGAGTAAAGTGCAACAAGCAAGTAGAGTACATCAAGCACATAGAGTACATCAAGCAAGTGAAGTACATCAAGCACATAGAGTACTACAAGCAAGTGAAGTACATCAAGCAAGTGGAGTACATCAAGCACATAGAGTATCAAGCATGTAGATTATTACAAGCAAGAAAAGTACATCAAGCACATAGAGTACTACAAGCAAATAAAGTACATCAAGCAAGTAGAGTATATCAAGCAAGTGAAGTACATCAAGCACATAGAGTACTACAAGCAAGTGAAGTACATCAAGCAAGTGGAGTACATCAAGCACATAGAGTATCAAGCATGTAGATTATTACAAGCAAGAAAAGTACATCAAGCACTTAGAGTACATCAAGCATGTAGAGTGTTACAAGCAAGAAAAGTACATGAAGCAAGTAAAGTACATCAAGCACATAGAGTACTACAAGCAAGTAGAGTGCATCAAGCAAGTGAAGTACATCAAGCAAGTAGAGTACATTAAGCGAGTAAAGTGCAACAACTAAGTAGAGTACGTCAAGTACATAGAGTACATCAAGCAAGTAAAGTACATCAAGCAAGTAAAGTACATCAAGCACATAGAGTACTACAAGCAAGTAAAGTACATCAAGCAAGTAGAGTACATCAAGCAAGTAGAGTACATCAAGCATGTAGAGTACATCAAGCACGTAGAGTACGGCAAGCGAGTGAAGTACATCAAGCAAGTAGAGTACATTAAGCATTAGTAGAGTATATTAAGCACGTAGAGTACATCAAGCAAGTAGAGTAAATCAAGCAAGTAGAGTATATCAAGTAAGTAGAGGTCAACAAGCAAGTAAAGTACATCAAGCAAGTAGAGTACATCAAGCAAGTAGAGTACATCGAGCAAGTAGAGTACATCGAGCAAGTAGAGTATATCAAGCACGTAGAGTATATCAAGCAAGTAGAGTACATCGAGCAAGTAGAGTACATCAAGCAAGTAGAGTACATCAAGCACGTAGAGTATATCTGAAGCACGTAGAGTATATCAAGCACGTAGAGTATATCAAGCAAGTAGAGTACATCGCGCAAGTAGAGTACATCAAGCAAGTAGAGTATATCAAGCACATAGAGTATATCAAGCAAGTAGAGTACATCAAGCAAGTAGAGTATATTAAGCACGTAGAGTATATCAAGCAAGTAGAGTAGATCGAGCAAGTAGAGTACATCAAGCAAGTAGAGTACATTAAGCACGTAGAGTATATCCCCGGGGGGTGTACTTCCTAGTAATAGGCTAATGGGGATGTGCCGCTGGATGGGGTCGCATTTTCACGACTGGATTGACTATAATGGGGTTGCATTTTCATTAGGAGCTAATAGAGTTACTAGAATGGGGTCGCACATTTGCGGGATTTCAGGGGTAAGTGAATTCCGGCAAGTAGGGATTTGGGGTATATTTGCCCAAAAGTGACTAACATGGGGTCTATAATTGGCTACAGAATAGACTATAATGGGGTTGGGTCTGGATAGGCCAGCGGCACATACCCAGCAAAAATTGACCCAAGTACCCCCCCCCCCCCGGGAGTATATCAAGCAAGTAGAGTAGATCGAGCAAGTAGAGTACATCAAGCAAGTAGAGTATATTAAGCACGTAGAGTACATTAAGCGAGTAAAGTGCAACAAGCAAGT
This sequence comes from Siderastrea radians, assembly GCA_964017195.1. Classification (NCBI taxonomy): domain Eukaryota; kingdom Metazoa; phylum Cnidaria; class Anthozoa; order Scleractinia; family Rhizangiidae; genus Siderastrea; species Siderastrea radians. The sequence continues at coordinate 7,633,183 of OZ024894.1, read as the reverse complement.
AGAGTACATCAAGCGAGTAGAGTACATCAAGCAAGTAGAGTACATCAAGCAAGTGAAGTACATCAAGCAAGTAGAGTACATCAAGCAAGTGAAGTACATCAAGCAAGTAGAGTACAGTAAGCGAGTAAAGTGCAACAAGCAAGTAGAGTACATCAAGCAGGTAAAGTACATCACGCACATAGAGTACTACAAGCAAACAAAGTACATCAAGCAAGTGAAGTACTTCAAGCAAGTAGAGTACATTAAGCGAGTAAAGTGCATCAAGCGAGTTGAGTACGTCAAGCTAGTAGAGTACATCAAGGTAGCTAAGCAAGTAGAATAGCATATAGAACTCAAGTAAAGACATAATAGTTCCCCATACATCACGTACCTACCCGCGTTTCCCGACCGCTGGTCTAGGGGGACGCGGGCTCTGGGAACGAGAATGGCCTACGAATAATTGTCTGCTCATGCGCATTACGGTGCGAAGTTGTTTTGCTGCGAATAATTCTGCTTGTGCGCAGTTGAGTCACCTGTTCAGAGCACAAACTCAAACGCGGGCAAGTAAGCCATTAAAGTGCGGCACTCGCTTCTGCGATTTTTGACTAAAAATTTTGAAGAAAAAAGTGTGAATCTTCCTTTTGAACGTTGTACTTTTTGGCAAATCAGTTGATGTATTCGTTTTAAAGCAATTAATTATTGGCGAAAGCGGAACTTACTAATTTTGTATTTTTTTGTGCAGAATATTTAAGTTTTGAACGAAATGAAAGCGCGCACTTGGTGTAGGAATAAATTATTGTGACTGCAAGCGTGCTGGTTAAATGCATAAACACATTGTCTTGTTGAATGATAAAACAATTATTAAACTCGATTTCGCAAAATATCGTGATTTGTTAGTGTCTCGCAGATCAATCATTTGCCTCTGGCTTCGGCATCGGCAAATAATTGATCTGCTCGCCACAGACAAATCACGATATTTTGCTCAACCTCGTCCAACAATTGTTTATTGCTGCGAAGGCAAAGTGACGGAAGGAGTTTATGCCAGTGAAAACGGCGCAGTACTACAGCGAGGACTATTACCTTTGTAATAAGTGTACAAAAGATGAAGAGTGGTTTACTTCCTAAAACTTTCCAGTAAGTGTAGCACTGTAGAATGATTTCGACCTTAAAATTAGCAAGGAAGACGTTCACATACCTGTTCCGTTTAAAATGCTATTTTGCCACATATATTTAAAACTTTTGCATCGTTTCTTGAAAAACAAATCGTTAAAAACAGCAGTTGTGACCTGTTGCTGGTAATTCGTTTTATCTTAGGTTCAGTATCTAGCAACGCCTGCTGAATGATATTCTAGTTACATTTTGTCCATAAAAACAAACTGCTATTCATTTCTTGTTAATAAAAATAAAAGAAGAGGCTTTTGTACTTTTTTATTTTACTATTGTTATCAGTTACAATTCAAGACATATAACACACCATATTTGATTTACACACTGGTCATTTTTTCCCAGTTCGTTGAAAAATGTTAGTTAAGATTGCAAATACTCTCAAGTGAATAAATACGTGAAAAGTTTTTTCAATGTCGTTTATTTTGATAACTCCACAATCCCTTGGTTTGAACGCCATTCCAAAAATTACTTGGGGATCATTTCGGGGTCAGCGTGGAAAAAGACGGGGATCATTTCGGGGTCGGGATCACTTCGGGGTCGATTTAGGGATCATTTCGGGGTTGGAGATCATTTCAGGGGCTGTACAGAGGGCCCTCCCTGCTAGCAGAGGACTCCCAGCTCACGGCTCAATTCTCTCGCGCCGTGAGAGACCTCTGCTAGGTAAGGGGGGGGGGGCATTATGTACCATTACAATAGAGCCTACTGGAATGTCAGATAACTCGCCCCCTCCCCAGACAATTAGCCTAGACAACTAGCCCCCTCTCTTTAGACAATTACCCCCCAGTCTCTGGACGATTATCCCTCTTTTACTTTAAACAAATACATCTTTATGCTCAGCTCTTACTGTTTTTGTTTTATATTTCGAAGCATTCACTGTAACTGCAAGCAGTCGCCCTATTTTCCGCATAACAGGAGAAGAAAAAGATAGCCTGTTCCAGGCGTTCAGATAGTGGAGCGCGAGCGAAAAATAAAGCGAGCGAAAGAGCGGGAAAAAACGAGGGGAGACTCTCCCCCAGTCTCCCCTCGTTTTTTCCCGCTCTTTCGCTCACTTTATATTTCGCTCGCGCTCCGCTATCTGAACGCCTGGAACAGGCTAAGAAAACGACTGCTCGCAGCCTATTATGTTTATGCCTCCTTCTACCGAGAGTTCCGACATTTGTATGGGGTGGACCGAAGTAGCCTCACAGAGGATAGAAAGTCGCGTGAGCGAGCGCGGAAATCGCCTGCGGCGTGGAAAGGCTTAGCGCGTGACCAGCCGGTCTCATTGTCCGTGAAGCACGGGGTATCCACATTCGAGGACGTTTTCTAGAACGGGGTGTAATATTGCAAGCATACGAGAGCTACACGATATCAGCAGCGATTAAATTAAGCAAATATCTCGAACGGGGTACCCCCCCGGGGGGGGGGGGTGCTAAGAAAGGCAACCGCCAAAGCTTTGAAAACATTTCCATGGTATGGGAATTGCTGTTGTCATTTACGTTACTCCTTTTTGGCCATTTCCCTGGCAGTAAAAGGTAAGGTAAAGTCGCACACGAGCCAAGGGGGTCAGCACGGCCGGAGCTTATCCCGGTTTCTGAAGCATGAAGCAACTGAGAGTATTGCAGTCCCCCCTGGATGGAATGCTAGTCCACGAGCAGCCTGCGTAGCAGGCGCGCGAAAACGAGAAAGAGCGGAAAAGAGAGAGAAACAGTGCTAGTGGGGCGTGCGAGGGAGGGACACACGCGAGGGGAGCTACTGCCAACGTTACCCGTTTTATATACCAGGCAGTGCATTGCGAGTAATTTATTTTTGCTACGTGGAAAGCAGCTCTTCTACAACAACATCTTTTATACACGGTGGAAGAAAGAGCTTGTACAACTTATGGGACCGTGCCGTACTATGTTATTTGAAAACATAATTGTTACATAGAGGATATTACATGGTCGCGCAGAGATACATTTATTTTCGAGTGAAATATTTTTCAACACGAGAAGATAAATGTCGTATCTCCAAGCGGCCATGTAATTTTCTGTTTATTAATAGACACCGATGAAATACCAGGATAACTCGTCACTTCCTTGCGTGCCTTATCACAGAACAAAGCACGGTTTTGGCTTTTTTATTTGTTTTATAATAACATATTTTCTCAATAGCTTGCAAGAGCGCGCAAGAAACGTTTTCAGCAGGTGGAAAAAGGTTTCAGCTTTCAGCTGGTTTTCAGCTTGTCAGCGCGCGCAGAATGGCGTCACGGGTTACTCCGTGCATCTGTACTCTGATAAAGCACGCTGTTTCAACCAATCATAGCGCGCGTTATATCGAAACTTTATATAAATATAAATAAAAGTAGATCCGATGTATCATGTTAAAGAACTGCAGACTACGAGGTGTCTCTCTCTTTCCGTTTCAGAGTCGAGTGGATTGGAGAGTCCCAATTTTTTTGGATGGCCCTCCACTCTGACGCCCCATCCTCCCCCACCCATACCTTCCCTTAGCCGCCAGTGTGTGGAGCCACGTCACGTTTCCACGTGTCACATGATTTTCGCCCCCGCTTGCGTGTTCTTGTTCTTTGTACTTGACTATCCCTAAGCAGAAAAAGATCGTTCATAGTCTATCACATTTCAAGTGGCTTGTTTACAGATTAGAAGAAATCTCGTACTTGCATGAGTGATTTGAAGAGGTAAATTGGGTTTTGGTAAAGGTTTTACTCAGTAGACTCCCGGTGGGGGGCTACTCAATAAAGTTTTGTACAGGGAGGCTCCGCTCACAGGTTCAAACCTTTACCCTTAAATATACTAATTTTTACCAAAATGGTACCCCTTTCACATAACTAGAGCAAAATTGCACCCCTTTCTTATACCTCAAGGATAAGGCAAAACAAAAGAATTTACTGTAATGACCACATTTTTCTTGGGTTTTCAGTCATTCTGATTCAGCTGCATAGTCATTTCTGCCAAAATGTGGCACCCTTTGATATACTTCGCTTTGGCCACCATTTCTTCCACTTTGCAGCTGATTTTGAGACCCTTTTGTATACTTAAATTGCAATTTTCCCTACCCTTTTATATACTGCGAGCTTAAAAAAGGCAACCCCTTTCGGGCAGAACCTCCCTGTATAGCCCACTGGGCTCCTGGGGACTATAAGGAGTACCCCTCCCCGGGAGTAGACTACGAGCAGTACGTCTCTCTTGGTCAAACAAAAAGAACACGCGTGCGAGCAGGAAAATCACCTTCTGGGTGGAAACGCGCGCGTTACATTTCCATGCAGCGGGAGATTTTCACGTTTCCACGCGTGTTCTTTGTGCTCGAAGCGACTATCCCTAAGCGGAAAAAGAGACTGCTCTCAGTCTACGGTTTTGCCCAGTCCAGGACTCTCGAAACTCCACTTTGCCTAAGGGTAAATTTAGGCGTAAACGAATGATAAACCAAATAAACAAAACAAAAATAAAACAAATAAATAAACAAAGCAAAATGGTTGCCAGTTTGTTGAAAATAAGTCTATGGACACTTAAGTGTTCACATGAAAAACTGCCACTCTTTTAAATTCAGTCAGCTATCCATAAAGGTCTTTCATGGGTAATTGAATTACTGGTAGCCACCAGTTAGCTTCACTCCTTAACGATACTTTGTCATCACCATCATCATCATAAATCCTTTGCAGTCCCAGTGTTGCATAGGGTGCATTTTACGCTACTTCCTTATCAGAAAACATCATAACATGGACACGAGTTTGGAAATGGCAGTCTGTGTTATGACATGCAATGAGTAGCTAAACAGACTTGAAAAGTAAACATATTAAGTTACTAGTAAAAATGCACATTCAATACAGCCATGCATTTGCTGCCATATATAAGTAAACAACACTGAGACAAACTTATGTTGAAATTGTACTGCATCAGGCCAACTAGTAAAGATCTTGAAACATCTAACCTAAGATCAGGCACAATTTTATCAACAAGCTTTAGTTTCTCTTATGTAAGTCCCACAATAAAACTGGTCCAGTTTTGTACAAGAGAGTTTTTGTCAATCTTGGAGGAAGTGTCCCTTCATACTTAAGGTGACAGCAGACACTGTCTACTACTAAATATTGACACAAGCTATTGACAACACTTTACTTTAAACAGTCCAACAGATCAATATTAAGATTCTGCCAACACCTGCGACAAACAAAGCCACCAAACCAGGAAACTGGTGTGAACTGCTGGCTGGCAGTTGGAAGTTTGTTGTCCAATGGGAGCTGTACTTCTCTTTCACCAAGCTTTATGCCACAAGCCTAGGGTATCTGGCCATTCTATTAACCAGTTCTTTAAGAAATTCAAGAAAGATTGACAAAGGCTTGCAAACTTTTGTGGCTGTAGAATATGGCTTCTGGATGGCCACATTTCAACTTGAAGTCCTCAACAAAAAGGGTAATTTGATGTGTCCCATTAGGAGGTAGTTAGCCAAGTCAAACAAAAACACCCTGCTTGAAGTTTACGCATCAATTTAGGTACATTTTGATCTCAAGAAGTGTGAAACAAGCAGTGGCCACATTAGCAACAAGTAGAAATCTGGGAAGGAATTGTTAAAATTAATTGATTGTTTGAGTTCATGTCGACCAACGAATAAAGTACCTCAAAAACTGATTGTCTTATTAATACATAACAATGATTGTTGTTGATGGTAATGATTGATTACCCTTTAACCCTTTCCTGTCAGTGTTTTTTCCTTAGAAAAACGCATTTTTACCGCTAAAGCGGTTTTTTAAGTGCTGTGTTGCCAAATGCCACTTAACTTTGCTACAAAAGCGTTTTCTTACAATTTAGCTAAATTTTGAGCCAGCTTCTGTTGTAAATTGTACAATATTTTGCTTTCACGTATAAGCCAAAATTTGGACTTGTTTTTTGTTGTTGTTGTTTTTTTTTTTTTGCTGTTTCATTTCCAATTTTTTTCTCGCTTCTTTTGCTTTCCTTTTTCTCCCCTTTCTTTTCTCTTTGTCTTCTACCGTTTATCTCCTTTCTATCCACTGGAAAAGTTTTGGGCCTCAGCCCTTCTACAGACCTGGAAATGGAACAATGATCAACTAGGTGACTTGGCCTATTTTACCACTAATTTTGCACCCAAGTTGGACACGTTTTTTCTGGTATAGCTCTGCCAGAATTTGGTCGATATTCAAAATGGACACACGTATGGATGGATCTGTCCTTGCTGTGTCAGCTGCTTATCAAAACAATCTCGTGACCTAAAAAATGATGACGTCACAAGTGGCTCAATGATTCCCGACTTCTGCATCTGGAAAATACAACTGCTGACAGGAAAGAGTTAAGCCCTGATATAAAAATGCATATTCTCCTTACTGTTCTCTATACATTTGTAAGGAAACTACCGTAGTATGGAGAATTTGTCTTAATGTCCTTGGTGATCACTCGTTTTATTCTCATCACTTGAATGTTTGAACAAGTAGTGATAATGTAAAGAGAAATTTCATTTTTGTCACTGTTAGCGCTTAAAGGGTTAATGATTGCAAACTATTAACTACTGGTAATTATTTCATTTTTCCCCTACATATGAACTTATACTTTTTTCAATTAGCTTAAGCCAATCACAAGTTTTTAAAACTTTTTTTAGTTATTCCTGGGTTCCATGTTACAAGTTCTGCTTCCTTTGGACTCCAGTCAGTCCTTCTCACCTTACTTGTTGCCATAAATGTTAGGATAATTTGTCATCAATGGTGTTTAAGTGAAAATAAAATTGATTGATTGATTGACCTATAAATTTGAACTAATTGGTTGGGCTGAATAAATCAGACAAAAATACAGAGTTTGTATGGTTATGGGCCAACATGATTGCCACGTTTTAACATAGAGATGTATGTATGACATTTTCTATATTTTTAAAAACATGTACTTTAGAGACTTTTCATCCAGACTTTCTCAAGCTTCCTTAGATTATTGAAATTTCTGATATGCTCTTCCATATAACAGACCATTTCTTAAATGTTGTTTTCTCTTGATTTACATGATACTGGTAATTTTGAACACGTCCCAAACCCTACTTGTTTTCAAAGTGGCAACTGGAGACACAAGTCAATGCAAATTTTTAACTTACACTGATTTGCTTGACTCACTTTTGTGTGGGCTTTTTTAAGCTTATAAGTTAAAAGCTTATAAATAAATTGACACTTATGTGCAAGTCTGGAAGAAAAATGCTGCAGATCAAGGCAAGTGCAGCAACAGATGTTTAAAGTTCTCCTAGAAAAAGAGTATTGATGAACTCAAACATACAAAGATGTGTAAAGTCCATCGTCAGAGCCCGTCCCTGTTGCAAGGGGCACAGGATTCTGTGTTCGTCTTGAAACAACAATCTTCATTTTGACAAATCTGAACTCTCCAAAAAACGTAAAAAAGAAGCCAAGCAGTGTCAAAGCCATTAGCCACTCAGACACGTCACCAACAATGTGTTGAACATAGTTCTTATCCTTATGGTCCCACCTGTGTGGAATGTTAGTGCCGTTTACACGGTGATGTATCCAGTCTTTAAATGCAAAGGAGATAGCCGTGGCACAGGAAATAAAGAAGATGGACACTATGATGGTCAGCGTGAGCCGTAAGAACAGGAGTGTGTTGGTTATTAGACCACATGACTTCATCTTGTAAGAAATGAAGGATTGCACCCAGCAGTATAAAATACCAAACAGAAAAACCATCAGTGCACCAACGATGTGGACATAGGCAACAGCATCTTCCTGTGAATTAGGATATAGAATTAAGACAGAATTTTTCACAGTTGTTTTCAACTTTTGACATGGAGCAGTTAGCAAAAATCTATCGACACTGCTATAAAGAGTGCCTTCAAATTAGTAGACTTGCTGAGTTTGAGAGTGATATGTCAGAAACAAGTGAAGATACAGCTCTGCAAAGTCGCAAAATTTACAGCACAAACTTACCCCTACTATACAAACATCAACAGAATTTTGTGGCTTTGTGGAGCCATAAATTTGTTAGCATTCATCCTATCACTCTCAAACTTGGCAACTTTACAGATTTTAAGGCGTTCTTTCCAGCATTGTTGGTGGATTTTCGCTAACTGGTCCATGTGAAAAGTTGAAAAAATCGTGAAAAGGTTTATTGAGACAACGAGCGGATCCGTTCGGATAGTTCGCAGTTGTTTTTTAGATGTTACTACTATTTTGTCTCTGCTGCCTTTGTTGTTCAGTGCATATCAGTGTTATCAGGAGCAGGATGTGGTTGCATAATAGAGAGCGTCACCATTAAATAGGTAACAGGCAGCTCAAAATTAAAGAATAACAGGGAAACCACGAGAACGTAGCCCAGCATTTGAAAAGAAATGTGCTGTCATAAGCCTGGGAAATCTTTTTTTTCTCGTTATAAAAGAATGAATGTAGAAGAATACTTACATATTATTAAAGAGAAACAGACGTTGGGCTAGTTTTTGCGTGTATATAAGTTGTTTGAGTTTATTTAAAAACTTGTGATTGACAAAATTTTACTTTCGTGTCAGAAATCATGCCAACATTACACCTATGTAAACATTCTACTAACTGAATTATGAAAATCAAATTTAAATAGCTTTCGTGTCAGGATAACCTCACGAATATAATCGTTCTAAAAGGCTAAGTGAGAGAAAACACAAAACATTTTTGCAGCTTAATGACAAGGATTTCAAGAATCTTTCTGGTGATCATCAAAGAACAAACATCATTTGGGAAGTTCAGAATAACAAGTAAATCGTCAGATCAATGTCATAACGGTGAATACATTCAACTGTGGGAACTATGAAACTAAACTGCAGACATGAAATACAGAAACCAAGAAAACTTCAATAACGGTCAATTCTGGAGAGCTCAATAACGGGAAAGAGTCAGGACTCTTCTGGCAATGATGGATGGAATATTTTTAAAATTTATTAAATACGAGCGTACGGGGAAAATCCTGACTGGCCGATAATTCCGAACAACATACACTATACATCAGCTCAAAGTAAAACACATAAAACTCAAACTGAAAGCTGTCAATAAAGTCCTTGAACTCTGTAAGGTGTGGATGATTTTTTTGATAGTTCATAACTTAAACCCGTACCAAATGCAAACGTACACAATCGCCTTTCGTGGACTTCATTAATTATGACCAATTAAAAAGAGAGATGATCACAAGACAGCTCAGCCTCACATGAGGGCACTTTGGGTTGTTGGCAGATTGTTTAGTTGTCCAGTTGTTAATTACCTAAATTACCTAAATTTCTTTAGGATTCACCAATCCCACTCCCTTCCTTGTTCTTTGTGAACATTCTAAAAATCAGGAAAATTTTCTAAAGTAGTTTTGAAAGCTGTTGGGCAGTACTTTGCTTTGTTATTGTTTATCAAGGTGGGTGGTTTGATGCCCCCAGCCCCTTCCAGCATGTTGTTTCCTTAGACAAGAAACCTTACCCCGTGTTGTTTCTCTCCATCCAGGTGTATAAATGGGTACCGGTGACATACCACTGGGGGTGACCCTGCGATGGACTAGTATCCCATCCAGGGGGAGCAGCAATACTCTCAGTTGCTTCATGCTTCAGAAACCGGGATAAGCTCCGATGTGTAGGCCTCCTTGGCTCGTGTGCGACTTTACCTATTATGCTGTAAAAAGTGGTTCTAACTTCTCCTGAGTCTGTGGATTAAATCCTAACATGTGAGCATTCAGTTGAAAGTTATTGACACAGACGTAAGTTGGAACGACTTTGTACAGCAACACAGGAATTATACATCACTGACTTCACCATACATAGAACACACATATCACCATGAACATGTAATGTACCTGAAAATTGGCCACTATGCCAGCCCCAACGCTAGAAAGTACACCAAATACCAGGGCCACTTTGTTGAGTCTTATAAGAAGTTGTCTGTCTCTCTCATTCCAATCCGCATCATGTCTCAGCTGCAGGTATCTCACAAACGTTGTCAACAGACCTATGCCCGCACACAAGTTGAACAGAAACCCAAACACGTTGCTTTCGGGTTGATGATCTGCTGTATCGCTTATGGCAGGGAACCATGATGTGTCGTTACGAACAAAGGAGATCACGTAGGTTATAACGAACGTTGACAGAGAAAGAAGCGCTAAAAGTAGCGGCAGGCAACCGAGTCCGCAACGACCACACATGTTTAGACTCGGAAAAGTTTATCCTTCAGCGCATCCTTGCAATGAAACCCCAAAACAGCGACGTAGTTCTGACTCAGACTACAAAAGCCCTACAAAATTCGTGCCATTTTCGAACCAAACTCGGCAAAGGACGAAGCTTTACGTTCAACTAACGAAAGCGAAACTTTAAGGAAGAAAACTACAGCGTTGCATGAAGGGTAGCCAACTCAACAAGCTTTGAGAAGTTGCTGAATGTAGTGCTTGGGACGGGAGGGCAAGAAGTTGATAAACCACCATTCAAGTTTCACATTCAGTTTTAATTCTAACGCAACATAGGACGAGCTCAAAATAAAGTTTAAATCTTTAAATGCGGTAATGAACGAATAATTTATTTCCCTTGTGAAAAAGAGCTTAGAATTTCCCGAGTGTTGGCAGTTTCCTCTACTACCCCGTGAGAGAAAATATAGCCCACACTTAGGTATCAAAGCGAGGCTAAGAAATTTGAGCGCGAAGTTTGGGAACCAAAACAGAGCAGAGCTTCCATCAAGCAAGGATTTCTCGTGCATGGCAAATTTTGGAATGGAAAATCTACATAGTGACGGATTTCACACAGAAGAAGCGTCTACAAATTGTGATCTTAAACAAGTTTCATCAAATGAATTACCTGGACGAGATTCAGCAGCTACAACGAAACCTGTATTTTTTCCTTTTCCTTTCCCGCCATACGACATTCAAGAAGATTTCATGAGGACACTCTTTCAAGTGCTCGATAATGGAGAAGTTGGGATTTTTGAAAGCCCAACGGGAACGGTAGGTGCAGATAAATGGCAATTTTTTAGAGGGTTAAGATTGTTTGAGCAGGGAGGTTTGTGATTTCAAAATTAAGCTGTGGCAACTGATGGTGATGGCAGATGCTGCATTTGATTGCAGCTTTGTGGTACGTTTGCAATACATGTCACAGTTGCAATTTGTGTGTTGCATACATTCAAGAAAGTACTCGTAATCATTTGTTGAAAACCTTTAAAACAACTGATAAGCAAGGCTTCATTGAAAACCTGTATGGTGAAGGGGGGGGGGGGGGGTGGGGTTGGGGGCAACCCAAACTGGGGACATGCTGCTGGATAGGGAAGGTTTTCAGGTTCTTTTGTCTTGGACAGGATATACATTTCCACCATCTACTACCCTAAGCCAGATATCTTTTGGGATTGGCCATGGTTCAAATTTATCATAAATGACTGTTTTGAATAGACAGACTCAATCTGCTTTATTTAGTAGAACAATATCAATAAAGGACCGCAAACGAAAATGCTGCATGTGTACGTAGGATCTAGTAAAACAGACCGAATCAGCCAAAAAAATACTCAAATGGTAGACATAGCAAGGCTGATCTGAGACACGTGATGGCGTGATCCGGTAGGCATGTGTCCTTGTTTAGCAGGGCTTTTAACAGAGTGAATGGGTATTTTTACGGCATTTTCGCCATCTTGTCATGCCATAGTGATGAGCTCTAAGAAGAGTGAAACAGCTGTCTACGGCTGCAACCCTGCTCTGTTGAAGTTCTATCAGTGTTGTGTTGATGTCTTGCAAAGTCAGATCTTTCTACATAGTCAGATCATCCTTGCTGCTATGTCTGCTTTATTTAGCCCATCAGCCCATCCATCAGCCATTGCAATGATACCCAAGCTTCTGTGAGTACACCCCTGGGGGTATATTCCCTGGTAAAAATTCTGCCCAGGATCCTAATAAGATCCTAATAGAATCCTAACAGGATCCTGTAGGATCTTAACCAGGATCCTGATAAGATCCTATATAAGATCCTATAGGATCCTGTTTAAGATGCTATAGGATCCTACAGGATCCTAAGCAAGATCCTACAGGATCCTATAGGATCCTACAGGATCCTAAACAAGATCCTACAGGATCCTAAACAGGATCCTGGACAATCTTAAGCAGGATCCTGAAAGACTTTACAGGATCCTGAGTAGGATCCTAAACAACATGGTGCCATTTAGGATCCTGGGTAGGATCCTGTGTGAACTTTCAGGATCCTGTAGGATCCTGTAGGATGCTATAGGATCCTAGAAAATCCTGTAGGATCCTGTATAGGATTCCACCAGGGTTGTCATAATTTGTTGGTGGTGGTGATGGTTAAGGTCGTGGGAGGGAGGGGGGTTGGGGCTGGAAGGCAGGCCCAAGTGTATCAGTTGTCCATGTTTGCCCTAACAGGGTTTCATTCTCTCTCATGTAATTAATTTACTCAATCATGCGTCACGTTTTCATGCTGCTTCCAACTTTCACATGTGTTCATATGTTCTATCCCTGAGGAGGAGGGAGTGCTCATAGTCTAGGTCTTTATGGAAAACCTACGAACACCTTGTTATCTATAAAGACACTTACTATGACCCCTGTCGTGTCTTTATTCATGGGGCTTAACTGTTTCTCTTAACACATAAAATGCTCACTCAATGAAGGTTCCTATCCATTTCAGGGAAAGTCACTGAGTTTAATTTGTGGCACATTAACTTGGCTGAAGTGTTATGAAGAGAGACAACAAGAAGAGTTAGAGAATGCCTTGTCAAGTTCTAAACAACTCAATGATCAAAGGTAACAAAAAGAATCATCTCATGCATATCTCTTATCAACCAAATCACAGCTGTTGAAAGTGGTGAGGTGCTTTTTTTCTCAGGTTTTCTGCTGTATCTAGCTCAATTCTTTTTTGAAATAAATTATTGTTCTTCTTCAGGAACTCTGGTAGAGAAGAGAAAGGGGTGGATTTGTGTAAGTGCAGTGTACCTGAATTTTTTTCATTATTTGGTAGCTCTGAGCTTTGTTACCAATTACCTAATAAAATGTTTCATTTCCCATCACTCACTCTTCTGTGAAAGTGGATCAGTCATCCGGGCATTACAATATATTGACATTAATTTAAACATGAATAATTCCAAGTAAGTGAGCCTTGATTATATCCACGTCACGACTAACATTTTGCAGTGAGCTGTTATCATCTCAGAAGATCTAAAGTTGAAAACATCCTTATGAGCCAGGATGAGTTATGGCAGAGACAATTTAAGTTGTAGGAAAAGCATGTTGAAGATCAGAAACAACCAAGAGAAGAAAGCAGCTACTGGTTCAGGAATCTTAGAAATGAATTAGTTTACTTTTTCCAAAAAAAAAAAAGGTCAGTCACAGGGCCCGAGACTAACTTTTCAGTTTAGTAGCCAAGTGGCTAGTGAGAGGTTCGATTTCACTAGCTAAAATAAATTTTCACCAGCCAGACTTTTTTGCATAATCTCATGCTGCGTTCAATACGTCTAACTTTTAGCTGAGTTAAGTACTGTAAACACGCCTCTCTGTAATCTCAGGAGTGAAGAACTTGAATGTTGACTATTCTTTCCAACAGTTAAAGATCCTCACACGAATACAAAGTACTATGTGCCTTCAGGGCAAATTCCAAGGCGCGATGTAGTTCACCCCTTTCTTTCCCGTTTCGGTCAGATCATGACCAATTGCTCGAACAGTTAACCTTATATGAGCATGTCATCATACGGAGAAACGTTGGGAAGATGTTACGTAAAGAGAAACTCTGGGAAGAGAAACTATTGTACAAACGTACAGCACTTAGGAACTAATGGCAAAAAATCGATAACAGAAGACTACAGAATTCTGTGAACCTACTAACATGTAGACCGAAATATCATATGAACGCGCTAATGGACCTTTCAATGAAACGTATGGTGAAACGTTCTGAAGACGGCTAATTTCGTTTGAACGTAGTAATGATGGAGAAAACATTGCCATCTCAGACAAGAATTAGTAGGGAAAAACGTTGAGAGGACAAAGCAAATATCATACGAACATTATGATATCCTTTTACATAATAAGTTTTAGTTTCTGCTCACTCAATTTGCTTTTGGGATCCGAACATAAGAAGCAATATTTAGTTTGGTTACCATCCGGTGCTTTAGTGCTTTGAAATTTCCACTAGCCAAAATGGCTAGTGAAAGCGCAAAACTTACTAGCCAAAACGGAATTTCTACTAGTCTGTGACTAGTTGGGCACCGTTAGTCTCGAGCCCCGCAGTCAAGTGATGGGAGACGAAACTTTGAAATTTAAGGATGACTTAATTTAAGGACGACACCCACCAAAGCAGAGGTATTCTTGTTCAGTTTATGACCATGCAGGAAGAGCAGAATCTGATCTTATAGGGGGCTATCGGAATCTGAAAAAGAATTTGGGTGCCAGGTAACCACACATTTTTCAGAGATAAATAATAAGCAACTACAATGAAAGCTTACATGTACATAATAGTGTATGGCATTTTCTTTCCAAACTTAAACACAATTATCTCTGAAAAATGCATGGCTACTCCCATTTTTCTGGATTCCAACAGCCCTTGCTAAAATCTGCTTTCCCTACGTAGTCATAAAATGCGCAAAAATTCCTTTGTATTAGACGTAGGTACCATCCTTAAGAAAACTGAGTGCACAGCAACAAAAGGAGGCCCATCCTTAAGGGTATTTCCATAATCGAGCATTAATTTCAAATATCGGTTTCTGGAAATGAATCTCAGTGTTAGCCCCTGTAAATATACTTCCTTTTCCCTTATGATTAAATGCAGCATCAACACCAGACTGGGTGGCAGAATTTGCTGAGAAGCAAGCCAAAAGGGAAACAGAAGACAGGCTAAAGGTACTAGGAGATCTTTTCAAAACTTGGTGACAATTTCACACTTAATTAAATTTCAGCTTTAATGATAGGTATTGACTAATTGAGCACATTGTCATAACACTTAATATGTCCTCTTCCAGGAAGAACGAGAGAGGCTTGAAAAGCAGAAGGCTCAACTGCAAAAGCTCAAGAGTGAAATGAGACCTGCTTTTGCTATTAAAGGAAAGAGAAAGGTAATCAGGTCTAACACCCAAACAGAGTTGTTAATTAATTTTATTTGTATATTTTCTACACTACAACTATATACCTATTTTCTCAGCATAGTGATGACAAATCCAGTGGTTCCCATGGTGATGAAGACACGGAACACAGAATTGCAGATGAAATTGATGAGGTTTTAGGCAAGACATGTGAGAAGGATCCTGATGCCGATATTGTGCTAACTGAATATCTCAGTGAAGGAGAAGAGGCTAGGTGAGGCTGTTTTCTCTAACTTACAGTTACATTTGTCTGGGACAAATAAGAAAGAGTGTTGATAAAAAGAATGGAAGTAATCATTTGACCAGCTACAACATGCTCTGTCATTTACTTGAAAATGCTAAAATAATATTATTATAAATGAGTCAGCAAAAGTTTTGGTCATTTGAAAGGCACATGAGAGTCAACTCTACTCTCAATTGCCATTTAGCCATCCTAGTAATAGTCACTACAGCTTGGCTCAACCAACCTGTACAGTATCTCAATTTGTCCTGTGCTTTAAATACTGCTCTGACAGGAATTTTTCTCTTCAGTTCTGATCAGGAGGAGGATGATAAAGAGGAAGAACCTCATTGCCTGAAGGTAAGGTTGGCATGGGCATTTTGCTGAGGTGTGGTCAAGAACGAAGCTATTAAGACTAAGTGATACAGACTTGGAATTTGAAATCTATTTAATATTTCTTTAAGTTCTTACTACCCAAGCTAAAAAGTCACACACCACACTGAACATTTACTAGCTTATTGAGATGCTTAAATCAGGTGCCTGGGAATAAATGTATGTGGGGCCTCTGTTAACAGACCCCCTCTAAACACATGACTTTTTTGTAATACTCCATTTTTAACCCCCCATAAGCAGACACTTCTCTACTAGGTGGAGACTTGAATATTGATTCCAAGGATGTCTGCTGTTAGGGGGTTTAAAAGGTTATCCAACAACAACTAAATGTTATGAATAGTTAATTCAAACCACAGAGCAATTGATCCAAAATGGGTAACTTTATTATTTTATGAGCAGACCTGGGATATACCACTCAAAGCGTTAGTTTTTAGTCCTCTTAACATTAATTTTTTCGAATTATATGTAGATCATCGCAGTGAAGGTGTTTCAACCTAAGCAGTTGAAAAGGAGAAACCTGAAAAAATCCAGGCTTGAACGGGAATCGAACCCATGACCTCTGCGATACCGGTGCAGAACATGACCTCTGCACCGGTATCGCAGAGGTCATGGGTTCGATTCCCGTTCAAGCCTGAATTTTTTCAGGTTTCTTCTTTTCAACCGCTTTGGTTGAAACACCTTCACTGCGATGATCTACATATAATTCTATCTTTATCTGCAGTTCAAATATGTGAATTTCATATATTCATGTTCATTAATTTTTTCATTAGATATTCTATTGCAGTCGAACACACTCGCAATTGGCCCAGTTTGTGAGAGAAGTGCAAAAGAGTCCATTTAATGACAGCACAAGAGTTGTGTCGCTAGGATCAAGACAAAATCTCTGCATTAATGAAGATGTCAAGCGCCTGAAAAACATCAACAAAATCAATGACAGATGTTTGGAGCTTCAAAAGAAAGACAAAGGTGGGTGTAGTCACAGGTCTTATCCAAAGGGGGCAGGGGAGGGAGGGGTTACTAAAGGTCCCCAGCAGGGGCGGACGGAGGATTTCGTGACAGAGGGGGCCAAGAGATATAGTATAGTGTCAATGTGGGCACGATAGCCCCGATCTGGACTGACGATGGCGTGACATTGAAGTTATCTGAGATGCAATCTAGTGCATTCTGGATGCTTAATTTCAGCAAATGCCTGGATTCCAAATTGATAATAAATAAAACACAAATGTGGTTGTGGTCAAAGAAGTAGTTAACACTTTATGATGTTAGCAGGGGCTGTAGCAATTGCGGCGAGAGCACAACCTTCTGGCAAAGGGGGCAACATTTTATCCCGAAAAACAAATCTACCGGTAGTTTCTTTGAGACCGACCATTGGTCATTTGCTACTAAAAATGTAGGCTTCGGACACAAATTCTAAGAGGATTTATCAAAACATTTGAACAAACGAAATGTATCCCAAGGACATGACTTTCAGAACAGTCATAAGAACAGTCATTGCAGGGGTTTAAAAACAATCAACAGAACATTCATTACAGGGGATTGATAAATGTCATCCTTCGCTGGTTGTGCTTGGCATAGTCATCAATAATTGCATCATAATCCAGAGCTATGTCCTTGTGAATAAAGAGCAGCAACAGTGCGTTGAGGCGGTCTTCTCTCATGGTGTTTCTAAAACCCCTCTTTACAAGGTGCTGCAGTGATGAGTTGCTACGTTCCACAGTTGCACTTGTGACAGGGGCGATCATCAGGGGCTGCAGAAAATATATCTAAAGTAACAAAGCACAAAGTACCATCCGACAGATGTTGTTTACAAAAGAAAAAATTCCTGGACAAAAGGTGGGCGTGGCCCCCTTGGCCCACCCCTAAATCTGCCCCTGCCCAGGGGGGTAGTCAGGTATAATGGTGATGGGGGGGTGTGAATGAAGCCAAATTGGTCCCACTAGACTAAACCTGGACCCCAAGAAGTCCAGCAGCCTCTTCCTCCCCCCCCCCCCAAAAAAAATCTAATAAGTCCTTTTACCACATAAAAAAAAAACAAGCAAAGAAACAAAAAACCAAGGGAATCTGAGACAGTTTGTGCTTCCACCCTTCTTTATCCCTCAAGCATCAGTTCTATCACCCAGGGGAATGCACACTTTTTATGAACCCTAAGAACAGTGTTGCCAAAGTCTTTCTACCAAAATAAGTTCACCAGAAAATTTCAAACCCAAAAAAGGCCTAAACTGCAAATTTTAGACCCAAAAGGACCTTCACATTTCTCCATCACTACTAAATCTGAGTGCCTGTGGACCCCCCCCCCCCTTCCTGAGCTGAGGTCTGAATTAGGGAAGGATCTTGAGAACCAGGAGACAGTCATCCTGGAAAAAAGGTACAGTTTGTTATTAAACTAGCTAGACATTCAAATACTTTCTTAATACCCTTTTCAACAGACAAGAAAAAACCTGATGGAGAGAATGCTCCAAAGAAGAAAAAAATTGCCAAAGGATGTCCATTTTACTCCTACCAACAGCTCCAGAAATTCAGCGATCATGTTTTGGTAAGTCAGCATTTGCTGTGTAAAATATGTATGGGGGATTACAGAGTAACAGACATTTAATTAGTATTATCTTTTTTCTTGCGATAAACTTGTCCCAGGGCATCCAGTTTCTAGTAACCAAACAAGACTCAGTTTCATTTAGCCAAAGGCACAAGTACTGTTAACAAAGCGAACTATAAAGGAACAACATCATCATAGAGTGAGGCTACAGCCAAAATGCTGTTTCACACTTTGTCACACACTTTGTCATGCGGGGGGGAGGGGGAGGGGGGGGGACTCGATTTGGGTGAAGTAGGGGTAACAACTGGATAGCTGTAAGTCGTTAGGAAAAATCTTGGACTTGAGACTTCACTCTGCACAAGAAACATCCTAGGTGCTCAAATTTTAATGTTATTTCACTGTCACTGATCAGTAATTAACATTCATTTGGTGGTTTTTGTTGTCTTTTGTTTAAAATAAATTTTAAAAGGACAGACTTTTTACTTTCAGGTTGACATTAAAGATATTGAACAGCTTGTTTCTGTTGGAGAAGAACTCCATGCATGTCCTTACTATGGCACGAGATTGGCCATACCTCCAGCACAGGTGACTATACGAAAGTATTTCCTATGGCGCTGTTGTTAACCCCTTACATGTAAGTCCCAATAGTGATCAGCATCAAATTTCTCCTCATCATATCAGTGCTTTAAAACACATACAGGTCATGAGAATTTAGGAAATGCTTATCAAAGATGAATTCCCTTGATGTTCAAACAAGTTCTAGTAGTACTTAGTGAAATGTATAGAGAGACTAGTAAGGAGAATTTGTATAATGATGCTGGGGCTTAAAGGATTAAGCTGTACATGGTGGTTCTAACTTAAGAATCCATGGATATTAATTCCTTGCATGTGACCATACACTATAAAATCAATTTAATCACTTACACTGTGTAGCTTCTATAAAGATATTCAGCTGCACCGTACAATACTTTAGGGTATTTAATTAGTACAATTCTAAAATAAAAACACTAATGTATTGCAATTAATTGTAATTAATTGTAAGCACAAAGTTCTTAACTTGAAGCTTAATACATGATACAATTTTTTTGCAGCTTGTGGTTTTACCATACAACATCCTTCTTCATAAGTCCACAAGAGAGGCCTGTGGAATAAAGCTCGATGGCAATGTGGTCATTATTGATGAGGCACACAACTTAATTGATACAATCAGTAGCATATATAGCGTAGAAATCACTGGTTCCCAGGTATTGTGAAAAATCACAAAGTAATAATTATGCATGTCCTGGGTTTATAAATAAATTTTAAAAAAGTGTAGGATCTGTCAACAAGTAGGTAGGGTAAATGACTTAATGCTTGTCTTCACTGACCTTTAGAAAACATGGGTATAATAGTTAGCATACCAGGCATTGTGTTGAAGGTCAGTGGGTGATAGAGGTGTTTAATAAGCCAGTCAAACAACTGTAGTTATCAACCAAAGATGCTGTCCTGACCTGAAAGTTGTAAGATTTGTTGCCTTCAGATCAAAACAGTTTGTTACCAACTAGAGTTGCTGTCCTTTTGTATCATGATTTTATGTCCAAGGTTTGACCTGAAAATCAGTTGATCAATCGCCATCAGATCAAAATAATTTGTTCTGATAGCAGTGGACCATTTGATCAAACTTCAGAATCCAATCAACCAAAACAATCTTCAGCAGTTATCAACTAGAGTTACTGTCCTTATTGTATCATGTGAAGGTATTAAAGTCAGCAGATCTCTTGCCTTCAGATCAAAATAATTTGTTCTGATAACCAAAATTCACTATCCAGTCAACCAACCAGCCTTCAGGAGTCACTAACTAGAGATACTGTCCACATTGTATCATTATGTCCAAGGTATTAAAATCAGTGGATTGGTTGCCTTCAGATCAAAATAATTTGTTCTGACAACAGCCGATCAACCAACCAAACTTCAAGAGCCAATCCACCAACCAATCTTCAGGACCCAATCAACCTTAAGGAACTGCTTGCAAAAACAGAATGAGGATTCATGAATGATGCCTCAAGTTACATGTATTCCCAGAAAATTCTCCCCTCTGAAAATTGTTCATGTTCACTACTGAGGTAGTTTAAATTGTTTCATTTTACAGATTTCTTGTGCGCATTCTCAACTGACGCAGTATCAGGAGCGTTACAGGTGAGAGTAAAAAAAATTTGCCGCAATTTATGGTGTGGGTTGTTGTTTTAGGTAGAAATTAAATGCATACATGCACATAATTTATTATTACATGTTTATTCAAGACATTAATAATAATAACTTGTACAATTAATAAATAAAAATGTAAAAGGGAGAGCATTGAGAAAACATGAGGTTGGCCCCATTACATTTCCCAAAAATAAAGAAGAAAATCAATACAAAACAAAACAGAAAAGGCCTTAAATAACAACAAAAATTAAATTATAGTTCCTCACATTAACATATTTACATATTAAGAAAGTGTTTTAGTTGTACTTTGAAAAAATTGAAATTTTCTGCTTCCACGACAGACCTAACGGCAGTCTATTCCACTTGCCCTCAATTATCCGAATAAGAAAAGAATGATTGTATGGATTACACTTAAGGAAACACCAGGAATTTAAACTTATTACAATTTTAAATATTTGACATTTTTTTGTTCTATTTCACCCAGGACAAGACTAAAGGCCAAGAATTTACTCTATATTCAGCAGTTACTGTACATTCTGTCATGCTTTCTAAACTGTTTGAATGGTACGTTCATCTTTTCTGTTTTCAACATAACAAAATAGTTTTATTCTTTTTCAGGTGATGCAGTTTTTCAGTCTAATAATTGTTGGTCTTTGTCAATTTGCTGGTTTGTTCACTACACTGTATACCGTTTGTTGTCTCTGTTGCAGTTGTCAATAATTTGTTTGCAGGGCAAATGGAGCTATTTTTCAATGATTATTATTTATAATATCAAAGAAGAATTGACAAGATACATGACAACTTGAAACTGTAGTGAGATAACATAACTTTAACATAACTTTATTATTTCTATAGATATAATTTAAATCAAATCTTGCCACTAACCTACATGTAATTCTAAGAAACTAAGTCAAAGAGTGCTTTACTATTATCTGACAGGAAAGGAGCATTCTTCGTCAAGGGCAATACCACCATCTGCAGCTGCTGAGCAAGGTGTACTAACTTCAAATGAAGCAAGAATGCAAGGTATTATTATATGATTTTTGTGTCAAACTTGTCAACTGAGTGATTCACATACCACATAAAAATAAGGGGTAACCAGGGACTCATTGTATCATTATTATATCCAAGGTTTGACCTGACAGTCAGTTGATCGGTTGCCCTCATATCAAAAGAATTTGTTCTGATAGCAGTGGATCAACTGACCAAACTTCAGGAGCCAATCAACCAACCAATCTTCAGAAGTTAGCAGCTGAAGTTACTGTCCTCATTGCATCATTCTTAAGTCCAAGGTTTGACCTGAAAGTCAGTAGATCAGTTGCCGTCAGATCAAAATAATTTGTTCTGATAGCAGTGGATCAACTGACCAAACTTCAGGGGCCAATTAACCTTCAGAAGTTGCTGCCCAGACATGTTGACCTTATTTGTATTATTATTGAGTCAAATATCTCACTGAAAGTCAAGTTTTGGCTCAAAGGTCAGTGGTTGATTGACCTATTCAATAGCAATCATTCAATATGTTAATCAAACAACTGACCTTCAAGAACCATGGCAATCTTCTGTCACTAACAGCAGACTAGCTTTTGTGAAGTGTGCCTATTAGTAATTATAGTAATAATGAAAAAATATTGATAGTATGTAGCATCTAGTAAATAATTATTGCCATACTAATCAAATGAATACATTTTCTCTGTCATGCAGATGTAAAACTCAAAACAATAAATGACTTCTTATTTCATGCCCAGATGGACAATGTCAACCTCTTTAAGGTGAAAATGATTTACCAATAAAACATAAATAGAATGTAATTTGAGTGCAAAATTTGTCTGTGTTTAGAAATGTTTCTTTCTTGACACTATCTTTCATTGATTAATAGATTAAAAAGTACTGTGAGAGGAGCATGATTTCTAAAAAGGTGATAATATATTACCAGTAATGTTATTTTTTAACGTGTTTTCAATTGATAAAGTTTTCCTCTATAAAATATTGACAGAATACCAAAGAAAACAGTTGTTAATATTCCTTCATTTGACTGTAACTTTGCTTTTTATTTTTTATAAGTTGTTATTTTGTATTCCAACTATTTATAGCTCAATGGATTTATTGACAGATATCATTCCACACAAGTAGAAACAGGTCAGTGCATACATGTATCTCAGCAGTTCTGCATGTATTGCGTGCCTTTGATTATGTCATGGAGCAAAGTGTTAAAATAAAGAGACAAACAAAAAATAAAGCCAGAGACACCGCACGCGATGACATAGGGTGAGCTATGTCATCTATGCCACTCCCCGTGAGGGGCTTATCAGGGACAATGAGAGAAATAATCCAAATGCACATAATAGAGTTAAGTACCCCAACTGGCGGGAGGCAGACCAGCTGGCTATTTACCAGTGTGGCCGAGGAGTTGAACTCGAGTCTACCGAGAACAACTCCAGCTACATGTAGTGCTTAGACTGGGACTTGAACCCGGGACTACCAGCGCCCTAACCACTTGGCTGGCTCCTTTCAAACTTTCCAATGAGCACCCTTGTCACTTTTATAAGGGAGTCCTCCCCCCTTGATAGACAGGGTTAAGCTCCAGCTGCCTGAGCCATCTGTGGCGTGAGTTCAACTTTGCAGTGAACTATCTTAACCCAAAATTTCAATCCTTAGTTTTTGAATTATAGTTATTTGTCACACTAGGGTCTGCTGAGGATGACACATATCAGAGCAGCAGCTCCCCACTCCAAATCATTGAAAGCTTTTTGGAGGCACTAACAAATGCAGACAAAGATGGAAGGATTGTTGTTAACAAGCAAGGTATAGCATGAAGAAGTTAATATTGCCATAGCAGGATACCTTAGTCTAGCCTGCATGCAGAGGTCTTAAACTTCCTTTTAGTTTTAGTCGAAGGGACTTACAACAAGGCACTGCTAATTGCATTGATCTAGATCAATCCAGTCCCTGTGCTGGGATTAGCTGCTTCATTTCACACTGCTGTGAATGGTGATCACTCTATTGTCATCTTGAGATATTCTGTCAGCAGCAATTTGCTTGGAGGGAGCCTTGGGGCTATTGACAAACGGTATGAATCCTTTAGCTGTTTGTAAGTGATCTGCAAAACAAAAGTAAATCTATTTTTGAGCACTTCCCCACCAGTTAATAATAATAATAATAATAATGATAATAATAATAATAATAATAATAATAATAATGATGATGATAATGATAATAATAATAATAATAATAATAATAATAATAATAAATTGGAGGGGGTAAAGATGCAATTTTATCCAAAATGGAGTATCATTTTTCTTTTTTTTTGTTTTGGCCTGAAAAGGGGAAATGGAATGGGAGACGTAAGAGTCACACAATTTTGGGCTAAAATAGGGTTGTTTTGAGCGGTGGGCCTCACACTAAATTCTGTGGGGTACTGCCCACCCCACAGCCCGGTACAGTAAGGTAGCTCTCTAATGCTGCCACAAATAAGGAAAGAAAGAGACACCACTTTAAACCTTCCAGTGCATAAGAAGATTATAATACATTGCCTAGTTCCTAGGCCTCTGTATTTCATCGCGGTCTATCCGTTTTGGGTCACATGGTCCGAGCGCCCCGGCTGTTCGTCTTGGATATGTCACCGAAATGGATTGACCATGGAGTCCTGGGAAAAAGCCATACAGGAACTAGGCAATATAATATGTACTTTCTTTTTTTGACTGTCTGTTGACTCTGCTGTGTTTGAATCTACAGGGCGACATAGTAGTTCCACCTTGAAATTTCTCCTCTTAAATCCAGCTGTGCATTTTACCAGCATCGTGAAAGAAGCCAGAGCAGTTGTTGTTGCTGGAGGTACAATGCAACCGGTAAATAAGTGAAAAATAACAACTGCATGCCAACCAGTAGTGAGAATATGTTTACTGACATAAGGGTAGAACCTGTAAAAGGGTATAAGTGTAAAACAGCACAAGCAACTAAAATACAATGCAATCATAAAATGTTGTGTTTTTGTATACTTTTTAGATATCAGATTTCAAGGATCAGCTTTTCACCTGCGCCGGTTTTCCCTGTGAAAATATTGTGGAATTTTCTTGTGGTATAGAATTTTGTTCCTTTTCTTTTCCTATCTACGTTGTTTTTCATAGTTTCTTTTCATTTTGTGGTGGAATTATCATGACTGTGGCTCTCAGACCCACTTTCCAGGTTTATTATTTTTTCAGGTCATGTTATCCCTGCTGAGCATTTGCTGTCAGTGGCGCTCGATAAAGGACCCGCTGGAAAAGAACTTGATTTCACATACCAGTCCAGAGATTCAACGGAATTGGTAAGACAAATCTGTGATTCCTCGCCACAAAATTAACAAACCACCACTGAAAAATGCACACAGAAGGTGTGTTTTGGCGTTCAAATAACACGTTGGCTCTGAAATGGAGTTTTGCTATCACAAAATGCAGTCTTATATTGTTTCATAAGACGGCCATTTTGAAGTTGAAGTTGTACTGAGTGTTTCAATTTTTGTCGATAATCGAATAAACATTGCCATTTTTCGATCGCAAAGAGACGATTATCCGTTTAGCGAGCAATAATCAGTAAGCAAGGCCTCTGAATTGTGCATCTTACCTTGTTGTTTTCGAAGAAACTACGGAAAATTATTCTCCACGGGCAGCTGCACTGTTGTCCGCCATTTTGTTTTCAAGTGTACCGGAAGTTGATTGGTAAAATTTACTTCCGGTTATCCAAAACGAGGCCAAAAGGAATCAGTAGTTAAATTTCTCCTTATTTTCTCAGCCGGGCGTAGTGGCGCACGCCTGTAATCCAGCTGCTTGGAGGCTGGGGTGTTTGAACGGCTTGATATCGGGATTCCTGGGGGCGGTTGTCCTATGTAGATCGGGTGTCCGCGCTAAGTTTGGCGTCAATATGGGGAACATGGAGGAGTCTGAGTTCTCCAGGTTGGTTAAAGAGGAGCGAACCGGCCCAGGGTGGAAACACAGCAGGCAAAAGCTCCCGCGTCAAACAGTAGTGGGATAGCACCTGTGAATAGGCAGTCGTTCACAGCCCGGTCAAGATAGTCGAACTCGACCCTGCTTTTTCTTCTTCTTTTTTCTTTTTTCTTTTTTTTGTTTTCGAAATTTAAGTTTGCTTACCCATAGCAAGAAAAGATTGCAGGTTTTCCCTTTTGTATTTGGCTCCTCGACTTTTCTTGTTTTCGACTGACATCCGGAAAAGTGCAAAATCGAAATCAAGTTTAGAGGCAATTTTGATACAACTAATCGAGTTAAATTTCATATTCCGCAGTTTTTTCATTTTGTGTTACTTTTTGTCAACTTTGCCCTTATTTTGCCAAGAAAAATTTATAAACTGAAATTGAAATGTGCAATGCACAGTGTGAACACACTGTAAAGCTCTATTTGTTTTGATTATCAGCTATCTTTGAATGTTTGATTTTTGTCTTTTTATTTTTTTCAGAAAGAAGAGTTAGGTCGGTTACTTATCAACATTTCTGCTGTCGTGCCTGGTGGCTTAGTGTGTTTTTTCTCGTCATATGATTATGAACAGCAAGTTTACACACACTGGCAAAAAAGTGGCATTCTTGATAAAATGAATGCACGAAAGAAGGTTTGTGTTTAAAGCCCAAAATTTTGGGCACGATATGTATTTTATTTTTGTCTTCGTTATCTAGCTGCTGTCTTTTTCTGCCGTAAGGATCAGTTTGTTTTGTCATACATCTAATCACCTGTTCAAGGTTTTCTACTGATAGATCATTATCACAGATCTGGCTTTCCTCATGGATTTGTTATCATAGATGTGCTGTTCAGTATTTTACGTGAGCAACTGATCTCAGAATATAAAGCGGTTTTCAATCGATTGTCTAAGGTTGGTTTTGCTCTACTTCGCTCTGTGATTGGTTAAAAATCTCGCGCCCCTTTCTCGACCAATCAGAAGTAAATGCAAAACCAATCCTGACTTCCTTTTCACACGTTTTCCCGCGCTCGGCGCCGGATACATGCTTTGGTTTCCAGTTCTGACAGGAGCTGGTTCTGATCGGTTCTTTGTGTTGTGATTGATCAGAGAGTATTTTTGAGCTATTTTGTCTACAAAATAGCCTCATAGTCGGCGTGCAGCCTCAAGTTTCTGGGAAGGTTGGTTCTTTGGTTGGTTCTTTTTTGGGTGGCCAATGTTCGGCATTCCCGACGACTGTCGAATTTTACCGAAAGGCTAGTTGTCGGGGCCGGAACAAAAATGCAGATGAGAACGCACGGAAAATTCTGCTACTAAAGCGACACTACGAAAGTGTCCTGATTTCATTCGCTTGATGTTGGATATTTATATATCAAATAGAAATGGCTGGCTTCCTTGTGGTAGACTTCCTTAGAAAACGAATCGTCAGCACAAACCCGGTTTACACGTGAGCGGAAGCGAGTTCTAGTAAATAATCCTCTGTACGCATGCGCACAACTTACGTTTTGAGTTATATGGTTCAACTTTAGAGTGTGAGAAATAACATGACTTCTCTGCAGGGATGTCCCATAGTAAATGATGGTAAATAGATGGCAAATAGTTTGAAGGTATAAAATGGGCAGAATCGTGAATTTCGAACTAAAACGAATTATTGTTCGCACCTTTTGGTAGGTTTTAAAATTAATGCCCATGCCACTCAATCACTAGGTCCGTCAAAGGCACAAGGTCGACAAGGAAAAACATTGTATGGGTGGCATAAACGTTGCTCGTACGTGCGACTTGCTAAGCACAAAGTTAGAGGTGACTTATCAGAGAAATGGGTTTCTGGTTAGGCTGCGTGGCGGTAGCGGGATTGTTTGTACAAAGTTTGAGCGGAAAGATCAGCAGACAATCAAATCAAATCAAATCAAAACAATTATCACCTCCAATACGAAGACAAAAACGCAACAGCTCTACGCAAGATTCGTTTCACAGTCTTATAGACACAAACATCGGTTATCATTTTTCAGATTACGAAAAACGCACAAATTTACTCATTCCCCGCTTCCTTTTAAGTTTTACTCAACTCTAGCTGCCACGAAAGCCAATAAAAAGCGCCGAAAACGAACTTATGACAGTCTCCTGAAAGTCTCGTGACTCGCCATTGAACTTTGTCTCATCACATGTTTGTACGTGACAAAACACCACTTGTTTACACAAAACAGTAATCTGATCTCACGCTCAATCAACATAACACGTTCTTTACACGTGAAACGACCCACACTAAACATCATCACATGACTGCCTGGCCCTACGATAAAATCCCCCCCGGACCTATTAAAGCACAGTTTGGCCTTGAGTTGATCACGTGTACTCCACCTGATAAAATTCACGTTGTTTACCACACAGGCCAACCACTCCATTATTCTCGAATTCGCTCATTTAAAATTCCAACGATTCCTTTGCCCATTACCACCTCTCTAGATAACAAAACATCCTTTGATATTATTTTCACCCAATTTTGTATCTTACTTTCACATCAAAACGCTCATCAAAACAAAATTTATTCGCTAAACACAACCACTGATTTTTATGTAGCTTCAGCGAAGCTGAGACCACTACTGTGTGGCACCAATATTTTTGCGGGAGTTTAATTTTGTGAATGGTGATTTTTTTTTGTGTGTTTTGCAGGACTAATCTTTGCGATTGGGGAAACTGTTTATTCTTCTTGGAATTAATTTTTGCGATTTTCCGGAAGCCGCCTTCTATTTGTAATTATAACATTCTCGTTTTTTGAGTATAAACAATCGAATGCAGGTGGACAACATGCAGATGTATAACATGTTAAATCAGTTAATCAATGGAGTACCTTCAGACGATCCTTTTCTTTAAAGCTTTTAACAGCTTATTACTTGTAATGTACCGACTGCAATTTCATCGTTTTATTTCTGAATGGTTTGCTTCTAATTTCGTTTTATTTTTGAACGAAAGAGACGGTTAAAGTAAATGGGCACCAACATAATATTACATGACATGTAAAAGGCGATGTTTGTATATAAATTTCGACAATGGAGTAAATTTTTGCGGAAATTATTTTTTTCCGCGGGAACTTTTTTTTGCGGATCGTGAAAAATCCGCGAAAATCATAAAAATTTGAATCCCGAAAAAATTAGTGCCACAGTCAACCACACGGTATGTCAGCACGTGCAATGTTTCTGGCTTTTTTGTCAGTTTGCTACGTGACTAGTCACGCAAGACTTGCACAAGACACACAATGGCATGATCTTTTCTAACAAGGCACGCTTATTACTCGATTTTAGCCGTGTGTTCCTAAATGTAAGTCCGTGTGAAATAATGTGGAAAATAAAACAGAGCTTACCTATATATTTGTCTGGATACGGGAGTTGCGACGTTCGTCAAGCATGATGTCACGCAAGAAGAAGACGTACGTGACTCTCAAGATCGGCTATTCTCTTCTGGTTCAAACATTACAGAATTAATTTTTGTGACAAGTTACGCTTCCTACTAGATCCAAAATATTTGTCCATGGAAAAATATTCTTTCCATTAGAAAGCCACAAAATTAAATTTCAATCCATTGAGCTGCCGAGAAACATCTGAGAATGAGCTTCAGAAAGGGCTGTTTTGTATTATTTTGTTTGTCCCATATTCACACTGTTGTCAGATATTTTACAGATTTTATCTCACTTTCTTCTTGTTTTGTCGTCATTTGAAGCCACACTTGTACGCATTAGCGTACCATCTATTGATCAACGACGCATACGAATTCGAAACCACTAATATAAACTCAAACATTGATCTTTGATCACCCTCAAATCTGTAAGAAGCCCTGGGAACGAGGTTGCACAATATCGGACACAGCTCCACTTATAAGGTAAACTCTGTCTAAAAACCAATACTTTTCGAATGCTCAACGCTACTCAAATAACCAACATCACAGTAGTGTACCTTGGTACACGCACGTTCATTCAATAACCATTTCCGTACCTCTCATTGACAGCTACAAAATAGCTCACGCACGCTTTGCGTGCCTATGTTTTAAAATTACTTTGGTTTCGGCTTTACAACAGTCAATTGAAAACCGTTCTATTTATTTGTATTCTATAGAATGATTTTAATGAAATCCGGATATATGTAAATGTAGTTCTTTTTTATATATGGTTTATTCAAAGAAAAAATTGAGATGCAAAAACCTCACAAAAAGTCCTCAATACGCAAAAATAGGCCCTATAGTTGTTGAATTACCAGCTCAAAATTCACTTTTAAGCCTCGTTTGTGTGAAATTCTTCCAAACATTTTGCAATTTGACACCGTTTTTGTGTGAGTGCTGTTTCACACTTAGCTCTTTTAGGAGTTCGGTGATGGGAAATTTCAGAGGTTTACACTTCGAAATCGAGATTTGAGGGAATTAGCGAAATGAATAAGGGCTGTTCCTCCAATATGAGGATTCCCGAAAATCTGTCGGTCTCTAGGGGAAATTGACGTAGTGTTTTTGTCTCGACGTTTATCATTTATTTTACATGTTGTTGTTAGGTGTTTCGCGAACCAAGAAAAGCGAGTCAGCTTGATCAAGTTCTTTCGTCTTATGCGGCCTGCATCAAGGTCAGTACAGGAAATGAATAAATCCAAGATTTTCAGGCTAAGATGAAAGAAAGAAAAAACCGAAGATAAAACTGATAAAGGCTGTTCCAAATACTCTATTACTTACTTTACAGGTCCAATCTAACGAAGAAATCTTTTGAATGAACATTTCTTTTGAAAGTAACGCCAATTTCAGTGTTCCAACCAATCCAATCCAATCCAATCCAATCCAATCGTTATGTGTTCTATATTTTCCTTAGAGGTCGTCCGTGACCAGCACGTCTCCCAATGGCGCCATGTTGTTTTGTGTGGTGGGAGGCAAGATGAGTGAGGGAATTAACTTTTCTGACGACCTTGGAAGGTGAGGAATGAAATAGTACGTGAAATGCATTAAATTTCTTTGGTACCGAAACTTACGCAAGGACATTGTAGTAAATGAAAGTCGCACGATGATTCATCGCCAGTTAAATTTCTTCGTTCGCATGGCTTACGACCACCAACGAGCAGTAGAGCGTTGGTCGTTTTAACGGGGTGGGGTCAAATTTTGATGGCCTGCCGAAAGGAACGATGTCAGTTAGAGAAAAAAAAAACAGCAGGGGAAATTAGGACAATTAAGAAGACGAAATGAATTTGAAACTTACGAAATGTAATTTAGGCCCGGTTCAAACGTCGTCGAACTTTACATGTGACGAACCTAATGCAAATTACAAAAACAATAGCTTTTGCTCATTTGCATTAGGTTCAGTACATGTAAGGTTCGACGTTTGAACCGGGCCTTAGAAAGATGGTTTGACATTGCTCCGATAACGAAATTTTTTTTTGCCACTAAATCCACCGCCCCGGGGCGTTTGGTATTGTCGGTCTACACAAAATAACGCATCGATAGTTAAAGTGGCGGTCGTTGGTCGCATTAAGGGTGAAGATTGTCGGATTTACGAGGTTTTTGGATATGAAAATGACTGAGCTGTTGTTTGGGCCCCAAAAAAGTGGCCTTCCCCCGGCCCTTCTCATGAGATTTTTTTGGTTTCTGATTGGCTAAGCAATGGGACAGCCAACATAAAGTCAATGAACCAAAATCTTAAAATTTGTTTGGTCGCCCGAACGCCTAATTTAAAAAAATTATTAAAATTCAATCTGATCAATGAAGCTAGAACCCTGTTTTTAAAATCAGAAATGACGCTATCTCGACACATGACATCTTTGCTCAATTATTCCAACACATAAATGATTAACGAGTTCTTATTTTCTCTCCCTGTTGTCAGGTGTGTCGTGATGGTTGGCCTTCCTTATCCTAACATTTACTCGCCTGAGTTAAAGGAAAAAATGACCTATCTTGATGCTACTTTAGGGGTAAGTTTCTTTGTGACCAATGTCGATAATTGTTGAACGGGAAAGAGCCTTACTCTATTATGTTCAATAAGTTGTAACTTGTTATAAATGTGATAGTGAATTTTTTTGCCTGGTGAATATGTGAGAAAGATTTTTGTTCAGTAAGTGACACAGGCAACTCGGAAAAAATTCACCATCACATTTATAACATTGCGAATATGCCACCTATCGACATTTCAGTCCTAGCAGTATGCAGGACGTTTGTCACATGAACCTAGTTTAATGGCCTTAGCTCCCACGAGTCTCCTGTAGCTCAGTGGTAGAGCATCTGGACTAGTAACCAGAAGGTCATAGGTTCGACTGCTGTTAGGAGAACTCGGATTTTTTTACGAGTCACCCTTGTCACGGAATAAACATCTTTCTCACGTAGTAACTTGTTAGATGGCAGAACAATGCATCAAACAGTTTTTCGTGGCATCAGTTAGCTATGTGCTGCAACATTTCTTGGACGATGTTTAGGACGGTGCCTCGTTTTGTTAGTGCGCATACGTTTTGCGCATCACGGGATGGTCCGAGAGAATCAGGAGTTTTAAATACGGTTCCTCTTAATGCAACGGTATTTCTATAAATTTAGAATTATTGTTGCTAAATTATATTTTAAAAAATGCGTGTTTATCCCCAGTTTTCCCGATTTTGATCTCCGAAGGCTCTTGCTGTGATCTACTTTTCCCGTACAGTCATAAACCGCACAAAATACGTTTGTGTTAGAGGCACTGTTGAAACTATATCAAAGAGAGTTGACTATATTGATATTATCTTCTTTTTTTTTTCTTAGCCCAAAGCCGGTCAAGCTCATTATGAAAACCTTTGCATGAAAGCTGTAAACCAATCAATAGGTGAGGATAAATGTCTTTCCTTGATTTTGACGCAATCCAGCTTACCTTAGTTTTTGATTTGAGTTCTATCCAGGCTCTTAAGTAGCCGCCATCTTGATTAACGCTCGCCGATCAGCGCGTTCTATGCAACTGGCGGAAAGAGCGACTCGAAGGAAGTTTAAAATCACTTGAAATTCTCCCGTCTAAACTTACATTAAAACAAAGACCTAAACCGTGACAACATTTAAGCAGTTTACGTGTGATTGTACACTGATTTAGAACAGATTACCTATGCTGTCTTCCAAATTTTATCCTTCAGGCCGCGCCATTCGCCACAGAGGGGACTACGCAACAATCTTGTTGTTAGATCAACGCTACGGCTCCGCTAGAATACAGAAAAACTTACCGGGGTGGATCTCAAACAGGCTTCAACATCATACGCGCTTCGGATCCGCATTTGCCACCGTTCGGAAGGTAAAGTACCGGGGTAGGGTGGGTGCACAGAATCAGGACGTACAATTTCCACTCACTTAGTAGCTACGTAGTTATATATATTAAGTAATTTTAAACAGTTCTAATCTTTTTATTGTAACACACGCCCCTCGTGGAAATCAGCTTTTAGTCTCATATTATAGTTGACGGGGCAAGCGTGTATAAATAAAGTTTTACTTACCTACGTACCTACCTACCACTTTAAGCGATGCCTGGTACAGAGCCTTTCAAATGAAAAAGGCCCCCATTTACACGCAGTTAGAACTCATTTTCGTGTGAATGACTTTTCACTAGGCCTTGCTTTAAGGTGATTGCCCTGTATTGCATTGCGCATCCTTACTGCGCACGATTTGTTGTGTCATTAGCGTGCGCTCACAGCGCGCGCACGTCCAGGGAGTAATAGATTCCCTATGAGGCTAAGCTCACCAGAGAAAAGAAAGGTAATTTACTCTTAAACAAGCACGGTGACCTATCTTTTTTTCCACTTATTTTGGACCTACCGTTCATCCTCTTTTTGTTCAAAGAGTTAGAAAAAAAACACATGTTCGAACAAAAAATGATTGCTAGAAACGCGTTACTCATGGAGATGAAATCACTACCTCGAGAACACGCACGTGAGGAAGGTTTTAAGTCAACTTCGTCTGATGTTTCGAGCATCTGCCATAAAACATCTAGTAAATTGTTCCATGTTATCGATATTTCACATCTAGTACATTGTTTCAAGATTTGCTTTAATTATGTGCTTCCTTTTCCTATGGAAAGTAGCGTAAACTGATCAAATACACATGCGTTTGTTACGCGAAATTGCATAGAAGTATGGGATAACTTGAGACGATGATATCTCGTAAACGGACATGGGGAACTATTCTTTTTATTTTATATTTCAAAACATTGCACGACAGATAACAATTTGTGAAAGTTTGACAAAAATCCTCTGTTAAATTTTATTTCGGGGGAATGACCTTAATAGAAAGGCTTAAAGTTACTGGAAATGTCCAAATAAGGCGATGCCTCACCGAACGATTTTTAACATCATACGGAGAGTATAGCACTCAGATGCAGTGATGAGGCTCCATGCTTTCCTCACGGACAGAAGAGACAGCAGTTCAGCTATGCTCTTGCATCATGTGTCCTTTGCTAGGATGTTGTCAAATGTCCTGTGCTTCCCTCCCTTGCCCGCGGGACGCAGTTCCCTTTGTTGGTAACCAGTGAACTAAGGGCTGAGTTGGCTGTTAGGGTGCCTAATAGCCGCCTACCGTCTTTTTATCATAGTGGAGACCCAAGGGGGAATCCCATATGAAAGTGACGGGGGTGATCGTCGTAAATTTTGAAAAGGACCCGAAGAGGTACCAGAATAGGCCATTTCCGAGTTGTCATTTCCGAGCCTTGGAGCATAACCTTTCATGTGAAAATGAGTTTTCCTTCACATGCAGATAAACTCATTTTCATATGAAAAGTTTTGCACGAAGTCTCACTTTGAAAAAGAGGCACAAGACAATTCGGAAATGGCCTATTCTGTTTTATGGGCGTGACTCGCATAAATTTTTACCCCTGAGAGGTACCAAATCTAAGACAATACACTAACTGACACTTGACTGACAATTACTTTCTGTCGTATTTTTCGGCTCAATACCCTAAAAGGTACCGCCATAACTCTGACGGTAGTAGTTGTAGATTTTGGCACCCTAGGGGATACTGAACCACGAATTTTAACCCCCTGAAAGGTAAGACGAACATCCCTGTCACTTTAATATGGGAGTCCCCCCCCCCCGGGAGTGGAGAGGGGTGGAGCCTCTCCACTGAGCTAAAAGCCAACACCATGTAACGATTTTAACATGTTGCACGTTTTTGTCTCTGCAACAATGTTGCTTAAAAACTCGTCATTAAAAATTGTCTTGTAAAACATCACTTGCAAGCTTAACTCCGTACCAATACTTCTTTCGTTACAGTTTTTCGTGGATAAGAGACAGTCAAGTGGAACCAGAGGACAGGCGGCACAAGCACATTCTTAAAGCTTATATTTGTTTGTGAACAGGCAAACTGAAGATTATAACAGAAAGATATGGAAATATTTATTGGATCTCTTAATTCTGAGGAATAAAAATCGCCGTTTATTACAAATTTATTTAATGTAAAAAGCAAAGTGTGTTTTTGAATGGAAATCTTTATTTCGTTATAAAAGATCGCACTGTGTAATACCAAAGAGAAGTGGTTACAAACATAATTCAGGGGCGGGTTTACGAAGCCCTTCTCAGTTAAGATGCGTCAAGAAGAAAACGAACAAGAGCATATTGATAGAACAAGCAATACTTAGAATTCATCTCGTCGGCACATGTCATTTTGTGACTGACGTAAGGGTTGAGTTTTTTTGTAAAGAAATGTGTACGAATAAAGGTTGTACCTGAATTTTTATGTGGATTATTATTTGTTTTAATTTGCAACAACTTGATGACAAAACCAAAGCTACGTTGTCTGTCATTATCTCAAGTTTTTTTTTTCATGTTCGGTAGTGTATTTTCTTGTAATGATAATTTAACCGTTACTCTTACTATACCATTTTTAAAGTCCTTACATCGAAATGAGGGTTCACCTACACCAAGACGGCACACCCCAATTTGAGATTTTTCATGCATGATTCATTTCACGTACCTGCCATAGGGACCTTCAAGTCAGGGGGCACGTAATTGAGTACAAGTACAACCCTCAAACGCGCATGCTCTGGATTATCACGTGTCACATCAGTCCCATTCCTAAATCCTGCTTCTCTACTGGTCAGCAACCGCAAGGAGCGAGGGCCCTGAGAACGAGACTAATTTGAAATTCGAATGTTGTACTCATCATCAATTTCGCAGTAGTACTTTAATCGGAAGCTCCTAATGTAACACTTGACCGTAAACTGGGTTCGCAGACATGGCACCCTCACCGCGTGACCGTGACCCGTGGCTGATCTGGAGAAGGGTCCCGTTTCCTTGTCAAAAGAAATAAAGCCCGTATGGCCAAAATTTGTCAATTCTGACACATTTTTACTGCGGCCTCACCCTTTTTTACCCCGGCTCCCACACTAAACAAGGATCTGGATCCCCGGCCAAAGCACGAAAAGCATACGAGCTCGAACTATTTATACAAACTAGGAATTCGAAAACTGATATTAAAACACAGCATATGTGACGCTAAGTCCCATACGTGTGACATGTTGGAGACAATTTACTGAAGCAAGGTACAGTTCAGAAGCTACTGCTTGACAATGGAGAGAAGAGGACTGGCGTTCCTTGAACAGTGATGTCATCATTACACGGACTCCTTCCTCTTGAATCAGATATCATCGGAGAAACTCCAGCCGGCGTCCACGCCTTATGCAGAATTTTAGAAGGAAGGTGAAAACGGTACGGTGTAGAGTAAAAACTAACAGTCTGCGAATTTTCATTTCCTCGGTGGTTTATAGTTAGTGGTACGTCAGCCTCGTTTTCAGACGAACCTGGGAGCGAGGTTGACCGCACAAGTGCGGGAAACCGTGACGAGGAAGCGAGATGTGAATGATCAGAACACGAGAACAGAGATACCGAGTTCATCTCTTGTCTGGTGCGAGAGTGGGTGTGGCTGGAAGGACTTCTTGGGGACGGAAAAAGGTCGGGTGTTACACTTAAGTGTTTGATACAACAAGAACGTGATTCACCATTGAAGAGTATTGGAGAAGAGAACAGATCTGGTGTTTCGGAACTATTTTCTTCCATGCGAGATAGCGACTGAGAAAACAAATCACCCGAGCACGACATCATTTCAAAACTATTATGCAACATCTCATTGTTACCATGGTGACCAACAAGCGTCCATCTGTTACAAATGGATGGGTCTCCTTGTTGAACCTCTGTTTCGTTTGTATCACGGTCATGTGACCGTATTATGTTCGACTTCTCCTGCTTTAGGGGCATGTTACAAACGATACTCTCTTCGTGCAGCTCTTCCGCAGATCCGGAACCGCATAGGTGTTTCATTTGTCTCGTGCTTTCTTTATTACTCAACGCAAAATCATTTTATAAAAGAATA
Source organism: Siderastrea radians (assembly GCA_964017195.1). Classification (NCBI taxonomy): domain Eukaryota; kingdom Metazoa; phylum Cnidaria; class Anthozoa; order Scleractinia; family Rhizangiidae; genus Siderastrea; species Siderastrea radians. Next base: position 7,596,426 of record OZ024894.1, on the reverse strand, counting down.
GGCCAATGGCTCCTCAGTTTACTGTCTGTTCTATCTTTTTCAATACAGGCATTTTTGTTAAACTTTGTTAAAACGCTTTCACAGTCTCTGCGAAAAAAACTGCGAATCTGATGAAGAGTCAATGTCGTAGCTTCTTTTATCCGACTTTGAAGCATACGATGTCTTCCAAAATTCCCCCGGTACACAAAAGCTGTCAATGCTCATTTCCACATTACACAATGAATCTTCTTTATCACATGGTTATCTAACTTCAAAATTCTATTTGAGTATTTGTCCGCCATTTTGTTTTCAAGTGTACGGGAAGTTGATTGGTAAAATTTACTTCCGGTTATCCAAAACGAGGCCAAAAGGAATCAGTAGTTAAATTTCTCCTTTTTTTTCAGCCGGGCGTAGTGGCGCACGCCTGTAATCCAGCTGCTTGGAGGCTGGGGTGTTTGAACGGCTTGAGGTCGGGATTCCTGGGGGCGGTTGTCCTATGTAGATCGGGTGTCCGCGCTAAGTTTGGCGTCAATATGGGGAACATGGAGGAGTCTGAGTTCTCCAGGTTGGTTAAAGAGGAGCGAACCGGCCCAGGGTGGAAACACAGCAGGCAAAAGCTCCCGCGTCAAACAGTAGTGGGATAGCACCTGTGAATAGGCAGTCGTTCACAGCCCGGTCAAGATAGTCGAACTCGACCCTGTTTTTTCTTTTTTCTTTTCTTTCTCTTTTTTCTTTTTTTTTTTTTGAAGTTTTTGTTTCCTCAGAAAAAACTGCCTTTTGTATTTGTGTCCACTACTTTTCTTGTTTTCGATTGACCGCCGGAAAACTGTAAACACTTTGTCCTTTTTTTGTTAAGAAATATTTATAATCTAAAATTGAAATGTGCAACGCACAGCGTGTGCACATTATAAAGCTCTATTTTCTTTTGATTATCAGCAGCTACCTTTGCATTTTTGCATTTTTTTTGTTTCCTTCTTTTTCAGAAAGAAGAGTTGGGCCGGTTACTTATCAACATTTCTGCTGTCGTGCCTGGTGGTTTAGTGTGTTTTTTCTCCTCATATGATTATGAACAGCAAGTTTACACACACTGGCAAAAAAGTGGCAGTCTTGATAAATTAAATGCACGAAAGAAGGTTTGTGTTCCCAAAATTTTGGGCACGCTGTTCAAGGTTTTGTACTGATAGATCTTTTTCATAGATCTAGCTTTCCTCATGGATTTGTTATCATAGATGTGCTGCTCAGTATTTTACTTGAAAAAGTGATATCAGAATATAAAGTGGTTTTCAATCGATTGTCTAAGGTTGGTTTTGCTCTACTTCGCTCTGTGATTGGTTAAAAATCTCGCACCACTTTCTCGACCAATCAGAAGTTGAAGCAAAACTAATCCTGACCTCCTTTTCACACGTTTTCCCGCGCTCGGCGCCGGTTACATGCTTTGTTTTTCAGGTCTGATTGGTTCTTGGTGTTGTGATTGGTCAGAGTATTTTTAAAAATTACTTTGGTTTAGGTTTTACGACAGTCAATTGAAAACCGTTTTATTTATTTGTATTCTAGTTTATTCAGAGAAAAAAATTGAGATGCAAAAACCCTTACAAAAAGTCCTCAATACGTAAAAATAGGCCCTATACTTGTTGTGTTACCAGCTCAAAATTCACTTGTAAGCCTCGTTTGTGTGAAGTTCTTGCAAACATTTTGCAACTTGATACTGTTTTTATAAGAGTATTGTTTTAAACTTTGCTGTTTTAGGAGTTCGGTGATGGGAAATTTCAGAGGTTTACACTTCGAAATCGAGATTTGGGGGAATTAGCGAATGACGTAAAAATGAATAAGGGCTGTTCCTCCAATATGAGGATTCGCGAAAATCTGTCGGTCTCTAGGGGAAATTGACGTAGTGGTTTTGTTTCGACGTTTATCATTTATTTTGCATGTTGTTGGTAGGTGTTTCGCGAGCCAAGAAAAGCGAGTCAGCTTGATCAAGTTCTTTCGTCGTATGCAGCCTGCATCAAGGTCAGCACAAGAAGTGAACAAATCCAAGATTTTCAGGCTAAGATGAAAGAAAAAAAAACGAAGATAGAACTGATAAGCCTGTTCCAAATACTCTATTACTTACTTTACAGGTCCAATCTAACGAAGAAATCTTTTGAATGAACATTTCTTTTGAAACTAGTAACACCAATTTCAGTGTTCCAACCAATCCAATCCAATCCAATCCAATCGTTATGTGTTTTATATTTTCCTTAGAGGTCGTCCGTGACCAGCGCGTCTCCCAATGGCGCCATGTTGTTTTGTGTGGTGAGAGGCAAAATGAGCATCCGTCTTAACTTTTCTGACGACCTTGGGAGGTGAGGAATGAAATAGTACGTGAAATGCATTAAATGCCCCTGGTACCGAGTTTTACGCAAGGAAATTACTCTAAATGAAAGTCGCACGATGATTCATCGCCAGTCAAATTTCTTCGTTCACATAGCTTACGACCACCAACGAGCAGAAGAGTACTGGTCGTTTTAACCGGGGGGAGGGATGTGTTCAAATTTTGATGGCCTGCGGAAAGGAACGATGCCAGCTAGAAAAATACAGCAGGGGAAAGCAAGACAATTAAGACGACGAATTGAATTTAAAACTTATGAAATGTAATTTAAGCCCGGTTCAAATGTCGTCGAGCTTTACTTGTACCGAACCTAACGCAAATTAGCAAAAACAATATCTTTTGCTCATTTGCATTAGGTTCGGTACAGTAAATTTCGACGACATTTGAACCGGGCCTTAGAAAGATAGTTTTGACATTTGCTCTGAAAACTCATTTTTTTGCCACTTAAGCCACCGGGCGTTTGGTATGGTCGCTCTACACAAAATAACACATTGATAGTTAAAGTGGTGGTCGTTGGTCGCATAAACACTAAAGATTGTCGGATCTAAGAGGTTTTTAGAAAAAGAAAATAACCGAGCTGTTGTTTACGCCGCAAAAAAGTGGCCTTCTCCCGGCACTTCTCGTGAAATTTTTTTGGATTCTGATTGGCTAAGCAATGGGACAGCCAGCATAAAGTCAATGAAGCAAAATCTTATATTTGTTTTGTCGCCCCAACGCCTAATTAAAAAAAAATAATTAAAAACCAATGAAGCTAAACTACTCGTAGAACCATATTTTAAAAATCAGAAATGACGCTAACTCCACACATGACATCTTATCTCAATTATTCCAACGCTTAAATAATTAACGCAGTTTTTGTTTTCTCTCCCTATTGTCAGGTGTGTCGTGATGGTTGGCCTTCCTTATCCTAACATTTACTCGCCTGAGTTAAAGGAAAAGATGACCTATCTTGATGCTACTTTAGGGGTAAGCTTCTTTGTGAGCAATGTTGATAATTATTGAACGGGATAGAGCCTTACTCTGTTACGTTCAACAAGTTGTATTAAACTTGTTAGAAATGTGATGGTGAGTTTTTTTGCCTGGTGAATATATGAGAAAGATTTTCATTCAGTAAGTGACGCAGGCAACTCGGAAAAAATTCACCATCACATTTATAACATTGCAAATATGCCACCTATCGACATTTCAGTCCTAGTAGTATGCAGGACGTTTGTCACATGAACCTAGTTTAATGGCCTTAGCACCCATGAGTCTCCTGTAGCTCAGTGGTAGAGCATCTGGACTAGTAACCACAAGGTCATAGGTTCGACTCCTGTTGGGAGAACTCGGATTTTTTACGAGTCACCCTTGTCACGGAATAAACATCTTTCTCAAGTAGTAACTTGTTAGATGGCAGAACAATGCATCAAACAGTTTTTCGTGGCATCAGTTAGCTATGTGCTGCAACATTTCTTGGACGATGTTTAGGACGGTGCCTCGCTTTGTTAGTGTGCATACGTTTTGCGCATCACGGGATGGTCCGAGAGAATCAGGAGTTTTAAATACGGTTCCTCTTAATACAACGGTATTTCTATAAATTTAGAATAATTTCTGCTTAATTATATTTAAAAAAATGCGTGTTTATCCCCATTTTTCCCAATTTTGAACTCCGAAGGCTCTTGCTGAGATCTACTTTTCCCGCACCGTCATAAACCGCACAAAGTACGTTTGTGTTGGGAGGCACTGTTGAAACTATATCAAAGAGAGTTGACTATATTGATATTATCTTCTTTTTTTTCTTAGCCCAAAGCCGGTCAAGCTCATTATAAAAACCTTTGCATGAAAGCTGTAAACCAATCAATAGGTGAGGATAAATGTCTTTCCTTGATTTTGACGCAATTCAGCTTACCTTAGTTTTTGATTTGAGTTCTATTCAGGGTCTTAAGTAGCCGCCATCTTGATTAACGCTCTCTGATCAGCGCGTTCTCTGCAACTGGCGGAAAGAGCGACTCGAAGGAAGTTTAAAATCACTTGAAATTCTCCCGTCTAAACTTACATTAAAACAAAGACCTAAGCCGTGACAACATGTAAGCAGTTTACGTGTGATTGTACACTGATTTAGAACAGATTACCTATGCTGTCTTCCAAATTTTGTCCTTCAGGTCGAGCCATTCGCCACAGAGGGGACTACGCAACAATCTTGTTGTTAGATCAACGCTACGGCTCCGCTAGAATACAGAAAAACTTACCGGGGTGGATCTCAAACAGCCTTCAACATCATACGCGCTTCGGATCCGCATTTGCCACCGTTCGGAAGGTAAAGTACCGGGGTAGGGTGGGTGCACAGAATCAGGACGTACAATTTTCACTCACTTAGTAGCTACGTAGTTATATATATTAAGTAATTTTGAACAGTTCTAATCTTTTTATTGTAACACACGCCCCTCGTGGAAATCAGCTTTTAGTCTCATATTATAGTTGACGGGGCAAGCGTGTATAAATAAAGTTTTACCTACCTAGGTACCTACCTACCACTTTAAGCAATGCCTGGTACAGAGCCTTTCAAATTAAAAAGGCCCCCATTTACACGCAGTTAGAACTCATTTTCGTGTGAATGACTTTTCACTAGGCCTTGCTTTAATAGAAAGGCTTAAAGTTACTGGAAATGTCCAAATAAGCCGATGTCTCACCGAACGATTTTTAACATCATACGGAGAGTACATCACTCAGACGCAGTGATGAGGCTCCATGCTTTCCTCACGGACATAAGAGACGCAGTTCAGCTATGCTCTTGCATCATGTGTCCTTTGCTAGGATGTTGTCAAATGTCCTGTGCTTCCCTCCCTTGCCCGCGGGACGCAGTTCCCTGTGTTGGTAACCAGTGAACTAAGGGCTGAGTTGGCTGTTAGGGTGCCTAATAGCCGCCTACCGTCTTTTTATCATAGTGGAGACCCAAGGGGGAATCCCATATGAAAGTGACGGGGGTGATCGTCGTAAATTTGGAAAAGGACCCTAAGAGGTACCAGAATAGGCCATTTCCGAGTTGTCATTTCCGAGCCTTGGAGCATAACCTTTTATGTGAAAATGAGTTTTCATTCACATGCAGAAAAAACTCATTTTCATATGAAAAGTTTTGCACGAAGTCTCGCTTTGAAAAAGAGGCACAAGACAATTCGGAAATGGCCTATTCTGTTTTGTGGGCGTGGCTCGCATAAATTTTTACCCCTGAGAGGTACCAACTCTAAGACAATACACTAACTGACACTTGACTGACAATTACTTTCTGTCGTATTTTTCGGCTCAATACCCTAAAAGGTACCGCCATAACTCTGACGGTAGTAGTTGTAGATTTTAGCACCCTAGGGGATACTGAACCACGAATTTTAACCCCCTGAAAGGTAAGACGAACATCCCCGTCACTTTGATATGGGAGTCCCCCCCCCCGGGAGTGGAGAGGGGTGGAAGCCCTTGTTGTCGAGCTAAAAGTCAACACCATGTAACGATTTTAACATGTTGCACGTTTTTGTCTCTGCAACAATGTTGCTTAAAAACTCGTCATTAAAAATTGTCTTGTGTAACATCACTTGCAGGCTTAACTCCGTACCAATACTTCTTTCGTTACAGTTTTTCGTGGATAAGAGACAGTCAAGTGGAACCAGAGGACAGGCGGCACAAGCACATTCTTAAAGCTTATATTTGTTTGTGAACACGCAAACTGAAGATTATAACAGAAAGATATGGAAATATTTATTGGATCTCTTAATTCTGAGGAAAAAAATCGCCGTTTATTACAAATTTATTTAATGTAAAAAGCAAAGTATGTTTTTGAATGGAAATCTTTATTTCGGTATAAAAGATCGCCCTGTGTAATACCAAAGAGAAGTGGTTACAAACATAATTCAGGGGCGGGTTTACGAAGCCCTTCTCAGTTACGATGCGTCAAGAAGAAAAAGAACAAGAGCATATTGATAGAACAAGCAATACTTAGAATTCATCTTGTCGGCACATGTCATTTTGTGACTGACGTAAGGGTTGCGTTTTTTGTAAAGAAATGTGTACGAATAAAGGTTGTACCTGAATTTTGTGTGGATTATTATTTGTTTTAATTCGCAACAACTTGATGACAAAACCAAAGCTACGTTGTCTGTCATTATCTCAAGTTTTTTTTTTGTTCATGTTCGGTAGTGTATTTCTTGTAATGATAATTTAAACGTTACTCTTACTATATCATTTTTAAAGTCCTTACATCGAAATGAGGGTTCACCTACACCAAGACGGCACACCCCAATTTGAAATTTTTCATGCATGATTCCTTTCACGTACCTGCTTATAGGGACCTTTAAGTCAGAGGGCACGTAATTGAGTACAAGTACAACCCTCAAACGCGCATGCTCTGGATTATCACGTGTCACATCAGTCCCATTCCTAAATCCTGCTTCTCTACTGGTCAGCAACCGCAAGGAGCGAGGGCCCTGAGAAAGAGACTAATTTGGAATTCGAATATTGTACTCATCATCAATTTCGCAGTAGTACTTTAATCGAAAGGTCCTAATGTGACACTTGACCGTAAACTGGGTTCGCAGACATGGCACCCTCACCGCGTGACCGTGACCCGTGGCTGACCTGGAGAAGGGTCCCGTTTCCTTGTCAAAAGAAATAAAGCCCGTATGGACAAAATTTGTCACAATTTTGACACATGTTTACTGCGGCCTCACCCTTTTTTACCCCGGCCCCCACACTAAACAAGGATCTGGATCCCCTACTGGTGCCAAAGCACGAAAAGCATACCAGTTCGAACTATTTATACAAACTAGGAATTCGAAAACTGATATTAAAACACAGCATATGTGACGCTAAGTCCCATACGTGTGACATGTTGAAGACAATTTACTGAAGCAAGGTACAGTTCATAAACTACTGCTTGACAATGGAGAGAAGAGGACTGGCGTTCCTTGAACGCTGATGTCATCATTACACGGACTCCTTCCTCTTGAATCAGATATCATCGGAGAAACTCCAGCCGGCGTCCACGCCTTATGCAGAATTTTAGAAGGAAGGTGAAAACGGTACGGTGTAGAGTAAAAACTAACAGTTTGCGAATTTTCATTTCCTCGGTGGTTTATAGTTGGGGGTGCGTCAGCCTCGTTTTCAGACGAACCTGGGAGCGAGGTTGACCGCACCAGTGCGGGAAACCGTGACGAGGAAGCGAGATGTGAATGATCAGAACACGAGAACAGAGATACCGAGTTCATCTCCTGTCTGCTGCGAGAGTGGGTGTGGCTGGAAGGACTTCTTGGGGACGGAAAAAGGTCGGGCGTTACACTTAAGTGTTTGATACAACAAGAACGTGATTCACCATTGAAGAGCCTTGGAGAAGAGAACAGATCTGGTGTTTTGGAACAATTTTCTTCCATGCGAGATAGCGACTGAGAAAACAAATCACCCGAGCACGACATCATTTCAAAACTATTATGCAACATCTCACTGTTACCATGGTGACCAACAAGCGTCCATCTGTTACAAATGGATGGGTCTCCTTGTTGAACCTCTGTTTCGTTTGTATTACGGTCATGTGACCGTATTATGTTCGACGTCTCCTGCTTTGGGGGCATGTTACAAACGATACTCTCTTCGTGCAGTTCTTCCGCAGATCCAGAACCGCATAGGTGTTTCGTTTGTCTCGTGCTTTCTTTATTACTCAACGCAAAATCATTTTGCAAAAGAATAGGCCAATGGCTCCTCAGTTTACTGTCTGTTCTATCTTTTTCAATACAGGCATTTCCGTTAAACTTTGTTAAAACCCTTTCACAGTCTCTCAGAAACTGCGAATCTGATGAAGAGTCAACGTCGTAGCTTCTTTTATCCGACTTTGAAGCACACGATGGCTTCCAAAATTCCCCCGGTACACAAAAGCTGTCAATGCTCATTTCCACATTACACAATGAATCTTCTTTATCACATGGGTTATCTAACTTCAAAATTCTATTTGAGTATTTGGTGTGGTTTCTATCCACAATGTCTTTAGCTATACGCTCATTACTTGCCAACGTCCTAGGCTCCTCAGCCTTGTTGTGGCGTTTACTGTGGAAGGCTTCGGAAAGTTCCACAGTAGGCGCTAACGATTTTATCTGTGGTTTATAATCACAGTCAAGATCCATGTCAGCCAAGAAAGCGTCCAAATCTTCAGAAGAAGGAAAGTCGTCAAACTCAGTGCAATCCTCTTTAACTGGCGTTTGAGACAATCGACATACCACATCTTTTAACGTCGCAATTTTTGACGTCATCAAATCTGACGTCACTTCACCTGACGTCATATGCGGCGTCATCCTATCAAACACCACTGGCGGTTGAAGACCGTTTTTGGAATGTCTGGTTGGCAGGGTTTTTCCAGCCTCTTCAATTACAGCATCTCTTTCCAAATCAGCCAGAAATGCACTGAGGTCCTCTGACGAAGGGAGGTCATCATACTCTGCCCATTCACAAGATGTTTGTAGCTGTTTACTGTCGTCAACAAAGTTTGCGTGAAGATTTCTGGACTCCAGTACTTCAGGAGTTGCGAACTGAGGCATTAGAGGGAAGTTGGAGTTGTCGCCGCTGTCTTTGTTATGGGATGAAAAGCGATCGCCTTGGTCTATCAAAAGAAACATAAAGAATAAAAAGTCTGTATGAACGATATTGTGACAAATAAGTGAGGCTCCAATAAGTATGCGTCTTTTAATGTTAAAGCTGGTCCAGGACAACAACAGTTTTCAAACTTATATTGCCAAACTCCAGGTTCGCTAGATTAAACAACTCTTGGCAACTATGAACATGCTGCTCGGCTGCTGGAAAAGGATAAAGTTATTTTCTAATTTTAGTGTTTTTTGTTATTAAAGACAACCTGTCATCCATTTTTAGCATCCGTTTGAAAAGCCAAGACAGATGTGCAACAATGGAAGCCTAAAACTAATGGTTCATATTTGCTAAAAATGGATACGAAAACTATTAATAAGTGTGTTTCGCTACGGAAGGCCAGGATGTAAATGGCTTCCAACTTAAAAATGTCGGGTGAAATTCTTGAAGTTCTTTCCTTGCATCTCAAATAAAACTGGTAAAAACTATATTTGGTTCGCTATTTCTTTGAAATCGTTCACGTTTGAAGAAGATATTAAGATATAAATTTTTGACCAAAAGATAGAAAATTCTCCAATCTGATGTTAAAATACATGATAGTGTCCCTTTAATTGCCAAACTTGGATTTGACGCCTGAACGTGAACCAATCTATTGTGACAAAATTTAAGTCACCAAAACAACGTCACCTGAAGGAAACAAAGAGAAGATGGCTTCTTCCTCTCTGAGGTCAGTGGGTTGTTTGTTTCTTTTTCTGATCTGGTGTTCAATGCGATGCAAAGAGTTTCAGGTTTCTCGGAACCACTGTTAATGAGCGTGTTTTCATCGCCAAACAGAACAAAAACTCTTTCTTAAAAACCTCAGAGAGCACTGTTAAACTTGTTCGTTTTGTCGTGATACTTTCTCCGGGACCGCGATGAAGCGTGTATTGCGTGACTTTTTTAACTAATAACAATTTCCGCTTCAAGGTCAGAGGCTAGATTACTTAAAATCTGGTTGGCTGCCTGCGGCAAAATGCAAATTATTTTTGTTATCCTATACATAGCACACTTCTCGGAATCATAAAAACGAATGAGTGAATTCTGTCGCCATTCAACAAGCTTTTCATGATGGAGTCTCTTTTGAAAGACCTCAAACATCACGTAACATGTTCAATCTGTCTTGATACGTTCACCGAACCCAAGACAATTGCTTGCTTACACACATTCTGCTGCGAGTGTTTGAAGAAACACGCACTAACAAGCCAAAGAAATGGAAAGTTTCGCTGTCCGGAATGTCAGGCCGAAGTTGCTGTCCCCGAAGCAAACCGTTTTGACAAATTGCCGACCAGTTTTCATCACAACAGTTTGCTGAGCGTACTCGCTGTTCGACAAAGCGGCGATGGAAGCGAGATCAGTTGCGGTATTTGTAAGAAAAAGAGCGCTGAGATCAGCTACTGCTTTGAATGTGCAAAATTCTTGTGCAGCGATTGTGAAAACGCGCACGAATTATTTAGGAACGCAGCGTTCGAGGGACATAAGGTGACGCCAGTAAAAAAGTTTCAACCCCAAGATTACGAGGCATTGTTGAAGAGGCAGGCCAATTGCTCTCAAAAGTACCACGAGCGAGAGTTAATGAGGTTTTTCTGCTTTGAATGCCAAACCTGTGTGTGTCAGATTTGCATAGCCACGAATCACAAGACCCATGAAGTGGAACCACTGGATAAAGCAGCCGACGACGAGAAATCTAATATCCTAGCGCGAACTGAGTCCATAACAGAAAAGAGCAAGGTCTGCAGTGATGCGATTCATGAAAATGAAGAAACAGAGTGTCAGCTGGAAGCTAACATCGCCTCCGCTAAACTTAAGGTTTCTCAAGCGGCCGATCAACTTGTGGCGAAGATTCGAGAACGCGAGCGCGAGGACATTGCCGCTATCGAAAATACGCGCGTGTTGAGAATGGAACAGCTGAATTCTGCGAAGACACAAGTCCAGTCCTTGGCCCGACAACTTAATCAAGCAGTCGAGTTTGCGAACGATCTGGCTCAAAGAAGCGCAAGCTCACATATTTTGCAAAGTAAGAAGAATTTACAGGAACGTTTTGAAGATCTTCACGAGACCCCAGTCCCAGCACTTCCAGTTAGTTCATTCGTGAAGTTTGTTCCGAATTGCGCTCCAGAGAATTTCAGCTTGGGTTTCACAACAACAAGCAAACCGGATGTAAATCGGTCTACAGTAGAAGGATTGAGTCAAGACTACCAAGCTGGCGTAGAAGGGGAGTTTGTGGTTCGCCCCAAAATGTATGAAGAAGAAAAAGAGGATGAAGTGAAATACAAACATCACGTTGAAGTGCTTATGAGACCCGCTGATAAAATAGAACGTTTGATGACCTGTGAAAAAGAAGATGGAAATTTCCAGGTGAGGTTTGTACCTAAAGAACCAGGTAGCTTCCACATCACAGTGAAAATTGATGGCGAAGAACTTCTTACCAGCCCTTTCACTGTCCAGGTGCACGAGCGACTTATTCAAGTTGTGGGCGAGTTGGATTTGAAAGGAAAAAGTTTTCAAAAACCATATGGGATTGCCGTGAACAGTAAAGGGTTGATTGCTGTAGCTGATGGTGAGAGGCACTGTATCCTGATATTTGACAAGGGAGGGAAGTGTGTGCGAAAACTGGGTTGCTATGGAAAAAGTGCTGGGCAGCTTAACTACCCAACTGACGCGGCATTCCTGGATGACGATAATATTCTGGTTGTAGAACAATGGAATCATCGGATTCAGCAATTAAGTGTCCATACAGGGAACTTTGTCAAAAGCTTTGGCAAGAAAGGCACAAGAGATGGTGAATTTTGCAATCCAATGAGCATTTCCCTTGATGATGAAGGACGTGTTGTTATAGCTGACTGCAACAACCACAGGGTCCAGGTTTTATCAAAGGATGGCGAACCTGTGTTAATATTTGGAGACAACGGTCCAGGAAAGCTCAACCATCCCTCTGGGTGCATCTTCGACAAGAACAATTTCATTGTATCTGACAGCTTTAACAATTGCTTAAAAGTTTTTGACAGTTCAGGGAATTTTTTGTACAAGATAGGAGAACCGGGCAGTGGTGACGGACAGCTGAGATTTCCTTGGGGGTTATGTATTGAGCATTGTGGCAGTCATCGCAATCTTCTTGTGTGCAACTGCAACAACGGTCGCGTCGACCAGTTTACGATGGAAGGTTGCTTCACTGGAAAAACTGTTTCAATGCTACAAAGACCAACTGGAATAACCACAACACCAGAAGGCCAGATTTTAGTTGCTGATTTGACAGCCAAAAAGATATATGCCTTAAAATAAGCTTCATAATGTAAAAGACAACCTCATCAAATTTACAAGGCTGAACACTGATGATAATTGAAGACATTCGGAAAGCAAAGCAAAGCAAAGCGACTACAAGTGTTTTGCTTGAAGAACTGTCCAAAAAGTTAAGCCGGTCTACAGCCGACCGCTCCCTTCAACGGTCGATCCCATAAAGGTTATCTAAAGTGTCTTGCTAAATGTTTTTATGACTGCAAATGTCGTGGCCTATCATTTTCTCAGCCTGGCTAGAAGTGAACACTGTTACTAGTCTTGTAAGCTTTTTTACATTGCTTTGTGTACGACATTTTGAAAGTTTTGAGGATCCTAACTTGGGGAGAATTAATATTTGTCGAGGTTTCACTCTGAACTATAAACGACTCAGAAATTGAAGCAAACAAACTACATCTGTTTTTTTTTGTTAGACGAACTTTCCAAGATGAGTCTGTGTACAGCAGCCCGTTCCCCTTAACCCTGAAAGTCCCAAAATCACCATACATGTTCTCCTCACTATTCTGGCACCAGTTGGGAGAATTTGATTAAACAGACAGTTTATCCTTAGTGATTATTTTCTTTGTTCTCATGACCTGTAGTTAGATCAAGTGAAGATACTGTAAGGAGAAATTGACAGCTTGTCACTACTGGGGATTAAAAATGTTAACCGCCGGCTGTTCATGCACAGGCCATCGAAAGTAACTTTGTAAACGTTTTCGTCTAGTGCGTAAGCTATAGCCAAGATTTAAGCATGCTTATTTACATGAGTGCAAAAAGTCAGGTACATTTAGTGTCATGACCTGTCATTTTCACAACTTGGCAAGAACACTCTTACCAGAACTGTACTTAAGCTTAATTATATTGTATTGTTTACAATCTTTTGATAATTTTGAGGCGCGTTTCTACGTTTTAGTGCCATACTCGGGAATTATTAACTTGTGTCTGGGTTTCAGACTGAATTGACGACTCAGTCTGTATATATACTGCTCGTGGTTCACATTTTTTCGCTAAATCACTTCGAGGGTAGCTTATTATGTGTCTGGGTTATACCCAGGTGAAGCATATCCTTTTATGTATCTGGGATATTAGTTATTCTTTTAACATTTTTGTTTGTACATGCAGTCCAACCTCTGACAAGGGATCACATCCAAAACACCAAAATAGTGTTCATCTAGGCGGAGAGGTGGCCGCTTATAAGAGGTCTCGTGTATAGCTGAAAAAAGGAACTTTGGTGTTATGGACAACTAGTCACTTGAGAAAAGTCGGTGATCGCTCAGAAAGGTTCGACTTATATTTGGATGGCTAGTTTCACATGCGCTTTCAAACAAGTTTAGTAAATGTATACAAGGCTAAATGGATAAATAAACATGATGATATTCTTGTGTTGATGCTACTGAATATTTTTAAGATTTGCTACAGGTATGACGTTGCAATTAGTCGATTTCGATGCCTACAAATGGTGCTGGTATTTTCTCTAGCTCTCAAATCAAGAACCCTCTGCAACGTCAAAAGGCATGGTCTCATTTGTGCCCTTACCGCGAAGCATGACATTTTCGCAGGAGACTTATTTTGCGAATTTGCGAAAGAAATTTTTTTTCGTATTATATGCAGAGACCGTGAGGATTAAAATGCAATGTCTGCCGGGAAAATTTCCCATTTAAGCCCCGGAACATCAAAAAGGAAAGGAAACACTGCTCTTGTGAAATTTTGAGCGGGAGGTGCAAAGGAGTGCCCATCGAAAATTGTACAAATGTTCTGGACATGCTTACAGTTACAGACACTACGGCAAACACGATAATCACGATCACTTCAATCTTGAGCAATTATGTATTTTTCTGTCGTTTCAAAGCAGTTTCAAACACTATTTTTAGTTATCATAAAGAAGCCTTCAGATCGACAAAAAAGTCTCGTGCTGGCAAATTATATGTTGTCTTTTGTAAAAATTGCCACAGCACTCGGAACTGAAAATGTCGGTGACCGAGATCCAGATCACTGTGTAAGATCATAAGATAGGGACCTGAAACAAAATTGGTGGAAGGTGGAGAGAAAATCAGGTTTGAGAATTGAAAAAAAGTGCAATCGTGACGTGCAACAGTTTGTTACATAAGCAATTGCTGTTCAGAGTCATTTGCGTTACCTGGTAGCCTTTATTAGCCCAGGTTGAATCGAACCTAGGACAGTATTCGAAACTTCCTCTTCGAGGTAAGTGGCTCGTTTACATCAAATCTTGCCGCCCACGTGATAAATTATAATAGTTCAATAGTAACTGTTTCCTAGAATCACAGAAGACCTGTACGACCTGTACAGACGAATGGGTGTGTTTTAATCACCACATTATACGTTACTTGTAGCGAGCCCACGACAATAGGAGCAGTGCGTGATTGAGGACGTAGAACAACTTCCGCTTCAATGTCAGAGGGTATAGATTACTTACCGAAATCTGGTTGGTTCCCTGAAGCAAAATGCAAAATGTGTCTGACACGCCGTAAGTAGGTCAACTTTCTTGTAATCACAAAGAAAGTGTACGCCGTAGCGGGTGTTGTCTGTTTGCCATTCAACAAGCTTTTGACCATGGAGTCTCTCTTAAAAGACCTCAAACATCACGTAACATGTTCAATCTGTCTGGATACTTTCACCGAACCCAAGACAATAGCGTGTCTTCACACATTCTGCTGCGAGTGTTTGAAGAAACACGCACTGACAAGCCAAAGAAATGGAAAGTTTCGCTGCCCGGAATGTCAGGCCGAAGTTGCTGTCCCCGAAGCAAACCGTTTTGACAAATTGCCGACCAGTTTTCATCACAACAGTTTGCTGAGCGTTCTCGCTGTTCGACAAAGCGGCGATGGAAGCGAGATCAGTTGCGGGATTTGTAAGAGAAAGAGCGCCGAGATCAGCTACTGCTTTGAATGTGCAAAATTCTTGTGCAGTGATTGTGTAAACGCACACGAATTGTTTAGGAATGCGGCGTTCGAAGGACATAAGGTGACGCCAGTAAAACAGTTTCAACTCGAGGATTACGAAGCGTTGTTGAAGAGGCAGGCCTATTGCTCTCAGCAGTACCACGAGCGAGAAGTAATGAGGTTTTTCTGCATTGATTGCGAAACTTGCGTATGTCAGATTTGCATCAACACGAAACACAAGACCCACGAGGTGGAAACATTGGAGAAGGTAGCGGACGACGAGAAGGCTAACATTCTAGCGCGAGCTGAGTTCACTAAAGAAAAATTCAAGGCCTGCAGTGATGCGAGTCATGAGCTTGAAGAAAAAGAAGTTCAGCTGGAAACTAAAGTCGCCTCCGCTAAACGTGAAGTTTCCCAAATAGCCGATCAAATGGTCGCGAAGATTCGAGAACGCGAGCGTGAGGACATTGCCGCCCTCGAGAACACGCGCGTGTCGGGAATGGAAAAGTTGAATTCTGCAAAGACGCAAATCGAGTCGTTCGCCAAGCAGCTTAATCAAGCAGTCGAGTTTGCGAAAAATCTGGTTCAAAGAAGCTCAAGCTCGGATATTATGCAAAGCAAGAGGAATTTAGAGCAACGTTTGGAAGATCTTCGCAAGACCCCAATCGCAGCGCTTCCAGTTAGTTCATTCGCAAAGTTTGTCCCGACCTGTGATCCAGAGAATTTAAGCCTGGGTTTCATGACAACTACCGAAATAGATATACATCGGTCTACAGTGGAAGGATTGACTCAGGATTTCCAAGCTGGTGTGCAGGCAGAGTTTATCGTCCATCCCAGAACTCATGAGAAAGAACAGGAGGATGGAGTGAAATGCAGATTTCACGTTGAAGTTCTCATGGAACCTGCTAACAAGGTAGCGAGTTTGATCATTTGCGACCAAGAAGATGGAAATTTCCAGGTCAAGTTTGTACCAAAAGTACCAGATAGCTTCAGCATCACAGTAAAGGTTAATGGCGCGGAACTTGAAACCAGTCCTTTCACTGTCCAGGTGAAGAAGAGAGCTATTCAGGTTGTGAGCGAGTTGGATTTAAAGGGAGAAATTCCTCAAACACCACATGGGGTTGCTGTGAACAGTAGAGGGCAGGTCGCCGTAACGGACGATGGAGGCTCTATCCTGATATTTGACAAGGGAGGAAAGTGTGTGCGAAAACTGGGATGCCATGGAAACAATGGTGGCCAGTTTAATTGTCCAGTTTACCTCACATACGTCAGTGATGATGAGATTCTGGTGGTAGACGAATTGAATCATCGGATTCAGCAGATAAATATCAATACAGGGGACTTTGTCAAGAGCTTTGGGAATCAAGGGACAAGAGATGGCGAGTTTCAGGATCCATTAAGCATTTGCCTTGATGGTGAAGGACACATTGTTGTAGCTGACTGCAACAATCATAGGGTCCAGGTTTTAACAGAGGATGGTGAACCTGTGTTCAAATTTGGAGACGGCGGCCCAGGAAAACTCAAAAAACCCTCTGGATGCATCTACCACAAGAACAATTTCATTGTATCTGATAGAGGTAATAATTGTTTAAAGGTTTTTGACAGTTCAGGGAAGTTTTTGTACAAGATAGGAGAACCAGGCAATGGTGATGGACAATTGAGTGGTCCTTGGGGGTTATGTATTCAGCAATGTGGCAGTCACCATAACCTTCTTGTGTGCAACTTCAACAATAGTCGTGTCGACCAGTTTACGGTGGAAGGTTGCTTTACTGGGAATACTGTTGGAATGCTACAAAACCCTGTAGCAATAACCACAACACCAGACGGCCAGATTTTAGTTGCTGATTATGCAAAAGAAAAGATATATATTTTAAAATAAGCATTAAAATGAAACAGAGAACCTATTCAAACTTATAAAGTGAAAACCAGTAAGTTGTAGAATACCTTAAAGTCTTTAATAGCATGTTATGATGACAACTCTAACAACTTATCTCCTTTGCAGATCTTATCTCTTTTGCATTTTTCTAGGATGTATTGCATGATAGCACAGTTAGCAGCTGCAAAGGTGTAAGAGACTGAAATCAAAGGATTTATGAACTAAATGAGTGAACTAAAGGTTAAACTAGTGATAGGCCACAACTTTTTTCTTGAAAAAAAATTGACAAGCAGTACTTACAGATGCAATTAGGCAAATTGCAGGTCCAGCTAAAAAGGCACGCACTTAAGGTGATATTTTTTATTAGTGTGCACCCTTGGCCTGCTGTAAGTGCATATCCTTGCATATTAGATCTGTGTCTGTTGGCAAGTGAACACAAATTAATACATTCAACTGTGAAGAAATCACAGCACAAACCTCTTCCAGATCTCTTCTCCACCATTAGAGGAATTTAGGATAGTGGTGGACAAGACCATTAACAGCAACTCTGAGTTTACAAGACCTTTTTATTTGAGCTAGTTACCAGTGTTTCTTGAATGATGCCACCTTATCCCCTCACTAGTTCCCAGAGTTTCTCAGAACAAATTTTTGGAAAAACCAACATCACAACTGACTGCCTGCAATAACCTAAACCAATTATGTCATTGTGTCTGATTTTAAAGAATGATGTGATGACATCATTTAAAAGGGTTACTTTAAAACCTATGGAACTAACAGCTTATATGTAGGCATAACAATTTCCTGTCTGATTAATATGCACATTGTTCAGAATTTAAACAATGAATTGACAAGCTAACAAGTTTCTCATCAAATTAACCATACACAATGATGACATCATTGGTTGTCTCATGACAAAAATTTATAAAAAAAGTATGCAAAACATTGGCATTAAGTTTTGAGACAACACACTTTGCTTGCTATCAGTTGGTCAGCCTGACTAGAAAACCACTACCGGTGATTGAGTTAGTTAACATTAATACTTTTTATTTACATCATCTTTAGAGTTTTAAGAGGTGGATTAAAATGTCTCTGACTAAATTTTATTGCTGAATTTGGGGAGTATAATTTGCATCTGTACTTTGCTGATACTTATTGATGCAGTATACTATTTTAGTCTTAGCAGTTCACATATTTTCACCGATTGTTTAATTGTGTAGCTTGTAGAATATTGAACTTGATATTTTTGTTTATGTTTCGAGCTTTTAAATTTTAAAAGAGTTTGTCTCAGTTTTTGGTACATAACTGTTAGTTTTAACATTTTTACAATATATTAGGTACATTAGAACAACTACAGTTTAAAGTTGATTTCCAGTCCGTACTGCGCAGGCTCAACGATTTGTTTTGGTTTTTGTTTTGAAAAACTACTTACATCATGTACGACTTTATGAAATGTACCAATTCGTGACGTCTTACATAAAGTGAAATTACAATTGTTGTCTCCCGCCACCATGGATGTGAGCTTTACTCTCGGTGAAATTGAAGAAAGAGACATTGAGGTGGCCGCGCGGCCGGGACAAGATAACATCTCGGTGTGTACATGTACTAGGTTTTGTTTGTTTTTTGTTTGTTGATTGCTTTTTCCTTACATTCCATCATGTGACGCTCACAAACAATTCAGGGCTGAGCCTGTGCAGTACAGACTGGAAATCAACTTTAATGTTGGAGTGATTACTTATATGTAGTTGCACGTGCACCTTTGAAACATGATTATATGCTCAACAGGGCCACATGGAGAAATAAATGATGGGGTTCTTAACAGTTTGCAATGTTACAACTCTGACAAAACAACCAGTGAATTTTAAGGCCTACTATACGTACATGTATATGTTGTAGTTCAATTTTATCCTTGGTTCAATTTTTATTTTCTTTTGTTTTATATTCATTATCATATATTTACATAATAGAGAACAATTAAGGAAAATAAAAATTGAACCAAGGATAAAATTGAACTACAACATATACATGTAGTGCTAGCTCTTGTCTAGCTGTTAAATGGCCTAACATGTCATTTAGAGATGTCCACAATAGTACCCTTTTTTCATGTTCATTGTAATTGAAAGGTATAAAACATGCTGTTATGCTTGAGGACATTCCAGCAAGGCCAATTTGGAACTTGAGTTGCGACTTCAGTGAGCCACCAATCTTAACCGGAAGTTTAATGTTTGCTTGTTGGGTTACCATTTGCCAAAGTGTGTCAAAAGGAAAATGTTTCAGTTTTTGCTGGTTGCCCCATATATGTCTCTGGTCTTTAGTGTTAATCCTCCTCAGTCTCCCCGACAACCATAACATCCTATTCCACTCCCTGCAAAGTCCCCTTACTGAGGGGGGAAGAGGAGACTGTAATTTCAGGATGAAAGAGAACACACATCATTTCCATGATTTTTGCAGAAAACATGCATGTAACAAGAATTATTACCCTTGCTTGCCACAAGCATTTTTCAAAAATTTAAATTTCTCCTGGAATGGCCTGAAATGCGGATGGCAATTGGTGGAAATGACAGATTCTCTGCATTTGCAATGACATATTTCTGTCAAGTAAACAATTCCCTGCAATTCATGATTAAAAGGAGTGACCAAAACTAACCTTCAAGACCCAGACAAGGGTGCAACAAAGCCAACTTTGCTACATCAGTTCCCAGTGGCTTCTCTTGCATCGGAATACTAGTACCAGAGCAAGGTTGTGAGGGGCCTGTCAGCACAAGAGGCATGATGGCACAGGAGACCTCTTGTGGTGTACAGTATATTGGAGATGCTCTATTTCCTTGTAGAGATGTGCATTTTGTAGCAAATTGTGTTTCACAACTTGCTTGAGTCTGTGAGCCATGAATCAATGGTGAATGCTGAGAGCTTCTTACACTGAATGACAAAGGAGTACTTCTACGTAATTCCTGTAAATATTCATTCAATATCTGCAGAACTGTGGGCCCTTGTTGTTCAGGCGAGGAACAAGGAAGTATTTGACATGCTAAAAGGTTGGGTAATCCCTCAGCCCGGCAGCTTGTATTCTCCGAGGTACACTGTTTCTTGACAATATTTTTGAGATGAAAAGGAGAGTTCCGAGTGATTTGTGAGGTTGTTCGGGATGGTGAGTAGACTCTGAAGCCAAATTGAAGTAAGGATCCAACAAAACACTGCTCCACTGCTTGGTGGACGAGACGATTCCATGGGATAGGGAGTGGTTCAACTTTAAGTCTGTTAACAAACCTGTAAGAAAAGATTACAGTTGTTTTAACTTGTCAATATTGTTTTTGATTCTTAGGTATTACAGACTCATGGATGTCTCTAAGGGCCCTGTTCAAGGGATTTTCCCCAGCTATGACATGTTTGAGCCCAGCCACTTTGTTAGATAAATGAAACATTAACATCGCCAGAAAACATACACTGTACTTCCCCAGATTTTTTCGTCACTTCTCCATCGATCTACTTAAACAATTAGTGAGAACCCTGAAAAGTATAATAATAACAAAATAATTATGCAGGATCATAAAGCAAGAATACGAATTCAAAAACACAAAGCATTACACTACACAAACATGCCTGATAGTGCTATATCAGAAAAAGGAAATTTTCTTGAAGATGTACAGGTATTGACTGTTACATGAGGTTCTGGTTAAATTTCTGCAAAATGCTACCCAAATGCATACTTTTTAAACCAACTGCCACAGCTTAACACATTGACCCCTGAACCGCCCGTAACCGCCCTTCTGTAACCACGTCCCTTGTACCACTTGTGACGTCATCAGTTTTAAGGGTCCTAGACAACTTTGACAACTACCTTGTGCAGGGAGATGAGATCTTTCAAGCCATACCCAAATGAGTCAAATCAGTCAAACAGACCAGAGAAAGACGCAAAAAACCGTGTACCTTTGACCAGAAAATTCCAATGAGAATCTTGTCCCACTACCCACTGGTACTTCCTTAAAAAAAAATTCACGATCCTCAAACGTTTTGCAAAATCTTTTCTCACCAAAAAGAAGCCTAGTAAATGCCCCACAAAAGAAAAAAAGGGGGCAAAGAAAAGCAAAAGAAGCGGGGAGGAGAGAATTTTGCTTTTTGTGCATGCCCGAACTTTGAAAGCTGTAATTTGGCATCTGGAACAAAAGCTAGTCCAGTGCTCGACTTGTAAACAACGTTTTGGACAGCTTGGATTCTTTTTGGCTAGACAGCAACCTGAAAATGGCTTGACTCGCTTCAAAAGGCATTTTTTGGCAAAATGTACAGGAGTCAATGGTTTAATAATATTCCAAATTACATAATGATTACACAAATTATTTAGAAATGCAAAAGAAAAAGGAGTGGGCAAAGAAACAAAAAGATATTAATATTTTTATTATAATTGATAGGGTGCTCAAAGGGTAATGAGAAATGAAATGATGGATTGTCCTTGGCTAACAAAATAATAAAAAGAGTCTCTTCAGTTTTGGATTATTGATTCTCACCAGCATTGTTTAGTATGGAGAATAGTGAAGACATTAATCACTCTGAGATACCAACCATGCATGTTCTCTGGATTACACTAAGTAATCAGAAAAAGAATTTACAACTTTGAGTACAACTTTTCAAGCCTAGTGCATGTGCCTTAATACTTTATATTAAAAATAATAAAAGTTCGTACGTATAACAAATTTACTGAGTGGCAACATTTCTTCAGAGAATTTAAGGAGCTTCCCCAGAAATTGTGCCTAGTTTGCTGGTATTTGCTAAATTCTAGGTTGTGTCAAACCTTGCAAAGTTTGTGGCAGGTGTTCCAAAGAACCTATCTAGGCAACTGCCAAACACAGTAATTTGTGCCAGCTGTGTCCTGTCTGATGCCACCGCACTGATCCTGTATCGATACTGAATGTGTTCTGCGCTGTATTCCTCCTGGCATACTCCACAACTAAAGCTAGAAATATCAAAAGAAAGTTAAAAGTTAAACCAGAGTTCCCACCCATCAAGGCAATTTAACAAATCCTATGACTTTTCACTGACGTTTCACTGATCACAAACCAATTTTCACTGACCATGCAGGATAAATGCTTTATTTTATTTTATTTTATTAGCTTCGCCATAAAAGAAAACAAACAGAAGAACAAGAAGATAAATAAAAAAATAAATTATGGAGAAAAAAGTTGATTCATTAATATTTTTTGAAACAACATTTTAAAAGAAAACCTCATCAAACCTGAATTTCCCTGACTTGATGTACAATTCCTGACAATTCCCTGGCCTTGAAAAAATTATGTTTTTCTCTGAATTTTCCCTGACCATGGAAACCCTGCGAACTCTTTCAATTACCATCCAACAACTGCCAAACAGAAATTTCAAACAGTAGAGAAAATTTGGAGAATTAAAATTTCGTAAATACAGTGGCAAAAACTAGGGGAGGCCCCTGTTTTCTTTTGTCGACACGGAATAAGCTAAGGTTAAAGGTTTAAGTTTTTATCAACAAACTCAAATGTAGAGAACCTGCACACAGCTAACAGCACTACAGGAAAGTACTGCTCAATAGCTTCCTTTGAATGCACACTTTAGGATCCCGTCTACAGAATGACATGTTAGAACCACCTTGTACAGCATAATAACAGTACCGCAGGAAAGTACTTCTCAGTAGCTTTCATTTGAATGGTCATACTTCAGGATTTCATCCACACACTCAAAACCTAGAACCATCTTGAACAGAAAAATAAACAGAACCATAGGAAGATACTCCCCAGGCTAGTATCTTTAAGTGGAGTGGTTACTACAGACAAACTTTAGCGTTTCATCAACTGACTTGCACGAGCTAGAACCAAATTGTACAGCATAATAATACGGCTTTCGTTACTTTTAGGGGACTCGCGCTATATAGAGAAAAAATTGTCTGAATGCACGCACAAAAATGACGAATTTAATTCACTCGCAAAAATGACGAATTCAATTAACTGTACAAAGTTTAGCATTAACTAAACTCAACAATAACAAAGCTAACCGTCGTAGAATCAGTGCTTAACCCTAAACAGAAGTGTAGATGAGTTCTTAGGCCTAATCACTATCGGTCAGTGCTTTACCCTAAATACTGTAGATGAGTGTTTAACCGTTTTTCATTTTGTTTTCATTTGTTTTTCTCGCTAATAAAGGCTCGTCATCAAATTTGTCACTCGTCATTTTTGCGCGTGCATTCAAACAGTTTTTCATTGGTTTTTTTCCTATGTAGCGCGAGTCCCCTAAAAGTAACGATAGCCAATAATACTCACATTGCTTCATCATCTCCAGTGTGTACTTTCTTATGACATCGGGTACAACAAGGGTAGAAGAATTTGTCTCTTACTGACACAACTGTGGCCAAAACAAACACACTTCGCGTTGCCATCAAAACTGTAGTCACACACAACATATTTTCACGGAAAACATCTTAAATCCCGCTTGAAGATTCCACAGTACAACAAACAGATTCAACCAACTCACTTTGAGAATCCAAAATGGCGCTCATTTATTTTTGGCCAATCAGAACACCGAATGGACCTAATGTTGGTCCCAGTCTCTTATAATCCACCTTCAACCCAGTCTATCGATAAGAACCTGGGGACGAGGTTGTCACACTAGCCCTGTTGTGCGTGATGAAATGGACAACCCCACTTTCAGGCTGAGTATTTTTTTGTGAGTCTCCATCTGAAAGCTGTTTGAAATAATAGCTGACATTTTTTTTATTATGTTAAACAAAATATGGTAAAACTTTAGCTATGACGTGGGGGATGAGGGCAGTACAGTGGGAACCCATGCATGCCATCAAAAATACATGTTTCAAATCTAATTTGGGGGTTTATGCAGTGAAAATTAGTGCCAGAATGTAAAAAACATTGCCTTTTATTAGAAAACAATAGATGTAGATCTGTCATTGAGACATTGGAGTATCAATGCACAGGTTAGCGCACAAAAAGGAGAAATAACAGCTTCCCCTGCCTTCTTTCAGATAATTTTACAATGCAACTTACTATTACATGAAGTGAGGCCAGGCAAGCAAAATTTTGAGACAATCACCAGCAATGTGCTGAGTTCTTTTGATGATTTGAAAATTTGTCCAACCTTATTTTGCCTGGGTGATCTTTTCATGTGATCACCCCATGATAACTTTTTGTGCAGCATGCTAGCTGCAATTTCTTTCCTTTATCCCAGCTGCCATTGTGGCCTGAAAAACACATTTAAATGTGACACGAGATATAATCATTACAAACCAAATGAGACTAAAAATTTTTAACTAGCCAATGTTTTATTTCCCGTGACAAACCCTTTTTTGTAGAAATTTACAGATCCAACTATATATATACATTTTTCACACAAAACCTACTAATATAATGAAATGTAAAAATTTAAATGCCTATAAATACCAACTTAAAGTGAATAAATTAGAGCAAAACATCTATATAATAATTGATATTATATTATTTTTATAAGATAATTCTTTCCTTGTACAAAGCCTGATACTAATAAAAGTCATCTCATTATATCATTACATGATACCCTTTTTACAGCATTCATAAATTACATCCATAAGACAAAACTCAAAAAAAATATTTGTATGTTTTTATATGTATGCATGATCCCTATACTCTGCAACAAGACAGAGGTCCCCGGGCACAAATGGCATGTCCTCCTAGTGTGATTCCTGATGCATTGCCATCAACGGCAGCTGCAGTGTCTTTAGTTTCTGTCGCCTCTACACCTTTGACCCTTCTCTTCAGCTGAGTGGCCAGGCTCATAAACAAGTTGTCCACATTATCTGCTTCTTTAGCAGATGTTTCCATGGCAACACAATGTTCCTTTTCAGCGACCATTTCTGCACTCCTGAAATCCACTTGTCTTTGGTGAATGAGGTCGCATTTATTTCCCACTATGTAGATGAACACTTTCTTTCTGGTGAACCTGTGGACATCGTCAAGCCATTGACTCAGGCTTTCAAATGATTTGCTGTTGGTTATATCATAAGTGATAATGACGCCATCTGCATTATGATAATAGCTTTGTGTGACTGAGCGGAAGCGTTCTTGGCCAGCAGTGTCCCACACTTGCAGCTTTAGAGAAAATAAAAAAAATTAATGTCAGATTTTACTAAGATTGTAGTAAGATGTATTGTAAGTTTTCTGCTCCCTTGAATAATATTGGCCATGCCTCAAAAAGCTGCCCGCCATTAATAATCACTCTCTTTTTGTGGAAACTGTTCAAAATTTTGAACAGCACCCGTATAGCTTACCTTGAATAATCACATGCACGTCTTTTTGGAGCAGTTAAATAATCACACCTCCCCATATCATGGATAAATATTTAGTCGAAAATTGATAATTTTTAAGATAGTTTTATAACAAATTAATGGCATTTCTCTAGCTTATTACTGTCTGTTAGTAGGTTTCAAAGCAAGCCAGAAAAGGTGCAACCTTGGTAACTTTTCTTTGAGTGAAAGTCAAGGCAGAGTAAGTAGCTGCTTAGGTCCAAACAAACATTGCTGGCTTCCACCTTTTAGAGAAACCACTGACAAGAACTCGAGCCAGCCCTTATACTTTAATACCTTGCCTTTTCAGCAGGGGTGGGGCTGGGGTAGGACTGAGGCACATTAACCCTTTAAGCCCTGATATAAAAATGCATATTCTCCTTACTGTTCTCCATACATTTCTTATGGAACTAGTGAGGAGAATTTCTCTAAATATCAAGACATCCTATCCTTAGTGATTACTTTCTTTATTCTCATCACTTGAATGTTAGTGATCACTTTCTTTATTCTCATCACTTGAATGTTAGTTATCACTTTCTTTATTCTCATCACGTGAATGTTAGTGATCACTTTCTTTATTCTCATCACTTGAATGTTAGAACAAGTATTGATTATGTAAAGAGAAATTTCATTGCCATCACTGTTAGGGCGGGAGAGGGGGGGGGGGGGAGGAAAGGAGCTAAGTTAGTATGTCAGCTTTTTGGAATGCTGTGAAATGTTGAGACCAGCTGGACATTATTTTACTTCCTATACTGTTAGATGTATAATTTGCACTTAAAATATATTACACTCTTGGTTATTTATTGCCATTTCTTATAAAAGTGTTATAATTAATGTACTGCATAGACCTCTGTAGGCTAATTGTCAAAAAGTGTCATTTTATAGAATTTAGTGAAATGATTACAAAAAATATACAAACTATTAATTTTATTCATTCTTATACCCTTATGTCGTATTAAAAAATCATTATGAAAGGAGATTCTGTTAAAACGTAGCCTGCGTGGCCGGCGTTCGAAGGGGAAGGGAGAAGGGGAGTTCGAGCGCGAAGCGCGATCGTGGGATTGGGAGGGGGAACGATTCAATACACAAACTATACCCTCACCTTAGAAGTTAGTGCACATTTTGCACACTAAATATTTTTCCATTGGGTTGCACGGTATATTTTAATTGCCTTGACATAAGAAAAATAGTAAACTTAAAATATTAATTTTTTTAATATGAACTAAAATTGAATTTTGTGTACCACAAAGTTACCAAATATTTAAATTGCAACGTCCAGCAATTTTCAACTTTCACATTGGGTGCCATTTAGATTTAAAATTAATTACAAAAAGAACAGAATTTAAATTAAACGACACAATTTAAATTTATCTAGAACATATAAACACAATCTAAAGAAAAGTGACTAAATTGAAATAATAACACCACATAATTAAAAAATTTCCAGAGCGGAAGTTTCTGATATACAATTTCCCTTCTGGGGATCGACTATTTGCGGAGACTCGGCACTTTGGACAAAAGAAATAGAATAAATTGCATTCGTGTTGTTTTTATAGATTTGTGGTTCACAGCCCAATTTATTTAGCAGTAAGGCTACCCTTTTCGAAACATATAAGGGCCAAAACAGGGTTGATTTTGTTTTAGAAGGGGAAAATATTAAAATTCATCGCAACGCCGCCTGAAGAACTATGCACGCTACAATTAAAACTACCAGCAAAATAATAAAATCTGCGAAGATCGGTACAACTAAACTGCATGAAATCACCAGAAAAAAGACAAAAATGGTATCATGAAATGATCAACGAATGCTATGTCCCGAAGGCTGGTTTGTCGAGCAGTTATGTCTTTAAAATAAGGCTTACATCGTTGCTTCTATTTATAATATCTGCATGATAATATTGTGGCTTCGTAAACTTCAAAACAAATTATGACGAATGGGCACGTAGGCTAGTGAAATATCCCCACTTGAATTGCAAAGATATATGAAAACCTTAGCTTTTTAAAGAACTGACTACGCAACAAAAATATGAAGTTGGAAAAAAATGAGCGAACATGATCGAAAGCAGCTGAACGCGCTCGTGCAAGCTGTAAGGATATGATTCAATTCAGGAAAGGATGATGGTTGCAAAGAAAAAAATTACCTTCACTTTTTCACCGTCTACTTCTACTGTTCTTATTGTAAAATCCACACCGATGGTAGGGCCTTGGGTCGGAGTGAAGAATCCTTTCGCAAATCTTTTAACCAAACATGTTTTTCCAACGTTTGCATCGCCAATCAGGATAATTTTAAACAGGTAGCCATAGTCGTCCATTTCGCCGTCGGAGATGTTCGCAGGTTGAAAACTACTAAAATTTGTAAGTTGTTAAAGTTGTTTTTCTTTTTTCTTTCAGCGCAGTGCTAATAGCAAATTCACCCTGACAAAGAGGGGAAACCCGACGTTTTAAGCTGAAATTTTCTCCATTTAGAAGGATTACATCTTGTACAATCACGCGCGAAAGTACTCGAAGCATTGTTTTCAATAAATCGGATTGGTCAAGCCTAGAATGACGTCATACAATAACACACCGCGCGTGCTTCCGGTTAGCACGTTTTCACTTTCCACGAATTCAATTTCCGGTCTCGCTGTGATATTACCCTCGTACAGCTATATTCGGAAGTTTCTACGCATTTACAAGCACGTTGCAAGAACCAACACCCTTAAGTGGCAAAAGTCAAATTTGCATCATAAATTGATTGATTAAATGCCAAAGTTTCGGCTAAGCAGAAAGGTTTAAAATAATTGACAGATTTCTATTTACTTTGCATTGGAGAGAACATATAAAAGTTTCGCTTTCGTACAGTAAAATGTTTTCTCAGATAGATTTCAATTTCGCGATTTTCGACAATTCCCCGTTATGCGTTTGACATACTGATAAATCACGTCACTGCAATATATTTATTGGGAACTTCGGGTCCTTGGGAAATATACAAAAGGCAATGTTGCAAAATAGCTTTGAGATGACATCATCTGATTGGCACAGGAACAAACCGATCAGGAAAATATGTACTTAAAAGCTTGTCACAGGAAGAGGAAGTAGATATGCGAGGCGTGTCGGGGTGAGAAGACAAACATTTCCATGCTTTGTTGAAGACCTTCATTTCCCTCGGTGGGTCACTACTTTGACGAATGCATATGTCTTGTTGTGCTTCCGCTTCCTTTTCTTTATTTCCCACTTTTATTCTGAAATCACAATTCGTTTTATCTGTGATCGAACCCCCTTTTATGTACTGCTTCTGTTCGAAGAACGTTACAAAACCGTGGCACTGGAAAAGTACTGAAATCTACCAAACAGTGTCGAATGCCGCGTACAATTACAAAGCGGAAGTGAAGTGAACACGTGCAGATAACGTGGGGGAAGGAGTGCGGGCTTCTAATGTTTTTTTGTTTCCCAGTAGCTGCCATTCTTTAGGTCGTCACTAGACCCAAATAAACGGCCACAAAGGAGATTGATGCGATTTTTTGTAGAATTGAATATCATTCAGTGTCATTGTTTGTTTGTGTTTTCTTTTTTACCTACCTGTCTTATCTAAAGTAATAGGCTCCTGGTCTAACCTTATCGCCAGGAGGGGTCTTGTGAACTGGAAGGAAAGAAGCAGGATCTGGGAGAAAAAAGGAAAGAAAAAAAACGGAAGAAAGAAGATTCAGTCCCCTCCCCTCCCCTCCCCACTTCCCCGTCTGATCCAATTTTTCGGTCACCACGTCAAGCTGCTGTTGCTGATAAATGTTTCTGGGAAACTACCCACCTAACCCTCCCCTTGCCCAACATTTTCTGCTTATTACCTCTTAGAGCAAAATGTCGGGTTAGGGAAGGGGTAGGTAGGGAGTTTCCCCCAAAAGCGTGGAATGATCCAAAATATCAAGGTTTCCATGGATACATCACCTATGTGCAGTAAACATCTGCTCTCTTGAACTTGCAAGGGAAACAGAAAATCGTTCAAGAAAGCGTGAGTTCCGTAGATAGACAGTGTAAAAACTGCACCATATTCTCCAACAGAAATAGGTTTGTGTTCAACATAGTGGGGGTACACTAGATTATTAAAGGTAGTCAAATGCACAAGGTCAAATTTCATAAAAGTCGAAACCAGTCAAAAAAAAAATCTTTCAAAGCTCTTACATAAGCAAATTTGCTAAAATGTTGCCTAAAACAATGCAATGGTAAATTGATTAACCCATCCCAAATTCGTCTTAAGAATATATTTTATTGCATATTTATTTCCCTATATTAATATTACATGTGACTAAATCTACTATTAAAACTATCCTTCTCTTACGTTAATTTACTATAGACTAATTCAGCTCTATGTACATTTTTTCAAGCAGTAATTTTACTTAAATATCTAGCTTCTCTCATATTACTGTATCTTGACCTTTTATAAGAAATCCTCTAACAATCTAAAGATATAATTTATTCAAAAGTGTTTATTTTAGCTGCTACTAAGCAATCTTATTGTTGGTAAAATGATTTAATATCCATTGGAATAATGAAATTCTTATTGATAATCTGTAAACTGGTGTTATTGAGCCTTAACAGTACAGGCATTTGATTCATTACAATGAGGCAAACAGAATTTTCCCCAGAAAATGCCTGCACTTCTGAGAATTTGTCCTTGTTCCTTTGTGATACAAGAGAATAATAGTAAAATTAATTAAGGATTATTGTAATCCAAATAGGTTATTCTTTCAATGCCTTAGTCATTTAGCAGTCAGACCAAATAAGCAAAGAAAGTCAGGTCACAGGCAACCCAAGCTCATAAGATGAGAAAATGAAATCATTGACCAACCTTGCATATTGTGAGCTTGCGGCCTGTGGTCAACTAGGTAGTCTTATTGAAAGGTAAAGTGCATCCTCAATATAGATGTTCAAAGCGAATAATTTCATTCATTATATTGCTGAACCTTGTAGTAACACATGAAACTGGGGCCTTGCTGTTCAGAGCAAAGTAAAGCTAAGGCACAAATTTTGAATGCAAATTTACAGCTTAGTGATTTGGATACCTGCATGTTTCTTGTCCTACACTTTGACTGCTTTCAAACTCTCACTTAAAATAAGCACTGGAAACAATTTTTTCCCAAAAGAAATAGGAGCCTATAAATGACTAAATCTTCAATCCCTAACAGTTATGTGCTACATTGCTGTCACTAGGAAATTTAAGCAGCCAAAGCAACAACACCAAGGATTAAATGTCACACAAAAACTGAAAAAAAATTCAAATACCTTGCAGTTACGCCATCTTAAATGCTCTGTATCCAGGGGCTGAATACGCAGCTACACAATTTAAGCACGGACGAAGACAGACTGTCTCACTGTCTTCTGTGTGTTCAAGTTCACCATAACATAAAACTTTGAATTTGGTCATTTCACAATGCATGTTGTTTGCAAACAACGGCTAACAAATTGATGTACCAAAATGCATAATGCAGGTGCAGTACCATTTTTCTCCTCATTAAACTTTTGTTTTGTGACATTCTTGTTGTTGTTGTTGTTGTGGTTGCTTAAGATCTCTACTAACCAAAATGGACATCTCTGGAAATAAGGAAAGAGTTCTAGCTATGGGTTCAAAAGTTCATGTTGGTGTCAGTTGTGACTGGTGGTTTTAAATCCATTGGCAGATTTCAATTCAATCTGTTTCTCCTTCTCTGCATTCCAGTGTATGTTGTCATAATTATGATTGATGGCTGTGTATCATTTATTACATGAGTTTTAAACTTTGGCATTTACAGGTTTTCGAAAAACTGAGTTTTTAGCTGTCTGATCTGCTTGTAGCCAGATGTTTCTTTTATTCTTCTCAAACAATGGCACACAAACTAAGTGGCCACTGCGTCTTGTTATATAAGAATAAGAGAAAGATGACTGGGGATGAGGCAGACTCTAGACAAATCACTATCTGGGTGCAGATCATTATCGATTCATTACATGCATGACAATTATAAATTGTAATTACAACAAATTGTGAGGCTTCTGGACTGAAAGGAATCATTCAACTACCACCTACAAAATCCTGAGCTTCAAAGTAAAAGATAATATATAATATTCATATTTACAAAAAACAGCAATGAAATTAAGAACAGCAAAATTATTAATAAAAGAAATAACAAATTAAGATTAACTTCACAGAACTCCCACAAGTCACAAACATTAACAGCAATATTTATGGCATTAACCTTTAAGCCCCAGTAGTGACAAGCATCTAATCTGACTCCTTACAATGCACCTGATTACTTGATCAAACATATAGGTCACGAGAATATGGCAAAAGATCACCAAAGATAAAATGTCTTGATGTTTAAGCAAATTCTCTCAACTAATGCCATAAGGTCTAAGGAGAAAAGTTGGGAGAATATTCAAGTTGATATTGGGGCTTAAAGGGTTAACGTTCTGAAAACACAGTGTTCATTCCTTTTTTTTTTTACCAAGCAGCCCCTTAAAGGGGCACAGTCACGAGGATTTCGCAGATTTCTCGTCAAAACTGTGCTGAAATTATCGGTAGCTAACTTTATCCATGCCCAATTGTGTTTAAACATTTAAAGGAACATATTAGCTTAATTTCATTAAGAGAAAACAAACCATGACCATTTAATATCGATTAAATGTCAACACGCTGAAAGAATTTGAAAAGTTTAGCCTAATTTTTTCAAATTGCAATCCATTTCCATCCGTGCCATCCGTAGCAACAGACGACAGAAACTAGTTTCAGTGAAGTAATATAGTCTTTGGTAACAAAACTAGACCATTATTTGTGGGCGTACATTGGTGCGAGGACGTATTTTTTAATTTTTAAAGTGAACTCAAATAGCGTGACTATGCCCCTTTAATGATTTCAATTAAGACAGTGTTCCAGATAACTTTTAAAGACATGCAGTGAATGACAAATTTTGAGGGTTAGTAGATATGAA
Source organism: Siderastrea radians (assembly GCA_964017195.1). Lineage (NCBI taxonomy): Eukaryota > Metazoa > Cnidaria > Anthozoa > Scleractinia > Rhizangiidae > Siderastrea > Siderastrea radians. The sequence continues at coordinate 7,564,181 of OZ024894.1, read as the reverse complement.
TCTCTGAAATCTTCTTGAGTTGATTATTTGAATGGTGTCAAGATGGCCAGAAGCAAAGAAAACACGTCTGAACTAAGCTAAAGCTGGCCAACTAATTACGTCAGTGCCTTAAGTAAACCTTGTCTAGATTGATTTCTTAGACAAACAGGCTTTTAAGTCGGTTCAGTCCTAAAATGTTTTAATGCTCTTAAACCAGGTCTGACATCAACTTTGTTTAGACAATCACCCATGCTTAAGCAAAGGTTAGATCACTTTGTTTCCTCGAGCCAGTTTGCCAGCTTTTTAGGGTTTTTGATGCAAGAACCAACATTTATCCAGAACAATGGCATTACTTTCAGAAAGTATTGCAAACTTTCTTAACTTAAGAGAACTTGTGTTATTATAACACAATCCACAATTTTCATTTAGACTCACAGCATTTCTTTTTTGGCTCTTGTTGAGGCTTGAGTTTAATCCTCTTCTGTGAGTTTCTTCCTTTCCTTGACTTGCTTGACTTTGAATTTAAGCTGTCACTGTATGAGTCCACATTTGCGTAATATGGTGGTCGATCCATAAAAGAGGATCTCGACCTCAAAAGTTTATGAGAAAGAGTCATAAAAATTGACTCAATTGTCTCCAGTTCTTCATCATTTTTAGTTGAAATTTCCCACACTGGCATACTATGGACGTCAGCAAATTTTCTGGCTTGATTAGAACTTACAACTCTCTCATGAATAAGGTCACATTTGTTACCAATCATAAGCTTTGGAACTTCTCCATCATCTGAGAAACCAAAGTGATCATACTCCTGCAGCCATGCTGTCAATGCCCTGAAAGAACCTTCTCTTGTGATGTCGTACATAAAAATAACAGCGCTCACATTTCGATAATAATGCACTACCATGCTTTTACGGAATCTCTCTTGTCCTGCAGTGTCCCAGATTTGTAACTATAATAGAGTGGAAAGAAATATTAATACACATTTAATATTAAAATGGAAAATGCTTACCAGTAGATACATACTTTTGGATGTTACTGCAACAGAACTTTTCCTTGACAATGTTAATATTATTGTCAGTTGTTTTCTCATCCCAACAACCCAAATCCTAGAATTCATTTAGAAGCAACCAAAACTCGCTCAACCATGTTTATTTAAAACCAGTTGATATCCCCATTTACTTGCACTGTAAGTAACTGAACATTCAGGTCTTTCTCTCATTCAGGGTTTGGCTTTAGGGACAAGACCTTTGGGTATCTTAATTAATTGTTAATTCCTCTCTTACGAACTAGCAATTTTTTTCAAGGACCAGTGCAACTTGTAACCTGGATACAACTTGAGGAAACAAGTTCTGGGGACTTGTCCCCTCAATTTTTCATCAAAGTTATAAGCAATTGTGTATAATGCTTGTGAGACTAGTCCCTACAGTTGATATCCCCATTTACTTGCACTGTAAGTAACTGAACATTCAGGTCTTTCTCTCATTCAGGGTTTGGCTTTAGGGACAAGACCTTTGGGTATCTTAATTAATTATTAATTCCTCTCTTACGAACTAGCAATTTTTTTCAAGGACCAGTGCAACTTGTAACCTGGATACAACTTGAGGAAACAAGTTCTGGGGACTTGTCCCCTCAATTTTTCATCAAAGTTATAAGCAATTGTGTATAATGCTTGTGAGACTAGTCCCTACAACCCGTCAAATCGCAAACACACACCAATCAAATTGTCCCTACAGTGTATAACAAGTCCCTTTATGTGTAAGCTCAGAAGACAATTTCCTAGAACACAGTCATGCAATGGTTCTGTTCAACCAGTCTCTTCATGCAAACTCAGACAAACAAGGGTGCAACAACAAATTCCTTGTACAGTACAGCTCAAAAGTGTTGGTGCATTAGCACACGGCGAAACCTTGTCCGCCGCCATTTTGTTTTCCTCGAATTTCCCGCTGTGGGACGAAAACCACAACCTCGGTAAGGACGAAAACGACCAGACCTTGGCTGACTTGACCAGGTTTGTAAATCACGGTAAAAGCAATAATCATGTGAAATGTATCACATCATAAAATCATTGGCCCGTGAGGTCTCGTTTATTGAAGTTCATTAATCTTTGAAACAAAGGAAACAAAAGGCTATTCAAACACCACCGCGTCCTATTCTTTACAGCGGTATTTTTGACCGCAAAAAAATGAGGTAAAACCGGAGTTTTCAAAGAAGTCAGACAAGGTTTTGCCAAGGTCAGACCAGAGATACAAACTGCGATTCCACCGTGGCAGTATTGCAAAAATTGTACCAATACTTTCGAGCGGTACTGTAAGTGCTTGAACAAGGCAAGTAGTTACAGGGACTTGTTACAAGACTGAGTCGCAGGGACGAGTCCCTTGACCATACAAATGAAGACACTGTCTTGTTATAGGGACAGTGTGGTTTGTTACATGCTCACAAAATTGAACAAGAAGAGCCTCCAGGACTTGCCTCTTCAATTTAATTCAATTTATATTTGTGGGACAAGTTGCAAAGACCCAGTTTTGACTCAATTATTTGACAAAAATGGGTAGTTGACACAGAGAGACTTGATTCCAAGACTTGTCCCAGGGTACAAGTTAGGACAAATCCTCAGGACTTGTTTTGGCATGTGTGCTAACCTCAGCATTCATACAGGTACTTCTGGTTCCCTTTATTCAAGGTTGTCCAGCAATGTTTTGGACAGATTGCTGGCAGCAAAGCAACATTGACAAAGGGGGGTGAGTAGGAAGGAAGCAATGCGTATCCAAATGATAGTGTCTTAAGTATTTCTGCAGCTAATTGTAGCTGCTGACCAATCAAAACATGATATATATGGACAAGTTGATGATGTGATACAATGAAATGGGCAATCATGAACTATTGAAAGTAAATTCACTGCACACCACAATCGCTTGGTTTGAAAAAGTCCGTAAAACTTGACCGAAATTTGAAAGGAAATTTGACAGGAATTTGAATCGTGTGGACAGGATAACAAGATTATCGCACTCTTCATATTGCCCCGGATACTGTTCCCTTTTACAAAAGCAATTTTAAAGTGCTTATCTCCCATGTTTATAAAATAAATTATCAAAATAAAAACGACCGTTGCTAAATACAGCTATGCCCTATGCAATTAACAAGACAGAGTTAAAAGAAAATGGACTTACCCGAATATTAGCTCCATCTAAAACAAGCTTTCTTTCCCAGAAATCGACTCCAATTGTAGCTTCGGTCCGTTCCGGGAATTTTCCTGTGGCAAACCTATGAGCTAAGCAAGTTTTTCCCACTCCACTATCACCAATAATTATGATCTTAAATACTTGTTCTGTGGCTTCAAGTTCGCTGTCGTCGTCTTTGTCGTAAAACATCGCAAGGATAGGAAGTTTTATTTCGAAAAACACGCAAGTTTACAAAACGAATTGTGACCGAATTCTGGAAGCTTTTGTCACGCACGATCCTAAGCGCTTGTCGGCGATTTGTCCCGTAAAATAGAAAAAAATTCCATCAACCTGGCACACATTTTGTCTCCGTTGTCGTTGGAAGGTAATGAAGGTCTTAAGAATTAAAATATACTGTGATTTTCATCGTTTCTTGATCACAATACAGAGTTTCTAGACTTTAGACAGCCAAAAATTGGCAAAAATAACCTTCTCAAATGTTGCTATCGCTATTGCCAAATATGGGGGCATAACCGCAGCTGCCAATTATCGGAGGCTCAGAAAACATCAACGCCGAGAAGACCTGGGGCTTGATGCACTCACATCGATCAGGGGGAGCGATCTGAGGAACTTTCGTAACACAACCATCGATCGATAAGAAGATGAATCAGTGCAAACTAAAAGGCCCATCTAAATGAGAACACATCGCAATCTCTCACTACACTTTGCAAAAGTCTGTTTATTTTGTGATCACTTACAGCTCAGCGTGGGGCCATAGCTGGTCATGGCGGTACGAATTATTCGCAATAATCAATTGAATTATGGACAGAGGTACATGTTCTCAGCGGGCAGTGCTTGCGCTTTTTGGCAAGTTTTCGTGCAACGTCTCACAACGTCAAAAGGCGTGCACCAGTTCGCAGTGCTGCCCAGTAAGAAGCAACCGTTTTTGGTTGGTTAGGGTTTTTTCGTAATCTATTGTTTAAAAAAACCGTTAGAAAAAACAAAAGTCGTCATAAAATTCTGACAAGTTTACAAGAAATGATAGTGAATGTATGAAATAATCATATATGTTGACTGCGGATGAAATAAGACTTGATTAAAGATGGGGGGGGGACACTTTCTATAGTGGACTATACGGGGAAGCTCCGCCCGAAAGAGGTGCCTTCTTGGAGCTTGCAGTTTACTAAAGGGTGGGAAAATTGTTATCTTAGTATTTTAAAGGTCACTAAAATCCACTGCTGAGTAAAAGAGACAGCAGCTAAAGTTAAGTATATACTGAAGGGTGCCAAATTCTGGCAAAAATAACAACACGAAACACACGAAAGCTGAGGGCCTTTAACCTTTAACTGAAAGCCCAGATAAAAACGTCGCGACAATAGGATTTTCTACTATTTTGGCTTACACACACGTTTTGGCTTATCCTTGAAGTATAAGTAAGGGGTGCATTTTTACTCTAGGTATGTGATAGGGGTGCCATTGCGGTAAAAATTAGTATTTTTTAAAAAGGGCAAGGGTTTGAGCCTAGGGGCATAGCCTTCCCATATATTACTGAGTAGCCTCCTCGGGTTAAAGATACCAACTTAAAGCTTGAACGAGATTCGAACCCATCACTTCTGCGCTGCACCAGTTTCACAGTGGTCATGGGTTCGAATCCCCTTCAAGCCTGAATTTTTTCAGGTTGTTCTTTTATCAACGGCTTAAAATGATATCTTTAACTGCATGGGTCATCATCATTTCTTGGATTTATAAGAGCTCGCTCTACAAACCCGTCAGTATCACTGACCTATCATGGCAATTTTGGATTGAGTGAAACTTGAAGGAGATAATTAATTTTGAAAAATGGTTAAAACGTTGGGAAAACATGGAGCTTAAAGCCTGATCACGACGACGAGAGTACCCAGGACCCGTGTAAGGAAGTAATTATGCCACGGACTCCTGATTATGCACATAATTAGCCGTGGCGGGAATATAACTCACGTGCCCTGGAACGAGACAAAACAAAAGTTTAGGTGGGTACAGATCAGTCATAGAAACTCACCGTGAAGATCATTTCCCATGCAGATCAACTAGATCGAGTACAGTCTTTTAAGATAACGAGAATTGTTGAGAAATCTTTTGTGGAGAACAGTTTCTAGCCACAATAAATCTTTCGGAAAGAGAAAACAACCTACAGGCTTTAGACAACCAGGTGGCTCTTAGGTAGAGAGCTAAGGCGAGTGAGATTCTGATGGAAAATGAAACTTATAGAGAGGCTCCTTACAGGTACAAGAATCTTGCTCTGAACGTGAACGTGGCTTCATTTTTTTCCCAATTTACTTCCAAAAGGCACATAAACAAGTATTGTGACTGGCGATAATGAGTCGGCTGCATCAAACAGCTTGTTACTGGTGCAGATTTACAATAAACCATTCTTACAAATCTCTTCCTTTTTGCTTACCTTACAAGAGTCCGAAAAACATCACCGAGAGACCACCGGGTGCGAGTCGGACAGTTTCGTGATATTTGCTGTTTCGATCTCGCTTCCCCACAGAGATTTCAATACTTTCCCGGATCACTCCTTCAAAAAGAGCATATTGTATTTTCATCCAATTTCCTGCTTATCAGAGACATTTATATTATTCCTCTTCACGGGTCGACAATCTATTTTAAGCCCAGTACCCGGCGTCAAACGGGGTTTGGACCTTTCTAAATCGCAAGGGGCGCATGCTATCTAGCTCGTGAACAGGCTCCTCAGTGAGTTCTAATGAAGATTGAGTTGAGGCGCAATGCTGTAGTAGTTATGCCGGGCATGATGGACTTTCCGCCGAAAGGTCATATCGGAGGATTGGAGGTTTAGTGCGTGGTCTCTCCGTGATGTTGTGATGTTTTTTTAGACAAGTAATTCTATCCTACATAGTCTCTCTCAAGCCAGGTGTATAAATACGAACCGTTAGCAAAACATAAAAAATACTGAGGGCAACCCTGAGATAGTCTACATTCCGTCGGGGGTGGGGGGAGGGGAGGGGGTCTAATGCTCTTAGTCGCCTTATGCTACAGGAGCCGGATCCAAGCACCGGCCGTGATGAACATTCTGCCTCGTTTTTATCCGTTGAACGAATGAACGAGTCTTCAGTATTACTCCTCATTAAGGAGCCTGACAACATTGATGCTGTCAGAGCAAAACTGTGGAACTTGCTTCCGGCATAGATTACGAGCAGTCTCTCTTTCCGCTCAGGGATAATCAAGGGAAACGAACAAGCGAGCAAGCAAGCGCGAAAATCGCCCGCAGCGTTGAAACGTGACGCGCGTGTCGAGCCGGCTCACTACACTAGCGGCTCGACACGCACGTCAACGCGTTTTCGCGCTCGCTCGCTCGTTCGTTTTTCTCGACTATCCCTGAGCGGAAAGAGAGACTTCTCGTAGTCTACTTCCAGCAGCACTTCGTGAATCTGAAACCTTTCCTATCTTTAACAATGGAATTAATGCGGACACTTTTTCCTGATTTTGAAACTGTTAAGAATATATTTGGTAAATAGTATTAGTAGCTACTTATTTATAATAAGTAATTTTATACAGTTCTAATCTTTTTATTGTAACCACACGCCCCTTGTGGAAATCAGCTTTTAGTCTTAAGCCCGATTTACACGACAACTGTTAGGGCACGGCAGTCCAGACTTTGGCACTCGGGCCCACAGTTTTGGTCTGCCATCTGTTCCGTTTACACGACAAAATTAGGGCGGCCCTAATATTGTGATGGGTACGCTTAAAAATCAGAAACGACACCTCCAAATTACTGAGTACGTCAGTCAATTTTTACAGCGGTAAACAACTACTTCATGGAATTTCGTTCTTCGCAAATGTTGTCAAAAGGAGTGACGAGCCTGCACGACTGATCCCACGCGCGTGTTTTAGCCTTTTACCGCCTTTCACCCTTCATTAGCAGAAAATAAATTCAATAACACTTTGAGATTTTCGTTTTCATGTTGTAGATAGTCTATAGTGTCTTTAGAAAATCAATAACACGTATTGCATCATCGGTAGCATCAAGGAAATTTCATTTAAAATTCAAGTTGTTATAATTCATTTTACAGTGTATTTAATTTGGAACGAACAAAAAAGACCAAACATGCACATGCAAGCACTGTAGATTTACAAACAACAGCGTTCTTTTTCAAATTGTAGACACACTACGAGGACAAAGCGAGTGCCGAATGAAGACGGTCTGGGAAAGAACTGTGTACAAAAATAAGACTATACTTGTATGTACTAAGGAGACTTCGTGGCTGAAGTTAAGCGTAAACAGGAGTTCAGTTTGCCAGCGGCACTGCTGCGGATTACATATCATGCAAACATTAGTCACGATGTTAAAAACAAATTTACCAGTATTCTGGCGATAATAATAAATGGAATTTCCTACACGTAAACGACGTTAATGATTTTCTGAAGAGGCTAAAGAGTGTGCATAACATGAAAATGAAAATCTCAAAACAATACTGTATTTCATTTCACACTTTTTCCACACTAATGAAGCAACGATTACCTAAAATGAAAATTATTTCACGAAAATGAAATTCCACAAATGTTATTGAAATTTTCTAAATGAAAATGAAAATTTATTTTTAGGCACTGCTGGGTGATGTTGCGTTTCAAAAGGGCAAGATTTTCTTGTTTTGTTTTTGTTTTTGTCGGCGGGCTTGATTTCTGTCTTCAAAAGTAACTTCTGAGAGGGTTGTTTGAATACAGTTCTCTGGGTGTCCTCTCTCAAGGAGATGTGTTTTGAAGTTTGTGATGCTCTGTTCAAATAATGTTTCAGAAGAGTTAGTTTCAAGTAGTCTTAGAGCCTCTCCTTTAATTGATGAATCTTCTTTTTACTCCTGTGGATGGCAGGTTGAAAAATAGGTGTACTGAGGTGTTTCAGTGGGCTTAAAGTGGGTGCTTACATCTAGCACCGACTCAGTTTTAAATCGTTCGCCTTTGTAAACAGTCCAAGAAGATTGTTTCTGTTTCGGATACTTCAGCCTTAAACTTGATAGTTTGATGATGTTTGTTAGCTTGTTCAATGAACTGTGTGATCCCTTCTCTTGTGGTGTTCTAGAGGGAGCAGATGTCGTCAATGAATCTTTTCCAGACGAGCGGTTTCAAAGCGCTTTGATTTAAGATCTCTGTTTCTACCTTAACCATGAAAATATTTGCGAAAGCCGACATTTTATAAAACAGCAACCATTGCTTAAACTGAGACATTTTCAAGGAACCGCCCCTAATATCGTCCAAAAGAGGGCGTTCTCTTAAAGATATACTCGCGAGAGCAAAACTCTAGAAAGCCCAAAACACACACGTAGGAGTCACGCAGGCCCGTCACTGTTTTAAACATTAAAAAAAGGATCAAGTTTTACTACTTTTAGGCCATTTTAAGAGGCTAACACACGCCCGTGGGAGTCGCTCAGGCCCGTCACTCTTTTTTACAAGAACTGTTCCCCCTCCCCCCCCCCCCAATAGATCTAGACATCCATAGGCTCCTGGTCTAGAAGAGTTTCCGTTGCTTCGGGAGCCCAATTTATACCGCGCGACCACGAACACGCTGTTTTTTTTGGACGCCATCTTGTAAAGCACTGGGAATATCTCGCATGCTCGATAGAAATTATTTCCAGTCCTTCCAAAAGAATCACCGAGAAACGGTCGAGAACCCATTCAAATTCGGGCACGGCACTCCAAACAGGCGGACCGAGACCACCTATTTCAGGAGTGTTCGGCCCACCTAAATTTTTTGGCACCCGTGCCCATAAATATGCATTTACACGACACAATTCAGGAGTGCCGTGCCGTAAATTAGCCGCCCGCGTGCCAAAATTTAGGGGTGCCGTGCCCAAAACGCTTGTAGTGTAAATCGGGTTATAACAGTTGAAGGGGCAAACGTGTATACCGTATCTTCTCGATTAAACGCTGGGGGGGTTTATTTACTAAGAGACCTCGTAGACCCGGCGTTTATTTGAACCCGGCGTTTATTCGGGGCCCGGCGTTTATTAAATAGGGGTATTTTCATCATTTTTGACAGCGTTAATTTTTGCGGTCTTTCCTACTGTGAGTGAACCAATTTTACAGCAAAATATAGGAAAAACATAAGAAAAACAGGAAAAAAATGTCACCGATTTCGTCTCTAGTAGATAAAATCAATATATATTCAAAACAAAAGTAGAGTGTAGAGTACATTACTCCAACTCTTTTTAGCTGAAATGAGCGAAATAAACTGAAATATAGTGTGCTGCAATTGCTATAACTGATCTTTAATGAGAATTATTAAGGTTTAGTTTCAAATAAGCGCCTGGTGTCAAATAAACGCCGGGGGCGTTTATTTCAAATTTGACCTTGGAGAACCGGCGTTTATTCGAGGCCCGGCGTTTAATCGAGAAAATACGGTAAATAAAGTTTTACCTACCTTTACCTACCTCCCTAGAAGCTAAAAGGTCAAATTTGCTCGTATAATTTGTCTAATTCCACGATTATTTCCACTGATTCACTTAATCCTTTTGGTACACCTGTGAATTGATGAGTGAATTGTTACTCGTTTTTCTACTGAGACTTGATTCATTAGGGTTCAATTGTCCGTTGTAATGAACTATACAGACTTAAAGATTTCAAGATTAAACTGAGTTATACTCAACTTAGAATTTAAAAGCACTTAACAGCTTTTCTTCTGATCCTCTTAATAATAAAATAAGTAACTAGTCAGCTTTGTTTAAACATCGCACGAAAAGATACGCCGCAAATTTCTACAGTAGGTCTTTCAGCGCTCCGATTTTCTTCAGTCTGTCTTCTTGATTGGAGCTCTGAAATAGGACAATAAACACTGACTCTCTAACTGTCTAACAGCGTTTTCAAGGCATTTTGGTTCATGCCTCAGCCTGGTTTTTACTAATCGCGTTAGCTAATTGTTGCAAAATTTTCCGCGGAATTTTTTTCCAATAAACACTGAAGCGTGTCTGAACTGTTTGTATTTCCAGGTGTAAATGATAGGATTTAAACAACTGTTCGCATATCCTATCCACAGACAAATCAAGGCTACTGTAGGATTAGTCTTTTTGTTCAGAATGATTTCTAGCAATAAGGTGACACAAAACGGAGTCCAGCAAAGGAAGTAGACACCAATAACAAATAAAAAACTTTTTGCAGTTTGAATGTCAGATGAACGTGAAAAGTTACCACGTTTGCGAGGTTTCTTCCACCATCGAGGTTTTTCGACTGATCTTTTATCTATTTTTTCTGTGTTTGGCGTGTTTGAGACAACGGTAGTACCATTTACTATTTCTATTTGTTCGGAAAATCCATTTGTTTCCACACAACTATTGATTGATCGCTGTACATTTATCCTCCGAACATGCAATCGAGTGATTCGAAAAATTTTCCAATACGACACTATCATGACAGTTAGAGGGAGACAGTAGGTTAATCCAAGAACAGCAACAGCGAAGCTAAGGGCTTTGTACGATCCTGACCAATCTTTTTCGAGGTCGCAAACATCCAGATTAGGGATAAAGCAATAGTAAGAACTGACGCCAAATTTGGGTGGAAGAGCACAGAACATGGAATAAATCCATACAAACAAACACGCTGCACTAGCTTTTCTCGGTGTAATTACATCCAAGTACTTAAACGGTTTAGCAATTGCAAACCATCGGTCAACAGACAGCAGTTGCAAGTTCATGATACTACAGATACAAAACAGAAAATTCGCAAAGCCGATAAACTCCTTGTACGCTAAGCCAAGGCGAAACTTCGTTGTGATCAGAGTATCCAGGGTAGTTGGGATTACTGTTAAGGCGAGCAACAGATCAGCCAACGCGAGGTTCACCACAAACCAGTTAGATTCTTTGCGGCGTAGTTCCTTCGTATGCGAAATAACAAATATGACAAGAAGATTTCCAGACACCGCTAATACATTCACCACAATAAGAGCGCACGAAGAAAGGATAATTTCTATCGAGGACCAATTTTGGGTGATAATCCCAGATTGAAGTACAGACATGATTCGTTTTAAAGTTTGTTTTTCTGAGAAATAAAGACCGTATTGCCCGGTATAAGAGACTCTAATCCACATTAAGATCTCAGTAATCTGGCAGGTGTATCTCTCGTGACGAGGGGTAAAAGTCTGTTGAAACGACAGTCACCTTGGCAACGGCAATTAAACGTTGCCCTTGTTAAAGTTTTTCCTGATAATACAGGAGGGAGATCCTCTTTTTAATTGTAAACAATTAAGACATGTAAATTAATGCCAGATTACAACGTTTGGTATGACTTATTGCATGAACACGTACGTAAATACAAATTTATAAATGAAGTAATCCAAAGCTATGAAATATGACTTTCTGGTAGAAAAAGATACAAATGAAAAAATTAGTTTGCGTGCATGTCAAATTTTCCAAAACTGTATTACTCTTGAGACCTCTCTTAAATAATAAATGGGATAAATTATCCATTTGTGTTTCTCATCAACACACCTACACCGATGACTTTGTTTCATCTGGCAGTAAAAATTATCTCCTTTTCTTTTGTGTTTCAAAGGTTCTAGAAGAAGACAATTTCCGTGCGTTCAGGTGTGAGAATTAAAACTGCATCGAAAGTGCATGCATGCAAGCAAAGTTACGACTTTCTCAGAAATTCGTAAATAATTGACTATTGTTTTGCCCAAAACATGGCGTTAACTTTACCTAAACGTTGTGTCATATTATTAAAACACTCCGAGTCGAAGGTCAATGAACAAGGAAGAGAACAGTCCTTAGACCACTAACAGCTGTAATCGACACTGGTTTTATTTTTGTACGCTTCTCAGCATATTACATGATAACTATTTAAACAATAGAGTTCTTCTGTCGAAGGCACTATCGTGTGATAGGTTGCCCGAGTAAATTTCATGTTCACAACAAATATTACGTTCGAGGGCTTATATGAAGTTTGAACATCAAATTTCCGAGGGAACCTAATACACATAGGGACTGAGACAGAAGAACTCTATTGTTTTTATTGTACAACGCTAAATATTGAGCGAAAATTACCAAAAACGGGCACTATGCGCTGATAGTCGCCCGCTGAGGAGAGACACTATCGCGTCACGTGATCGATTTCGACCAATGGGAGCACGCCAAAATGTAGCGTTGAACTATCATGTCAACCCGACTCTATAATATATTATTTTGCATTCGTAAAGCAATAAAATAACCACCAAGATAGGGTAAAAAGGAGAAATAACTGTAATCGAACCCCAATGAACTTGATGTTTAGTCCACTGCAAGTGGTTTGCTAATCAGATATACATGTCATACCAGGCTGGAATGTCATCAGACTGGGTTGGCAAAAATTTTTTCAAGCCTGAATTATCACAATATCGAGTTCTTGAGAGGGGGAAATTCCTCACGCCTCGGACTTAAATCGAGAAATCGGGAAGGTTATTGCCAAGATATTGATAAATTCAACAAATAAATATCGAACGATTTGATAATCAACTCTCTAGGGATAGTCACGATTAATTACACCCGGCTTAAAAACCGCTCTGATAACCAGCAGGCTACCAAGCCGCGAACGAGCTCGCCTTTCCTTGCGCTTTATTTTTCTTTTCGACGGCTTCCCTCGGTCAAAATTCGGCTCATACGCTAGATAATGAGCTATAAGAGTCTATTAGCTCTAAGCTCAATTTATTATAAATATTTACAAATCATTTTCCAAAATAAAGGCTGAGCAATATATTTATCTCATCTAATGGTGCAAAATATCTTCTACTCGTATTTACATTTTTTCATTGTTTTTCATGTTTAAAATAATGCAGCCCTAACCTTGAATTGTCTTGCTCCTTTATAGTGATCAACATAAGTAACCAATCGTCTTTAAAGGGGCCAGGTCACCTACATTTTACAATTATTTTAAAAAGCTAAATGACATATTGCAATCAAAAGACCCCCCCCTCCCCCCCAAAAAAGGGTTCAGTTTGGTTTGAAATAACTCTTGCAGTTTTCTGACACTATGAAGGCGTTCAGCTGCAAAAGGCTAAGACGGAAATGAATTGCAACTTGAAAACAGAAGACTAACGTTTTTCATGTTCCTCCCTTGTTTCTTGGTTTTCCTTTTGAGAAAATCATTCGATTTTTTTGCTCTTCAACTGTTTTAGGAGCATTTCGTATACGAGAAAAGGTATTTATTTTGACTTCAGGACATTTTTCACCCCAAAATGTGAACGACCCCGTGACGTACCCCCTTTAAGGTCGTTGGCCTATTTTTTGTTCTCACCGCATTTTGAAGTCATCTTTGACCTACAACCCAAGAAAAGAACGGCAAAACGAAATCTGCTTGTTAAACAGAACACAGGAAAACTGTCTAGAATCACTCAGAGACCGTGCCCGTATTTAAGCTCTATCCTATCTATGTAATGTGATGACATGGGTCTGTCCCAGAGAAGTTAGTCTACTATTATAAACTATGAATCAAATTTCATTATATAATACCGATAAAAGTCAAACTGTCATTTACACCCTCTTCAGTAACCTTCTTGTAGACCCCCAACGGCTTGCTCTCATTGTCGACCCCAGTCTCCCCGTACCTGTCGTCGACCAACGTCATTTCAGACGCTGATGTGGTCATTTCCTCTATAAAGACATGCTCGCTGCTGATACCATCTGAAGGAAAACTGACATGTTTGTAGTTTTTTGGATTAAATACTGGTGCAAAGTGAGTTCCATTTGCATTGCTGACACCGTTGCACTTGCAGTTTTCCACTCTGGCGTTTGTCACAGTGGTATCGTAACAGACAGGCGAAGTGCAGTCCTTTCTATTTTCCAGTGCGTCCGGCTTTTGTTTTTGCTTGGGGAGTTGAGGTGAAATCGTGGGTCCTTTCCGTAAGGGGCTATTAGGAGGAGTCTTTTTAGAGGACGTTGTCGGGTGTTTCCCTGGGGTATAATGTCTTCCTTTAGGGGGAACTGTAACGCGTACACCAGAACGCGGAGTTGATATATACCCGTTGGGATTTCTCGCCAACAGCTGTTGCAGCGGGGATTCGAAGTAAGGCCCGGCAATCGTTGCCCGGTGGCCAGGAACCTGCCTATTCGCCATCCTCAACATACCTGGCTCCGTAAAAGACCTGCTTCGTACCACTGTGAGATCAGGGCGACCCTGTGTTTTCTCCTTTAAGCGCGGGGTACTAGATGGCGTGAGGTTATCCCGAGGGGTACTCGCGGGCGATCGGGAGCCCCCTTTCCTTTCGGGCTTTTCTTTCTTCATCGAATTGCTCCGTGAAAGCGGTTGCTGTTGTGTCATACTCAGCGGTCTGACAACACCGATATTACATGAACTCGGTCTTGATACATGGATTGTCTGTCTGGCTGGTGTATTGCGGATAATGTCTCCGTAGTTCATGCGCATGCGTCTGTCCCAGGTTCCCGGAGGAGCAATATCGGTCGGGATCTGCCGCGCGGCTCTTGTACTTGGAGCGGAGAATGAATTACTTCGCATAACTGGCATAGGGGGCGCAGGGCGTCTCTCTGCAGCTACAAAAGACTTGCTTCTGGCAAGCTGACGGGGATTAAGCTGGCGGGGATTAGGGGCCACATTCTTGATCTCTATTTTACTGAATTCCTCAAGTTCCTTCCTATAAATGTTCTCGTGCATAGAAGGATGTCCAGCTGGGGCTGACAATGTCCTTTGAGTCCTGAATTGTACATTCCTCGGCAACGAGGGCGACATGTCTTCTTGAAACGCAAGAGGAGCGGTTCTCTGGGTAGGCTGGGTAGGGATGCGTTGAGGGGGAGGGGAGGGTACTTTCGCCGTTTGTTCCTGTTTTGTTTCCTCAACGTCTGAAGTTGGAAACGACCTTCCTTTGATGAAACACGAGATGTGATCAAGCACACCCTTCTTTTGTTTTTTAGCTTTCTTGGCTGCTACTTCACTGGCGCCGCTTTCGCTGGCCGTTTCGCTGGGAGACTTGTTTGTTGCCTCCTCTTTGCGAAGTTTCGAGGATTTTTCTTCCTTTTCTTCCGTTGCACGTTTCGAGTCTGCATTATCAACTGACG
This sequence comes from Siderastrea radians, assembly GCA_964017195.1. Taxonomy (NCBI): domain Eukaryota; kingdom Metazoa; phylum Cnidaria; class Anthozoa; order Scleractinia; family Rhizangiidae; genus Siderastrea; species Siderastrea radians. The sequence goes on along the minus strand of OZ024894.1, from coordinate 7,549,018 downwards.
TTTTTCTTCCACCATTTTCTGCTTCTTTCCTGGGCGTTTTCACCTTTCCATTTTCATTCTCCTTTCCTTTGACCTTTTTCTTTGCTTTTTCAGCCTTCGCAGCTTTTCCTTTGGAAATAACCTCGCAAGCAACACATTTGGAATCCTTTGCTCCTTGGGCGTTGCCATTTTCCTTAGCAGCGTCCGCAGGCTTATCAAAAGGGCTGTGAGTGGACACGAAGTAGCCGTTACCCGTGTGATAAATCTTCCGCTCTTTAATCAGAATTCCCAGGCAGTCGTGTATCACGTTTAGTTTAGGCACGTGAACATACTGGTATGTTTTGGCGAGGTACTCTGCAATTGATTGCTGGGTGGCAGTCAATTGGCTTTTGTTCAGAGCTGCAATAGTTTCCACCAACGACTTCGTTAGTGGTAAGAATGGCGCCTGTTGTATGACCTCCATGCCGACAGAACTGACTGCACCTGACAAAAGAAAGGATTGAGATGAGTTAAGCATGATCGGTACAAACAGTCCTCGTTACGCTGAAGGATAATCAACAGAAGAAGTAAAACTAACTCGCGATTAAGCTCAATTTTACCCACGCTCTTAGACCTCGCACAAGTGGGGTAAACACCAAATTTCTATTCAGCACCGTTCACTGTTGTTGTTATTCTTGCTTATATTTTCAATAACAATTCTAATTACTGTTACAATACATAGATATAGCTCTGTTTCAGCATTTTCATTCAAGTGAGGATGACTACAGGGATGCCAAAACATGTTTTCTTTCAAATTTAAAAGCGTTGTGTTGTATCTTAAACTAACAACACCGTTCGACATGGTTGAATTTAACATGTGAAACCCGTTTGGCCACCCTGATGAATGAAGTTGATTCAACTGTGATCAAGAACGTCGAAATTGTTTGGCAACCTCGTTTAACATTGTACAACAAAGTTGTATTCAACATTGTTGTATGATGTTGGAAAAAGAAAAGTAATAAAGAAGAAAGCTAAGTTGGCAGTGGACCGTCAGGACATGCGCAGAAGTTGATAACAGAAAAGTGAACAAACAGGGAGGATTAGCTACTGAAGTGAAACTCAGACACTCACACATCAACCTCGTTCCTAAGGTATTTCGTCTTTCATCTCCTCTGGGGTGGAGAGATGAAAGACCTGGAAACGAGGTTGACTGAAAACGAGGTTAATTGGAAACGAGGTTGACTAGAAACGAGAAAACTGAAGCCCGCCGTTCATGTCATTGTCGGATTGGCACGGTACACGGAAATACTGGCATGAAACTGGATAACAGGTTCTCTGTTTACAAAAGGAGGCAAAGCATTCCAGGCTGGCACAATCTGAACAAAAAAGAAAACGTCCGTGCATGAACTGCAGCGGACGAACAACCGCATGGCTGTCTCTTGCTGGCTCACAAACAATGTGGCGAGTGTTCCTCTAGCAAGTAACATTATGGTGTCAAAGCGATGCCAAGATATACTTTAATATCTAAATAACACTAATTCACGACGTAATACAGCAGATAAAAAACAAAATTTGAGCACGTCTTGTACACATCAAAAACAACACACAGTAAGCCAACTTAAGCCCTGTATAATTGGTGCGTCATGTCACGTGCGTAAGCCAGTATATTAAGACAAATCGGAAGGATGTTAAACCAGGAGGGATATTGAACCCTAACCTCATTAGTGAGGTTTATTACAGTGTGTGTACAACACCGAAATTGTTGCCAATACAGAGAACAAGTTGGACGCAACAAATTAACAATTTTAGGGTGGACACTTTCTGCAACTTTTGCGGGAACAAATAATTTTCCCGCTTTTAATGAGATATGCTTGCTTATTTAATTGGGGTCAAAATGAAAGCCAAATGGTATATGTGCTAGTCATTATTAGTACATCATTTGCCAATATCAAAAACTTATTTGACGAATGCAAAATATTTGTTGAAAAGCAATTTATTTTGATGTTTTATTTTCTCTGTTCCTTACTGTAATTTGACATTTCGTGAAGAAGAGATTAATTCTTTGGATGTGTTGCACTTACAAGGAATTAAATTGGTGTGTTGACATGATATCGAAAGGAAAATGACCTAAGCCGCTAAAAAGATTGCCGTGACACACCACTTTCATTTGAAGACATGGGCAGCTTCGTTGGGACTTTTTGGGAGACGGAAATGACTAAAATGCTCCCTTTGGTTTGTCATTTTCGGTGCAATCCTATACATTTAAAGCCAGTACTTGAAAATCCAGCCAGTTTTTTGTTTATTTTGGGATGTACGTAGGATAGCTCCTTTTTCTAAAATAAATTCCGTTTTCTAGAGCGCCTCGCTGGAGCAAAGGTTACACGAGAAAAGACCTTGAAGCGGAATTTTATTTACCGAAATGAGAAAGCTATTATTTACGAAGGCGGACACAAAAAGAGAACCGTGCATTCCACAGTGTCTTCCCAGTTTGATGTGATTAAAATCACTGCAAGAAGAAAACTGGAATAAATATAGCCTATAATCTATGGCTCTCTAAATTAGTACCGGTCGTTTTGATGTATTTGTTCTTTTTACACCCTGTTGCATGGGTTCTTTCTGCACTACACAGTCATGCTGAAATTTAAGAACCGTTTTCCCTTTGTTTCTTTGCTTGTGACGGTCTTCTTGTATTGCAAGCACCACATTAGTTTTTTTCTATGTGTTGACCTGAAACCACAGAAGCGGCAGGGATGTTTTGTACTGAGAACGCCAAAAAAGTAGCTCACGTGTATGTGATATCCAGGTTCGATGTATTTAGGTTCAAACATTAATTGACAGTATTCTAGCACTGGTACCGCATTCGGTGTTCTGCAAAACCCCTGCCGCGCCGATCTATCAGAAAAGGTCCGCCCGAACACTGATTAATACATTTGTGGATGCTCTAAAAGCTACCAAATAATCTTCTAATGTTTCTCGAGTCGTTCATAGTACTTAGAAGAAAAAAATCCCCTTGGATTGCTTAATACATGATCGAAGCACGCTACACAGTGCTTCCTAAAGCAAAACTATAAACAAAAAGCGACAAAACGCAACTTTGGAAAATCGAACAAACTTAATTTGTTATTCAAGTCATGTGCGAGGCAATTCTATGACGCAGTTTGTTTTCTCCTTGTACTTTGTTAAATGGCATTGTATACTCAAGTGAAAGGCAAATTATTTCGTTTGCATGCCTTGTTCATGAAACAACGCAACTGAGGTTAGAAAAAAAATGCCATGATAATCCATTTAAATCCGGCGCGAAAATGTACTGAACAAAACACATCCGGTAACAAAATCTGTGGTTTCCAAATGCAATTGTCTTTCGAGTTTCTTGCAGTAACCTTCGCCCCGGTTCACTGACAGTTCATATGCCATGGATGATAAAGTGCTAAAGTGAGAGAAACAATGAAGTATCCTAATGTGTTTTGTTTTTGCACGGAATTTATCTTTTTTTTTTTTGGCGCAACGTTTAATCTTCGAAAAATTAAGCTCGCTAACAAAGAAGGGAGCTGTTTTTAAAACACAAATGTAGGGTGGTGTACTCTTCCCTACTTTTAGTCATTTGTTTATATTGAAGATCAGTAAAATGGGTTTTATTTTTTGATTGGCAGCTTTTAAAAACTTTTCTCACTTTTCTAAGCACCAAAGTGTATCGCGAAAATCTTGCCGCTGAAAATATTCCCCGCTTAACTTTTGGGAATTCAACTGAAATCCCGCAAAGATAAAAGTTATCAGGTACCTTTCTATCACAGAATTTGCGAATAACAAACGATTCAAAGAGATGATTGTAAGTCGTGCGAATCTATTGTTCAAGACACTAAAAAGTCGTCTTTCAAAACTGTTGTAACTATGGGTATTAAGGTGGCCAAGAGCATACCTTACATGGTTTATTCTTTAATTTGCTATTTTCAAAAGCTATTCAACAAAAGAAACGGATCATAACAAACTAACTGAATATACTTTTCGCCTCAGGGAGTAATGCTGTGGTGAAGAAATGAACACAGTTTCACACTGTTTATAAGATTGTTTGAAATTCGTACCAATTCATCGTTATCTTTCTCTGCAAGCCGAGAAGCATCGCGGTATTTTGGCAACAGTTCTTAATTGCGTTGGATTCATCGAATAAAGAGCATAGAAATAGTATTTGCTAATTGTGGTATTGGCGCTTTTCTTCGTCATTCAACCAAAACCTCTTGGCAATTTTTTTAATGGAAAATTCAAATTAGGAACATAAAAGAAAACTTGCACCAAAGACTCAGGATTAGCTATTTGTAGCTATTCTAGTACATGTCTGTGTGTTCCTTGAATTGATCGCTAAATAATTTATTTTGCAATTCAAAGGACGAAATATTTAGAGAACCATTCTTGCGCGATCGAGCGCTCGATCGAGCGAGACATCCTAGTGTTTGAATAATTGCATTTAGTGCTTTTTGGCCTCGAGAAAATTCTGGTCTCTACTGCTGTGTGCTCGCTGAAGGCTGAACATTCTTAGGTTGTTTTTGATCTTTTCAAATGTCGTCAGTTATGTTACAAGCACCTGTTCAAATTCAACAATCGCCTTGTTTATCGAAAACAAAACTAAAATACAACTCTCGCATATATCCAATAAATTACTGTTTACTTATATGTACTGCAAGGCCCGCAACGTCGCGAGATTCGACCGATTTGAGAGATATTCGCGAGAAATACATTTGTAAAGCTGATTAACCATATCGACAACATTTATGATACCACGAGGTTGTACCGCTGGGGTAATTAAAGGCAAATTGTGTTGCGGAAAAAAAAGTCACAAAGAGTTTTTCTTGTAACTGAATTTCAGAGATCACTTAGATTGGCCCTTCGAGCACTAATTGACCAATATAAAAAAAACTTTTTTGTCTTGGCCGATCGCAATCTGTAAAAGCTAGTTAACTAAAAAGGAAACCATCGTTTTGAGTCATAATTGAACTTACCGATATCTTTGATGATAAAATTATCGGGGCTGCGGAGAAAGTGGCGCCTCCAAGCCTCTTTAATGACCTCGACGTCTTCATGTGGTCCTTTGATCAACAAGGTAAAAGGAAAAACCCAACCTTTAAGTCGAATTTCATCCAAACTTTCAGTCAGCCTCGTGAGCATCGTGGATCGATTCGCTTCCTTAAACGCATCGAATAATTCCAGTCCGTTGAGCTGGTGCGCTGGTTTGGAATCTTTGTTCTCGCAGTTTTCATCATGATGAATGTTATTAATCTGCACGGCGGTGGATGTCGGTCTAAATACGACGGCCAAAACATTGCTCAGAACGATGGAACACTTCGGTGCCCTGTCCCGAGTCGATTTCGCGTTCGAACTCATCCCATCGATGATTCAAATGGTTCGGATATCCTTAATTCGCGTTCTAGCGCCCAGATGAAGTTCGAATTAAACCAAAGCAACGTTGTTAGTTTTGTAATTCACATATCTGTTGGTGGTTTGCTCGGTCTATCAATCAGAGCCCGCGATGGCTCAAACAAATGCAAATATTACAACAAAGAACGCAGTGAAGGAGAACATGTTTGCAGATCACAAAGGCTCACCGACTGATTCGCTCATGAATATATTCATCGCTACTTTCAGTTGTGCTTTGTGACACGGGAGGCGACGAAATGGACTTAAGGTCAAGGATGGATATCAGATAGACAGTCAAGTGGCCCTAGCTTAACCGAATTCATTCCCTTGCTTTATTTTTCAAAAAGGTCGCCTTCTTGACAGATGGTTCACATTCTCGCTATTTCGTGGAATGTGCGCGGAGTGTCGTCGCCTAGCTCTTTTTACCCTTATTCTTCGAGATGTTTTTTTTCATATTATTCATTTGGCGAACTGATGACAACATATCCTAGCCTAAAAGTAGTCGAATATTTTTCCTCAGAAATAGAAAACGGGAAGAGAAACAGGCGCGCACAAAATCACCTTCCGCAAGGAAACAAGACGGGAGACTGAAAGCTCTTTCAGTTTTTCTTCCAGTCTGCACACCTGTCTCGTGCGCGGCTGACACGTTCTGTTAATGAACCGCGAGAAAAGGGTAAAGATGGGCTCAGTGGAGAACGAAAACTGTAAATTAACGCTACTTTACTATAAACTAGTGACAGTACACTGCGAGCTAAATTTAATTAAAATCAGGCACCGGAGCTGTTATATAACTTAGAGTGGTTCTTTTAAAATATTTTCTTACTTGAACAAGAGATATTTCGAGCTAGACGTGCACTGATGACAAGTATGGGTTCAAAATAACAGCAGCAGCAGAGCGTACATTTAAATTTAACTGAAGTAGGACGTATGTAGGAGATCTAAATTGCCTCTAAAATCGATTTTGAACTGAAAAAGCAATGACCTTGAAATGTTAGAAAGAAAACAAATATAAAATACGGTCACTGATACATATCGTGCCCAAAATTTTGGGATTTAAACACAAACCTTCTTTCGCGCAGTCATTTTATCAAGAATGCCACTTTTTTGCCAGTGTGTGTAAACTTGCTGTTCATAATCATTTGACGAGAAAAAACACACTAAACCACCAGGCACGACAGCAGAAATGTTAATAAGTAACCGGCCTAACTCTTCTTTCTGAAAAAGAAGGAAACAACAACAACAACAACAACAACAAAAAGCAAAACTGCAAAGGTAGCTGCTGATAATCAAAAGAAAATAGAGCTTTATAGTGTGTACACACTGTGTATCGGGCACATTTCAATTTTAGTTTATGCATTTTTCTTGGCAAAACAATGACAAAGTGGACAAAAAGTAGCACAAAATGAAAAAGATGCGGAATACGAAATTTAACTGGATTGGTTGTATCAAAATTGCCACTGAACTTGATTTCGATTTTGCAGTTCTCCGGTCGAGCAGAAAAATACAAAAGGGAAAACCTGCAGTTTTTTCTCCCTATGAGGAAACAAACAGAAACTTGAAAAAAAAATGAAAAAGGAAAAAAAAAGGATAGAAAAAAAAACAGGGTCGAGTTCTACTATCTCGACCGGGATGCGAACGACTGCCTATTCACAGGTGCTATCCCACTACTGTTTGACGCGGGAGCTTTTGCCTGCTGTGTTTCCACCCTGGGCCGGTTCGCTCCTCTTTAACCAACCTGGAGAACTCAGACTCCTCCATGTTCCCCATATTGACGCCAAACTTAGCGCGGACACCCGATCTACATAGGACAACCGCCCCCAGGAATCCCGATCTCAAGCCGTTCAAACACCCCAGCCTCCAAGCAGCTGGATTACAGGCGTGCGCCACTACGCCCGGCTGACAGACTTGATGAGAAATTTAACTACTGATTCCTTTTGGACTCGTTTTGGATACCGGAAGTAAAGGTTACCAATCAACTTCCGGTACACTTGAAAACAAAATGGCGGATTAACGCGGAGATAAATTTTCGAGTTAATTCAGTTAATTTCTTCTTCGAAAAATGGAAAGAAGAACAATTCTAAGTACGTGCTTATTAGCTGTAACCTGTTAAACGGATTTCCATCTGTTTTCGATTGGACACGGCAGAAGTTTTACGACTATCGGCCAAAATTGAATCACTCACTCGAGCTAAAGTCAGAGATCGAGCCACAGGTGTTGTTTGTAGTGTCTGGTAGCATTTATATTACTGAAATCCTGCAGAAAGTACACAACCTTTGTTCGACTGACAAACAACTCGAACAGATACAAAATTTAAATATAGAATAAAAATTTGTAAAGTAAGCATTTCTGCTGAACTGTGCTGCTGGAATAATCGGGGTTTTTCCCTGTTTCAGGCTAAACACTGAAAACTGTTCTCCTTTGCGAAATTAACTATACTAGCTTTTTAACGTGTTTGTTGCTTACACCAGTCTCAGATGTGTGCTCTTTTAACTGTTTTTAATGCAAACAGCATTTAATGCTGTTTACCTCTTTCCGAACTCTGTAGTGGATGTACCTTGTAGCGTTTGCTTATTCCCTGCAAAGATGCCCCAGTTCGCTTTACTGAGCTACCATTTTAGTAGCGCTGCATCGTGTTTACGTTTTACGCACGAAATGGCAAAGTTGAGGGACTAACATAGGTTTGTCTCTTACTGGGGGTAGTACTGGAGAGTCGTGGGACCGCGTGTGCGGCCCGCTCCTTGCCCCGTTTTCAAGTTCAAAACAAGCGATTTTCCCTACCCAATTTCAGGATCGGGTTGTACTGTCTTTCGTAGCTAGGTGGGATACAGGAAAGTATTGGAATCAATGTCGACAAGTGCGACCATGCCACCTCCCCGGTCAACTCGCATTATGCCGAAGCGGCATGGGGATTCTAACTGTTGCCGCGGGATGACGGGAAAGGACGAAGAACTGGGACGAACAACAGCAAATCACGTGACTCCAGTTGGTTCACAACATGTCAACATCTCAAAGCGGGATCTGAATGATAATTCTAACTGGCTCGGGATGGCGGGACGGGACAAACGTTAACGGTGGGAGGCGGGATCGAAAAAGCCCACTTTTAATTGGCTTTTTACCCTCTTGCTGTTTACACTGCATGCTACGGACAAATTGCACGAAACTTTTACTAGGTAATTTACAGAACTGAAAACGAAACTGTACTTCACCACGAGACCAGCAGCTACAAACAACGAACAGAATCACATTGAAAACTGCGGTATTGCCCTGCGTGTGCGCTGTACTGAAAACCCTGACAAGCTAGCTGCAAGAAATTTTTTTTTTAATATTGTTACTACGTTTACATTCTCTTGCAGGAAAACATTTTCGCGATTATATTGCAGTATATATGAGTCAATAACTAACAGAAGGCATGCCTAACCTTGAGAACTTCATTAAAATATAAAACTCTCCCGGAAGAACACTTTTTGTACTTCAGCAGGCGGTTTTGGTTTGCTTAATTAATAATTGAAATTAATATTTTGACTTTATAAATAGTGGAACGAGGAATAATTTTTGGCGGCTTTGGACTTTTTTTGCTGGTAACAAAGTTGCCATAAAAAGTCAAAAATTCAAACCCGCAATAATTATGGAAATTAAATGCTTTACAATCCATTTTAGAGCGCTTTTCAGTTGAGTATCGTAAACCAAAACTAAACCATTTACTCTGACCGATCACAACAAACACAAACAAAACAATCAACCAATCAGAACTCAAAGCAAACAGGCGCAAAGCACGGGAAAACGCGTGCGAGCAAGTCACGGTTGGTTTTGGCTTTACTTCTTATTAGTTGAGAAAGTGGTGCGAGTTTTTTTAGCCAATCCCAGAGTGAAGAAAAGGAAGACCAAAGCAAACGCAAACACACTGTGGTAAGTTGTTGTTCTTCTTAACTACTTGTCTATAAAGACGAACAGAAAAAAAAACCCAGAAATCTCACCAATTAAAAATTCTAATAAATTTATTTTTTTTCAGAAAGGATAAATTTATTTAGGCACGACATTTGATGTTTTTGATTTTGTCATGTTTTGAGAAAACCTTTCCTGCAACATATGTTCTTCTTGTTCTAACAAAAACGTTTCTCCGCCGAGTTAACACAAACACTGAAGAAAGTAACTAATCTGGTATCTGCGTCATTACAACGTTCATGTAACTAAAAACGATAATTTTGCCTTCCAGAAAGAATAAATCTCTCAGCGAAAGGACTGAAAAACCACAAAGTTCTTTTTTGCCCTTTTTCTGCCCTGAGAAAGCTTCCCTCGAAGCATCTGCGTCTTTTATAAGATGAAATTTCTCTAGAAAGGGTTTTCCGTTTGTCGTAAGAATAAAAGAATGAACTAATCCCATCGTTGTTGGGATCAGTATTTTGTTTGCTACTGAAAAATACACCTTCCCGACTTTAGCGGAAACGTCCGGCGCGTGGAATTTCAAGTAACATATCATCGACATGGAAGCCAGGTCATTTTTTTATTGCCCAAACTCGCCACTTTTCCTCTGGGAGTTCAAGTCCATTACTTCTCATCAGATAACCCTCGCTATCATTTCAGTCACCTGCCCCGCGATCATTCTTTTGAACATTTTGGTAATCATTGCGGTGAAGACAAGACGAGCGTTCGAGTTTAGCAGTAGCTGATCTATTAGTAGGCGTGGTTTCCATGCCGTTGACGATCGCTTTAGATGCGTTTGTTCTACAGAAACGTTTCGATGAAGCCGTCTTTTGCGCCATAGATTACGTAAAGGACTTTTTAATGTACATTACTTTTTGTGCTTCGTTTTATCATTTGTTTGCAATCGCTTGGGAAAGGTATGGGGCTATAAACAAATGGAGACAGCACAAGAATATCGTCACCAAAAGCCGCATCAGCAAGTGCATAGCAATTGCCTGGGTGTGTGCATTTTTAACTGTTGTACCAAAGGGTATAATGGCAGGTGTTGGTGTCCGCTGGGAGGCCATATTCGCCGCGGATATCATTATTAGCTCTTTTGCCTTTATCTGCTTGTTGCTAATTGGGTATTTCTATGTTATGGTTTGTCGCGGCGTCCGCCGATGGAACCGAAGCCAAATTCGCCAGGTAAATGACCTGATCAAATCAAAGCACGAAATGAAGGTCGCTTTTACGACCTCCTGGCTAACAGTTTTCGCCCTTCTCTCGATCGTTCGACTTACGCTGTGTTCGTCGTCGGAAGAAGTATGGCGCCAAAACTTTGTATTAGTTCATTTTTCCGATGGTCAGAAGTACTGCTTCAGATGAATTCTCTTTTAAATCCTTTTTTACTGCTACAGAGATATATAGCCGCTTTAGAAAAGCTGTGCTGGGACTTTTAAGAATCCAAAAACCTCAAAGAATCCAGCCATTAGCTCGCAGCCTGCATACCCGACACCGCGATACCCGCACATCGCTAAATTTTGGGAAGATCGAGGAACGTCCTCGCTTAAAGCGATCGCAATCTTTTGCGGCGGTTATGTGCGTGGACGCTGTTCGTGGCGATTGGCATCGTGATTCCGTTCCGCTGCTGCTGGTTGGAGAGCTTGGACTTCAGCGTCCTCGCTTAACAACTCAGTCTTGTGGGGTAGCGATGTGCACGGAAGCCATTCCTAGAATGGCTCATGGACCACATATGGAAAGACCCATGTCTTCTTCTCCATCGAGCAGTGACGCAACACAACAACCTACCAAACTAACTGTAACGGTTCAGATTGAAAGTGTTGCGAGAACGAAAGTGATGCTCAGTAATCTTGGTCGTGAATCACCGCCAAATCAGTGAAGACACCAGCGAGATTCAAAGAGCACGGCCGCAACTCAGTGGTACCAGAACATCAATATCCAATTCCTTAGATGATGTCGCCTTCGTCTCTTCGGACGAGATGTCTTTACAGAAGAGAATAACTCATAGACAAAGCTCAGTTTAGACTAGAAATCAGCTTAATACTACTACCAGCAGTCTTTCGTTTTACTTTAGGACAAGTCTTCGAGCGACAAGGAAAGGCCAGTTTCGTTTTTTCTTGGCCGGGTGGCTCCACTTGCAGGTACAATATATAGTAAAATCATTTTAGCGGAGCCAGCGCGCTAGCGCGTCAGCGGAGCTCCATTGCTAAGGAAATTTGGTAACCTATCAGGCCAAAAAATCTTGGTAGCGACGTAATAGTCACGTGACCGTCCGTCCGTACGTCCGTACATCCGTACGTCCGTCCGTCCGCCCGCACCAAAGGGCTACCAATACACTTCATACACTGGATATAACCCTGTGCTGAATCCCGTGTGTTTTTGGCGCGAAATCGCATGTTGACCCGCGTTGTAGCAAAACAAGCAAAGACAACAAAATTCAAAAACAAATTTGTTAATGGAAAAAAAAAGTTCAAAAGAACACTCAGTTGTCTTTTTGGTGGAGGGGGAAAAGGTCATTTAGGCGAAAGAAATTAGGCGATAAAGTTCAGGCATAAAGTTCAAATTTGACTCGTCGGTTCTGTTCAAACTCGGTCGGCACACCGCTTGAGTTCGCAGCTTTTCGCAGCGGTTTCGACGCCAAATATAGCAGAGCTAGTGCTTTTTGGTTTTTCTGTCCACAACCATGGTTTTTTCGGCGTTTCGAACACATTTTTGCAGGAAAAACACCAGCATTTTCATGCTGATAGGCAGCTTGTCACGAAGGAAGAAGTAAGTATTACAACTATCTTGTAAAATAACGTTAAACACCCATGGCCTAGTGGACTAGTCACCGGCATCTCATGCCGACGAGCCGGGTTCGACGCTCAGTGGGGGCAGGAATCTTTTTTCTTTTTTTTTCTTTGTTTTTTTTTTAATTTAACGACTTGAATGAGAGTATTTTCACAAATTAATAACTGTCAGCAAAAACAAAACAAAAACCAAAACAAAACAAAAAAAAAAACAAAAAAACAGACAAAACAAAAAGGGGGGCTCCGCTTTTAGGCTTGGCTAAATTTATATATTATATGTAGCTGAGGAAGGCAGTTGTCTTGAGGAACATATAACAATGGAGGTGAATCTTTAATTTTTTCAAGGAAAATATTTTACTCTGGTTTTTCGAAAATGCTCTCATAGAATTTTTTTAAACTTTGCAGTTTTACCAAGAACAGGACGTCGTTTTAAAAGTTAAGGTCTAGATGTCGAGAAAATTGGTGCTATGTAAATTTAGTGACGTCATTATTGTGTTGCTATGGTAGCTCACTTGCACTTTTGTTGCGAGACCAAAGTTACACGAAACGCTGTGCATGAACGTATACCAAGTTTGTTATCATTGACCTTAAGTTTTACATAAACTTTGTTCGAATTTTTAAAGATCACAAAAAAGGGTCCCACAAAACAAATTATCTCGCAAACACGTTTTCCCAGAAAGGGTTTTAGACTACTGACCGCCATTGAAATTAGCAAATGCCTATCGTAAAAGTTGGACCCGCAAAATTCCCATTAGATTTCATGTTATTCTGTACGCTTGGGTACGTCCTTTTTCAACAGTTATTATTACAATGAAAAAAAAAAAGGAAAAAAGAAAAAGAAAGAAAGAAAGAAAGAAAGACAAAAAGCCAGTCCAGCACATTTCAGAGGAAAAAATTTGTTCAAAAAAAGTCTGCTCTTGTCGTTCCGTTTCAGAAACAAAATTTCACTTATGAATTGGCTTTATCTTAAGGTTGCCATGCCAATTCAGCGACGACTTATTTGGCATTTGACGATTTTCTTCGTCTGTTAATTGAGTTACAAAGTCTATACGTGGCAGCCTTTAAACAAAACTGGCTGTCAATTTAGCAAACACTCAACTTAGCTAATCATCCCTCGGAACTGTCGACAAACATCTCCAGCTGAACAATGTTAATGTATCTACGTTTTGCCTTACGATCAATGTTTGATTGCTGAGCTGGTTTATCCAACGAAACTGAATGAAAATTATTTATATCCGAAGTTTTAATTTCCCAAAAATTGGTCCAAGGATTGGGTATGTTTAATTTAGACCAAAACTTGGCCGAAAGTAAACTCGCGGCCTCAACTGTGGGATCCGAAAGAAAAAGAAACAGACAAAAGAAAAAAATCTTAAATCATAGAAAGACCCGTAATAGAATATTTCTGATGTTTTGGTGGCAGAAATGTCGCAATAGCAGGTCACATTTGTGGAACAGAAAAGCGCAGTGTTCTAGCTATTTCGACCCTATTTCGTCTATAAATTTGAGGTACGTTTTTTTAGGAAAAATTTTTAATCCCATCGCAGCTCACCGTTCATCGCAAGCCAAGGTGTGCCAGATTTAGAACAAAATATTGCATCACACTTTCACGGTTTTTGTCACGCAGGTTTACATGCTGTCTCCTTAGTGGGGGAAGGGGGGATGCCGTTGAATCACCATGGACCGCCTGTAAATTCTTCAGACTGAATACCCAAAATATCTTTCTCGATAGTGTCACAACATTACTCAAAATATTGCTTCAAATAATCACTGTTATGGTCACACAGATTCACGTGTTGGGTCTCCTTGGAATTTTGAGAGAGTGTACATCGGCCGCCTGTAAATTCTTCAGAATTTCTTGTTTTCTTGATTTATTAATTACTGGCATTAATTACTGGCTCTGAATACGGCAACAACCGCCAAGTTGAAATAATTTTCAGACAAATCCTTATATTTCTTAACCAGTCAAAAGTTTTAAGCAACCGGTCACAACATACGCTTAAACAGCGTGTGCCCTAATTATAACAGCTCAGCTACAATTCTGCTTGCAATATGGTAATATTACAAGCAGAATTGAGTACAATTAACCTACAGCTGCCTCCACCTCCAACCTTATAAAGGAGAACTCGATACTATTTCAACAACGTCATAACTTACGGCGAAAATACAGCCGGATACGACGATGAAACTATTTCAAATTTGCAACGCTTATGGGATCAGGGTAAGGGGATAAGAAAGGAAATAAAATTATGGCGAGCTCGCTACGAACCTGAGAAATAATAGTCAGTGCTTGGTAGGATCAAAAGTGTTTAAAGGAACAAAAATATCCGGCAAGAGGATTAGACTCCGGGACCAGAGAACAAAATTTGCCACCCTCTTGGGATCAGAGTTCTGAAAGCTGAGAGACTGAATAGGAATACGGTGACCTCTTTATGTCACTAAAAAGTAACCGAGTCAGTGTTAAGCAGGATAAAAAATGCTCAACAGAACAAAAAATATTTAGCGAGAGGATAAAAGCTAGAAAGAGATTTAAAATTGCCACGTTTTGGGATCTGCAGAGTTCTGAAATAGAGCAATGGGATTACGATCATGTAACAGTCAGGGTTTGGCAGGATAAAAATTCTTAACGGAACAAAAGCATTTGGAAGGGGATCAGAGATCACAGTGTCCCACACTTTTGTGATCAGGGTTTACCTAGAGAATTGAAACTTTGGAAAAGAGGGATGAGGTGACCTCGTTATGACCTGGGAATCTCTGACCAGTCAGGTTTCTTAGGTGGCTCACATCAGGGGCTTTGGGTTGCGGGCCCTGATCCTGAACTCGGTTTCTTATTACGCACTCTGACCTAAAAATCTTAAAACGGGTGTTATGTCCACACGACAGAAAGACAACAAACCCGTTTCCACGCATGCAAGTACATGATATTATCAGTGGAAGATGGAAGTGTCTTGCTTAACATTCCTAAGGTTTAGAGGCCCTAAATATGAGTCATTGAGGTCAAAGGTACCCATTTTTTTATCGTGTTTTTCACGTCAGGTACGAAGTAGCCTTGTATTGTCACGGCTTGACTACATGTAATAAGTGCTCTAATAGTAGTAATCTCCAGATTAAATCAGCAAAGTTTTAAGCGTGGTCCTGCCCAAAATTTAGTAGAACAGGGAAAGACTGAAAAAAAAAACCGACTTTGAATCACGTAAATGAAATCCTAAAGTGATTACTAAACTGAAAGCTACTGAGCAGTTCTTTCCTATGTTTTTTTCAATCATTCATGGTGGTTCTGTTTTTGGGTTGAGCGGATGAAATCCTAAAATGCCTTGAAATGAAGGCTACTGAGCAGTACTTTCCTGAATTGTTGTTTATCATGTTGTACAAGGCGGTTCTAACTTTAGAGTCTGTGGACGAAATCGTAAAGTGAGACCATTCAAATAAAAGCTAATAAGCAGTAACTTCCTGTAGTGCTGTTTTTTGTCATACAAGATGGTTCTCACTTAAATTTGGGGTCTGAGGATGAATTCCAACGTGATGAAGATGTGACCATCGTAGTTGGAATCGGTGTCCGATTACAGCTGCGATGGTCACATTTTCATTTCATTTTCATTCTGTAAATCCGAAAGTGTAGCCAATTAAATGAAGTCACTGAGCGTTATTAGCTTATTAGTAAGAAGAAAACTTGAAGAAATTTCCCACTCTGGCTTCCCAACGACGGGTGAAATTCCTGCAACGCTAGAGACCAGTCGTTTTGTTTTATTAGACTTATTAAGTTGGAATATTCAGCTTGTCACGTATGAGGTGCCATTACCGCCAAAATTCAGCCCCTTTATTTTTTAGTAAATGGTGCCCTAAATTTTATAAATGGTGCCCTTACTTTTGCAAATGGTGCCCTAATTTTATAAATGGTGCCCTAATTTTTCTAAATGGTGCCCTTACTTTTGCAAATGGTGCCCTAATTTTTATTTTTGGTGCCCTTAGTTTTGTAAATGGTGCCCTAATTTTAATAAATGGTGCCCTTAGTTTTACAAATGGTGCCCTAATTTTTATAAATGGTGCCCTTACTTTTGCAAATGGTGCCCTAATTTTTATTTTTGGTGCCCTTAGTTTTGTAAATGGTGCCCTAATTTTTTATAAAGGGTGCCCTTGGTTTTACGAATGGTGCCCTTAGATTTACAAATGGTGCCCTAATTTTTATAAATGGTGCCCTTAGTTTTGTAAATGGTGCCCTTATTTTTGTAAATGGCGACTTTCCTTTCATGAAATGGTGCCTTTACTTTCATATATGGTGCCTTTATTTATATAAATGCAGCCACAATTTTTGTAAATTGTGCTTTTTCTTTGTAAAAATGGTACCTCGTCTTCATTTTAACGGTGCCCCAATTTCTAAAATGGTACATCTTTTACTTATGTCTGTATCAACTGACTTATGCGGGGATTGGGCTGGGCTCAGTCTCAGTCCAAGGGCCTTCTCCTGTTGGAAATGGCTTAAAAGAATCGAGGGACAAATTTAATATGGCCAAGTCCGTTGAAGGCCTTCGAAACTGTGCTGTAGCTTACCGACATGATGGAAGTTTTAGATGTCCAAGAAGCGCTAGAGAGGATTGACCAAATTGAGGCTGTTCATTGTTGGGCAGCGTCGGTCTCGGGTGATGCTCCTCTAAATCACAAACTTAGGCATTGGGAGTAAGGCAGTCTTGGTTTTTAGATCGTGTAAAGGTCAACTAGCTAGTGTCGCAATCAATACTGTCTAGTGAAATTACTATTCGTGAGACGCATGATAGTATGCTATTTTGGTATTGTACAGCACACAGCACTCGGGTATATAAAGCTTAGATTTAGCCCCATGCTTCACTTCCTCAGTGTTACTGCTATCGAGCACACAGCACGATGATTATGTTCATAGCTTAGCAGTTTTCCCACCCTGCCCTCCCTGGTATCTTATTACCGTTATTATCCTGACAGCCTACCATGTTTGTTTACTGTGCTTGTATCTTGTATTGTACTGATTCAGTTTCGTTGGTGCTTGAGTGTCGTATTAACTATTTAATTATTTTGTATATTGTGTTATTAATCATTTAATTAGTTGTCAATAAAGGCTGTCTTAGTCCCAAACTTCATGTGTCTTCATTGTTGTGTGTTTAGTAGATCCTAAGACAAGAATGCTGGAGGATGCATAGCGGGTCACATAAGCCTGAGGGCAATACTGCTTGTAAGGAACTCTTGAGGGTTAAATGCTGGAATCTCATAGTAAGGGGTGGGCCTCATTTCATACAAAACATTTAAAACATTTTCACAGCTTTTATTGGCAAAAAAATGCTTTCTTTGTCTAAGGTCTACTTGCACTGAGATTTAGAAAGCAAGTGCTTAGAACTCTGCAAATTTCTTAACCTAAAAGGTTCCATAATAGCTAGAGAGTGGAACATCATAACACTGAACATCCATAGAGGCACCAAAACCTCCTTCCATTTTACATCAGCACTCAGGACAAAAACCCATCTCTACATTTTAAGTTAGCAACCTTTAAATGAACACAATGTAAATCAGAGGATTCATTATTTTCTTGGCAGTAAATCTTGGAGATAGATGCCTGAAACCTGGGCAGTCCCTTTGAAAGAAAAACATCTTATACTCCTGTGGGGAGGTGCGGATGGTACAGATAAAAATGGCAGTAAGCTTAGGTCGAAACCTCTCTAATTGGCTCCCTTGTAATCATTTTGAGGTTAATGCTGACAAAGTTTTAAAACTTACTATAATGAGCAATGCAGAAGATAGATGTTGCTAACAAAGTAAAGAAAATCCCAACAGTCTGGATTTACCATTCTAATCTCTTAACCTGAAAGACCATATTTCCTCCAATAACAGCTTGGGGGTAATAATTCTATTTCGTGGCTCTAATAGAGGCTGATAATAGAGGAAGGCGATTATTTCAAATATTGCTTTTAGAGATTGTGTTAAGTAATTCTTTTACTATTACCATCAAACAAGGTAGAGTGCTCAAGAAGTGTAGGTCTTCAATGATGTTCAAAAACATTAATTAAACTCCAACTTCCTTTAATACTCGGGTTACCTATTATCAGGAGGGAGGGAAAGAGAGGGAGGCAGTTATTTGAGGGACATGATTAATCAAGGGTAGCCATTATTTGAGGAAATACAGTAACCAAAAGGAACAGGATCTAACACACAGTGTGATGTGAGGAAGCAAGAACATGAACTAATAAAATCAATAAATGAAATGTTGAAACTGAGATGAAGTATTTTTTTAGGACAAGGCAATATCAAATGGTCCTTGAATGTTTTACATTTCATGCATTCTAAAACAGTTAACTGCCTTCACTATGGCATATAAAATAAATCAAGTCTATTATAAACGTCCTGTCTGTCATAGTTGCATTTTAACATCTACAGTTAAAACTAAAACCCAACAAGTAAAAATGCCTGCTCCACAGGACTTGAACCTCCATTACAAATGGACATTCACATGTAAATATTCTTAGAATTAATTACGGAGCACTGAAGGCACTTCCCTTGCCATACATGACAGAAGACAGACGCATGAAATTCTTCATATGTTGTTTCAGCCAATGATTCGGGAAGAACTAATTTTAACAGGCATGTTGAAGCAAAAAAAGCTGAGCCCAAGGAGGAAATTTCGACCAAAACAAGAAGAAAGAAAAATGGCTAATTTATTTTGAAACGTAAAGCGATAAATGTGCAGGAAATGGCACTAAAATTCTATTACTCTCGTGGAATGTGTCTTTATATTATTCCTTAATTTTATGCACCTATCAATTTAAAGCCGGCGGGGGGGGGGGGGGGCAGGGCATGGGGTGGGGATTTGACATTTTTCAAAAATTTGCCGTCGAATTCCCTGCCCACGGGCAAACCATTCCAGTCAAATGCACAAAAATTTCCCCACCCCGGGTGGCATATTGCTGTCAATCATTCCCAGGCTGGATGCAAGAAAGACGCAAGGAAAACAGGAAAACTCTATAATTTTCACGACTTCTCAACTTTACTACATCTCCAAAGGTATTATTTAATAAAAATTCAATCTGCTTTTAATACACTGTGTATATCGAGTTACAAAATCAACAGAGTCTTAAAGAAACGGTTCGTGTTTTCTGCAAAGGCTGCAGAAAGCATAACATTTGAAAAGAGCAGTCGTTGCAGCGACTGGCCCATACACTGATCATTTGCACTGGCCAAGAAATCGACTTGGTTTCTCTTTATCCCTCTTTACTTCGATACTGCAATGTCTAAAAACGTTCAAATCAACAACAAAAAACTCCAAATTAATAAAAAATATGGAGATAAAACGGTCAAATTCTTTGCTTATCTGATTCTCGATCTCGTGGACATCAATTATGATTTCAAGGACGTAGAGCGCATGCGTGACGTGGGAAATGTAATTTCGGTCCCAGTTTCTTTCGTTCAAGTCGACGTCAAACAGTCAAACAGATCCATGTTGGGCGAAGACAAATTCAAATATCCCCTCCCCTGGAAAGGCAAGATCAGTCAAAAGCCCCACCCCAGGGCCAACAATGACAATCAAATCCCCACCCCATGCCCTGCCCCTCCCCCCCCCCCCCCCCCCGCCGGCTTTAAATTGATAGGTGCATTACCTCGGACTGAAGTATTGTTAAAGTTATTTGGAAATTTAAACTCTTCAATGCTCGTAAGATGATAACATGTTTGGCCGTACAACAGTCTAGTTACCACCAACATTATAGCCATTTTACCTTCTTCAGAGCTTTCATCAACAAATCGAAGTAGCTTTCCAACAATATCAATGCACTTCGGTACTTTCACATTTCGCGATACCAGGTGCCCAGCCAGACTCTTTGAGCCACAGTTGGGATGAAAGGTCCTAATTTCCATGACTACACTGTCTAACTCCTCGTCTGTTATGGTACTGAATGACCTCGCAGAGATGCCGTATAATTTCTGCAAGACGTCGTTCAATGGTCCTCGTCGATACATGAAGTAAATTCGGAAATTTGTGGAACAGTAAAACGCAGGTCAATCATTGATCGTAACTGATCCTCATTAATGTCATAAGAAGGGCGTCCTGGCATATTGGTAATGATTCGAGGAGTTCTCGCCGAAGTTGAGCTGGCATTCTCAATGATTCTTTTCGCAGAAGAAATGTCTCGGTAAACATCGTCCGGGAACCTCGTTACAGAATCCAATTAACACCACAAACAATTTGATCAATGTTCTCAAGCGCTTCTTGTACGTCTAAAACTGCGGTAGGGTTTCTTAAGCTACAGCAGATACTTTCTATTTCTCTTACCACAAGATTTCGAAGGCCTTCAACAGGGTTGGCCATTTTGAATTTGTCCCCGGTGGAGAGAAGGCCCTGGGACTGAGACTGAGCCCAGCCTTCCCCGGTTAAGTTAGTTGAAACTTGTGACCAGACCTCTGAATAAAAGACGCACCATTTACGAAAAACGAGGCACCATTTTAGAAAACTGAGGCACCGCTAAAAAGAAAACAAGGCACCATTTTTTAAAAAGAATGGGCACAATTTACAACAATTGCGGCTGCATTTACATAAATAAAGGCACCGCATATATCAAAATGAAGGCGCCATTTTTTGAAAGGAAAGTCACCATTTATAAAAATTAGGGCACCATTTGTAAAACTGAGGGCACCATTTATAAAAGTTAGGGCACCATTTACAAAACTAAGGGCACCATTTATAAAAATTAGGGCACCATTTGTAAAACTAAGGGCACCAGTTATAAAAATTAGGGCACCATTTACAAAACTAAGGGCACCATTTATAAAAATAAGGGCACCATTTATAAAATTTAGGGCACCATTTATAAAATTTAGGGCACCATTTACTAAAAAATAAAGGGGCTGAATTTTGGCGGTAATGGCACCTCATAGTCAAGAACGTGGACCGGCAAAGAAAAAATCTGAGTCTTTAACAGGAATCAAACCCATGACCTCCCGTACACCGGTCGGACGCTCTAACCACTGAGCAACTGGGAGACTCGTGGCGAGCGAGGTCATATTTACCAGGTTCATGGGGACATACGGCCTGCATACTGCTAGGATCAGCAATGTCGAAACCGCCCCGTATGATGATAAGAAAAAAAATAATAATAAAGTTTAAGCCCGGTGGAGAAATAAGAAAGATGGAATATTGAGTTAGTCCCAGGCGTGGGGCAAAGAAAAAACTGAGTGTCCAGGGGAAATCGAATCCATGACTTTCCGTTCCTCGATCGGACGCTCTAACCACTAAGCTACTGGGAGACTTGTGTCTACCTACAATTAGCTGCAAAATTGTTGAGACACGCTCGCCTAAAACCCACTCTTGCATAGTCAATATTGCCTCAACCTACAGGATAGCTACTAATTTCTCCAAGTACCTACCCCTCCCCCATTCAATGTTGTTGCCCATGTTTTGGACACTGTACAGGTAGCAAAACAACATTGAAAGGAGGGGAAGGGGTTGGAGAAGCGACTGGGCGCACGAAGCCAAATTTTGCACCTGCGCACAGTGCACTGCAGCTGTGTCTCAAGTGTTTTTGCGAGTAACTGTAGCCATAACGTCTACTGTTTTGTTGTTGTTGTTGTTGTTTTTTTTTTAACTTTTCAAAACATTAAATTTACTTGATGTTATTCTATTCTAGGATCAGTTTGAAGGAATCGCTTCAAGTAGCAGAACCCAGTCGAAATCTCTTGAATAAATATAAATTAATTTCCTGCTTCCAGGTGGCTTTGCAGCGCAATACCTCAGTGGCGCTACCGTGTCCAAAGTCGCTTTCCGTTCTGAATACTATCAGGATGTCCTTATGTTTGTAATCTGGCTGAGATTTCGTCGTCAAGGAAAGACAACCCCCTTTATAAATTTTATGTTTAGAGCTCTTACTTGCCAAATATTTTCAGTTAAAAATCGCATTACATTTTAAGACTGTGTCCTACATACACCATGAGACTGATGAAATTTTTTTGGTAGGCAAAAGATTGTTGCCCTCAAAAATGTTTTCCGAAAAAGTTACCCCTGTGCAGAAATTAGTGGACAATTATCACTTCCCAATTACTATTTCTAGACTCCACCGACAAGCAAACTAAAGTTAGAAACAATTTATTTTTCCCTGAATTCGTTCGATTGATAACAAAATGCAGTGATGCATTCCTTGAAATTCAGCGATGTTACAACTTTTCGGAGTGGAGACCCAGCTTACGCCGGACTTTCCATCGGGAGATTGTACGTTCGGTGGTTCGTCTTAGTCTCTTTCGTTTCCTTTACACAAGGAATTTTAAATACTGGCTCCATACTGTCTCGCTGTCCAAGTGTATGAATGCTTACCAGCGAACCTGTTGAGGAATAGCCCCCCCCGGGGGGGGGGGGTGACTCCCATATGCTTAGGGGTGTAAATTGCAGATTTTGGTCTCACTCAGGACGGAAAGCCAAATGAATATTTTTACTCATACAGGTATCGCTTACGGTAGACTATGAACGAAAATTAAAGATTTATGACAATGTCTCTGAAATCTAATAATAATTTAAATCTCCATAGCTCTTATTTGGTTGTCAGTTTTAGCATGGTCTCCTTTAGGGGTCCAAAAACGCCTGAGCCACGCCCAGATTGGTCTCATTTAGGGTTTTAATTCTAATTTTCCGACGAGCATCCCTGTCCCTTTCACATGGGAATAGCATCCCGTCCAGGAGCGCGGAGTAGTAATACTCCTCTTTGCTTTACGCTAAACAAACCGTACTTGACGCCGCCACCGATGCAATGAGCTTTCAGGGGTTGCACGACACGGTATTTACCTTTCACTATTTCAGTTCCCGATCAGTGTATAAAGTCCGTCTCTTAGACGCCATTAACTTCAACACTGGAATCACATTAACTTTAATCCCAATAGAAAATATCAATCTTTGTGCTTTTTTTATCTATGGTATGCAGTTTTACTTTGATCAATTTAATTTGTAATTGTAACTTAAAACTAGCAATGATAAACGCTTTGTAAAAAGAAAAATAAAGGTTAACATTAATCCTCGATCAACGTTAATCAGCTTTCGAAAATAGCTTCTGCGCGTCGGAACTTAATATCTCATCTGGGTATAGCTTGTTTGTTTTTCTATCGATTGACTCTACTGACTCCATTATTTACACTAGATTTCGTTCCGTTTTAATACCAATTCGTATTCAAAAGGATCGCTTAAAATAGCGCGACCCGACCAAAATACGTTAAACAAATATAAATTTAGTTCCTGTATCAAGTTGGCTTTCCAGTGTAGGGTGAAATCTGCACGCGAGCTACCAGCAATTGCATAGTTGAGACACTCTCCCAAAAATTGGATTTCTATCTGAAAAGGCGCTCCTGAGGACAAATGGAACATTAAATACATTTCTGACCCCACCCCTCCCCCCTTTCAATCCGTTGTTACTTGTTTCCTTGAATGCTATTACCTTACTTACGGCGCAAAACCGATGCAACCATGAAACTATTTCAAATTTGCCACGCTTATGGGATCAGGGTAAGGAGATAAGAAAGAAAATGAAATTATGGTGAGCTCGTTAAGATGCTGAGAAACATATATAAAGTCAGTTCTTAGCAGGATCAAAAATGTTACCTAAACAAAAATATCTGGCGAGAGTTCTGAAGGAGAGAAAAGGGACTATGGCCGCCTTTGTTACTGGCTGCCCTTTAAGTTAACTTTAACTTTATTGATTCCATCACTTTTAATACAATAATATATTACAAATAATCTCAGTACCAAGCTTTTAAAATTAAAAGTGATGAGGAGTCTACAGAAAAGCAGCAATGCTTGAAATAGTAGACCCCCTCAAACGGCCATT
Source organism: Siderastrea radians (assembly GCA_964017195.1). Lineage (NCBI taxonomy): Eukaryota > Metazoa > Cnidaria > Anthozoa > Scleractinia > Rhizangiidae > Siderastrea > Siderastrea radians. The sequence goes on along the minus strand of OZ024894.1, from coordinate 7,525,134 downwards.
ACATAACTTTATGTTGAATGCTTGTTATACAAATCAATTTAAGGATAACAATAATAATATTAAATTCATTGTAGAAGCAACAAAGAGTGAAAAAATAGTTCTCTTTGTTCGCAGGAAAAAATGCGTAGGGGAACAAAAATATCTGGCCAGAAATGCAAAATTTGCCACGCTTTTGAGTTCAGAGTTCTCAAGAAGAGCCTTTAGGATTAGTAACGTGACCTCGTTGCGACCCTAAAACACGGCAGTCAGACTTAAGCAAGATAAAAGTGCTTAACGGAACAGAAATATTTGGCAAGAGGATCAAAGATTACAATGTCCCACACTTTTGCGTTCGGGGATTAGAATTTATACTTTAGAGAAGTGAGATAAGTCGACCTCGTTATGACTTGGGAATACACCATTCAGGTTGCTTAGGTGAATCACGTAAGGGGCATAGGGCCCTGATCCCGGACTCGGTTTCTAATTACGCACTCTAAGATCAAAATCTTAAAACAGGTGTTAGTTCCAAAGAAAAGCGATGAGAAACTTATTTATGAACGCTACAAACCCGGTTTCCACGCATGCAAGTACGCCGATCAAGTCATAATATTCTGGAAGATGCGGGACTTCTGACTTACGTTTTGCTTAACATTCCTAAGGCTTAGAGGCCCAAAATGTGAGTTACTTGGTTGCGTCGAAGGTACCCATTTTTTATCGTGTTTTCCACCTCAGGTAGGAGTAGGCTTGTATTGTCGCGGCTTGACTTCATGTAATAAGTTTTCTAATAATAGTAATCTCCAGCCAAAGTGGATCAAATCACCAAATTTTTAGTATGGTCCTGGGCAAACTTTAGTTGAACAGAGAAAGACAGAAAAAGGGTTAACTCAGAGAAACTGACTGAATTATATCAATGAAATCCTTAAGTGGTTATTAAAATGAAAGCTACTGAGCAGTTCTTTCCTGTGTTTTTTTTTTTCAGTCATTCAAAGTGGATCCGTTTCTGGGTTGTGCGGATGAAATCCTAAAATGCCTTCAAATCAATGTTACTGAGCCGTACTTTCCTGAAGTGGTGGTGCTGTACAAGGTGGTTCTAATTTTTGAGTCTGTGGATGAAATCATAAAGTGCAACCATTCAAATAAAAGTGCTGTTTGTTTGTTTGGTGCTGTTTTTTGTCATACAAGATAGTTCTTCACTTTGGGGGTCTGACGATGAAATCCTACAGTGAAATGAAGATGTGACCATCGCAGTTGGAATCGGTGCCGGATTACAACTGCGATCGGTCACATCTTCATTTCATTTTTGTTCTGTAAATCCCAAAGTGTAGCCAATCAAATGAGGCCACTCCGGCTTCCCAACGACGGGTCAAATTCCTGCAAAGCTAGAGACCAGTCGTGTTGTTTTATTAAGACGGAATATTCAGCTTGTGACGAACGTGGCAAAGAAAAAATCTGAGTCCTCAACGGGAATCAAACCCATGACCTCCCGTACACCGGTCCGGCGCTCTAACCACTGAGCTACTGGGAGACTCGTGGCGAGCGAGGTCAGGTTCATGGGGACTCTCGTCCTGCATACTGCAAGGATCAGCAATGTCGAAAGCGCCCTGTGTGATGATAAAGAAAGAAAGATCGTCAATGTTAAGCGAGGTGAAGAAATAAGAGAGAAGGAATATTGATTTCACTTTGTCACAAGCGTGGGATAAAGAAAAAATCTGAGTGTCCAGGGGAAATCGAATCCATGACCTTCCGTTCCCCGGTCGGACGCTCTAACCACTGAGCTACTGGGAGACTTGTGTCTAGCTGCAATTAGCTGCAAAATGATTGAGACACTCTCGCCCAAAACCCACTCTTGCATAGTCAATATTGCCTCAACCCACATGACAGCTGCTAATTTCTCCAAGTACCTACCCCTCCCCCATTCAATGCTGTTGCCAGTGTTTTGGACATGATGCAGGTAGCAAAACAACATTGAAAGGAGGGGAAGGGGGTCGGGGGGGGGGGAAACGACTGGGCGCGCGAAGCAAGTAATTGTAGCCATGATATTCTGTTTTGTTTTTATCTTTTCAAAACATCGAATTTACTTGATATCATCCCATTTTAAGATCAGTGTGACGAACTCACTTTAAGTGACAGAACCCAGTTGGGTGTAATATAATCTTGAATAAATATCATTTAATTCCCCCCGGCTACCAGTTTGAATAGCATGGTGGCGCTGTTTAGTCTAAATCGCTTTCCGTTCTGAATACTATCAGGATGTCCTTCTTATTGTAATCTGGCTGAGGGTTGGTCATAGAACGACAATGCAATTTATAATTTCACGTTCAGAGCTCCCCGTTACCAAAACATTTTCAGTTAAAAATCTTCTCATAAAACTGTGACCTACATGTACACATGCACAATATGATAAGAAAGCAAGGCTGATTTCGCGACAGGGAGACTGATACACATACATACAGCATGTTCAGAAAATTTTTGGGAGAAAAAAAAATGTTCCCCTCAACCCTTTTTTCCGGAAAAAATTACTCCAATACAGAACTAGAAATTAGCGAGATTTGTCATTATCCAATTACTATTACTAGACTCCACTGACAAATAAACTAAACTTGAAACTGAAACAATTTATTTTTGTTTCGAATACGGTGTTGCATTCCTTGAAATCCAGTTGTGTAACAAATTTTCAGTGTTGAGACGCAGCACAAGGCGAACTTTCGATCGGTTCGATTGATAGTCCCTGTTGTTTTATTTTCGACAAGGAACTATATTCCACATTGTCTCTCTCTGCCTAGATGTATAAATGCTCTCCAGCGAACTGTTACAGGAAATCCTGACAAACTTCTGGGAGTAAACCTGAGCTAACCTGGGATGGACAAGCGTCCCATCCAGGGGGAGTAGTAATACTCTTTGCTTCATGGTACAGAAACCAGAGTTTAAGCGGCAGCACTGATGAGCCATCAATCGGCTGCATATATGTGACACAGAATTTTTCTCTTAGTAGTTTTCGATCAGTGTTTAAACCCCGTCTCTTAGACGCCGTTTTCTTCAATACTGGAATCGCATTAACTTAATAATAATAATATGCATTTATAGCGCGCAAATTCAACATAGGTTTTCAAGTGCGCGTTACAAATATAAATTAAAAAATTAGATAAAAAATAGATTAAAAAAATAAAAATCCCAATAGAAAATTTTCAATCTTTGTGCTTTTTCTGTCTACGATATGCAGTTTTACTTTGGTTAATTTAAATTGTAATTGGGTCTTGAAACTAGTAGTGATAAACATTTTGAAACAAGAGAAATAAAGGTTAACATTTAATCCTCGATTAACCGCGTTAATCAGCTTTCGCCGCCCGACGGAACTTTGTTTGTTTTGTTTGATTGTTTATTTTTCTATCGATTGACTCGACTGACTTCATTATTAACACTAGGTTTGATTCCATTTTAATGCCAATTCGTGTTTGAAAGGATCGCTTAAAATAGTGTGACCCAACCGAAATATGTTAAATAAATATAAATTTAGTTCCTGTCTCAAGATAGCTTTCAAGAGCCGTTTGAAATCCGCACGCGAGCGTCTGAAGACGTCAACATAAAGCGAAGCAGAGTGAATCTAAAAGCTTTTAAAGGTGGCTTTAGATCACCCAACACCTAGCTCTATTTTCTTTCATCACGGTTGTACGTTGCAGAAAGCAAAAAGCACCAGAAATAGCTACTGCTATCCCTGCAACCCTTCTTTTACCGCAAGGATAAGCCAAAACAGTCGAATTTCCTATAATCACCGGCATATTTTTCCCGGGCTTTCAGTCGTTCTGGTTCAGTTGCGTCGAAAGCAATTCGTACTTTAGCCTGCGTGGCAAGCGTTTCTGTAGGCGTTTCCGTAGGCCTTTCCACCCGTTCCCTTTTTGGCTTCGTGAAAATTGGGGCGAGTGCACTTTTTGCGCACCCCCAGTTTCCACGCGGCCAAAAAGCGAAAAACGCTTCAAACCTTAGGAAAGCCCTACGGAAACACTTCTACGCAGGCTATTCGCGCTTGCTTCGGTCTGCTTTAGTAAGATCTGTTAAGTGGCTCTATAATTGGTTAAAAAACTCGCGCCACCTTTTTAAACCGTCTGAGTTAACCAATCGACAGTCGCGATCGTGTCTTTGTTGCACGCGTTTTCCCGTTTTCCCGCGTTTTTCCTACTACATGTATTTGCTTTGAGCTCTGTTTGGTTCATGGTGTTGTTGGAGTTTGTTCCGATTGGCCAGATTGATTAACTGGCATGCGCATTATCCTAAGGCTCGTTTCAATATTTGTGCTACTGCCGTGCCAAACCAACGACTGCATGGCACGTTTGAAACGAAATCGTCCCACTGGCGTATAGGGCGGCAAGCTCTGCCACGCTACACGGCAGCAGTAGCACGACTTAGTTTCAAACGTTGTACCACTGCCGTGTCGAGCTTGATTCATAAATGCTGATTAATTCGTAAAACTCTGGTAAGTGTTAGGTTTTGAAACAGCCATTAAATTTGACATCTGAAATCAAATCGTGCATTGGTCGTGCTACAGTCAAGCCAGCTTGGCACCATAGTAGCACGACGTATGAAACAGGGCTTAATGGTGTTCTCGGGGAAAAAATTCGTGTGCGCCCCATTTTAGAAGAAAACACAGCAAACTATATATCGTTGGAAAGCTTAATAAATGTAGATTTCGGGAAAAAAATAAATTGCCAGTTTCTCCAATTCTGCAAAAGAAAATCACAAAGAACCACCAAGATGACCAATTGAATTAATAGGGTATCAAATCCAAGCGCATTGGCAAAATAACTGCACAGTGTTAATCACAACGGATCAATCATCAAAAGTGTGTCAGCATTTTTCGATGTTCTGACTGATTATTTTTTAATTAGTTTGTCAAGTTCGAGCAGCAAAGAATGCGTGATGGGCATTGCATTGAAGATCGCCACGGGTGAAATATTATAAATTTGAAAAATCCTCGACACACTTTTGTTTCATAACATCTAAGGAATGCTCAGGCCAAATTTCACAGAAAGCTGCCGAATTTTGGTACCCTATTAATTCATTTGTTTGATTAAATGACGCATGGTCATTTTCGCGGTCATTTTTACAATTTTCTTTTGTGGAATTAAAAAAACTGGCAATTCCTTTTTTTTCCCGAAATCTACATTTATTAAGCTTTCCAACGATATATAGTTTGCCGTGCTTTCCTTTAAAATGGCGCCAATACGAATTTTTTCCCGGAGGACATGGGTGGACACCCGGGAAGGTCCGAAAAAAAAAAAGAAAAATTTGTTTGACATTCCATGACTTCTTTTGCATCCCTGGGAGGCAATTTACAAAGTCCACAACTTTTATGACTTTTACGTGAACGTGCGAGCAGAGATCTTTTTTAGGACATGAAGGATCATAAAGCTCTATTGAACGACAGTGTCTTTCAATGTTGTGACAATCGCGGCAGCTTAAGTTTAGGCAATTGAGAACACAAAGCTTTTTTTAATAGCCAATTAATTTTCTAAATCACGTCACGGAAACGGATTCAAAATAAGCTGATAATAAGATATTGTCGGCCGAGTGCCAAAAAACGTATTTTTAATCCAAAACATCCGTAGGGGTCGTAGTCTTAAAATCAGTTTAAAGAGCAGCTTTATCTAATTTGTAGTCGATCGTCTTGGAAAGTGGTCGATAAAGACCTTGAAAAAACACCAAATGCCAGGGATTTATGGCGCTGAGCGACCTCGTAGCCTCGTAGTATATCCATAAAACTTGAACAACAGTCATAGACTTATTACAGTTGAAATAATGACCGCTTTTATCTCAGATGAGAGGGCGTCGACACCATTATTTAATTAATCAAGGTATTTACGTTGATTTGGGATTTGGTCCGGGATCGTTTTCAGTGGCTGCAGAATCGAGTTGTTTTGAGGTTCGTTGTGACGGATAAGGATCATTTTCGGAATGCCTCGTGTTGGGCAACTGCCCCTGTGCAACCTTGTAAATGGTATAGGTCGCCACGAGTCTCCTACTAGCTCGGTGGCCGGAGCACACTACTGATCTGCGGATTATAATTACCATGGGTTCGACATCCGTCGGGAACTTTTCTTTTTTGCTTTGATTCCCTTGCTGGCGACAAACACGCAGTTTACCTAACCCTTCTTTTCTCACAAGATATTGTGGCAACCCTGTTTTTGAAACTGTTACTTGTAAAAAGTAACTTGTAGCATTAACGTGTACTTCGCAAGCCTGAAAAAAAAATGTTTTGACGCTCTTTGGTTTTCCTTGCGGGAGACCGGTGCGGTGCGGTGGGCTAAACTCATGTGTGATGTGTCAGTCTCGACATTCACTCGGATTAAAAGCCTGGCACTTGTCATCGTGTAGTATTCTCAGGGAAAGTACTTAGTGCCTTTCTCTTTCTCCGGGAGGTGCCCTCAGAATATTAATTAAGAGGGGTTGTGAGACCCTGCTCTCAAAGCCCTAACCCTAATACGGTCTTTTAGAGCCTATTTAAGGGATGATGCCTCAAAATCTGTCTTCTTTTCAAGTTAAAAAGGGACACTTTGCCCTGTTTCAGACCAAAATGAGCCATATCTTTACCATATTGACCACACATCTACATCAGGAAGCCCATCATTGGTTGTATACTGTATGATCGATATGTAGCTGCTGCCCATCAGTACCTGCAAAGGTTATATGAGGAAGCACCCCCCAACTTTCTCCACTTGAAGTAACATGAATGCCGCGAATTTCACCCCCCAGAAATTCTCCTGACCGCTTCGTAAATTTGCTTTGGTTTCTTGCGTTAGCTAAGACCAATAACAAGGACAAAACACGATACACGATTAGCAATGAGCGGTTCGGACTAAACGGCGTTTTGTTCTGCATCGCTTCTCAGACGGGATTGTTGAATCAGCGTCGGGAATGTAAACTAACAGTGTCATCTCTTAACCCCCTTGGATTGTTAATTGATGTCCGGTAAGTGGTTTACGAAGGTAAAGAAAATTCCTCTCTAGTTTTCCAATTAATCTACAACACAAACCAAAAGATCGAATTAACATTTATCGCGTGGGAAAACAACTTTATCGAACATGGCTCTTAGACCCTTCTTAGATCGTATCGAAGTGTGAAAGTCTGTAATTCTTCGATCCGCGTTTTACTGAAACCAATTGATTTGTGTTTTTTTTAACATACAGTAGATTGTTGAGAGCATGCGCATTGCTGGCCAAAACAAATCAATTACCAACGTTTTTGTCGTAAGACGGAAGGATTTTCGTGAAAGGACACCTAACAGTTTCTAAGAAGTCACGACACCGTTTACACAAAGAATTCAGTCAACGTTAAGTGGCGACAGACATTTCCTTGCAGTCGGCACAAAGGGCAACTATTGCCCCGTTCGTGAGTACAGAATTCATTTATCTGTCTGCAAGAGTGTTAAAATATTTCTTACTGCATAAAGGTGGCATATCGTGTTCCTTGGTAAAACTCTGTTGCGTTTTTGAACATCAAAGGAGCATTTTTTTCTTCATTTCCAGGTAAGATTGTATAATTTCTGTGGGGATTCTATCTCTAGTGGATGGGTACGAATTTGTTCGTGCAAGCGTGTTCTAATCAATGTTTTAAAAGAGGATTGGATCTCGATCTGACAGCAAAAGTCGTATTGCATACCACGCAAGACGACTGAACAAATCGACTGGCCCTTGAACCCGCTTCAATTAAACTCAATATAATTTAAAAAATACGTTTTGTAACAAATGCCATTTATACGTATATACTTACAACAGACAAGAACGACTCACTAAATACATGACTTGTAACATACAGTAAGGGCAGAGTAAGGATTTTAACTCTCTACTCCAAGTGAAAACGAAATTTTAACACTGACGATTTCAAGGAGCCGTTGAAGTAATGGTTGGGCCAACTGTAAACTATCTTTTTTCCCTCGCATGTTTGTAGTCTAAACAGTCTAAACATGAAACTTAAGGTTTTCGTGTCTGACAAATGGTCAAACGACTTGCCACTGAGTGCACAGAAGGATGTCCACCGAGCTCAAAATAATAACTCGCACGCGAATGAAACATTACCAGTATTTCATTAATTAATTAAACCTACAAATTTTAAATTTTATTCACAGACCCAGAGGTTAGAAAAATATTATTTGAATCGAGGTCAGGAGTTGGTGGTGCGTTGCACGTGACACGATTAGGAAAGCAAAACCGCATGGGGTTTGGGAATGACTTGGTTCGTTGGGTGGATCGATAAATGCGCGCGAATGGTCAAAGTTCGCGTTGCGGACAGCATCGTCCGCGCGCGAAGGTTAACAATTTTGAGGCTGAGTTACCAGGCGCGGCGTAAGTCGCCACAGTGAGTGGCGGGGTTCCTCCGCTCAAACTTCTCTTTCGCGCAAAAATCCCGCCACCTATGCAGGCTAGAGCGGTCATGTTGTGGGCATATGTCGCTGTAAATCAACAGTCCGAAATCGACATTTTCAAATCCCGGTTCCAGGTTGTACAGCACAAAAAAGCACTACAGGAAAGTACTGCTCAGTAACTTTCATTTGAATGGTGACACTTTAGGATTTCATCCAGAGAGTCAAAAGTTAGAACCACCTTGTACAGCATAATAAACAGCACCACAGGAAAGTACTGCTAAGTAGCTTTCATTTGAATGGTGACACTCAAGGATTTCATCCACAGACTCAAAAGTCTGTACCACCTTGTACAGCATAATAAACAGCACCACAGGAAAGTACTGCTCGGTAGCTTTCATATGAGTAGTCACACTTTAGCCAGTTTAGGATTTCATCCACAGACTCACAAGTTAGAGCCTTCTGGAGAAACACCATTGGGTTATGTTAGGCGGTTTTCCTTTCTAAAAACCTGATTTATTTATTACTTGAGGAAAAGCACCTGACCTGTAAAAGTACAGTCTAAGATCATATCTAGTAAATACATTAGCGCCAACCACAGACTGATCATGAAACATTAAAACCACGTACACATCACGTGAGGCGAGCTTTGACTTTGGAAAGTATATGTGACGCACAACAGGGTGTGATTTCCGAACACTTTCGCCTAATCTAATTGTTTACGGCTAGTCTAACTAATAGCCTTAAAATAGACCTATTGTAGGGTATGTATGAAACATTGCCAATTTTAGTGAACAAAGGGATGTTCCTTTTTTTCAAAAAAATAAATAAATAAATAAAAAAAGGTGGATCTAACAGGAGCTGCCTCACTCAGAATATCAAATCCCCTGGATCGCAGTTTGAAAGTTATGTGACCCTCAGTAAACACGTGACTGTTTGTAATCTCGTTACGTGAGGCACTTGGTAACCCCCCACCCGCCATCCGCCGCAAACTGGTAAACACACTTGGTTGTCGAGGACTTTTTGCTCAAAGGCTACATACAACAGATGAAATAAGAGCTAAATGAACAAAGGTTTATCTGTGATTATAACCATCTTGGGGGTGAAAAGTGCACGACAATCTTGTTAAGTAAACTTGCCTGCAACTGTTATAAAAGAAAGTATAGTGCTCGTGATATTAGCACGCAAAGGCTTTACGTCAACTTGTACCACCTTTAAAACTAAACTGATTCACGGAAATTTGAACTGCAGTATATCGAAAAATAAAGATCGAGATAGGAGAGTACAGCCAAACAAATTCTTTTTAATTGGTCACACTACAGGATTTGATCGACAGATCCAAATGTTGGAATCACCTTGGCAGCATAACAAACAGCAAACACACTGCATAGTTGAAATGGTCGCACTTAGCATTTCATCTGCACGCTCAGATAATAAGATTCGCGAAATTATAATCTTAAGCGTAAGATGATATCTGCTCAAGCACTTGGCATTGTAGTGTGACTATTTTGTCGACTTGAATCACGCACAAATGAACGATGCTCGTTAGACTGCCCAAAGAGTGGGTGTGTGTAAAATTGCTAAAATGCAAAAACAAAACAAAAACAAACAAAAAAAAAACAACAACAACACCAAGCAAAGCAAACAAAGAAACAAGTAACAAAGACCAACAAACAAAAACTAGAAACAACATTTAATCACAAGGGTAAACCAGTTCAATGATCGTTTCTTGGTTTCTACTGCCGGAAAAAAAAAACTTTGAACTGAAGTTTACAAAAGTGTAGGAGAATAACTTGGGAAGTTGGTGCATGCTGTGGCACGTGACCAATCCCATGTAAGCGACCTGGACATTGGATGGATTATTAAAGGTGAAAATAAAAAGGCACGCAGCGACGACTTGGTTATAATCATCCAACGAGCGTGAATAATTCGATTGTTTTTCAGACAATATGCACAAGTATTTTACGAGTTGCGGGAGAGAAAAAATGTGAGCAATTTGTGTAAATGTCCGCGAGTATTATTTGAATTATTCGACTTCATCATCTCCCTGTCATATTGGCTGTTTTATTCAATAAGTGTTGGAATACCGAAATTCTACAGTGCATTACGCTCCTAAACCGGAATACTAAGGTGCAGAACGCTCTCCCGATACTTTGCCTGTTCTCTTTTAATATGATAAAATGAAATAGCAGTGGGATAACAATAAGGGATGATAAATTAAGAAAGATGGCAATTTAGAGCTCAGAGAGTACAAAAGAAAGATTTCTTATTTACTCACTGAGTTTAAAATTTATCATCTTTCTTTATTTTTCATCACAACGGACTCTTTGGACATTGCTGAGCCTCGCAGGCAGTTTGCGGTAGGACGTATGTCATCACGAACCTGGTAAATATGACCTCGCTCGCCACGAGTCTGCAAGCAGATCAGTGGTTTAAGTGTCCGACCGGTGTACAGACATTAAGGGGTGCGATAAATGCAGTCGGTGGCTCAGATTCTTTTCCTCGCTTCGTCCCATGCTCGCGACAAGTTGAAGTTAAATAAGAATCATGACCTTCTTTGACCAGAGCTACCAGAATTAGATTCGTTTAACAATTTTTAACCCAGCAAGGTTATAATAACAATTTCTGCCCAAAAAATGTGGAATAGACAACTAAAGGAGTCATGTACGAGTTCAGTATTACCGTCGGGTAAAAACGCACACTACTCAAATGAAAACTACCGAGAAGTCTGTAGATAAAATCCTTAAGTGCGGACCATTCCAGTGAAAGCTATTGAGCAGTACTCATTGTGTGGACCTGTTTATTATGCTGTACATGTGGTTCTAACTTTCTAACGTTTGAGTCTGTGGATGAAATTCTAAAGTGTGACCGTTCAAATGAAAGCTACTGAGCAGTACTTTCCTGTGGTGCTGTTTATTATGCTGTACAAGGTGGTTCTAACTTTTGAGTCTGTGGATGAAATCCTAAAGTGTGACCATTCAAATGAAAGCTACTGAGCAGTACTTTCCCGTGGTTCTGTTTATTATGCTATACAAAGTGGTTCTAACTTTTGTGTCTATGGATGAAATTCTAAATTGTGACAGTTTCAAACGACAGCTATGTAGCAACACTTCCCTGTGGTTTTTTTCATAATGCTGTACATGGTGGTTCTAACTTTTAAGTCTGTGGATGAAATTCTTAAGTGTGACCATTCAAATGAGCTATTCAGCAACACTTTCCTGTGGTGCTGTATATTATAGTGGTGTACAAATGTTTTTGTGGATGAAATCCTTAAGTGTGACCATTCAAATGAAAACTGTTGAGCAGTGGTTTCCTGTGGTGCTATTTACTATGGTGTTAAGATTGCTTCAAACGTTTGAACCTGAATGAAAACCTAAAGCGTGGCCATTCAAAAGGAAATAGTTGTACCCACAAGGTGAGTCTAACTTCTGAGTCTGTCGATGTAAATCTTTCAAGTGTGATGATATTAATGAAAACCATTGAGCAGTCCTTCTCTTTGGTGCTAGTAAAATGGAATTTCGATGTTCCTTTTTTCCGAGTTGCTTTGAAGCAAACAGACGAGAAGAATTCGAGGCAGTGTCTTTCGAATAAATCGTCACTATGAAATCTGACGTAAGATGTTTGATGCATGAAGGATGTTTCTTTCATTACGTTCATACAACACCAACGACGTTTCTTTGTTACACAATGTGGTTGAATTCTTAACCTCTTCAAATTGTCTGATTACGTTAGTGGCCCTCGTGTCTCTCCAATCTTAGTTGCATATGTGTATCTCGCGGCGAATCTCGATTACTAACATCTCTGATTAACATGGAACTCAGTGGCCCTCGAAGTTTCAATCTCAAGCTCGGATAAGATTGAAGCACAGTTAATTAGTTTTGCAAATCAAGCAACAAACATGAATGGATCGGAGGGGGTTTATTTTAAAAAAAGGTATGATTAAATTGCACCCACAAGGACCACAAGGAGTCTGTAAATCGCGGAGAATCGCTGCGAAACACAGTAAGATACCGTACCGTACCTTGAAATAACGCAACTTACAGCTTGGCGTCAAAAAGTAAACTGACGAATGCGACGAAAAAGTCCTCCAATTCAGCTCTAGGGTAGTGAAAGCCCGGGGGGGGACTCCCATATGAAAGTGACGGGGATGCTCGTCGGAAAATTAGAATTAACACCCTAAAGGATACAAATGATTGTCAAAATGACTACTGCAGGGACTGATCAAACAACGTGAAAAGAACACAACACCACAGTCAACAAGACCCGGCATGATAAGCGCTCATGACTAGAAGGCAGATACGGACAACGTTGTTTCGCTCTAATTGGAGCTCTTCAGCGTATCGTAGCCACCAACACAATGAGAGTTAGTGTGACATCACCTATCTCATAAATGCTGTAACTAGATAGGAGACCAATCTGGGCGTGGCTCCGGCTTTATTTTACCCCTAAGGGAGACCATGCTACACAGTATAATATAGATATTTCTTGACACACAACCCTAAGCGATACCTTTGTGGGTAAAAATATTGGCTTTCCGTCCTCAACACCCTAAGGCGCCGTTTACATGAGTTATTTCATCCCGGGATGAGTTTCACCCCGGGATGACCTTCATCTCATCCCGGGATGACTTTCTTCCCGGTGTCTGGTCATTTACCTGTAAGCGTTTACATGATTTGGAGCAAAAATGGGTTCGCCCCGTGATGAAACTTAACACTTGAGAGAAACACTTCGAATCAACAAGTAAAGTATGTCATAATTGGCCTAATTAAGTGTAGACCAACTAGTGTGTATTCCGATGATGGCAAAACAAGTTTTGTATTTCGAAGAAAGTGAAATTGAAACCAGGCAGAAATGGGCGAACTCCTCTAAAATTTTTAAAACATCATAATGGGACAACCACCTGCAAAGCGAAAGACTAGACGTATGTAAACATCACTGTCCAGTACCTAAGGTCTTTATGTAGAGGAATGTCTGGAAAGCGTACCGCTTTGACGTGCTTGTACTTCTAAGTTCAAGTAACAAGAAATAATTTCCGGTTAAGCGTTTCACTTGATGATAGAAAGAACAAAAAATACAACATTTTTAGATGTTTTTGAGGTCATTAAAGCGTACAATCCGTGTTTAAAGGCGGAGTAAAGCACAGTTCCTATGTTCTGTCATCATTTTTGTGTTGGGGCACGTTTGAAAAATGTTTGTTCGACTTCATCAGTCCCGAGAGCAGGGTGGTGGATGTCTACAATCAGCTAGGACCCAGGGGGAGGGGGGTCGCTGAAGCCCTGGAACAAGAGCGTCAGACACAAATATTACTTCTAGAAACTTAGAAATTATTTTGAATCACGAAAATGCTGAAAATGTTTACTGTTTTAGTAGTTAAGACAAGGACAGGAAGAAAGATTGTCGATATCATTATTGAAAGAAAAGAGTTAATTAACAATTCATTGCAACACTTAATAAAACTTTTCAGTGCTTCACAAAACGTAACAATACTACAATATTCTTAAAACAATTACAGATAATATACACGCTTCCCAACACAGCTATCGCAGATCTATCCGAGATTTGATCAGCTCAGTGTCAGCCAAATTTTGCAGTGCAGTTTTTTTTTTATGACCACGAAGCACGTAAATGCTGCTACTCTCAATTCATCTCCACCAGCCCTTTTATGGAGAGCAACTAATCAACCAAAATTTAATGGGTGGTAGCATTCAGATAACTGAAGTTCTTTTGTGATGTAGACTGGTGAAGTATAGTCTTTTTTATGTAAGATCGTTTAACGTTTAGCTGGGGCTAAACTGTACTGCTTGTTCTTATTTTTCGGGCGAGCTGACCTCAAAACGATCCCAGACATGACCAGAACTCAGAATGAAGAAAGAATTGTCGAAGAAACCGATACTATTTGTGTCACTTCATGTATTGTTCTAGAATAAGGGGCTCAACTAGACTGTACATCAGCTACTCAGGCCAAAACATTACCTTGAGTGTTCGGTTATCTAAACCTCTATTTGAGGACTTGTGAAAAACAAAATTTACTCGTTCTACCTGGATCGCATCAAATGATTGTTGGTAAGTTGTCAAATTTTGGCCAATTTCAACAAAAGGTTCTTAGAATGGGGTCCGCGAATGAGTCTGTCAATCTTTAAGTTTGCAGACTGTGTCTGACAGAACGCATCAAAGCTGTGTTTTGATTCAAGTGTGCTCTTTTCAATTAAATCGGTCAAAAAGCCCGCAAAGTGAGCTACTTTGGAAAACTAAATTGTTACCCTCTCCTCCATGGAGAACTTCATGATCTTCCCCTCCGACTCCGCTCGCCCTCCAGGCAGAAATCTGAAACAACCTAAATTATTATTTGCGACATCAACACAACGATATCTAATTTCCCAGCCGTCTTCTCGTTTGTAACGAATAAATCAAAGACGGGACTATGTAGACGGAATTCGATTAATCTCAAATTTAAAAGAAAAAGATTCGATTACGAGCTTGCGAGAGACAAACACGGTTGGCGTCTAGTGATATCTAGGTCAGGGCGGCAAGGACTATACTTCGAAAGTCTCAGGTAGGTTAACTTTTTCACAATTACTGGCCCTTGATCTCGTTAAAACTCGTTTGTTAGCAACCAGATAGTGATACAAGCAGGAAAACTGAAGATAGGACGCCTCACCAGGCACTCAATCAAAGCAGTTTACACTGCTATGTGCAAAAAGAAAAAGTCAAAGTCATAATCTTTTAGTATATGTTTTGTCCAGTAATATTCGTTTGATTGGGTCTACTTTTACATCTACACAGAATTGAAAAGTTGAATAGTTTAAAACGCGATAAAAGTTCGTACGAAAAATTGTTTCCGTGATACTGAATGGATGTAAATCTCATCTAGACAAACTTTAAAATATGCAAACCACAAGAATTTCTTGAGTCAAAGGAACCTAGCAAATTCGTTTTGGCAAGAAACCTGGCCATCAGTCTTGTTCCCAGGCCCCAGTAACCACGGCAACGACCGGGTCCTGGGTTCTGGACACGGTAAATAGCATAGCAACACTAAGAACCTACAGCTACTACAAGAATATTGAAAAAATGCAAAGTAAAACATCGAGTTTTTGAAAAACTGATTTGAAATTGAAGATATCGTCGGAGCAATTAATGCTCGATGACAGGTCGCTTTTTAGAAGCGACATAACACTCCTCAGTGAATGATCTAGTCTGTACAAACACAATGGAAAATAAAACCGACCGTCTTGTGTTTTGAGCTGGCAAGAGTTCTGAGCGTTAGGAATTCCAGGTATTTTTGCGGAAAGAAAGGGTGAACGAACAGAATGCGTATAATTATCGCTTAGAGAGAAAACACAGGCGTATCATTATCAATGCTGATGCCGAAAAAGTTAACCTGTCGCCTAGCAAGCTATCATCTCAACTTAGCCACCTATAAAATTCTAGATAAATTATCGGAGTTTCGCATATTGATTGAATTAGAACGAGATGACTGGTTTATATTACTGTACGGTCGAAGACTCCTGTGTCGCTTTTATCAGCTTAGACCAGTCTGTAGTGTAGTTCGAGGTAAACCGGCTGGACAGTAAAGGTCAGTAATGAAATGCAAGCTTTACTGCTCACTCTTTTATCAGTAAAGCCTTTTTCGGAAGAGTCGATCCTTTAGGAATGTGTAAATGTATATCTAACTTTTCGTTCTGTGAATGAAATCATCACCATACAAATTAAAGACATTACAGCTATTGAGAAGTGCTTCTCAGCAATGCTGTCAGGTTTTCAATCGCCGGATCGCAAGTGGAAATTTGTCAATGATGCTCAGTTTTACCGGAACGTAACTTGTCCAAACATGACCTCGCTAGACAAAGAATGTGGCAAATTACTAACGAAAACATCCATTCGTCTCTACTACCCACAAACATGAGCCCAAAACTAGCACAATAGGTCCTTGTCATATGCTAAAGGTCAAAGCTTCTTCACCTAATATTTGGATAAGTGACTACAGGTATGATGACCCTGAATGAAATGTGTCTGATAACTTCGTTAATCTAATCCTAATATACATTCCACCGCGAGAACTGCAGAAAATCTCCGTACAATTTGCTCAATCGCTGGGCACGCCGTAAACAACGATTTACCACAACCAACTTCGATAATTCTTGGATCATTCTGGCTCCACTGCTGGAGGCTAAATCGCCTTCATAAACTTGCACTTGTCGCGCCACACAAGGCGTTTGTCGAATTTAATACAACACTGCAATGAAAAGTCTTATTACTTGGATGTAACATATCACTATCTAAACAAAGCTAGTGACAAATACGCAGGGATGTAACAATACAACGAAATATAACTGGTAATGGACAAAGTGTTATTATTTCGGTGTTCTTGAAAGAAAGGCCCACCTACCGCCACATAACGCTAAAGCGGGGCGCTGGTATTCCGCTAGCCATTGATCAAATTAACGTCCAAACCTTCAACGCCCAACTGAGGAATGCTTTAAAAAGTTATCAAGGCAAACAGATTAGGGCTTGTGGTCTACAAACCTATCCACGCCATACAACATAAGGAGTAATTGGATTAGGAAAAACGTTGGTATTTTATAGCGAACATTTTTATTGCAACCTTTTTGGTCGCGAATCGTGACGGAAGACAACTGTTGTGACACAGACAGCAGGAATTGAGAAAGTTCAAGTAGGCAAACGAACAAAAATAAACATCTCAAAACGGAGGTAATCTAAGTTTTAAGTATTTCCTTTTATATGTATCATTTTAACTTCATCAATTCTACCTCAGTCAATGCTTTAAGTTTTTGTCACACCTAAACTCGTGCGAGCTTTTCGTTCAAGAACTACTAGCAAATTGGAAATATTTGTTGTTTTCTTTACTTAACAGCAGATCTAATCACTTGATAATGTTGAACTTTCAAGTTGACCCGAAAGTCTCCAAATACCGTCTTTAATTTGACTATAGCAGCCTAATTAATAATGGAACTCGCATTTATCCAAGTTGTATGCAGGTAGTTGTGTTTTTCACGAGCTCTGGATTGATGAATTGTGCGTTTCTCAGGCCAGTCACGTACCATGAACGAGTTACTTCAGAAATTCCCCGTTTTTAAGGTTGGCACGGCCAGCCGTAAAAGACGTAAACGGAAACTGTCGAGGCCGCAATACTTCTCTTGACCCAACGTCAGCTATTTATCTCAAAGTGTTTTTATCAACAGAAAGCATACGTTCTGCAACATCTATCAGTCTAGAAATCTTGGATTCTGCTATGTTATATATGTTTATAAACTATACTCGCGCACCGAGTTGTTTTGCCTAGACACTTCGCCGTTCTGTTGTTAATTGGGAAGTTCGGACAAAAGCGTGTGTCTTACGCTTCCGCTCGATGTTTGAAAACATCACAGAGCTGCTTCCTTGAAAGAGCTCTCGTGAGTGCCAAGGCGAGACACAATTGAGCCTTTTTTGCAGTCAAGTGCGCTAAAAATAAGGGGCACAGCTCACGACAATTTCCGCTGGACAGTAGGGTATTGGTTGCGCGGTAACACATTAGCTAATATCTGGTCATATATATCCACAGGAACTGCTCTCTAACGCGGCGTGAGAAATCAGCACTGGCCATCGACTGTTACTGGCTCGAGTTTGGAGGCGCTTCACCTACAGTCTTTGGGAAACAATCATGGCAGTCGCGTCACTATTCAAGAGAGGAATTTGGATGGCTTTTTTGCTCCTGATGCTCAGTGTAATGAAAGCGGTGAGTTTTTAAAACGCTTTTGTCACTTTTCATCGCCTTCGAAGCAGCTGGGACGCACGCCTGCCTTCAGCGCAAATATGCGCTCAGAAATGAAACAAGGGCTGTTACACTCCAAGCTTTGGCAGCGAGCGATGCAGTTTTATCTTTGTATCACATTATTGGAGATTTTCCCCTCCAAGCGAACGATGTTTTTTTTATTAGCCATTTTAATGGGCTATAGATCCCTTCTTTAGATATGCATTGGGGATTTATCGCAGCTTGAACCATAACAGCCTTTCTTTCACTTTGAAAACGTGAACAAACGAAATAAGGTGAGAACAACGAATTTATTGAAGCCATATCGCAGAGGAAAACCGTGTTGAAAACCAGGGCGGTATTTCAGCTTTCTCTCGGAGTTTTCCTCTTGGCTTTGGAAATAAACCAACTAAAATTCCATAGGACATCCGAGAAGGGATCCATGATATACACACGTGGAACTGTCTGCCGGCGAGAAATTAATCCCTGGAGTGCTGGAATATTTCGAATTCAAAATAGTCCAAAGTAACTTATGTTATTAAACCTGGTGCCGAGAAGGGCGAAATTCCCGAGAAGAATAAACGAGAATGTATCCGCGCTTTGTTTACACTCGAATTTTACAAAATCGGACGCTTTCGGCTGCAGTGTTTTCGCAATAAGTTACCAGACACTAGGGAGGACAAAGGTGCCGCTAATTTCTGAAAGAAACAAACACGTCTTGAGATGTTCCGGTACATTTAGCTTTGTTTTTGTTTGGTTCAAGGAGAACCATTCAATTTTCTCATGCAGTGATGCTTTCAATCTATTTCATCAAGGAGATGTCACCAGACTTATATTTCTATCTTCTTTTTCGTTCATCTTTGTGTCATTTGCAACTTATGATCATGCTGAGTGAGGTCAAAGTAATGACATCCACACCACATATTTTAAAGGTAGTTGAGAAAACTACTAGAATCGGTTTCAATGACGATTTCCTGTTAAGGGGGCGAAAATCTATGAAAAGAAAGCTACGTTTCTTCTTCTCTAGCTAAGCAAAATGTAGATACGCCAGATTAAAAGACTTCTTTCACACAACGCAACTTTTCTAACACCGGAAATTACGTTGTTTGGCGTGGCTAAACCTGTTTGTTTAGAACTTGTGAAACACTTAATTGGCTTACTTCCAAGTTTAATCAAGTATTTCTTTCTCCTTTGCGGTGTCAATACTTTGTTAGCAGACTGTTTAGGAGAATATAAACAAATGATCGACTAGAAAAATTGCCTGAACTGAAATCCCTGAAATAGCACTTAGTGCCAAAAGAAAACTGGAATTTCACGTGAGATATTCTTTTATTCCACAAAATTACCACAGCTTAACTGGAACCTTTGCAGAAATTCCTAGATGCCGGAATTGCGGTAGGGTATTAGCAGATATTTTGTGACGAAATACTATTTTAAAAGGTTATAAGATTTTTTACGGTTTAAGCTTGGGAAAAAATAGAATTGAGAAACTCCAAAGAAAAACATCGTCCTGGGAGATTTTTTCCGGTTTGTTTTCCAAAATGAGAAAACCATTTCCACAACTGCAAACAGAAAAACCGCAACCACGAATTCTTTGAAAACCTTTAGCATTATGTCACGTTGTAGTAAATTCTCGAGAGGGTGGGATCCTAGCGAGAAGAAGAAAATGATGAGGGCTATTTTTAGAGAAATGTAGCAACTCCCGTCGGATTTTTACATGCTTTCTCAAGCCTTGGTCATAGTTTTTGCTCAAACGCGCAAAATAACCATACATGTAGTCAACGAGAAGTTGTCTTTTTCTTTCACGGATCTTTGAATGGAAAGCGAAGAATCCTGCGCGGAAAAAAATAGCGCGCAAAATTTCAAGGATAGAGCCAGATTTTGGAGCAAATTTTATTTTTCCAGACCTACAAAAATAAAGTACAACAGCAAGAATTTTTTTTCTGTAGTAAAGAGCGTAAACCTTTTCACATAGAAAGTACTATTTAATTTTCTTGTACAGGTCGTCCCGAATTAAAGCCTTTCCTCGGCTCCAATGTTGGACGTCTTCTAAACCTCAAAAATTCCCGCCAAAATGTTTTAAATATTAGTAAACAGATAAACAAATTTCCAAAAAAATATTTTAAATAAACAGACAAACAAACAACTATAACAGCAGACAAGTACATAAACAGATTCCTGTATCAATTGCCCGTTTATTGCAGTTATTTAATGTGGCGAGCTATTTTCCTAAAATAGCACGTGGGTGCTAAAAAGAGATAAAAATGTCCAGCAAACAAATTCGGCTACTTCTACAGACATTCGCGTCGGTTTTTGTTTTTGTTTGTTTGTTTGTTTTTTGGTAGCGGCCCTGACATTTGCTGTAGATGCGTTATTTTTTTGGCAACCTAAGGTACCATTTGTTGTAGCTGAACATTGAAAGAAGTGTTTCAAAAACTAGTACGTGACCCACCATGAATGCACATGGCTTCCTGCTGTTTCACTGTGGCCTCTGACCGCGACGGACAGTGAAAGAGCAGACACAGACACGCTCTTTTCTCTTTAGGTACTCTGGGTAGCGTCTGGAAAGCAAACGAAAGATGGCGCCCTTGAGAAATGTTTTCGTGAGATTACCGAGCCCAATCGAGCCCCATCACATGATTGAGTTCGATTGGGTTCGATTGAATCCGATTAAATCGAACGTTCGAATTGGTTCGATTGGTCTCGTCGGGTTTATAGAAACGATCGATATAGAACCCACTGCAATGAAATCTTGGCAGAAAAAACCCCTGAAATCGCTGACCAATGGGTACCTTGCATCAAAGAACTTATAAAATAACATGCGACAGCAAATTAAGACACTTCAACTTTAAACTACTGCACAGAATTCTAGTTACTGATAAAGAACTAAAACACTATGCGACAAGCTCGATTCGAACATGATTTGAACAGGCTTTCCTTGAGTGTTAGCCGTTCCTAAATTTATGCAAGAAGTCCATTCAATGGTTTAACGATTTGCACAAAAATACTGTGAATCTGACACCGTTACAGATATACTTCAACTTTTCAACCCCAGCTTCTAACCTTTCTAGTAAACACATAAAAGATTTGAGTATTCTTTTGCTTTATTCAAAGCAATATTATTATGCCTGTAAGACAATGCAAATTGATTAATTTAGAATTTCTTTCTAAATTAATTCTGCGACTAAAGATTGATAAGTAATGCTTGGCGTATTTATGTGACCATCCCCCCTTTTTTCGTGAGCCCTACAATTAGTACACTTTTTTTATAAGAACCTTTTTTGTAAGAACGTTGAGGCTGAAATTGACCCAGATTTTAAGAGCATACTAAGAACGTACCCAAGCTGAGACTAAGAGACAAAGCAGTAATTTTGTTCAGCTCTGCATCCGTTTTTGCATGAGTAACAACATAAATTTCTATCGAGTCACATTTTCTTTGTTTTGTTTTGTTTTTTTAATGTAGAACTCCCAGGGAGGTGCTCGAAGTATACATGACGGGGGGGTCCGATGGAGCTTCATATTGCAAACCCAAAAAAATACACAAGCCTGAAATTTTAGACCCAAAAAAATACCTGGCATCAAAATTTCCAACCCAAAAAAAATACAAGAACACGGAACACACGTCGCTGGAAAAAAGTTCGAATGAATATTTTTCTGATCCACTGATCGCGACGAAAACCCGAAAAGAAAAGTTCGCTCGGAGATAAGACCCAAAAAAATACGCGTATCTTTTTAAGACCCAAAAAATACGTGACAGATCTCTTGACCCAAAAAAAATACCGAGCGTGTAATTTTCAACCCAAAAAAATACGTCGGACCACCCCCGTCATGTATACTTCGAGTACCCCCCTGGGGTAGAACTCAGGCTATATTTTCTTTCTTTCTCAACTATGGAAGAGTAATAAAGTGAATTTTGCTAGAAGAAAAAACAACAACAGCATGTACACCTAATTGCAATAACGTTGTCATACAAAAATGAAAAAAAAGGATAAAGAAAAAAGCCAAATAGGAATTAATTAGCCTTGAAAATTACATTCTTAGAACTTCATAATTCTCAAAGCACTTATGGACGACGGTGTGACACTTCAATTTGATATCAAATGAGTTGAAACAAGTTTAATTGGCTGTTTTCTGAACTTCTATACCACGTAACTTAAGAACATGCTAAGAACATTTTAGGCTCAAAACGTGAAAAAAATAAGAACATTCAGTTTCGGTTCAACCTCAGCCGCAAAATTAGACGTTCTTATAAAAAAAAGAGTGTATCTTAAACAAATATGAAATGTGTAACATGTATTGTAACATGTATTGTAAGCATACTCCTTGCTAATCTTATTCCGCGGGCGCAATGACCACTTATATTGCTTCATTTATGTTATGTTTTTGTTTATTACATGAAGTAAAACGTTAAAAAGTTAAAGTAAACAGACAAACAAACACCTACAACAGCAGACAAATATATAAACAGATTCCTGAAACAATTGCCCGTTTATTTCAGTTACACTGGAATCTTGATTTTTCGAACTTTCTAGGGAAACGGAAATTGGTTCGAAAAATCGCGAGTTCGAAAAATCGAAGGTGGCACGAAATTACGCTTGATTTACGAGGTATTGTTTTATAACAACCGGGGCAACAAACAGAAATACCATGGCATTCTTGTAAAGTTTTTAGTTTTCATTTGAATGGTCAGAATTCTACTCAAGACTCGAAAGTTAGAACCACCGTATACACATAATTAACAGCAGCCACAGGAAAGCCAGGCCTAATGAGTGCTAGACTGCGAGTAGTCTCTAATTTTGGCGATGGCGATTGTGGGGCGGACAAAATACACACGCGCGCACGAAATTTCGAGAAGACGCGACGCGAGGCTCCTCGATCTTTCGCGCGCGCGTGTGTATTTCGCCCGCGCCACAATCGCCATCGCCAAAATTGGAGACTACTTGCAGTCTAAGTGAGCGGCCATTCAAATGAAAGGTACTGAGCAGTACTTTCCCTGGTACAGGGTGGTAAAGGGGTTATGCGTGACGCGTGATTTGAGCAAAAAATGGTGCGTGACACGTGAAAGCAGCTCAAATATTGCCGTGATCCGTGAATTTGCGGTCCAGCCTGACGCGTGATCTCCTCACTTTAAAGACCGTGATTCGTGATTCTGTCCAAAAATATTCGTGAAACCCGAAACTAAATTAGTTACTAATAAATAAACGAACATTGTTGATCCGTTTCTGTAACATGTCACAAATCAAATACGTACGAGAAGGAGTTACCTATCCGAGTTGGAGAAAGGATAGTAAGTGCTTGTGTTACTGAATCTGTTGACCCTGAAGAAAATACAGAAATTACTGAGCAAGAATCTGAATACGACTCTGCATCAGACAAAGAAGGTGACCAACTAGTAGATGAACAGCCCGCCGAGTGCGAGAGAAGCAAAAACGAATGAAGTTGCAAAAAACTCTCTTTCAAAAACATTTTGCACTCGATCAGGGAGGGCAATCCCCTTGCTAAGAACAGTTCAATTACTAAAGATTCTACGACAATTAAGTCTAGGAGAGATACCTCGCCCCGTTTTTCTTAAACGTCACTTAAAAGACTGTTTTTGTGCGAAGGACTCGTCATCTTGATTCATTTCATGAGTTTGAGGACATTTTTACCGGACTCGAACCTCCCCTAAAAGACTGTGTATTGAAAACTAAACGCAAAGCAAATTAATTAATCAATTAGGGACAATTTCTTTGCAATGGTGTATGTTAAAAACGTGATTCGTGAAATGTTTCAAAAAACGTACGTGATTCGTGATTTGCACGAATATAGGCTCGTGATTCGTGATCGGGACCCCCTCCCCCCCCCCCTAACCACCCTGTTGGTACTGTTTACTGTGTAATAGAAGGTGGTTCTACCTTTTGAGTCCGAGACGTGTGACCATTCAAATGAAAGCTACTGAGTAGTAACTTAAGAATTTTGTGCAGGTTCAAGTAATCAAGGTAAATTTCTTATAAATTTCTTCCAAGGGAGGCAGGAATTGGTTCTAAAAATCGGGGGTTTCGAAAAATCGAGGCTTCGAAAATCGGGGTTAAAATTACAGTATTTGACTGAAGCAAATCCAAGGGAAACGTGCCATAGTTCAAAAAATCGGAAGGTTCGAAAAATCGAGGATTCGAAAAATCGGGATTTCACTGTATTTTAATTTGGCGAGCTATTTTCACAAAATAGCACGTGAGTGCTAAAAAGAGATAAAAATGTCCAGCAAACAAATTCGGCTACTTCTACTGACATTCGCGTCGGTTGTTTTTGTTTTTGTTTGTTTGTTTTTTTGGCAGCGGCCGTGACATTTGCTGTAGATGCATTATTTTTCGCAACCTAAGGTGACATTTCTTGTAGCTGAACATTGAGAGAAGTGTTTGGAAAACCAGTACGTGACCCACCATGAATGCACATGGCTTCCTGTTGTTTCACTGTGGCCTCTGACCGCCACAGACGGTGAAAGATCAGACACAGACACACTCTGGAGAGCAAACGAAAGACAAAAAAATCTCAGCTGCGTGTAGCCATATCCAAAAAAAAAAATAATAATAAAGAGGAAAAGAAAACTTTTCCCGGGTTGGGCACCCACTTCCTACAGGTCGCGCAATATTTGCTCCTCGCGCGACACCTTTCCTTCGCTCTCCGACAATCTGAACACCAGGGACAGGCTATATGAATAACACTGATTGTTCTCGTAAGCTTTCGTGAAGCGAAAATATTATCTGGCACGTAGTAAGGAGGATTTTGCTTAGACACCTCGAAAAGCGAAAAACGCGCGCGAAAAAATTGCCCTCGCGCGGAATCTCCCAGTGCTCGTGTATAACGAAATGAGTGCAGTAATCATTGCATGAGCCTTGAATTGTAAGAAAATTTATTTACTAATCGGAAGAAACTTTTCTTTCTTCTTTGTACCATATCCTCACTTATTTTCGACGGAACTATATTTTGCAAGGCTTTATTTTCGCAACTTCAGATAAAATAAGGACCGACTTTAGCATGGCCTTTATTTTGCTGTTTTTGTCCTCCATCGCGAAAATAAACAAGGTAATTTAGAACGACAATTATTTCGTAAAAATCCTTATTATTCGTGCGGTTTAAAATCTCGTCACGCCCCTTTTATAACCAATGCTCTTTGAATCATGTAATTCTAAAATAATTTGTAAATGTGTGTCACCCATCTTAAAAGTAGCGTGTAGGTTGCGTGACGAAGCAGAATTAGTGTGTAGGTCGCGTGACCCACAGTTACAGAGGCAGTTACCTGGCGACTTCTGTGCTCGTAGGAAAAGAGCCAATCAGAGCGCAAATTACCAGAACTGTCTACACATAAAGTAAACAAACTGATTCAAACTCTCTCTCAGCTGTGGCCCTAATGAGATGCAGTTTACGAATGTTTATATGGACTAATCCCTTTACCACTTGTACAAATGGTACTTCAAGGAGCTACGTCACGGCATTTTCATTTATTTTTCTGATCTGACAAAATTAATTTCACATTTAGGAAACCTCACAATAATAGGTTCCTAAGGTAGAAAAACACCAAAGAAGAAATAATAAACCAAAACTAAACAAGGATGGTTACGACTGAGGGCGATTAAGACGGATTACGAACGACAAACTTGAAAAAACTGGCTCAATTTTTTAAAGATGCGTTATCCGTGACGTAGCTCCTTTAGTCGAGAAACTGATTCATATCCTCTCTCTGCTGGCTTAAAAACGTGGAAATTTTTCAAGTCCTCATGAGAAGTAGTTTTAACAAATCGACTGCCAATTGTACCAGTGGTACCAATCGACAAACTGATTCATTCAACCCTCCCTCAGCTGGATTGAACGAAAAAAATAATATACTAAATGCACTTTACGAATGGTTAACGGATCGACTACTGCCTTTATCACTGGCATGAGGCTGCTTTTACGACTGACCGTATCTTCTTTTGCAGATCGTATCCGTAATCCTTCATATATTTTTTCATAAGGTCGCGATTGGCTAATATTAGACTCTCAACTTTTCGTATATACAAAACTAGTGGATAGCGTTTTTTACATGCTCTAATTGGCTAATCAGAACTCGGGATAGTGCGTGCTCTCCCTGCATTTGTGACAGCATGAAGTCCGTTTCTAGGTGGCTAGTCCAATTTCTGCTTTAGACGATCGCGTCTGACATTTGCCGATAAACGGTCTTTACAATGATAATGATCCCTTCCAAAAGATAAAAAAAAATAAATGAAAGAAAGGTTAATCAGCTTGTTTTTATCACAAGACTGTTATGAAGCTAAGTTGGAGGTATTGTTCGCACAAGGGTGTCCGAGACGGACAAACCAGCGTTAAGCCGCGAAGCCAGGAATGGGGAGAATGCAAGTCGAAATAATTAAGTTTGGGGTTCAACAAGGCCTCTGGATAAAGAGACAAAAGACGCCTTTGTACAGGGCTGGTTTCTGTCTCAAGTGAAATATTCACAAATACCAGTGAGAAGATGAACACTGACAGCTCTGTGTATTGTATTGTTTTAATATTCAGCACTTTCCTGCTCGTGTTAATTAAAACGCGTCTGAAGTACTTTTATTCAGCGGTCTTTGTGAACTTGAACCTAGAAGATCAATATTCTGGGTATTTCCTTTTACGCAGTTCTTCTACATAAATTCAGTGGAACCTCGATTTAACGAGCCTCTAAAGAACGAAGTCCTCGGTATAACGAACGCTATTTTGCGGCCCCGTAATAGTGTAATGTATGGAAACGAACCTCGTTATAACAAAGCCTCGATGTAATGAAACAAGTTCCCCAGTCCCTTGGCACTTCGTTAAATCGAGGTTCCACTGTTTTACCTTTGTGCCAACAATGTATCGGCCAATGGCCTGCGAGAGAAAATACTCGATGGATCACAAATGTGACATGTAACTCTTCGATGACTTACCATTGCGTTGCTTCCTTCCTCATTAAACAGGAGCCAAGAGCATTTCCAAGGGAGCC
Organism: Siderastrea radians; assembly: GCA_964017195.1. Lineage (NCBI taxonomy): Eukaryota > Metazoa > Cnidaria > Anthozoa > Scleractinia > Rhizangiidae > Siderastrea > Siderastrea radians. Next base: position 7,498,074 of record OZ024894.1, on the reverse strand, counting down.
AGAGTTTAATGCAGAGGAGGACTTGAACGAAGAGGACTTGGAACCTATCTACAACGGTGAGCAAATGAAACATGAAGTATTTAGGACGGTGCCTCCTTTTGGTACTGCGCATACGTTCTGCGCATCTCGGGATATTCGGTTTTCTTAAGGAAATTGCCCCCTAATACAACAATATTTTTGCGCGGTTTATGTCTACGTGGAAAAAGCAGATCTTAGCAAGGGGTATCAGAATCCAAAAAGAAAATTGGGGGTGACCGCGCATTTTTCAGAGATAATTGAGCTTAAATTTGGAAAGAAATTGCCATACATTCTTTGTATTTTAACCCTTTTTTAGAATTATGGTTGCTTAATTATCTCTGAAAAATGCGTGGTTACCCACAATTTTCTTTTTGGATTCCAATAACCCTTGCTAAGATCTACTCCCCCCTCCCCCCCATAGACATAACCTTTGCAAAAGTACATCTCTATTAGGAGGCACCACCCTTAAGCTTATAAGCTTCAACACCCAAATAGAATTCTTTTCAGAGGTCTCCATCTATTTATTATGAGGCAGTTGGGAGAAATTGTTTAAACATCAAAACAATTTATGGTTGATGATTTTATTTTGTACTGTGATAACTTTCCTTGCTCCTATGAATTGTGGATTGATTATATATTGGCATCACAAGGAGAAACTAGATTCCGACCATGCTGCTTTAACTAAACCGAACCGAACCGAACCCACCTCTCATAGGTATTGCTGTATGACAAATTACTAAGGACTGTGTTATAAGCAATTTCCTTTTCTGCCTTGAGCTTTTTTCCGTGAGGTTTCTACAGTAGCTAGAAAACATCGACCGAGCGGTGAGGTCCGGACAATAGTATGTTTACTACGGTGGAAATAACCAGAAACAAGACGTTCCGTGATCATCTTTACACTCCTATTTGAATTGCGTTTTATGGGCGTTACCACAATTTATTTTACCCTTCATAGCTGTCAAAGCAGAAATTTACTGAAATTTCATTAGTTTTTAATTGGCGCTTTTGTGTCGATCACGTCAAGCTTTAGCCTAGAGAGGGGTTTAACGCTAATTCACACTACATGTAAATTGCTGTTGAGATATCTTGGAGCATTTGCTGGAGAAATGTCATTTCCAAATACGAATCTTACGCTAGTTCAATATTGATCTTCTCTTCTCAAATTTGCCGACAGCACAGTACATCTATGTCGGTAGCCGGACGTGCCGAAAGGAAAAACACTTGTTAGCATTTTTTTTGGAAACATAAATCCCACATTCATGCCCTTACCGGGTTTTTTACGTTTTTGGGTCAAACCGTTGCTGAAATTAAGACATACCGTCTTTTCTCGATTAAAAGCCGGACCCCGAATAAACGCCGGTTTCAAATAAACGCCGGGTCTACAGGGCCGAATTTAAAATAAACGCCCCCGGCGTTTATTCGGGGTCCCGGCGTTTATTCGAGATGGGTATATTAAATCAGGATTATGTGTCGTGACTATATACTAATTCTCTTTCTACCATTATGTTTGAATTTATACACTAATATCCAAACCAAACTACCTTTTACAAAAGTACTTTTTACTAAAACAGATGAAACAAACGACGCATCAGGTATCGTCTCAATCTCTTTTAAATCATGGTAACTTTTCTGCGGGTATCAAGCAAGGGTTATCTCGAAGGTCTCTCCAGCGTTTCTCCAGCAGTTCCTTGCAATTGAATCGTTCCATAATTTTGCCTTTCTCAGAACTGATGGAGAAGGATCGAACCTCGCCACCACCTTGTTCAAAATTGCTTGCACAGTACGTTTGCTGTCGAGCAGTTACCGATACACTTCCTCCGTGTTTCGTGCACGGAGAAACGTAACGTTGAGAAGAGTTCAATCACTGTTTCTGTCAGTGACTTTTTTTTTGATAAATAGCTTACCAGATTCACTTAGATGAGACAAAGTTGATGACATTGTTTCACATTTTTTAAACGGTTTTGTTGAAATTTGGTTCATAAACTTCCAATACTGAAAAATGCATTTAATAAATAAACGCCGGGCCCCGAATAAACGCCGAGTTCGAGTAAACGTCGGGTCTACGAGGCCGAGTTTTAAATAAACGCCCCGGCGTTTAATGGAGAAAATACGGTAAATTTGTTGTTGGCATTAAACTTTCGTGGACACAAAGAGGAAGACCTAAAGTGGTTTATGTCCAGAATCAGTTTTTAGTGATATTTTGAAGACACAAGAGATAACTAGAAAAAGGTGGTGCAAATCTTTCATAATGGAACCATTTCCATCTTGGCCATCCGCAGCAAAACACACCTACCGTGTTTTCTCGATTAAACGCCGGGGGCGTTTATTTAAAGGGAACCTCCACAGTGACAACAAATTGATGTTAAATTGTTGGACTTAAAATCTAAATTTCAATTTTTAAGTTAACAAGTGGAAAGAAAGTTTCAGTGTACCAAAAAGTTAGATATGAAAACCACTTATTTTCGCTTTTGAATTCCCAAGGCGCTGCCATTTAGAATTTTTATAGTCAAATGGTTGCCACTATTGTTACATACAAAAGAAAGTTGCTTTATAACAACAGCAGCAACCATTTGACGTCATAAAAATTCAAAATGGCAGCGCGCTGGAAATTCAAACACGAAAGTAGGTGATAATCATATCTAACTTATTGGTACACTGAAAATTACTTTTCACTTGTCAACTTAAAGAACTGAGAGTTACACTTCATTTCCAACAATTTAACGACCACTTGTTGTAACAGTGGAGGTTACCTTTAAAACTAGACCTTGAAGAAATGGTGTTTATTCGGAGCCCGGCGTTTATTGAAAGGGGTACCTTTCATCGTTTTGATAGGCTTAGTTTTTGGTCTTTAAATGCATTAGCTTCAAACAATTATAGCAAAATATCGCACAACATAAGTAAAACATGAATAAAATATCACCGAGTTCGTCTGTAGTTCATAAAATTTAAAACAAGGCGGGAAAATTGGGTGCTCTGTAGAGTGTATTGTACATTACGCCAATTTCCTTTATTTGGAATGAGCGAAACAAATTGAGCTTAAGTACCTTAGGGATTCATGAACTCCCCTTTAATTACTATAAAATTTGTTTTTGACAAGCTTCAGTGGCATAAACGAACAGTTTCAAAAATCGCCGACCTCGAATAAACGCCGGCGGCGTTTATTTAAAAATTTTCCCTGTTGACCCGTCGTTTATTCGAAGTCCGGCGTTTAATTGAGAAAATACGGTATGTATTTCAATAAGTTAATTAATGTATGCATTTCAATTAATTCAATTATTGTAATACGCATTTAAAACTCCTAGTTGATACCTGCGCAATATAAGCTGTATAAACTGTAATTGTAACTTGTATGTACAGTTTCAGAAAATTAGTACAGTAGTGATAAACCGTACACTCTTTAGAGAGGTAGGGTTAATGGGCTTGCCTTTGTTTCGTCCACAGAGGGCATGGTAGTTGGGTATGCACCTCCAGAGGATGGTTCAACCGACATAGGCATACAAGTGTTGACGTCACCGCCGCTTAACGAAACTGACAAGAAAGAACCTGGTGTAGATGGCACTGACGCCATTAATGTTCCAACACCAATAGGAACGCAGGTTTACAGCGAGACACCAGAGCCCAACCTTGCACAGAAAGGTAACGAAAACGTGGACGTTGTGGGAGGTGGCGATTTAGGAACAGATCCATCGCCCACAGAACCTCCATCTGATGGCGACATTGTAGACGTTGTAGATGTAAAGCCAACAAAACCTTCCACACCAAACAAAGCTTTCACTAAAAGTGTCAAACACACCCCTGTTGTGAATAAACAGAAAAGCACAGAACCAATCTCTACGGAAGCAGCGACGGAATTACCGTCAGAAAATGTCAAAACAGAAACATTGCCCACACAGATAAGGACAGACGAAAACATCGTAGATATCATAGACGTTCACCCAACAACCTCCGTTACGACAACCGATAGTTCAACTACAAGTGACGAGCCCCCTTCAAAAAGGGCGACAACGGAATCACTTTCCGAAGGACGTACAAGTGAATCACCTTCAGAAGAAACCAAAAGTGAATCACCATCTGAAAAAGCCACAAGTGAATCACCCTCTGAAGAAACTACAACTGAATCACCATCTGAAGAAGCCACAAGTGAATCACCTTCAGAAGAAGCCACAACCGCGTCACCTTCTGAAGAAGCCACAAGTGAGTCATCCTCAGCAGATGCCACACGTGAATCACCATCAGAAGAAGCCACAAGTGAGTCAACTTCAGAAGAAGCCACAACTGAGTCATCTTCCGAGAAAGCGACAAGTGAGTCACCCTCTGAAGAGGCTACAACTGAATCACCTTCTGAAGAAGCTACAAGTGAGTCACCTTCTAAAGAAGCCACAAGTGAGTCACCGTCAGAGGAAGCCACAAGTGAGTCACCTTCAGAAGAACCCACAAGTGAGTCACCTCCCAGAGAAGCGATTAGTATGTCACCTTCCCAAAAAGCGACAAGTGAGTCACCCTCTGAAAAGGGTACAACTGAATCACCTTCTGAGGAAGCCACAACCGAGTCACCGTCAGAAGCCAGAAGTGAGTCACCTTCCGACGAAGCCACAAGCGAGTCACCTTCTGAAGAAGCCACAAGTGAATCACCTTCTGAAAAAGCCACTAGTGAATCACCTTTCGAAGAAGCCACAAGCGAGTCACCTTCTGAAGAGGCCACAAGTAAGTCACCTTCCGAAGATGCTACAACTGAATCACCTGAAGAAGCTACAAGTGACTCATCCTCGGAAGAAGCCACAAGTGAATCACCCTCTGAAGAAGCCACAAGTGAGTCACCTTCTAAAGAAGCCACAAGTGAGTCACCTCCAGAAGTAGCCACAAGTGAGTCACCTTCAGAAGAAGCAACAAGTGAGACACCTTCCGCAGAAGCTACAAGTGAATCACCCTCTGAAGAGGCTTCAACTGAATCCCCTTCTGAAAAAGCCACAACCGAATCACCGCCTGAAGAGGCCACAAGTGAGTCACCTTCGGAAGAAGCCACAAGCGAGTCATCTTCTGAAGAAGCCACAACTGAGTCACCTTCAGAAGTAGCGACAAGTGAGTCACCTTCCGAAGAAGCCACAAGTGAGTCACCTTCCGAAGAAGCCACAACCGAGTCACCATCGGAAGTAGGCACAACTGAATCACCTTCTAAAGAAGCCACAAGTCGATCACCCTCTAAGGAAGCCACAAGTCAATCACCTTCAGAAGAAGCAACAAGTGAGTCACCTTCTCAAAAAGACACAAGTGAGTCACCTTCTGAAGCAGCTACAAGTGAATCACCTTCTGAAGAAGCCACAAGCGAGTCACCTTCCAAAGAAGCTTCAAGTGAGTGGCCTTCTGAAGAAGCCATAAGTGAGTCACCCTCTGAGAAGGCCACAAGTGAGTCACCTTCCGAAGAAACCACAAGTGAATCACCTTCAGAAGAAGCCACAAATGAGTCACCCTCCGAAGAAGCCACAAGTGAATCACCCTCTTCAGAAGCCACAACTGAGTCACCTTCTGAAGAAGCCAAAACTGCGTCACCCTCTTCAGAAGCCACAACTGAGTCACCTTCTGAAGAAGCCACAAGTGAATCGCCTTCAGAGGAAGCCACAAATGAGTCACCCTCCGAAGAAGCCACAAGTGAATCACCCTCTTCAGAAGCCACAACTGAGTCACCTTCTGAAGAAGCCAAAACTGTGTCACCCTCTTCAGAAGCCACAACTGAGTCACCTTCTGAAGAAGCCACAAGTGAATCACCTTCAGAGGAAGCCACAAATGAGTCACCCTCCGAAGAAGCCACAAGTGAATCACCCTCTTCAGAAGCCACAACTGAGTCACCCTCTGACGAAGCCACAACTGAGTCACCGTCTGTAGAAGCCACAAGCGAGTCACTTTCTGAAGAAGCCACAAGTGAGTCACCTTCTGAAGATGCCACAAGTGAATCACCATCTCAACAAGCCACTAGTGAGTCACCTTCTGAAGAGTCCACAAGTGAATCACCTTCTGAAGAAGCCACAAGTGAGTCACCTTCAGAAGAAGCCACAACTGAGTCACCGTCTGAAGAAGCCACAAGTGAATCACCCTCTTCAGAAGCCACAACTGAGTCACCTTCTGAAGAAGCCAAAACTGCGTCACCCTCTTCAGAAGCCACAACTGAGTCACCTTCTGAAGAAGCCACAACTGAATCACCCTCTGACGAAGCCACAACTGAATCACCCTCTGACGAAGCCACAACTGAGTCACCGTCTGTAGAAGCCACAAGCGGGTCACTTTCTGAAGAAGCCACAAGTGAGTCACCTTCTGAAGATGCCACAAGTGAATCACCATCTGAACAAGTCACTAGTGAGTCACCTCCTGAAGAAGCCACAAGTGAGTCACATTCAGAAGAAGCCACAACTGAGTCACCGTCTGAAGAAGCCACAAGTGAATCACCCTCTTCAGAAGCCACAAGTGAGTCACCTTCTGAAGAAGCCAAAACTGAGTCACCCTCTTCAGAAGCCACAACTGAGTCACCCTCTTCAGAAGCCACAACTGAGTCACCCTCTTCAGAAGCCACAAGTGAATCACCCCCTTCAGAAGCCACAACTGACTCACCTTCTGAAGAAGCCACAACTGAGTCACCCTCTGACGAAGCCACAACTGAGTCACCGTCTGTAGAAGCCACAAGCGAGTCACTTTCTGAAGAAGCCACAAGTGAGTCACCTTCTGAAGATGCCACAAGTGAATCACCATCTCAACAAGCCACTAGTGAGTCACCTTCTGAAGAGCCCACAAGTGAATCACCTTCTGAAGAAGCCACAAGTGAGTCACCTTCAGAAGAAGCCACAACTGAGTCACCGTCTGAAGAATCCTCAACCGATTCACCTTCTGAAGAAGCAACAAGTGAGTCACCTTCAGAAGAAGCCACAACCGAGTCACCCTTGGAAGAAGCCACAAGTGAATTACCTTCAGAAGAAGCTACAACAGAGTCACCATCTGAAGAAGCCAAAACCGAATCAACCTTTAAAGAAGCCACAAGTGAGTCACCTTCAGAAGAAGCCACAAGTGAGTCACCATCAGAAGAAGCCACAAGTGAATCACCTTCCGAAGAATCCATTAGTGAATCACCATCTCAAAAAGCCACAAGTGAATCACCTTCTGAAGAAGCCACAAGTGAGTCACCCTCTGAAGAAGCCACAACCGAGTCTTCCTCTGAAGAAGCTACAAGTGAGTCACCTTCAGAGGAAGCCACAAGTGAGTCACCTTCTGTAGAAGCCACAAGCGAGTCACCATCTGAAGAAGCTACAAGTGAATCACCTTCTGAAGAAGCCACAAGTGAATTGCCCTCTGAGGAAGCTACAAGTAAACCACCATCTGTAGAAGCCACAAGTGAATCACCCTCTGAAGAAGCCACAACCGAGTCACCTTCTGAAGAAGCCACAAGTGAGTCACCTTCAGAAGAGGCCACAACCGAGTCACCATCTGAAGAAGCCACAAGTGAGTCACCATCTGAAGAAGCCACAGGTGAATCACCCTCTGAAGAAGCCACAAGTGAGTCGCCCTCTGAGGAAGCTACAAGTAAACCACCATCAGTAGAAGCCACAAGTGAATCACCCTCTGAAGAACTCACAACCGAATCACCTTCTGAAGAAGCCACAAGTGAGTCACCTTCAGAAGAAGCCACAAGTGAGTCACCCTCGGAAGACGCCACAAGTGAATCGCCCTCTGAGGAAGCTACAAGTGAACTACCATCTGTAGAAGCCACAAGTGAATCACCCTCTGAAAGAGCGACAAGTGAATCATCTCCTGTCGAGGGTACAACTGAATCACCGGTAAGCACATTAGCGGTTGTAACGGAAGCTCCGTCTGATACATCAGCTCAAAAGAAGGCGTCCACAGGAGCGCCTGTCACCAGAACAGCCAGTTCTGTCTCTCGGTCTGAAGAAGCTACGACGGAGTTACCTTCCGAAGAAGCTACAAGTGAGTCACCCTCTGAAAAAGCTACAACGGAGTCACCTTCTGAAAAAGCTACAACCGAGTCTTCTTCTGAAGAAGCGAGAAGTGAGTCACCCTCTGAAAAAGGTACAAGTGAGTCACCCTCTGATGAACCTACCACCGAGTCACCTTTTGAAGAAGCAACAGGTGAGTCACCTTCTGAAGAAGCCACAAGTGAATCACCTTCACAAGAAGCCACAACCCAGTCACCCTCTGTAGAGGCCACAAGTGAGTCACCCTCTGAAAAGGCCACAAGTGAGTCACCTTCAGAAGAAGTTACAAGTGAATCAGCCTCTGCAGAAGCCACAACCGAGTCACCCTCTGAAGAAACCACAATTAAGTCACCCTCTGAGGAAGTCACAACCGAGTCACCCTCTGAAGAGGCCACAAGCGAGTCACCCTCTGCAGAAGCCACAACCGAGTCACCCTCTGAAGAAGCCACAACCGAGTCACCTTCTGAAGAAGCCACAACCGAGTCACCTTCTGAAGAGGCCACAACCGAGTCACCTTCTGAAGAAGCCACAAGTGAATCACCTTCTGAAGAAGCTACAAGTGAGTCACCTCCAGAAGAGGCCACAAGTGAGTCACCCTCGGAAGAAGCCACAAGTGAATCGCCCTTCGAGGAAGCTACAAGTGAACCACCATCTGTAGAAGTTACAAGTGAATCACCCTCTGAAGAAGCCACAAGTGAATCATCTTCTGTGGAGGGTACAACTGAATCACCGGTAAGCACATTAGCGGTTGTAACGGAAGCTCCGTCTGATACATCAGCTCAAGAGAAAGCGTCCACAGGAGCGCCTGTCACCAGAACAGCCAGTTCTGTCTCTCCGTCTGAAGAAGCTACGACGGAGTTACCTTCTGAAGAAGCTACAAGTGAGTCACCCTCTGAAGAAGCCACAACCGAGTCACCTTCTGAAGAAGCCACAACCGAGTCACCTTCTGAAGAGGCCACAACCGAGTCACCTTCTGAAGAAGCCACAAGTGAATCACCTTCTGAAGAAGCTACAAGTGAGTCACCTCCAGAAGAGGCCACAAGTGAGTCACCCTCGGAAGAAGCCACAAGTGAATCGCCCTTCGAGGAAGCTACAAGTGAACCACCATCTGTAGAAGTTACAAGTGAATCACCCTCTGAAGAAGCCACAAGTGAATCATCTTCTGTGGAGGGTACAACTGAATCACCGGTAAGCACATTAGCGGTTGTAACGGAAGCTCCGTCTGATACATCAGCTCAAGAGAAAGCGTCCACAGGAGCGCCTGTCACCAGAACAGCCAGTTCTGTCTCTCCGTCTGAAGAAGCTACGACGGAGTTACCTTCTGAAGAAGCTACAACCGAGTCACCTTCTGAAGAAGCGAGAAGTGAGTCACCCTCTGGAAAAGCTACAAGTGAGTCACCATCTGATGAATCCACCACCGAGTTACCTTCTAAAGAAGCAACAAGTGAGTCACCTTCTGAAGAAGACACAAGTGAATCACCTTCAGAAGAAGCCACAACCCAGTCACCCTCTGTAGAGGCGACAAGTGAGTCGCCCTCTGAAAAGGCCACAAGTGAGTCACCTTCAGAAGAAGTTACAAGTGAATCACCCTCTGCAGAAGCCACAACCAAGTCACCCTCTGAAGAAACCACAAGTGAGTCACCCTCTGAAGAAGTCACAACAGAGTCACCCTCTGAAGAGGCCACAAGCGAGTCACCCTCTGCAGAAGCCACAACCGAGTCACCCTCTGAAGAAGCCACAAGTGAGTCACCCTCTGAAGAGGTGACAAGGGAGTCACCTTCAGAGGAAGCCACAACCGACTCACCCCCTGAAGAAGCCACAAGTGAATCACCTTCAGAAGAAGCCACAAGTGAGTCACCCTCTGAAGAAGCCACAAGCGAGTCACCCTCTGAAGAAGCCACAAGCGAGTCACCCTCTGAAAAAGCCACAACCGACTCACCCTCTGAAGAAGCCACAAGTGAGTCACCCTCTGAAGAAGCCACAAGTGAGTCACCTTCTGAGGATACTAGCGAGTCACCTTCCGAAGAAGCCACAACCGAATCACCCTCTAAAGAAGCCACAACGGAGTCACCCTCTGAAGAAGCCACAAGTGAATCACCTTCTGAAGAAGCCATAAGTGAGTCACCCTCTGAAGACGCCACAAGTGAGTCACCATCTGAAGAAGCCACAAGTGAATCACCCTCTGTAGAAGCCACAAGTGAGTCACCTTCAGAAGAAGCCACAAGTGAATCACCTTCTGAGGAAGCCACAAGCGAATCACCTTCTGAAGAAGCCACACGTGAGTCACCTTCAGAAGAAGGCACAAGTGAATCACCTTCTGAGGAAGCCACAAGTGAATCACCTTCTGAAGAAGCCACAAGTGAGTCACCTTCAGAAGAAGCCACAAGTGAATCACCTTCTGAGGAAGCCACAAGTGAATCACCTTCTGAAGAAGCCACAAGTGAGTCACCTTCAGAAGAAGCCACAAGTGAATCACCTTCTGAGGAAGCCACAAGTGAATCACCTTCGGAAGAAGAAGCCACAAGTGAGTCACCTTCAGAAGAAGCCACAAGTGAGTCACCCTCGGAAGAAGCCATAAGTGAATCGCCCTCCGAGGAAGCTACAAGTGAACCACCATCTGTAGAAGCCACAAGTGAATCACCCTCTGAAGGAGCCACAAGTGAATCATCTCCTGTGGAGGGTACAACTGAATCACCGGTAAGCACATTAGCGGTTGTAACGGAAGCTCCGTCTGATACATCAGCTCAAAAGAAAGCGTCCACAGGAGCGCCTGTCACCAGAACAGCCAGTTCTGTCTCTCCTTCTGAAGAAGCGACGACGGAGTTACCTTCTGAAGAAACTACAAGTGAGTCACCCTCTGAAAAAGCTACAACGGAGTCACCTTCTGAAGAAGCGAGAAGTGAGTCACCCTCTGAAGAAGCCACAAGTGAGTCACCCTCTGATGTCTCCACAACCGAGTCACCTTCTGAAGAAGCAATAAGTGAGTCACCTTCTGAAGAAGCCACAAGTGAATCACCTTCAGACGAAGCCACAACCCAGTCACCCTCTGTAGAAGCCACAAGTGAGTCACCCTCTGAAAAGGCCACAACCGAGTCACCTTCTGAAGACGTCACAAGTGAATCACCCTCTGCAGAAGCCACAACCGAGTCACCCTCTGAAGAAACCACAAGCGAGTCACCCTCTGAAGAGGCCATAAGCGAGTCACCTTCTGCAGAAGCCACAACCGAGTCACCCTCTGAAGAAGCCACAAGTGAGTCACCCTCTGAAGAGGCCACAACCGAGTCACCCTCTGAAGAAGCAACAAGTGAGTTAACCTCTGAGGAAGCAACAGCCGAGTCACCTTCAGAAGAAGCAACAAGTGAGTCACCCTCTGAGGAAGCCACAAGTGAATCACCCTCTACAGAAACCACAACCGAGGCACCTTCTGAAGAAGCCACAAGTGAATCACCTTCAGAAGAAGCTACAAGCGTGTCACCTTCTGAACAAGCGACAAGTGAGTCACCCTCTGAAGAAGCGACGTCCGACTCACCCTCTGAAGAAGCTACAACCGAGTCACCTTCTGAAGAAGCCACGACCGAGTCACCATCTGAAGAAGCCACAACTGAGTCACCCTCTGAAGAAGCAACAAGTGAGTCACCCTCTGACGAAGCCACAACTGAGTCACCTTCAGAAGAAGCCACAAGTGAGTCACCCTCTGAAGAAGGAACAAGTGAGTCACCTTCTGAGGAAGCCACAAGTGAATCACCCTCTGCAGAAACCACAACCGAGTCACCCTCTGAAGAAGCCACAAGTGAATCACCTTCAGAAGAAGCTACAAGCGAGTCACCTTCCGAAGAAGCCACAAGTGAGTCACCCTCTTTAGCAGCCACAACCGAGTTACCCTCTGAAGAAGCTACAACCGAGTCACCTTCTGAAGAAGCCACTAGCGAGTCACCATCTGAAGAAGCCACAAGTGCGTCACCCTCTGAAGAAGCTACAACCGAGTCACCTTCTGAAGAAGCCACAACGGAGTCACCTTCTGAAGAAGCCACAACGGAGTCACCCTCTGAAGAAGCCACAACGGAGTCACTTACTGTAGAAGCCACAAGTGAAGCACCTTCAGAAGAAGCCACAAGCGCGACACCCTCTAAAGAAGCCACGACGGAGTCACCCTCTGAACAAGCCACAAGCGAGTCACCTTCAGAAGATGTTACAACCGAATCACCCTCTGAGGAAGCCACATCTGTATCACCTTCTGAAGCAGCCACCACTCCCCCTGATGTTGAGGCTACCACCGATTCTTCAAACGTAACTGATTATCTTTCTACGACACCATCGACGTTTGTATCCACAAGAGCTAACACCACCGATGGCCCTGCGACTTCTCCGACACCGAGTAAAGTTATCACTGATGGACATGGTATCGACAATGGCAATGGCATCGAAAATGGTAATGGAACAGCAGTGATTGGAAGAACTGATGAGAATGGTGAGAAATTTATCCTTTATTGTTGGAAATTTGCCCGTGTAAATAGAGTATCTGTTAGGAGTACTCTTTGTACTTATCGTAAAAGGTGGAGAAGTCTTGGAGAAGTCTTCGTGGCATGTTTGGCAATTAACCGACCCTCTCTTTTGTCGAATATGAGTTAGAGTTAGATGAAGGGGGAAAGAATCATGTCCCTATTTTTTATCATTTAAACGTAGAGGTGTTATTAGGAAGAGGCTAAATGCAGGAAAAAAAGCCTGCCGAATTGCTGGAGGTTACTATGTGAAGAAATTTCCATTTTTGAGTAATAATTCTTTTAATCGTTTCCTCCTACGGAACGGAATAGCTGACAGTTTTAGGAGCCAATAGGAGAAAAAGTTAATCTCTTATGTAGCTACAACAAACATTCAATACCTCTTGTTTGACAGGAAAGTGTAATGACACCATTTGCAAGGATGGAAAAATGTGTATTGTCAATGAAAAAGATGAGCCGGAGTGCCACTGCCCTACGGAGTGCAAGGAAGAAGAGGACCCATACTGCTCTGTGTTTTTATCAGACTATGGAAACCTTTGCGAAGTGCATCGTCATGCATGCAGAATGCAAGTTAACGTTGCCATCAAGCATAAAGGAAAATGTGAAGGTTTGAATGAATTCACTTGATTCGTAATGTAAGATCTAAGGACATCTGATATTATACCTCCTGCATGTGGATGGAGGCAATAGCTTGCTCAATTATTTATCCGTTGCAGAATACGAAGCAGGTCAACAAGTCTCAAAATTAGCAGATGAGTCTCGTGTTCCGATGGACCAGTGCTTGGAAGACGAAATTCTACAGTTCGCAGAACGTTTTCAGGAATGGGCTTTGATAAACAAAGAAATTCATGAAAGTGAAGATCCTGATTCAGTGGACCTCAATTCTGCAGTAACCCAGGCGCGAACATTCGGACTGACACAACAAGAGAAACGTGCCATTCTGAAGGTACGAAATACCCTCACTTAATGTAGTTATACAGTAAAACGCTGCCATAGCCCCTCACCCCTCCCCACAAAATACCACCACATGCTTATTAAGGCCATTTATTTAATTTTGACCCAAACCGCTCTCGCAGTCAGCGCGTCAGACACTCCCACGCTGCCTTTATGCTCCGTAACCTAGAATGCGTTTTTGCGCGCTTTCAATGTAAAACGGACATCGTCTTAAATAATTTGGGAATGGAAGGATGAAGGCTACTTTTCTGGCTTACCGACTTATTACATGTTTATCTCCATCTCAGTTTCAATTTGACCAAATGGATTACAATGAAGACGGTCTTCTTCAAAAAGCTGAAGTTGATAGCTTTTTAGAGCATGTTCCCCACGAGGAATGCCTGTTTGGATTTATAATTTCAAGTGATCTTGACGGTGATCACGCACTGAGCAGAGATGAGTGGTATGAAGCCTTCAAGTATGTCGGTGAGTATTGACATTTGTCAACTTGGTCATTTCGAGGTCGCATTGCACACTACGCTCCCACCGTTCCCCGCGCTCCCGTTTTCTCTCTCCAGCGCTCCCGCTTCCCTCTTTTTCTTTCACTGGTGTTTACTAACAGGAGCCTCTGCGGAGAAGAGAGATGAGCCTTCACAAAAGGCTCAAAATCCATGTCTCTAACTGCCCCCAAATCCATTAATGGGGCTTCCAAATGTTTCTTATTTTTTGTGATACTCTCTAAATCTTGTCATGAAGCTACTTTTGAATGAAAAATGAACTATAGTTAAAATCAATGGCCAATAACGAAGCAGGGTCTCTCACAGAGTGCGTCATTTTGAGGGATTACAACTAATAAAAAGATTTTGGCGCAACACAAATGTGCAATTGCGCGTCACATGTGGCACAAAAAAACTCGCTAAGGAATTCTCTGTTTCTTTTACAAAGAGGATTAATATTTGAGTACTTCCTTGAACATAATCATTTGCCAATCAGTTACTGTACTACAAACCCTTGGTAGTTCTACTTACAATTTAATTTACTCATTTAGTAAAGCTACTTTATAGTAACACCAGTAAAGTTGTGTTTGAGAACAGATGCTCAATTATCTTTAGGCCCGCTTTCTCGAAGACGGGCCCACTAAAATACGAGAAGAGGACTCAGGTCCCCTCAGTATATGCACCATACTCTTGTAACAATTCAATTTCTTACATTTAAAGATTAATTCGTCTAAAAACTCCTATTGTAGAACCACCGTCTAAAGCATAATTAACAGCACCACAGGAAACTTTTACTCAGTAGCTCTAAGGCGATTTCATTTACAGACACTAAATCTAAGCCGATTTCATTCAGACGAAGATATCGAAACCATTGCATTATAATGGTCACAGCTACATACTTAAAAGTTAGTAACCATGTTATCTGTAACCCAAAGCCCCAACGGTATCGTTGTAATCGTTTTCTAACAAGGATTTACTTATTTATTTCAGGTAACACAGTTGAGAACGAGAATGAGAGTGAAATAGGTTCGCGATGATTATAGATTGACCACCGCCTCCTCGTGTTATCACCATACACAGTCTGAAACCAGCCAGGAGAAGTGCATCATGACGCAGCTCGTCGGTTTATTTAACTCTTAGACACTTAAATTAAACATACAATCAGTGAATATGGCACTATTCTCTTGAAGACTTTGTGCAACAACTCTAACCATGCAAAACAATAAGTCTTTTATGTTGTTTAGAAATATAGAATTCTGAATCATTATTTAAGCTACTTTAAACTCCGTCACTCACGTCACGTTTTGGTTCGTCACGCACTCCTCAACGAAGGGGAGGAGTGCTTGACAAGACGTCTGCGTAGGAGGCTACTATGCTGGCAGACCTCCTGGCAATTCTAGACTGAAGTTATATTAAATTATAGTTAGTGTTTCTGTAGGTCTAAGGTACGATGAAGTTGGTGGAATTAACGTTTTTGAGAAGTTTAAATTGACTCAAATAATTTCACTTGCTGAAATAACTTCAGGGGTGCCGAGCCATTTTAGCCAGGCATGTGTTATCCCATTAGGTAAAAGTGAGCCTCCATGGTGCAATCAGATATCAGATGCCTCTTCGCCTAAAAGCAAAGCCCAAACCAAGACAGGTAGGTGCAGGAGTGGTGGGGGGGGGGGGGGTAGGGAGACCAGTTGCAATAAATTAGCATTCCACAGAAGCCCATCACTCCTACATTCTACTGTCTCCAGGTTTGATGTCAAGAGAGAAAGGGATACTTGATCCAAGAAGGATCCTTTGAGAATTTGGAGGTATTGAATTGCAATTACAATTTGTTTGCATGTGAATGAACATTATCTTCAACTATAGTGAATGGTTCTGTTCATTTTTCATGCAAATTTAGGTTATTATTTTTTTGTTAGCTTATTAGTAGGGGAGGGGGGGGCAGGAAGGGGAGGACAGAGGGGGCCAGAGGATTTGAACTTCCCGCTTTAATAAACCCTTCACTTTTAGTCCCCATTCCTTTATCGATGGCTCCCATCTCTTTCCACTTCAGTTTTTGCAAAATATTGTGAATTCGGCCAGGGCTGCAAATAATTTTTCTTTCTTGAAAGGACATATGTCCCACCAAGTCTCCATTTTCGTCGTACAAATCAGAAATGAAGTCGGACTTTTTTTGAAATAATTATTTTTTTTATCATTATTTACTTATTATTTGGTAAAAAAATTTGCCCAGACATAATGTCCGACCAAAGTTAAGATTTTGTTGGACATTGGGCGATTTTAGTCGGACATTGTCCGATGACAGACAGTTATTTGCAGCTGATTCCCCCAGTTCTCCCCCTCCTCTCCTGCATTCCTAACTTTCTGTCCCCCTAAGTAGTCGCAGTAGTATAGCATTGTCTTCCAACTTTTAGACAGAGACAAGAGCCTCATAGACATAGTTATAAAAGCATGCATGTATGATATAATATTTATGTCACACGTGTGCGTGAGAATTTTGCTCTCTTTTATTTAAGAGTGACTTGCAGCAGCTTAAGAAATTATGCACCCTGCTGTGCTGCACAGCTTGTCTTGATCTATTATTAAGCATGCAGTTATTAGACTAGCAATCCACCATTTGATATGCAAGGAAAACTACCTTAAGCTGAAAGCTTTGCATAACACTTAAGCATTTACAAAAAGAATTCCTGATTATGCAATACCTGAAAATGTCAGGTTTGGCCGGAAAGAGGGGGGAGGGGGGAGGGGGGAGGGGGAGGGGGGAGGGGGGAGGAGAGCAGTGTAAACCAGAATACTTAATTAACCTCATTTGATGATGATTATATAACCAACTTCGTTCTACTTGCCTTGTTGGTTATTCATTAACTGACATATCCAGTGTGTGCCAAATAAAACTCTTGAATATTACCACTAGAAAAACACCCCGGCCAACCCTGTCAAATTCCTGACAGTAATGTTAACTATACTTAATTAAGTGTGCATTGTAATTTTTAATGAACGTTCTAAAGGTATTAATTATAAAAACAGTATTTCTTGCATTGAATAATTTCTCTTTACTTTATTGACACAGGTATCATAAAAAATAGTATATAGTTTAGCATACCTAGAAATCAACATGTTCCACAGCATGTAGGTCACAGTGAACAATGTATACCTTTAAGAATGCTTTAAATGTGCTCATGAGCAAATATTTAAGCTGTTTCAGACAAAGTTGGTCTAGAAAGACATTTAAATCTGTCTAGCTTTTTAACTATACCTGCAAATCAAGTTACACATTAAAAATATATATATTAACCCTTTAAGCCCTAAGCCCTGATGAAAATGAAGTTTCTCTTTACATTATCACTACTTGTTTGAACATTCAAGTGACAAGAATAAAGGAAGTGATCACCAAGGATAAGATGTCTTGATATTTAGACAATTTCTCCTTACTAGTTCCATAAGAAATGTGTGGAGATCAGTAATGAGAATATGCATTTTATATCAGGGCATAAAGGGTTAATTATTTTGATCTGTACAATTGAATTATTACAATCATAATAATTGTTATAAAACAACTGAAGGGCCCGGTGGAAAAAGGGCATAAGTGGTGATTTGAGGTTAAAATCGAAATTGCTCCTATTTAGCTGAACATTGGCACACAGGCTGGTTTTCATGTGAGGAACACTGTTGCGCACTTATTTCTTGACCTGAGATCTAAAATTTGAAGAATTAGTGTATTACTTTTGCGTGAAAAGTTTTGTTGAACTCAACTCGCTCAAGTGATGCATGAAAGATTTCTTTTGTTCTCTGCCCGAACTAAAACAAAGGAATTCAACCTAGAATCCGCCGTCCTGTTGTTTTCTTTGTGACAGTTTTAAGCAAAAGTAATACGCTAATTGTTTAAATTGAAGCTCTCAGGTCGAGAAATAACTGCACAACAATGTTCCTTACAGGAAAACCAGCCTGTGTGCCAACGTTCAGCTAAATAGCAGCAATTAAGATTTTCAACCTGCAATCATCACTTACGCCCTTTTCCACCGGGCCCTTCAACTGTAATCTTAATCTCTAGCTGCTTCTTAGTAAAATGAAAACCTAGTGGGCAATGTCAGAGCACTATCGGTGACAATGAGTTTGTTTACGACTCAATGCCATCAATAATTAATTTTTTACTTGTGATCAGCTGAAAATGCCTAGTTCTATGTGTTCCTTCATGTGGTTACATCTCTAAATACTTATGATTGAGATCAAATGAGATGTACAAGTCAAGAAGGAGAATCAGTATGTTGAACTTGTTGAAAGGATTATCTGCAAGTAGACATAATTTAATATTTTAATATTAAAAAAGTCCTAATATTATTCCTGTTGTTAAAGTTAATGTGCCTGCTTGGAAATGCTTTAAAGCAACCATTAAATATAAAAGATGGTTACACTGTCTGCCTCTTGATTTACCACTTTAAACCCCAGTGTCAGCATATCAATTCTCCTTACTGGTTGCCATACATTTGTTGTAG
Organism: Siderastrea radians; assembly: GCA_964017195.1. Lineage (NCBI taxonomy): Eukaryota > Metazoa > Cnidaria > Anthozoa > Scleractinia > Rhizangiidae > Siderastrea > Siderastrea radians. The sequence continues at coordinate 7,479,667 of OZ024894.1, read as the reverse complement.
TGCCAGTTGGGAGAAGTTGTTCAAATATCAAAAGAGTTCATCCCTGGTGATCATTTCCTTAATTCTCGACACCTGTGCACTTAATTGTACATTGATATTACAAGGAGAAATTTAATGACGATCACTGTTTGGGCTCCTGTATGGTGACCCCCTCACAGTCACCCCATTAAACCTTTTAAGCCCCAGCATTCATTATACATTTCTCCTTACTGGTCTCCATACATTTTGTTAAGCACTAGTCAGGAGATCTTGTTTAAACATCGCATGACCTTTACATGTTATAATGCACTGATGTGGTGCGGAGAAACGCAATACTGATCACTGTTGAGGCTTTAAGGTTTGTTAGGGCCAGGTCATTTTTACAGCCACTTGAATGTGGCCCAAGCCAAAGCTCAGTCACTTTCTTATGTAAGAGACCCTATAATCTGGCCAATGGCCACTTACAGTTAAGCCCCCCCCCCCCCCCCCCAAGAAAACAACCATTACCATAACCTCAATGTACCGGTAATTGCACAAATTTAATAGAAAGCGGTATTAACGGAGACTGTTAAGTGTCACACTTGTTAAACAATGTTGATTATTTATTTGTCATTACCATGTAAAACCAACAGTCCCAGCCTGGTATATCCAGGCATTCTCTTCTCACTCTCACGACTTGGTGCGAAATTTTGTGACTGTCACTGAATGGCATACCAGGGACCTCATTCGGTGACATCACGACATTTTGCACCAAGTCGAGTGGAGTGAGCAGAAGGAGAACAGCTGGATTCTAGGCTGCAACAGTTCATATTTCAGGCTCAACATTAAGTGATGTGTTCCTTGTGACAAACCATATGCATATGGATGGGTCTACTGTATTTCCTTAGTTATTTCTCTACAATTTTTTTTCTTTTTGGAAAAATTGTATTCTGTTGTAACTAGCCACACTTCCTAACATCTTAACCACAATAAATTGGCCTTAAAAATATGCACATAATGCCATAACTTGATAAAGGCACCTAACTTATCGTCTTGTTCTTGATATTATTTTAAACAAGGTCTCTTTTCAGAAAGAGACTTTGTGAATTACATTCTAGAATATCTTGCGAATATCTTTTATGAAGTGCCGTAAAAAGCCTAAAAGCTATTGTCAGTGTAATTTAACACCATTTTGTTAACACGACCTTCTTACAGAGGATAATTGTCTTCAGTTTTGGCATCAAATGTTTCCCTCCCTTCTCGACCATATTTTTGAAGCTGTAAGCTCATATCCATGTTAAGTAGTTTACTATAAAGCTTAAATATTTATGTTTGGCATCCGAGTCAAAGTGCTTTAGATGCTGTAACGGTCAGCTGTACAAGTGCTGACTGGTGAATTTTGAGCACAGCTGTTTGGCACGAAATAAAGGGGAGAGAGGCGGGCATGACTCACAAAGGCCGTGAATTAAATGTTTGCCCTGTCGTATTTTTGATATTTTGCCCCGTCGTATTTTTTAAAGGACATTTGTTCTTACCTTTAATTCAATGCAGTGCTGTTAGTACCTTTTTGGTTTGTTTTCTTCCGTCTTTTCAGCTATAATAATGAACCAACTTGCTTTAAAAAGTACGCTATTGCCGCTTTCTGTACGAGTTTCCCGGGATTAGCCAAGATGTCAAGATGGTATGCGTGACATGTGCGTGACAATATTTTCCTCCCGCGCTTTCATAAATAAGCTTCTCTTTTTTGTTCTTTTTTGGTTAAAAAAAATGAAAAGAAATGCAGGGTGTCAACAAAAGTATAAATGCTCAAATCTGCCAAAAAGAAAGAAAAAATGGAAGTGACCCCGACGTGACTTGAACACGCAGCCTTCTGATCTGGAGTCAGACGCGCTACCATTGCGCCACGGAGTCCCAACTGATTAACCAGTGTAAATTTTTAGTATTCAAAAAGATGCAAAACTATTATGGTTCGCAATGCGGATATACTGTAGCAGGTGACCGATATTCAATTTTAATAACATAATAAACAGCACAGAAAGCTACTCTTGGTCTATACTGGTTCTAACTGGCGAAGAGAAAAGTGACATTTAGGGATGATTAATTTGGCTGAAGTTATTATTTTTTTTGTTAGCCAATTTTGTTTATTTCAGTAGCACACCGACTCCGAATTCGATTTTAATAGCGTTTACTTAAAATTTACGAATAAGATCTGCTGGATAGTTTTATCACGTGGGGTTAGAATACGATATCAATTTGTTTTGTTTTGTTTTGTTTCGCTTCACACTTGAAGGTGTTCAAAAAAGAGCAGTGTTCTTACACTGTTAGGTAAACAGTACGCCTTGTCAGAATCGTGTATTGTTGATTTGTTTTAAACTGGTTAAACAATAAAAAACACACCTGTAACTAAAAAAATAGCATCTGAGCTAATCAGGTCTGTCATTTACCAGCTTCGACAAGCGCTCATTAAATATGTAACTGCGTTCAAGAAGTACATATTTTCGGGTTGGAACCTGTTTTGCGGCGTCCTTAAAGCTTTATTTAAGTGGCTAACCTTCTAAATACGAGACAAAACAAACCATGCATACACTTTTTTAGGGCGTCGAAAGGTTACGTTTAAATCTGCACGAATCTTTTCATATCAAATCGCCCTGGCAGGTGGTTGAATGCGCTAAATTCTTTCGCTTTAGAATCGTTCCTAGGAAGCACAGCAAATTAATCGAGCCGAAGCGGTGTAGAAAACAAACAAAAATTTACTGTCCTCCTTGTTCTAAAGCGTCCTTGTTAAGTACTTGGCTAAACGCTTCTACAACCGACGAAGTGAACTGGATAATTCAACTGAGAACATCTGAAAGAGTTTGTTTCCTGGATTTCATTGCGGCTATTTTAAAATCTCGGGAATATTCAAGCAATGGAATAAAAACCAACTTGACAGAGAAACCATTTCTCCGAAGTCAGAGCGCAACGTCAACAAATCGTAACATTGAATTCTGCTTTCATTCATTCGCGTGCAACGACGCAGCTTTTTGGAGCTTTCGAATTACTTAACGTCGAAACATCAGGAAGTATTAAGTAAGTCATAATGAGTTATTATCAACAGCCGTCTTTTCAGCCTCCACATTACTATCCGTATAACGAAAGCAGAAACGACCCTTTGCAAAGAGACTTTCCTCCGCCTTCTACAGGTGTCTACACAAGTCAACCCTATCACCCATACCCAATGGTCGCTCCTCAAACTACGGTCTTCGTTTACGACGATCAGCCACATTTTCGTCAAAGGGATGATAGCTTGCTAGCCGCCCTTTGCGCCGCTTGTTTGTGTTGTTGGTTATTGCCACCGTTTCCAACATGGCATTGTTAATTTTCCGGCTAAATTTCGCTCTATGCCAGGCAAAGACGACATATACTCTGCAGCTAAATGAAGCTTAATCTTTGGAATCACAAGCTGACAGAAAAACGTAACTCAGTTACGTGCTAAACCTTCGAAAAAGCACTGAAAAATAAACCACCGCGTCTCCCTAAAAACTACCCACTTCGTATTTTAGTGTTCATGAGTAAATACATTTTTTGACCTAGTCTTAAATGAAGGAAAGAATTGGTTTTGCTTTCTAAAGGGACGTTGTTCCATTTTGTATTGACAAGCTGATCCGATTTGCATATTTATAATTTAATTTTTCCTAAAATTTGCACTTTTGAAATTTTTGTGTATTGCTTGCCGCAAACAAAAAAAAATGCAGATACTATAGAATTTCGGAGTCTTTTCCTCACAAATAGTTTATACATCGTCGTTGAATCCTTTGACATAAGGGTTAGTCTCAGAGCTCAGAAACAATACTGTACAATTTGTATGCCAAACTTAGCGCCTAGTTTGCATGTTTATTTAAAATTTGCTGATGAACGCATTTTGTAACACATTTGTACTTATTGAAGATTTTTAAAAAGTATTGTCAGTGATTATCTTAATATGAGTGCAAACGAGAATCTCTTGCGCTTATTTTAGCGATCTTTTTTCTCTCAAATAAAGAAAATAAAGAGAACTTGTGAAAAGTAAATGTAGTTCAACAATTCAACCTTCGTACTGGCAAGTGCAAAAATTATTAGCGGGAGCACATGATTAATAGCAGGTACAGGTAATTTAAAAACATTAAAATTGTAAGATACAATTTTATTCAAATTTAATCATTGCAGACTACATAAACATAAGACAGCTGGAATACTGAACTGTCAATTTATTTAATCGTTTAGACATTGTGCTGAAATTTCAATGTACTTACACAAGAGAGAATAATCCATAAAATAGTGCGACGTGCCCTAATGCTTTTTAAAATTTTCGTGGCGGTAAAATTCGGTGGGTTCATCGTAAGCAGTTCCAAGTGCGTTAACCCTGCCCCAATATCTGCATGCATATTCTTCTTACTGTTCTTTATATATTATTTGTTATGGAGTTGGGAGAAGTTGCTTTATCATCCAGACAATCAATCTTTCGTAATCATTTACTTAATTCTCATAACCTGTATGGGTTATAATGCACTGAAATGATGAGGAGAAATTTGATGCTGATCACTATTGGGGCTTAAAGTATTAACGGTGAAACCATCTTTCGACTAATCAAGCAAAAAAACAAACAAAACAAACAAACAAAACAAAACAAAACAAAAAACAAAGCTACTAGGCTTCTAGTTCAAAAGGTGGTTACCGTAAACTGATCCCAGTTTTAAGTCCCACCCTTTAAAGCCCACCCAGTCATACACCGTACCCAACAGGTTCCTACTGGAATGCCACATTTCCTAATTAACAATTAGATTATGAGCTCGAGATTTCTATCGCGTGCTAGTTGATAAGGCCAAAGGCCGAATCAACTATCACGCATAGAAATCGAGAGCGAATAATCTAATTGTTTTAGTATAAGTCTACTAGACGTTCAAAACTTAAGAGCAGACACTACATGTTTTTATTGAAAAATGATATAAATAGGTCACATCGCGCGCGGAAAACACTCTACTCACTATCTACAACAGAATAGATAGTGAGTAGCGTAGCCAATCAGAGAACAACATTAGTGATAGAACGCTAGTAGATTTATACTAATATGAGATAGATGTGGTTCGGCTTCAGTTTTGTTTCTAAGTACCTCCTTTACGCTTCTCGTACTCATTTCTGTCGCGTTCTATCTCAAAGACTGCTCTCGCTTTACCTGCGAACAGGCCGAATTTTAGCATCGCTTTTGTAGTCTTTTACGTGGGTCGCTGGGTGAAACATTTCGTTTCGCGTTTCCAGCGGGAATGGTTTACCAAGCGAAACGAAAATAGAGCCTGACCGCAGTTTACCTATCACCTTTCTTTTCTGGCAGCTGTCGTTCTTTTCGTTCTCTAATATAATGGACGTTAGACCAAGACGTTAGACATATCCAATACATGTACCGCCAAATTTTCGTGGCCAGTTAGTGATTGGGTTTATGGGTTTTTTTATTCCTTTCTATTTTTCGGTTGAGGGGCAAAAAGTACACCTTGTGCAAATATTTACATTGAATATGTAAAATTTCGGTTACCGCTAAAAGAGCGGTTTTCAATTGAGTGTCGAAAGTAATTTATGCTATTTGCGTTTGCTATGTTTTTACTTTAGAGCGGTTTTCAATCGAGCGTCGAAAGCAATTCGTGTTTTGGTTTGGTTTTGCTTTACCACGCTCTGTGATTGGTTAAAAAATCTCGCCCCACTTTTTCGACCAATCAGAAGTAAAACTCAAACCAATAGCGACTTACTCGCACCCGTTTTCCCGTGCTTTGCGCTGGTTTAATGTATTTACTTGGAGATCTGATTGGTTCATTGGGTAATTCGTGTTTGTTGTGATTGGCTGGGGTAATACTTTGCTTTTAGTTTTACGACACTCCAAGGAAAACCTTGTTATTTTCACTGAGTTTAATAGCTAGCTTTTGGTTTACATTAAGCCAGTATTGCTTGGCACTACAGAGGAACCCCGATATAACTAAGTGCCCAAGGAAATGGCAAAATGTGTTCCTTATAACGAGGGTGCGTTATATCGGGGCTCTTTTCCATACATTTTACTATTACTGGGCTGAAGAATATAGTTCGTTATACTGGGGTCTTCGTTATCTGTTATATCTAGGTTCCGACTGTACATGGGAGCGAAATAATCAACTTTTCCTGCATGTTCCATGCAAACATGTTCACAGGCGCATTACAACATGTAAATTAACAATCTATTTATTACAAAGTACGATATCACACAAACCGTTCTTGTTGGCAGTGATACCTTAATGTGTTGTGCATAAAACAAATTATTCTATCTGAGCGGACACGCAATACACGCATTGTATTTATTTACCAACAAACATCGACAGAATGTCATCTGAATGGAATGAAATTCAATCATCAGCCGCGCAATTTCGACCACAAATCGGCGGGGCCAGGTTGTTCAAAGCAGGGTTAAGTTAACCCGGGTTATAGTGCAAACTTAATTAAACTTTAAATCGGCACGTTTACAAAGCAGATTCCAGTGAATTATTTTTAGCCTACAAATTTCCTTTGGCTGTTCTCAAACTATTTATTAAGGCCCGTTTACACAGGCGATTTTTGTCGCGCAACTCAATGCAATTTTTGTAGCGCTGACGCTGCAACTTCTATATCGCACGTGTAAACCAGCTGCGATTTCAGCGCGATTTAAATGCGATTTATCTTGCCAACAAGTGCGATTTATCGCCGTGACTTACAAAACACGGTAACTTTAAGCAGCAGTTTTGCTACAGTGCAGGCGCACACGTTTTGTTTTGGTTTGATTTGTTTCATTTTGTTACGTTTTGCTTCAATCTCGTTTTGTTTTGTTTCAATATTTTGTTTTGTTTTGTTTTAGAACTCGGCAAAGACCTCGGCAAATGTAAATAAGCTTCAAAACATGAATGACGAGGAGGACGTTGCTTGTTGTTGTTTTTAGTACGTTTTTTGTCTTTGTTTACGCTCATGGCTGTACAAATTGCGAGCGACAAAACCTCCGGAGGGGTCCCTTCTGATTCATGATTGTCACATTTTTATCAAAATCGCGGCAAAATTGCATCAAGTTTCGAACAGGTTCGAAACTCCTACGATATCGCGGCGATAAAATCGCGCTGAAATCGCAGCTGGTTTACACGTGCGATATTGAAGTTGCAACTTCAGCGCGACAAAAATTGCATTGAGTTGCGCGACAAAAATCGCCTGTGTAAACGGGCCTTTAAACTTGACGATGTAAACCCTCTCAAATGGGAGAATAAGAATCCTAGATTAACATTTAATCCCGGGTTAGGTTAACCGGCTTTCGAACAACTTAAAACAACTGGGCCCAGGACTGTCTGCTCGGTTGAAGGTTCGGTGGCACAGCGGTACTCATCTTATACCCACACTGATCAGTCGTCTGTTGAGTGTTCTATGACCATTGACGTTAAAGGCAACTCCGCCAAAACCCGCGTTAGTTGACGCTGACCGGAAGTAGGGAGAAGCACCGTCACCGCACCAATGGTTGCATTGCTTAAAGCAATTTGTGTAGCCAGAAACGAAGAAGCCAGAGTAGAAGTCTATGTTGCAGATCAGCAGCTGATAGTCGTAACTTGTGTCTGCTATTCCGCCCCCAACAAACAGTCCTGGTAGTTGTGTTCCGTAATTCCCAATGGCTACGATAGCGGAGTTGATCTTGTACGAGAAAAACGCTTTCTGTCCTGTTGTTTCATCGACAAAAAGAATCTCACGAAACTGCAAGAGAGGAAAACTAGTGAATAACATTCAAGTGTCTTTAAGTCAACGAATTTCATACTTTGATTCATAGTAAAAGTTAATTTTTATAAATGTGCTCTCACTGACTATGCGGCTAAATGTTTTTTAAAAGGCTGTGGAAGCACCACACGTACAGTGAGTTAAGAAGAAGAAGAAGAAGAAGAAGAAGAAGAAGAAGAAGAAGAAGAAGCGAGTAGATAGTCAAGGTTATTTTGACCTTTATTGATAACAGTAAAAAGTTAATCGCTAAGGTTGTAGATAAAAATACATCAAACACTAACAAAATACTGAATAGTTACTAATTTGTACAGTCGAGCCTCCCGGTCCGACCACCTCTCGTCAGCGACCACTTTTCCAAAATACCAAAATGTTCTCAATGAAATCACTATAGTTGGAACCTCTCATAGGCGACCACCTCTCATAAGCGACAACCTCCCATTTGGGCTGACAGTTTGAGTTTTTCTATTGTTTATAACCTCCGGTGAGCGAGCGACCACGTGCCATATGATGATCCCATGCATGCATCTCATCGGGTTCAAACTGACTAAAACAGCACTAGAACAGGTTTAATACAACAACAACAGGTTTTATTGCAAGTTTGTGGTTCCGCCCGCAAACACTAACAAACAAAGAAGAGAAAGAAACTGAAACTGTAATGTCCTTGTGATCCTCGTTTTCCGCTTAAGATACTACACTTCATTTTGCGTTATATAATTATTTTTGCATGGATTAAAGAAAATTAACCTCGATTAAAAATCAATATTTTGACCTCCTGAAGTCTGATCTCTCGTATGCGACCCCTTCCCGTAAGCGACCACTTGGGCTTGACATTTTGGGTGGTTGCTTACCGGAGGTTCAACGGCACTACCGATAATAATGTAAATACATGTACCATAAAATGGAAACATCTGCTTAATAGTTTACGAGAGTTGTGGAGCTACACATTCCCAGCAGTTTCTGAATTTCTCACGATACCTATTGATATCCTGCACGGACTGAAGGTAAGCATCCGGACATCAGGTAACCAGACGGCTTAAACCAAAAGTTTTTAAGCTCGTATGAGAGATGCAAGCTGGTGTGTTCACTGAAACGTCGCAGCAAAAAACGGTGTGCCCATTTATTATTTATAGACGATCTTGCGGGAGATCTAGAGTGAGTTTAGAAGATTTTCAACAGTTTTACTAGTTTATTAGTAGATCGTACGTGGTACAAAATTTATAACTAAACTTCAACAGAAAGAAGTCTTCTTTTCACCTGAATGTTGTTACAGTCGGTTCTGTAGCCATTTGTTCCATAAGGCAGACTCTCGTCATACGTCACTTCCGTTGTTAAACGCACAAGGTAGTTAGTTGTGTAGCACATTGTCCAACCACCACCAAATGACGTCATATCACAATAGGCCAAAAACTTGCTGAGCCCGCTGTCTGGTTGTATCCAGTATATTCCATTAGGAGCATGTGGCAATGCTGTTTTTATCTCCTGGCAGCTCTTTGCTTAGTTGGGCACGAGATTATAACATGAGAAATGTTCAATTGGTATTCATTCAGGGGCAGATATAACACCGAGGACGTTCCCTCGGGTCCCATCTCTCCACACCCTGACTCCTGGTACAGTTTTACTTCCCCCTCCCTCTTTTACTTGCTCTAAGGCTCCTCCTCCCCATAGGATGTCTAGATACGCCAGTTTCCCGGGAGGTTTCTTCGTGAGGTTATTTAAATGGGAAGCGTTAATGAAGATGACATATAAATTGTAAAAGAGGAGGTTGCATGCAATTTTCTCTTTTACTGACTAGCATGGCGAAAAAAGAGTTAAGATACGTTTAGAAGAGATACTTTCTTTCTGTTCCCTACCTACAGGTAAGCAGGTTCCGTTACTGTCATGCATACCGCTGACACATGCGCATGTGTATGAGCCCACGGTATTATTACATGTCTCATACAGTGGACAGCTGTATTGATCTGTTTGACACTCGTCTATGTCTGCGAAAAAGAATTCATTTGATCAAAAGTGAAAATTGACAAATGCTTGATGGCATAGTCCATGCAATTATCCATTTCTGTTAGAACTTCATTATATAATTCGAATGAAGTCAGATTTAACGTTGCGTGGTTGACACGTGACCTACCCGTTTCACAGTTTGACCCGGTAAATCCCGCGGGACACAAGCACTGGAAAGTTGCCGGCGTAATGGGAAGGCAGGTAGCGTTGTTTGGACATGGACTTGATGAACAACTATTCTAAATAAGCAAAAAAGACAAAGTAAAATGAAGTAAGACTTAGCTTGTCTAATTGCGATCTGTGCCGTCCTTCTAACTTTTGTTTCAGTTGACGTGGTTTAAAATGATTTAAATGTAATCATTCTGAACAAATTCCGTTAAGCAGTATGGTTTTAGACTTTTCAGGTTAGACAATGACTGCATAAGCGATATCCTTCGGACCAAGAAAAAATGATAATACTAACGAGGTGTTATCAGGATAGACGAAAGGTGAGATTCTACTTTAACACCGTGAGATAGAAACGTCAACCAGTGTTGGGTAAACATATTGCTTATTTCCGTGGAGATGATTCGATCTGACCAGGCATTCTCACTAATGCTCCGAGGGTTTTTCAACAAAAATTTTTTGGTTCTGAATTTTTTTACAAGAGCGTTTGTTAGATACGGGGCGTTCTATAGAAATGAGTTTTAAATTTGCGCAAACAAATATGAAGAAAACCTTCCATTTTTTCAATTTAAAGGTGGCCCTTATGTATCACCTCGATATCAGTAATAATAATCATAGCATTTGTAACGTATCACTCATAATGTCTTGGTTTCATTTCGCTGGCTTCGTCAATATCAAACTCGGTGATACCGGCAGCTCTAGCTCGGTTTGGACAGATTAGCTCGTCAATTCAGACAGCTGTTTAGAAAAGGCGTTTAAAAGGCGTTTCAGTTAGAGAGAGAGGCGTCTATCACAGAATGGCTATTTTTACCCAGACACTGCGTCCTCTCAGGCACACTTGAGAGGTGAGAAAATTTATGGTCTCATTGATGGGCTCCTGGTCGTATTATTTACCTTAGATCCTCTGTATGTATATCCAGATCTAGGAACCAAATCACCGGGGTGTAGGAGATGATCCGATTTGCTCAGCTCACACGTGAGACCATTCACCTGATGAGGTCCCAGGTTGTAAGAGACGCACTCTTGCTCCCAATAACATTTAAGTTCACACTGGTTATCGTCTTTCACTTGAAACGATTTAATCACGTGACCAACTAAGGCTTTACCAGAAAAGCGAGGGACAAAATGCAATTGCCGGCATACACCTTGAAATACAATGAACTTTGTTAGTAAATGAATAATTTAGTCTGAGTATGACCTGAAACGACTGAAAATAGACAATTATATGATAGCTGATAGCTGACCGCAAGGAAGCGGCACGTTCCCCCGAAACCCTCATGCAATACCCCTCTCCTTCCAACCACACCCTCCCCCCCCCACCTCCTAGGATGAAGCCAAAGAGAACTGATCCGAAGAGAAAAAGGCCACTCATTACTTGTTCTGTTATACCCGGCTCAACTGAATAATTAATAACACGGAGCAACCAGGGTACGATACAACCTCGTTCCCAGGGGGCTGGGAGAGAGAGACCCTGGGAACGAGGTTGGGTACGATACAACAGATACAGTGTCAAGCTAGATTTATTGAATTTATTAAGGCCTCATGTGCTACTCGGCATGAAGAGGATGAGTGAATGAGGGTAGATTTATTGAAAACATAGTAACGGCGATCGCAACCGCGTTCCTGTAGTCTTTGGCTTAGGCAATCCAAGATGGCGGCGACTCGGACATCTTGGATTGTCAAAGAAAACCTGGGAACGAGCTCGAGGTTGCGGCAATCGCTAAAAAAATATTTTAGTTGGCAATTTAGCCAAGCACTGTAGAGATACGAAGTAGAACTAAGATACATGATAGGTGGATGTCTGTACCACATGTTGTTTTTAGTAACAATTCCCTTTTATTCACAGATAGGTCAAGCTAAGCTTAGAAAGCCAAATGGACAAAAGCTGTTAACCTGTCTGTGTTTTCGTTTATTTTTTATCCTATTCATTCTATTCATTTTGCTTTTTACCTTTTCTAATTCGTGCGAAAGGCATAACCGTTACAGAAACACTCATAACAAATTAGAACTATGCAATCAGTACCTGAAAGTGCATTCTTTTTTGTCTAATTAATGACTGAAGAAATTAAGGTGGTTTTAGCTTTACAAATCCTTCAACTTTCAACATCGCCACAATTTTAAAGGGATAGAAACAAAGCAAAACAACAAACAAATAAAAGCTTTCAGCAGTTCACGATAGAATCGATTATTATGACAGGAAAGTTCATTAATTTGCTACCTACATAGTCACATTAACAATTTCAATAATGTACAGTCATTGGGGGTATTTTTTCCGTCGGGCTAGTTTAAATTCAACCTTTGAGATACACCTTTTAAAATTAATTTTCCTCACCTTTACTTTCAACGTTGTAGAAATATAATGGGAGCAAGATATTTAACAGGGACAATTGAAGGAGCTTGACATAGACCATCGTGGTTAAAAAACCAACCCACCAATAAGCTGAAAAGAATGAAGACCAGCCAATTGGTTCCAAGGATTTGGTATTCAGATAAGAGGACTTCTTGACTAAAACAGTTGGAGACCATTCTGTGTTTTTGTCAAATTTCAGAAAGACACACAAAAAGTGTGCGATTTTTGTTTTCTAGTCACCTGTCACCCGCCCTGAGGACATGTTGCTAAGCTACACAAGCTCACGAAATCGTCAGAATTTATCGCCAGGGTCACGAAAAACCAAGCATTTCCCTAAATGGCACCTAAAATAAATTTTATTCACGAATTATACCTTCAAATTTTGTAATTTGGAGCAAACTGTTTCCTCAATGAGTATTTGGCGCAAATTACTAATCTCTAACGCCCAGCGGGAAAGATGTTACCGTCTTATGTAACTTATTGAGAATGCAAAACAGTTGTTTTCCATGGCCGTAAAAACCTCATGCCAGGCGGAGTGTTATTAGACTCAGCCTCGAGATTCCTTTAACACCTGTACTGGCTCCATTCTTCTCAGTTCTGAGTCAGCCTGCCTGGCTCCGGGGAGAGACTAACAAAGACCCAAAATTCCGTATGACGTAATTCATTTTATTTCAACCAATCACTTGCCTATATACGCAGACATTGGGAGAGCTTTTTCTCAAGTATAAGTGATCGATGAGTTTCGCTCAGAACGATTGCGTAATGGTACGCAGAACGTCGCCTCTAATTCCACTTGGACTAGTTTATTGGTATCTTGGACTTTAGTACCTCTCCGCCTGCGCTGTGGCCATGCTTTATGCCTTTGTTGCGTTGTTTTTGTCAAGAATCTGGTTCGTAGTTCACTTTCACAGCGCCGGGAGCAGTGGTAAGTCAATTCATAATAAATTTTTAAAATGTATCAGCCCTATAAATTTCATAAGTTTTATGATTCAGTTTTCTCTCCCCTTATTCTTTATCAGGGAAAAACTACCAATTACGGTTCTATTGAAATTCGTGTGTTATTTTGACCAGCACCCTTCTCTTGTTATTTTTATTTATGGCCAGTTTTGTCAATTTGTGTTGTCTCACAAAGAAAAGGAAAAAAATACTACGGTATCTATAAAAGTTTGAGCGGAATCGAATGAAATAAACTCTTGCTTGGAACAAATAATTATTCAGTGGAACCGATTCACCTTTCCTAACACTTCTCGTATCTCCCGTTTAATGTGAATAAATATGAAATCTGGGTGAATAACTTCTATTGTCTTCCTTAATAATAGCAAGAAAAGTCGGTTCAAATATATGAAACTGAAAGAAAGACTATTCTTGTTGAATATTTACACAATTTTGATAACTTTTTTTGCATCGAATTGGTTTCTATCCGACAGAAAGAAAAACGTTTCTGTTTCATTTTTGTTTTGCAAAACTAAATTAACGTCGCTAGATATGGACTGACACATGCAAAAAAAATCATTCCCAAAATTAAACTACGAGACAGGCGGTTTATTTATACCCTTGTACACTGACTTTAATTTACATCTTAGCTTATACAAAAAAAAATAAAGCTTTTCAGCCAATGCAACCACCCACAAACGTTTCTAATTGACTTTTCAGCTTAGTTATTCAAAAACAAATTTTGGCAAAGAGCCCAGACGAATAATTATAAATTATCATGAATTTTGACTAAGTCAATATGACTTATTATATTTGGGAAAAGTCCTAATAAACACTGCAATATCACTGCGAGAAAGGTCTTTTTTTTCATAAATGATTTATTACGTGAACAAACAACAAGGATATTAAAAGTACGCTCACAAGATGTCAGCATGAGCTTCTTCAATTGGAAAACGTTCATTACCAGGCATAACGCGAAAACCAATGAGTAAACACTTTATAGTTAGACTCCCTAAAGAAACTGAATCAGGGGGGCCCCTGAACTGAATATATTTTTAATTTAGGTTGCTGCGTAAATGGTAGAAGGTCTATGAATCACACAGTTGAGTAAGTTACACCCCCCCCCCCCTCACAGACTCTTTTCCGAAAACAACGTCAATTTAAAGAGAGAGATGTTTTCTTAATTGCAAAGGCCCCTACAGTATAGAGTAAATACTGACCTTTACCAAGTCATAGGCACCTCAAACACACGTCGTAGAAGCTAGGAATACGAGAACTTCAGTGTTGATCAGAGAATGCTTTCTTGTGTTCTACGAGTGGCCGTGCATGTGACAAGTCTTAAAAGTGCCACAACCGCAGACACACGTTTAGATACAGGTGTATGACGCCTTTTTGACAACTTCTCTCTTCACTTTAGTAAGTTTCATTTGCCATGCGACCATTGCTATGCATATTTAATGTTATAGACTTTGTCCAATCCTATATTTATTGTAGTATACGAGTTTAAATGTTTTATACTCAGTATGTTGACGAGGAATTCATGGGAACAAGCTACGATCAGTTCCTCTTTTCTCTCTGGACCCTTCGCGTCCATGATAAGTTTAGGTCCGGCCCAATACGTCTCTCCAATGGCGCCTTCACACCACAAACTACAATCTGCAGACTTCCAAAAAGTTGGCAAACTCCCAGTTACGTGAAATCACTGTTTTTCCCAGTCTGGTGGCAGACCGTAAAAAATAATAAACTTTTTGTTTGGCCTTTATTGTCTGGAGAAATGCCACGTATTCTTAGAAAAGAAGGATTGCTTGTAGTCTACATCTGTTGTATTCTCAGATGTATGCCGGGAATTGCACTACTTGGATCGAGTCGTCGACAAAGCCCTAGATGGCCACGTGATTAAAACGACGAAAGTGAACGAAGAAAGCCTGTGTAAGATCAGGTGTTATATGGAGCTCGAATGCGTCTCTTATAACCTGGGACCTCCTGAAGTTAATGGGGGACAAACCTGCGAGCTCAGCAAATCGGATCACGTCCGACACCCCTACGATTTGGTTCCAAGGCCAGGTTACATATATAGAGGGACTAAGGTACGTACCACCAACAGTACCACCAACAGGTCATAAACTGTCGGTTGGTTTTATACTGGGGTGGTTACGGATAAACGGGATCTCAGATAAGAAAATGACTGCATTTGCTTTTTCATAGGTAAAGAAAAAGTGTTTGCCACCCCTCTTGATGAAGACAGATTCCTTCTCATGCGAAGTTAGCCTTTAGTAGTTCGGGAAATCATTAGCTTTGAGCAAAATAATGTGTAAACTTACTGAAATTTAGAGAAACTTCTGAAAACATGTGTTTCTTTTTATTTAGAATCGTTGTTCATCAAGTCTATGTCCAAACAACGCTACCTGCCTTTCCATTACGCCGGCAACTTTCCAGTGCTTGTGTCCCGCGGGATTTACCGGGTTGAACTGTGAAACTGGTAGGTCCATTGTGTGCACTTACCAAAGAAACATCTTCCGTGATAAACAATAGTCTTTCATGCAATGATTTACGGAAACGTTCGCAGCATCAAACATTTGTTGATTTTGAACACTTTTGCTCAAAATTTGTTGTTTTCTGCAGACGTGGACGAGTGCCAAAGCAATCAGTACAACTGTCCGCTGTACGAGGCATGTAACAACACTGTGGGCTCATACACGTGCACTTGTGTCAGCGGTATGCATGACAGTAACGGAAACTGCTTACCCGGTAGGTAGGGAACAGAAGAACGAGTAAATGCCCGTTTTAGATAACGTCTAGACATTGTCGAGAAACTGGTTATGAACCTTTGCAAGCTTCAAGGGCCCAAACAATCAACAACGGCGTATCAATTTATGTTGAACTTGTACGATCTTTTGTTTAACGTTCGTTTGCTCCAGTAGTTCAAAACCTATCGCGGTTTGTGTTCGGCCAAGGCTAAAAACGCTGACAAGAACATAAGACAGAGAAATTTGTGGGATTTCATAACCATTTTCTTTTATTAACATTGGTCCTGAGGTCTTAGACGTAACGCCTAGATCTCTACATAAGTTAGTGTTTATACGTTAGAGACACGACATTCATTGAAAGCAGGTTTAGGTGGTATTGTAATGTTTAGATTAGTATTTTTAGTCGTAAGAGACCCTGATGAATTTTACATGTAACTGTCTGTAAATTAATAAATGTAATAAATGTAATAGAACATCTAGGTCTAGACATAACGTCTAACGGACTAGATGTTACAACCGTTCAAATTTTAAGTTTTCCGCTAGGTTGTTCCTCAGAAGTACAAAATGGTGAAAAATTCAAAATTTAGTGCACCATATTTTCGATTGGATCAACATACAGCCGTGATGATAACAAACGGTGAGAGCTTAGATACAAGAAATTGCAGGTCAAATGGTGAACTTCCCCGGGGCTTAATCAAAACTGCGAATTACAAAATCATTTTAACATTAAATTTTTTTGTTTTCTATTGTTTTACTTTTACAATGTAGAAATTTTCTCGTTGATTTAAGGAAATAGCTGCCAGGAAATAAAAACAGCATTCCCGCATGCTCCTAATGGAATGTACTGGATACAACCGGGTAGCGGGCTCAGCACGTTTTTGGCTTATTGTGATATGATGTCATATGGCGGTGGTTGGACGATGTGTTATACAACTAACAACCTTGTACGTTTAACAACGGAAGTGACGTATCATGAGAGTCTGCCTTATGGAACAAATGGCTACAGAACCAACTGCAACAACATTCAGGTGAATAATAGACGTCTTTCTGTTGGGTCACAGAATTCATTTCCAAATGAAAGTGAGAAAAATTGATTGGCTCTCAGACTGGTTAATTGTTTTCTTGGAAATTTAGCTCATGGCTTTTTTTATTGGTTGTTTGATTATTGCAGTCCCTGACTGGTTGATATTTAAAACAGCGGTTGGCTGAATCATATTTTGATTGATGGATTAAATAATTGATTGATCGATTGACTGACTGACTGAATGAATGATTGATTGATTAATTGACTGATTGATCTGTCTTTAGTTTCCGTGTCACTTGCTTTTTCAGATTTGCGTATTTGGATGCGTGGGGATGAAATGCCAGGCACAACTACGTTTTCCTTTTATTTTATTCTACGTTTTCCTTTTGGTTTTGCCTCGAACAAAGAAATTGCTGAAATTGCTTTCCTTTTCTTGCAGTTTCGCGAGATTCTTTTTGTGGATGAAACAACAGGAGAGAAAGCGTTTTTCTCGTACAAGATCAACTCCGCTATCGTAGCCGTGGGGAATTACGGAACACAACTACCAGGACTGTTTGTTGGGGGCGGAATAGCAGACACAAGTTACGACTATCAGCTGCTGATCTGCGACATAAACTTCTACTCTGGCTTCTTCGTTTCCGGCTACACAAATTGCTTTAAGCGATGCAACCATTGGTGTGGTGACCTTGTTTCTCCCTACTTCCGGTCAGCGTCAACTTCCTCGAGTTACGGCGGAGTTGCCTTCAACGCCAATGGTCATAGACCACTTAACAGCCGACTGATCAGCGTGGGGTTAAGATGATCTAGTACGCTCTGCAAGGCCTTTTACCACGGACCAACGTGTTTTATTGTTGATATGTTGTGTTATGACGTGTTCTTCTATTTCATTAGCGCACCAAAAATAAATTAACCAATCAGAAGCTATGTTTACTTCCTGCTAAGCTCACTCACGGACTTAGCAGGCACAGTCTGTAAAATCCTCAAGCTGTTGAGTCCATGGGCCCAGAACTTCTAGTTCTCAAAATTTATATACTTTTTTTAATAGCAAAAATATACGATCACAGCTTCTCTAAAGCAAAGTAAAAGCTGTTGCGATAAAAAGAAAAACATTTAGCTGTCACGCAAACAACAACAACATAAACAAGCAGCACAAAGTCCACAGAGGAAACACTCAGCCGCGTCGTTGTCGTTCCTTCTTTTGTGATCATCGTAGACATGAACAGTTGTAGCGGGCTGCTTCGTGTAGAAATGATGTGGCTGGCGATACAGCTGATAGCAGCCGCCGTCAGCCCCGTGTCGTTGCTGAGGATGAGCTGCAAGGGGAGGTTTTCGTCGTTCTTGATACGGTTCTTCTAACAGGCGAGGGTCATACGGCGGCGGAGCTTGAAGTACGCTTAAATGTTTCGCCATTGTGCCTTCAGTGGTGTCGTTGTCGTTTCTTCGTCTGTGATCATCGTAGACATAAACAGTCTTAGGTTGCTCCGTGAAGACATGATGTGGTTGGCCGTATGGCTGATTGCAGCCGCCGTTAGCGCCGTGTCTCTGCTGAGGATAAGCTGCGAGGGGAGGTTCTCGTCGTTCTTGATCTGGCTCTTCTAATAGGCGAGGGTCATACGGCGGCGGAGCTTGAAAGACGCTTGGATGGCTCGCCATTGTGCCTTCACGTTTTCCCCCCTCTTCGATCCACCAGCTTGCCTGGGTTTGTAACCAAATTATTACACTTCTACCAGTGTAGCGAACTTATTCCACTAGTGTTTCCGCCTTCGTAGGTATTGCACCTTTGCAAAAAATCCCACACCTAAAACGAGATAATAAATCTGTAACCTACTCATTCTTTTTCAAGTGACACGTAAGTTTATTTAATTGCGTTGAAGCGTTCGAGGAACAACTTCCGCAATCGTGCTTCGAACCAGCTATTTCTTGTATCAAATTTAATGAGGCAGATTCAATTGCGCATATTTCCACGCAATTCGCAAAACAACTTACTTACGATTCACAGCCTAGTTTATATATTTTTCAAAGCTTATTAAAGCTTCATTTTCACTTTTATGAAGGAGGTAAATACCTACCTATTCAGATCCAGACAAACGAAAATGATACACAGGAACGTGAATAACACCTATCAGCAGCTTAAGTTTCACAGTAGTGAAGTGTCTTGGCTATTTTAATACTCAGACGTCATATCCAACCTACCAGTCCTGCATGCGTGCTTATCGATCAAAAGTTCAGAGGTTTGTGCTATGACACTTCAAAACGCCTAAAAAATAAAGCAGCAGCTTTGCCTTTCGTGGCTGCGAACTTTGCGGGGAAAAATTCCCGCGCTTTTCTCGTGTATCGCGAGCTTCGCACGTTTGCAGTGCAAGAAGTAGCCTGGGCGCATACAACTCCATGTAAAGGGGCCGTTCACATGATACCGGAATGACTTTCATTCCAGAACGAGTTCATTCCCTCTCCATGTATTTCTCTGTATCTTTTTACATGATACCGAGACGAAATTTCGTTCCCTCACAAGTCATTCCGGAATGTGCTCATTCCGGTTTTCAATTCGAGTGAAATTCTCGGTCTGGTATGACATTTCATTCATGTAAACTGAAAACGAACTTCGTTCCGAGATGAAACCGCAAACCGTGTAGTCTGGGGCGAGTGGCACATGAGTATCGTTTTTGTTTTGATTTGGCGCGAGAACCGCGCGCGTGAGAACGCCTTAGGCTGAGCCAGTCGATTTTGTCATGTGAATACAGTACCAACTTTCTTATGGAACGAAACTCCTTCCGGAATGAAACTCATTCTGGTATCATGTGAACAGCCCCTAAGATGCTAAAGCCATATTCCCATAGGAAGTTTTGTTTTCCATTGCCCAACAGACCCTTTTTTTTTTTGAAAAACTGAAAACGTATCTGATTTCATTGCCTACTCCTCTACTTGGGTATCAAAAGTTTAATACTGGCTTTGGAAAATCAGCCCTTATAACGACGTCTTGGCCGAAACCATGTTAGAGTGATAGGCCAGCTCGTTACAAAATGGCTCGCTTGGAATTATTTATTTACTAATTTGTCAATGTTTCTCGGCCTTTCTTCTTTTTAACAAAAGCAACAAGAACAACAAAAACAACAACAAGCTTTATTTGCATAACTATAAATGATTACAGTTATCGCAAAAGCATAGTTTATAACAAGTTAACAAACGACCGACCGACTCGCATTTACGAGAGAGAGGGCGATGGGAAACGAAACATTTTATGGGGATGACCTGGCCCCAGTTGTTCAAAAGTTGGATAGCACTATCCACCGGATAAATCACTATCCAGTGGATAAGTATTAGGGAAACCAATTGCGTTATCCACTGGATAGAGATTTATCCGGTGGATAGCGCTATCCAACTTTTGAACAACTGGGGCCTGATAATGAAGATGATCGATGTGACCTTTGGCGGAACTTCTGGCCTCTTGATATATATGGAAATGACCACAGAATTATACTGAATGTAAACTAACACATTCGTTAAGACAGAAAGCAACCTTTGTGACAAATAAATTCATTTTAGCGCCAAAAGTCAAATAACGGCTTGTCAATTTTTAAATGTTTGATGTAACGTTTGATCAGTTTTAGATCGTGTCTATTTCGTGGGAAGTATGTGTTTGAATCGGGTCAAAAACATTTGTTTCTCCCCAGATTCATTTTTTTTCGGAAACGTGTTTCCCTGTTTAGTCACAAAGGAAACAATTAGAAGTCTTAGGAGACACATGTTTCCGTATCGAATGTTTTTCCTAATTTATCATGGCCCTAAAAGTACAAGACTCTTGACATATGATGTTAAGTTTATCAAAGTAGAAAACAAATATTTTTAAAACATGATTGCTTAGTTAAACGTACTCAACACCAACTCCAGCAAGGATAAACAGGTTTGAAATCAATGCAGAACATATAAAACACTAATTTTGTGATGGGACCACGTATTATTGTTAGGTAGCACTACTCAATGCACCGGAAGAGGGCAAACGCGACAGCTTTTCTCTGACGGTCGATGTGGACTGCTCTTCCCTCAAAAGGGCTTGCTTTGAAGTCTGTTTTGAGTCTGTGGCTTGACTTTCCGCCTTTAAAGAAAAACGCGGAAAAACACAGGACTTCCCAGCCGCTCTTAACATCCCCAAGGGGTGTAAACGATCCCGTTGCTTAACTCCTTATTAAGTTTAAGATTCCTAATTTCGCTGTAGTTGGAGGTTTTTTTGCAAGAAGTTTCAAACCAAGTGAATGCGGAAAATAACGCACTGTAATATGTTAGCAACACTAGTGATAGTGAAGACATTTGAAGACGAACTTAAAAGCTGTTGGATCGGACAAGAGGGGAATAACAACGCAGGGAGTCGTGACTTGTACAGAAAGGCATAATGAGTAATACAACCCCGAACGTCAACGTACAATATAAATATCAGCTTGACGGCCAGCCTCACGGTGTCTGTACGGTTCAACCTACCGCTGATGATGACCCACAGGCACAAGGCAAGGGCAACGAGAATCCACGGGAGGCGGAGTATTGTGGCATGTCTACGAATGATTTTACTAGTGTTTTCCACTGTTGCAGTTCTAGTTAAGTCAGTGATAACCCATCGTAACTGAGCTTTGACTTTGAAGACTAACAAGCCTAGGAACTCGAGACGGTTGTGTTTTTTTACTTTCATCGTGTGTATTTGCCAAGTTCTAAACCCTCCTGGCAACTGACTGTGCAACTTATGTAAAATGTTCTCTCCAGTCTTGTAGATTAAGTCAATGTTTGCGAGAGCTGTTATTTTCAGATCATGTTTGGTCTGTTGCAAGCAGTGATAATCCATTGCAACAGCTTTGACTAAAAGACTAACAAGCAGCTAGGAACTTGACTTTTTTTTTTTTGCTTTCGTCGTATTCCGGTATTTGGCAAGTTCTAAACCCTCTTGACAATTTTGTTGAACTGACTGTGCAACTTATGTAAAATGTTCTCTCCAGTCTTGTAGATTAAGTCAATGTTTGCGAGAGCTGTTGTTTTCAGATCATGTTTGGTCTGTTCCAAGCAGTGATAATCCATTACAACAGCCTTGACTTTGAAGACTAACAAGCAGCTAGGAACTTGACGTTTTTTTTTTTTTTTTTTTTTGCTTTTGTCGTATTCCGGTATTTGGCAAGTTCTAAACCCTCTTGACAATTTTGTTGAATCTGTGCAACTTATGTAACAGGCTCTTGTAGATTGATTCAATTTTTGTGATATAAAAGCTAAATAATGAAACAATGTCACGTTGTACAGTGTATAGGTAGCCACAAGCAATTTCACTGCTACACAAGCAGCTATACAAGCGGGGGGGGGGGGGGGGGGGTTCGTGGGCATATAGGGAGACCAAGTATCTTCTACTCACAGTGTAAAAGTGCTTTCCAGTTAAGGACGGTGCCTCAATAAAGATGTATTTTTGCAAAGGTTATGACTATGGGAAAAATGTAGATCTTGACAAGGGTTTTTGGAATCCAAAAAGCAAAATGCGGGTAACCATCCATTTCTCAGAGATAATTAAGCAACCATAATTCTAAAAAGGCGTTAAAATGCAAAGAATGTATGGCAATTTCTTTCCAATTATCTCTGAAAAGTGCGTGGTTACCACAATTTTCTTTTTGGATTCTGATAACCCTTACTAAGATCTGCTTTTTCCACATAGTCATAGACTGCGCAAGATGCGCAGAAAGTATGCGCAGTAACAAAAGGAGGCACCGTCCTTCAATTACACACGATCACCAACCTTTTTAATAATCACCAACCTTAATCACCAACCATGGCCATTACCTTAGGCATGCGCACAGCCATACCGTGGGCTGGTGTTCGTATGTGCCACTTGCTTCTTTGTTCTCTTATCCAGTTAACTTCCTCATTTTGCAAATCTTTCCAGGTTCTTGCTTCGCAAAAGAGTCGACCAGTGTAGCTACCCGTGAAGATTAGTCACCAACGCAGACGTTCTTAGTGCTCGTCATGTAATCCATTCCCAAAGAATGTCTGCGTTGAAGAGTGTAAACTAAAGATCATTCTCGTTCCCAGAGCCTACGGTCTGTTCGGTCAGCGATGGGATCTACACGAGACGGACCACGAGACGTAATTTACAAAAAGCCGGGTAGCTCTGGGGACGAGAATGACCAAAGATTTGATTGCTTCAGGCAAAATGGGAAGCAGTTCTACGGGGGGTGCCAACTCTAAGAATATTTGTTTCGGGAGAACCGCAAAATTTATTCGTGAATCTGAAGATATTGCCGGGAATCGGGAGCCTCGAGAAATTATTCGGGAAACTGCAAATAATATTGGAATATTACATAATATATTTGGGGCTTGCATCTAACTTTGTTTTATTTTCAGGAGACGTCTCCTTTTGTCTGAGCGTGGTTAATTGTAAATTGTACAACCCTCTAGCTAAAAATGATCCGCTGTATTATCTTGGAAAAATCTCTTCTAAGTACTGAGAAATCAATGACGCGAGATTTTAATCAGTCAAACATGTAAACTTGGGTTAAACTGTGCACATCAATGGCGCACAACAGGATCTCCAAATACTCTACTCGGCTCTGTCGCTCATGAATTAATCTGACGATACAGGAATCTTAACCTTTATGGGCCGGTTATTTAAACAAGGTCTGACTGAAACTGCGGCTTAAGACAATGACTGTACCTCCCAAATCTGTTCATAGGCGGGTCATTTTAAGGACATAAAAGTTATTATTCTCTGTGCTATATGCCTTCTATACCCTGTTTACTGTACGAAACGTTGAAATATCAGAGCTGGCCGCTCTGAAATTGGTTTAGATCGGGGCCGGCTATTTTTAAAGTTTAAGTGGTGAAAAATATTAAACAATAGTTTCAATCTACCCTTGAGGGATAATTTAAATGTTGTCGCCTAGCTGTCTTCCAAAGACAATACAGAGATACCTCCTAGAACTCGGCTTTTCTTTGTGAACACTTTTCTTATTAGGTAATCACTGAGGCACTAACAATCTGAAATAGCCAGAATTATTTTCGCCCCTTCTAAGGTAGAATCCGGGAAAAATACTACTGGAGTCATAACTTTGCCCACAAAACGAGATGCTGGCCCCTCTTAAGGATACCTTGTAAAATTTTCTTTCCTTTTTTTAATAGAGGAGCCTCCCCCAGGCATACACGTTGCATCCGAAAAATACTTTAATTAGGCAACCCACTGAATCGAAGCACTAAACTTTGAATGCTATTTATCACCACCATCAAAATGACAATAGATCGATTGCTATTTTAGTCTCGACAAGGCCAACTGAAAAATACGATTTCATTCCAGTTCCAAAATTATGAAATATGCCAACCTTTTGTCTAAAAGAAGCAGCGCGTGCAAAAAATGGACCCGTTTATTTGCTTCAGCTTGTCTTGACGAAAATATATGCATAGAAATGTCGAAAGTAAGTCTACTCTTGCTTTAAGTTTTCACTACTTACAGGTGTTTACACCTGACCCCGATCAAAGGAAAACAACATCCTGAAGAATTTTATTCTGTCTTCGGCCTTGGTCTCTCAAAAGATGTGCACAAAGCACACGCTGGACCTTGAGTCAGGCAGGGGCATCCAACCAGTTATTTCTCTAGAATACCAGTTCGGAAAATAACAACCGCCTCACAAATTCGGGTTCAATCGTGGGAAAATGTTTGCCTACATGTCATCTCAGACCCTAACCTTTGTAACATAGGAAAATTAATTCCTTTTGTTTTTGGAGGGACAAATAAAATACGTCGTATATAATACGAAATTAAGTCAGGTAGCATTTTTGAAGAGCAAACAACTGCTCAGTTAAATTCGGCCGATAAGATTTTGTTTCCTATAACGCTCTGCGACTTAAAAAAAGTTTTAGCTACAGAATCCGAACAGATCAACCTGTGTTATCGTATTTAAATTAATATCCATTTTGAAGGCCCTGAAACAATCGGAGAAAACAGAAAATGACATTTCATGTATTTTGCTTACATTTTCCTGTCTGGTGCCCATGTTGAGCGTGCTGCAGATTTACAATAACTGACAAAGATCAAAAGTGTTTGAATTTCCTTACAGTGGCCAATTTACCTTATTTTAACTGAAGCTGTTATCAATTTGAAAAGATACCCTCCCGGACCCACCGAACCAGCATCACAGCATCTTTAGAAACTAATTCCTGACATTTTAGTTTTCAATGCGGCTATCTGATTAACCATATTTTCTGAAAGCCTTTACTTTGCAACAGCATCGTTTAGAACTGCTGGCCGTTGCTAATACAGTCAGTAAACACAATGCAATTGACTCTCCTCTTTTAGCTTCCCACAGTCTATTCTAGTAGGAACGTGGCCTAAAATTCAGCTGTCACCTCTGCTTACCTCTAAGAGTAAGCGACCAGAAGAGACATAGGAAATGCAAGCTGCGTAAAGGCCCGTTTACACATGCGATTTTTGGTGCAATTTTTGTCGCGCTCTCCAATGCAACTTTTGTCGCAAGTGTAAACTAGCAGCGATTTCGCTGCGATTCCAGTGCAATCAGTTTGCTGCACTTTCCCCCAAACCGCCGCCAAGTTGCATCAATCGAAACTTCTGCAATATCGCAGCGACAAATCGCACACAAATCGCCGCTAGTTTACACTCACTTGCAATTTTTATCGCGAGCTTGAGCGCGACAAAAATTGCACAAAAAATCGCATGTTTAAACGGGCCCTAAGATCGGCGAGTGTGGAAGCGGACGAAAAGATAAAGCGGGTTGATATTGAGGAGAGACAGAGCTCCCTTTTGTCTCCTTCTCCGTCTCTCTTCCAACTATAATTTTTGATATCGTTTGTTATTTTTGTGGGATCTTCATAACAAAATCGGGAGGTTTTTCCAGATTTTCGGGACGACCCTCATTACTGTGTAGTGCTGTTCAAACAGCAAATGTTAGAGTTGACACCCCTCGTAGTTCTTATGAGCAAAAAGGGTACTTCGCTGATTTGTGTTTGAGAAAACCTGTGATAAAAGAAAATGGCACGTTCGGACAAGTACGTATGCGCTTAACCTGCGATCAGGCCGAATTTTAGCATCGCTCTCATATTCTCTTATGTTGGTTGCTCGCTAAAATAGGGCCTGATACAATCTCTCACAAGAGTTCGTGTCGGCGGCCAAATTTTGGCCGCGGGAATCTCGCAATCTGATTGGCCCTTTAACAATAGAGCTGTCAACGGAAGTAAATTGTCAACGAGACTCGCTCACAACCGCCAAGTCTGCCGAAGTAAAATTTGTTGCTCTAATAAATTCTCGTCGTTTTAGGAGAATTGTCACCATTTCTTTCTCTCCTGAGAATGGCGTTCGGTTTGACGCAAGCTGTCTCTCACCTGGAGCAGGGAAGTACAGCAACAGTGAAGTATGTATTCCGTTTTATCGCATCATGTCGCGGAATTTTCATTTGACGGCTTTCAACTAGTATTGATATTAAAAACATGAACAAAGTAGTGGCTGTTTCCGCGTTTTACGAAACAAAACGAACAGCAGACGAGCAAGTGTCTTTCGCCAAGAATGATCAACAAGTCAACCGATAATTCGGTAAACTTAACGGTAAACTGATGTTTGGCGAGAACCGCAATCAAGTCGCAATAACGATTTTCAGTTTATTCATTCATGTCGTTTTATTGATCTCTGACATTGACATCAAAGGATCTGACTAGTTTTATAATAAATGTTCTTCGTTTTAAAATTCGCTGCTGCTTGCGCTTAGAGATAAAATTCGCTGCTAATTTCAAATATTTATCACTTCTCGAATTAAATTACAAAATACTCCTTTGTTTATAAACGGTTTTATTTATATCTTTATACTAAAGACTAAAGAATGAAACTGAAGGTATTTCTCTTGATTGCCCAAGGTTTTTTACGCAGATAATCGGTGACAAATGGGAAGAGAATATTTACGGATACCACCTGAAATGGGAAATGATTCAAGCATGCAAGCATTTTGGTACATGACAACCTCGTCGTGTTTTGAATTTTCATTCAGTTTCAGCTCAGACAGAGCAACCATGTACAGTACCGGAACCTTCAAGTTAGCAATCGTGTAAATTTGAGTACTTGTGCCTAGAAGATATATCGTAGCCTATGATTTTCTTATTTTGCCGACATTTACGTGACTTTCTGCGAATTGCCGTTATGGGAAATTTGCATACCGAGGATCGTGCAAGCAGAAGAAATTTTGATTGGCTGTTTTGTTGAATGTCAATCAATCAAAAAAAGTGGGCGGCAGACGTTCCGTAGAAGAATTGTATCAGGCTCTATTTTTCGTTTCGCCCGTCCCGCCTGAATGTTTCACCGAGCGAAACGAAAATAGAGCCTGATCGCAGGTTAGTATGCGCTCGGAATAGTAACTTGTTTTGAACTTTCCTGTGGTAAATTTTTTGCAAAAAGAAAGTCAAATTACCAAGCCTTCGAAACTGTCAAAAAGATTACTATGAAGCAGTTATGTCGGTAGCTTCAAACATTTCTTTCCAAACAAATTTGGAACTATGAATTGTTCTGAAATGCTTGTACTACTACTGTACTACACCCAGGAAGCTAAATAACTGTCAAGCTCTTGTCAGTGTACTTTAGGACAAAGCTGGCGACGGGGTGGGGGGGAGGGATGGGCGGGTTTTTTTTCTCGCCCCTCAGTAGGAGAATTTAAATTTTCCGCGAATGCACTTTCCAGTCGGTCGGCCATTTCGTTGTTGCCAAGTGATTGATAACTTTTTCATCATGCTCATTCTGCCTCAAATAGCAGAATACATGGAATGACATAAACTACCATTTCTAACGATTCTGGAATGAGAACAGGTAACAAAAAACGCGGCAAAAAAACCATTTCAGAATATGATTACCCAAAAACGCGCCCCAATACTGTCACATCACAAGAGAGGCCCTTCATCCTCTCTTGCACATCATCATTGTCGTCATTATCACCACCCAACACCTCAAACTTGTGAACACTCGATAGTCGATACACGAAGAAAGTGCCGGAATTTTTCGCGGAAAAGCTAGCACCCGCGACGACCGACGGTGTTGTTTTGTTGGAATTGTTGCGTTGTCTTTTTCGACGGAAAAGTGCCAACAATCACAGCACAAAAGTCTGATATTTAAACTGGTTCGTCGCGAAAAATTCCTGCGCTTTCTTCGTGTCGCGAGTGTTGTGCATGGCACAGCTTGACCATTCTACGTCATCCTATCGTTTTGGATATGACGTCTGAATGTTAAAATAGCCAAGTCACAGTCATTACTTGTCTGAATGCTGCTGAAAGGTCTTTATACCCAGGTTTCTGAATATCTCCCCTGTTTGTCTGGATAAATAGGTAGGTATTTAGCTGCTTTATAAAAGTGAAAATTCAGCTGTAATAAGCTTTGACAAATGTGTAAACTAGGCTGTAAATGGTACCTAAATTGTTTGGCGAATTTCACAATTTGCTGTTGAATCTGCCTCATTAAAATTTATAGACGAATTAGCTGGTTCGAACCACGATTCGAACGTTGTTCCTTGAACATTTCTATGAAATTAAATAAGCTTACGTGTTACATGTAAAAGTATTAGAAGTTACAGATTCATTATCTCGTTTTAGGTGAAACTTTTCGCAAGGCAGTTTCAAAATCCGCGAAGGCGGAAAATATCAAGTTCAATACGTTGGCTTCTCTAGTAGAAGTGTAAATAATTTGGATACAAACTTGCAAGCTGCTGGATCGGGCAGGAGGCGAAATAAAAACCCAAGGAGACCACAAGGAGACGTTTAACGTGTACATAAAGTGGTACAATGAGTCATCCAAGCGCCCCTCCGCCATATAACCCGAGCGTTCCTCCACAAGGAAGCGGTGGAATTGGATTTGAACAGTATCAACAAGGCAGCGCACAGCCTCCGCCGCCGTACTCAGCTCACCCGTACCAAGCGCCGTACCAAGGGCCCTATCAAGCACCCTATCCTCAACAACAGCACGGCTACTATCAGCCGTATGGCCAGCCACATCATGTCTACACGGAGCAACCTAAGACTGTTTATGTCTACGATGATCATAACAGACGAAGGAACGACAACGACGCGGCTGAATGTTTTCTCTGGGGACTTTGTGCTGCGTGTTTATGTTGTTGTTTGCTCGACAGCTAAATGTTTCTTCTTTAATTTCTTATGTTTAACGGAGGACGTTTTAGTGTTGCTCTATCGCAACAGCTTTCAGTTCGCTTTAGAAAAGCTGTGATTGTAAAAAAAATATATGAATTTTGACAATTAGAAGCATTAGAAGGTCTATATTATCTAATTAATTCAGTTTCGTCGCCTATTTGCGAAGTTCTCAACTCTCTTGGCAATTTCGCTTGATTTTGAATATATTAGCAGGTTCTCTCTTCTAGATATGGCAGTTTGATTTTGTGATAAGCTAATTAGTGAGAAGTTGTCAAGTTGTACATCTCCAGGAAAACAAACGGGAAGAGACAACATTGGCAAGGACTGGGTAAACAACCGGGAAAAGAAAACATATGGGCAAGGAGTTGTTTTATTGTGAGATATGTACATTCACTTGCCAGTCAGTCAGTTTCCAAGGCTAGCGTGTATAGTAATCACTGGTGAATTATAAGCATATGAGTACTTACAAATTCTTTTCTTTTTGTTTTTGTTATTTGTCATTTTAAATCAGAGATTTGCACAGTGCTTGCTGTTCATGTCCAACAGACAACTGAATCATTCAGGCTAGGTGGTTTTTCATGCTACTCATGACACTAATGTACCCACTGATCAAGACATACACCTTTTAACAAACAAGATGATAGCAGATTAATTAACAATGATTATTATTCCATGGGTGTTGCATATGAGGTGATGAATAACCAATGAGGTGCATATTGCTGAGTTGGTGTTAATAGCCTCATATCCATCATAGAGCACAAGTGAATTATTTGTTTCATTTAGTTTTCAACATTGGTAATCATTGCTGATTTTTTAACCACATTTTTGTTGAAAACGTTTGCTCTGTAGCAGGAACTTTTGAATGCCCTGGCACTTGGCATGGCAATCATAAAAAGCAGGGCTGTTTAGTAACGAAACCCCTTCAGGCGGCTAGCGTATTGGAGGATAATGCCGGAGGTTAAAAGATTGTCCAGAAAATGAACCAAAGGCTGAGAAGGAAAGCTTTGAGGGCAACTGTAAAATTAGAGGACAATCTTTTAACCAAGGGCATTATCCTCTGATATACCAGCAAGCCAGGAAGTGGCTTATTTATTTTATAACCCTCCGATTAACTTCTAAAATGTGCATGCTTTATATTTGTGGTAAAGAGAAAACATTAAGTGAGGGTCACAGCACATTTGCAGCTAAACAAATCCTGGCTGGCTAGTTTACTCGATTTTATAGCACTGTGATTTTATCTGAAAAATTAAAACAAAGAGACTTCCTTTCTTGTTTTATCTCTTCTACAAAATCAGATGACAGAACAAATTGGACGAGGGGTATCGCCTGATACCAGCCATCTGATTTTTTACCATGTGATGTGTTTCATCCAATGAGTGCAGAGGAAAATTAATCGGTGGGTTATAATAGCCAGTGTGCAGTGAACTAATCAGGAAGCTAAAAGCTCAATAATCAAGACTTGAAAAAGGGGGAGGGAGTGCTACATGCAGTGATAACCTCTCTCATGCATCCCTGTCAAAATCTTGTAGTAGAAGGCAACATAACAAGAGTAGGAGGTAGGGTGCCCCTGCGTGCTTAGAGGTTCCTGAGGAAGTCCGGCATGAAGGAAGTGGCAGATGATATTGATAACAGGAGGTAAAACTGCCACCTGCTCACACATATTGACAGGGCTGTTCGTTTCTCACTTAACTGAGCAGAAAATTGTGCTATCTGTTAGTGACAGACTGTTGATTGTATAAGAAACTTATTATTGCATGCCAGAATTCAAATAATTATGTTTTTATGTGTTGCCTTGATAAAGGGACAAAAAATTTGTGTTGTTCACCACATAATGTACATAATTTCTCCCTTCAATGACCTCTCAGTATGAGAATTAAAAAACGCGAAAAGAGTACCATTATAGGTGCTCTACAGGCATGCAATAGGCCATTTCCGAATTGACTTGTGTCTCTTTTTCAAAGCGAGGTCTCGTGCAAAACCTTTCATATGAAAATGAGTTCTATCTGCACGTGAATGAAAACTCATTTTCATATGAAAGGCTATACACCAAGACTCGCTTTGAAAAAGAGGTACAAGACAACTCGGAAATGGCCTATTGAGGTTTTGTTTTTTTACTGCATGTTTGCTGCATTATAATTACCTTGATAATGTACTGTAATACCTGTTATGTTGAAGCAATCAATGTAGCCATGTATAATTTCGTGTTAATAAGACCATATTTGATAAAGTTCATTATATTATCTGTTATAATGGTAAAATAAAATCTTTCAGTTTATTGGAAGGGAAGTGTTTTCTGACAAGCAGTATCACATGACAGTATTACATCAATCCTTTGTAAAATATGTAAAGAAATGTGCTCACTATGATTGGCCAGATCAAATTTTACTATCACAATGCAACTTCCTTGCTTGTTTTTCACGACTTTGTCCCTCTTGTTTCACTTCCTGGTATAATAAGTTGACTTGTGCCGAGTATATCATAATACACGTGCCCTACTATGTCTACTATACATCGCATGCTTTCTTAAAATGTAATGTGGGCAGCCTTCAAATCAGTTCAATTAATTATCTGTTATAATGTTAATATTAAAATATTTTTAATTTCATTTCTAATCTTAGTGGAAGGGAAATGTTTTCTGACAGGTTAATATCATATGACAGCATAACAAACCCTTGTAAAATATGTAAGGAAGTGTGCTCACTGATGCAATGCAACTTCTTTGATTGTGTTTTGCCACTTTGCTCCTCATATTCTACTTCTTGGCATAAGAAATTGACCTGTGGCAAGTATATCATGGGCAGCCTGTCCATCCTGGGAGATTTTCATAAAGGGCATAGTAAAAATTGCTTCCTGTACATTTTTGACTTGCATAAGTGCTTGCTGGGAATTTGAGAAGCACTGGGCTGCTTCTTGTGCTTTTCTATGCTAATTTTCTTTGTGTTCTTTTAAGTTTCATTTTGCTCTGCTTATGTCTTAGTTGCATTTAAGGCGACTTCTCTTACTGTCTGTTCATGGTCTTCCTAGTTTTGTTGAGTGCCATGATCATATGCAAATTGTGTGTCTGCAATATAGGGCATGAGCACTTGATGGACTTTTTATTTCACTCGCTCTACAATCTTCAGAGCAAAGGGATTTTCATCTGTGACTGAATCTTATCGCTAACAAATTGTAACAGAATGGGTAGAAATTTACTTGAATAGGCTGTCAAAAATAATCTTGCACCCCGATATCTGTACTCTTGTTGTTTGCCTGACTTTGGAGACCTCGTTATAAGACCACAGCCACAGACTCACCTTAATTTTGTATTCTAAATCCTAGGTGCTGAATGCTAAAAATTTGTATCATAGCTTGGAAATTTAGAAGTACATGATTCTGAAATTGATTCAAAACAAAACATTTGAACTTTATTTTTAGATCTTGACTAGGGTAGCACTTCTCTTGCCCCATCCAGACTGTGAGCAGGCTTTTTTGTTCACGTAACAGGGAAAGGAAAGGAGGAAGGAGAATTTTCCCCACTCTCCCCACCCCTCCTCGTTACTTTTTACCATTAACTTGTATAATTTATGCACTTCCGCTTTGCGAAGGATCTGGGCGAAAAAGGTGATGTCCACTGGCCGCAGTCTATTCAGTTGAAAACCGCTCCCACCCTTTGCAATCTGACTTTGTCCACCCTCTACCTGTCTCAGCCCCCCGCTCTACCAAGCAGCCCCCTTCCAAGTTGATTTGGCCAGAATCAGAATGCAAAGTTGCAGGCATATTGATTGATCGGACAGCTGTTTGGTCCTGGTTTGAACTCGTCATTCCCGAAGTCCAAAGCTTCCAGCCAAGAGCACAGCTAAACCCCAAGATCAACATTAAAATTCTTGATTCGTTTTCAAACCGGTGTTGTATCACTTTGTCTTGGGAGAATTGTACGGTTTTGTTTAGGTAAGAAGCCTTTCCCGAGAAAGACAGCTTTAGTACGAGGATGCCTGAGCCACCAGCCAGGAAAATTCTACACCATTGACGGACCACACCCAGCTCTAATTTTCCCGACTCTTCCATTTTTTCTTTGAATTTAAAATCTATGCGATCACTGGAAAATAGGATTGCATTTTATAAAGAATTTGTTCCAAAGAAGCTTCTTAGAGAAGACAGTGCAAATGATAGCTTAAAACAAACATATCAAAGGGCCGCACACGTTACTAGGTGGCCCATGAATAAACAAGTTAATGAGCCAAACTGCCTACAATGAGTCCGGCCCTACGGCAAAGGGAAGAGGTATTACTACTAGCAGAATTGGTCTTCTTCAGGGCCGTAGTAATCTGAGACTTGACCCTATAGCTAAGGAAGATTAGAGCTGAAATAGCGGCTAGTGCATCTGCCCTTTAGAACCGTCAGTCCCAGTTTGACTAGTTTCAGCCTAGCAATCAAATAGAATAACTAAACTTACGATTACGTTGATGCTCTAAAATTTGGACAGCAACTGAACTGAAGAACTGACTGGAAGCGGGCTATCCCTCAAGAATCCTAGTTCCCTACTCTACCCTCTTCGGGATGCACGCCACCTTCGCTTAGAAACAACATGGAAACCTTCTACTTTTGTAGCCCCTGAAGAAGGTTTGTTTTGCAAACCGAAATATCGGGCAATTTTTTGTTTCATACATTTTTTTGCTTTACGTATTTCGTCTTCTGTGTCTTCGTTTCTTTAACTGCCGTAAGGATCAGTCGTTCCGTAATTTTTTTTTCACTGGAAATTTTTAGCCCATTGCTACCTCACTCGCGGTCCTAGTGACCTATGTACTCAAATAGAAATGTTTGGAAAATTGCATTATACTGAATCTTTCAATGCTCGATTCAAATTCGAGAAATTTCCATAGAAATTTGGAATCTTGCGGCGAATTTTAATCTGTTGTTTGCAGTTTTGAACGCAACTAGGAGACTTGACTCATTTCTTCGAACTTCTGGTCCCGCAGGACGTAGATTAACGGTAGATCTCTTAACAAGATGACCAGATGACATGTGTTATCTACCCCAACCGTCTGGATTTGCTTTACATAAAACCAAAATTGAACCTGTAATTCCTACTGATTGAAAACAAGTTTGATATGTAAAAATGTCCTTATCTGATTAGGGGCATTGAGGAACAAGGCGTTGTAGCCTTTGATACGCTTCAGAGTGGAAAAGGAGAACTGGAACGCCCGAAATCTCAAGAATCCATCTTTGCATTCCAAGCAAATATTTGATAGATTGCATAGTACAAACAATTACATGAAACTACAATTTGTGCAAAATCCTAATCAAACAGTCGCTAGTTTCCGGTTATGATTTCACTTATCTACTATTTTGGGGTGTAAACTTTTCACGCCCCCTTACGGAAGTGTTTGAATCACTCAGGAAGCTCGAGTCTATTGTAATTGTACGACTTCCACTTGTAACATGTACACAGCCGGTTTAAAAATCCAGTGTTTTTAACACCCACTCACTTTATCAAGTGTACATTCCGTTGTAGAAAAACAAATGACATGGATGTTTTGCCACGTTTCAAGAAACAACAGATTAAATCGGGGTTCTCTAAGGCGCAAGGAGTAAGACGGCAATTTAAGACTTCGGTAGTTTCGAAAGTATCCTAACTTTGACTTGTGACTGCAGTTTCACTTATGAAACCGGTTATCACACATAAGTTCTCTCGCTAAGTTCATGCCACCCCAAATTTCGTTTAGAGGTTTTAAATTTTTTCCCAATAATATGGCCAATATTATTTGGGCTCTGAGATCCTGGCAGGTATTCTTTTAGAGGTATATGACAGCGAATAACTGGTGTATTTTTTTTTTGGGGGGGAGGTCAGTTTTGGGCCATGGACGTTTTTGGGGTTTCAGCCTGGCCCATGATATCAGTATTGTTATTGAAGGGGGGTGGGGGCTCATTTACACCTCCCCGAATTTTAAGATGCGACTACCTACCCCCCCTGCTCACTTTGGCCACTTGACCTGAAAATTTCTTTTGTTCAACTTACTTATCGACATTATCTTTTCGATACCCTGTCTTCAATTTACGGCGGGTGTGTTTACGTTGACGTTATTTGTGGGCTATGTCGTACATCCGTTTAATTCCGTTTAATATCCTTTTTATCACGGGAATGCATTCGTTTAAAAAGGGATCGTGTATTCGGCTCCTCAAAGTAAGGATGATCTTTTAAAAATTACGAACACAGGTTCTTATTATAGCATCGAATGTAACGCAATTGTGTCACGTAACGAATGAACTGCGCAATTTGGAAAAGATTAAAAATACTTGCACCTCTTGTTTTAACCTTTTATTCTAGGCATGAAAAATTCAGACTTTTCTTCTTAGCCATGAAACAAAATATGGTTGATATTGACGACATGTCTCGAAACTTCTATAGACACGAATCTTGTTTACAACGTAGTTCTGGATTTAATATGAAGGGGAGAAATTATATGAAAAATAAAACTATGTCGTGATCTGATGGCGCAGAAAATGTTGAAACGACCCCAGAAATCAAAGGAGTTTTTTATCCCACGCAGTTCCTAACCGGATGTGTCAAGAAAACAGGGATACCGGATGTATGTGTCGCGCGGGGGTTTGTCGATAATTTTTAATTGAAAAGCTAATTGCTGAGCAATTTTGTTTGTGGTAACTGAAACATATTTAAGAGCACAACCCTCACGAAAGGCCGGCGTTAAAATTGCAATCCTAAATTCTCTTGAGTTTCAAAAAGCTTGACGTTTTTGTGAACTGGTGCTGGAGTCATCTAGCGATACGCTCGAGTTGCCAAAAATATCATAACAAACAGCAGATTATAAGAGAGCAATACCAGTGACACCAATACAATACACGAAGGAATGTTGGAGGGTCGCTTGCGCGCGCATTTCACAGAAATCGACTACTTCAGCATGGTTGTCTCTGGTTTTGGCAGCTGGTAAAACCGACTATGTTGATTTAAACATGGATTTGATCGAGGGAAGGGTCCGGTACAGAAAAGGAAAAAAGGTAAGGCTTCCGTTTGAGTTCAATTTGTGCAAGATTCAGAGCTAACTGAGGTTGTTTTGATTACAGTGGAAGACACGATGGGCTGTCTTGCGACGAGTGAATCCCGCTACAGGTAACCTTCTACTTACAAGCACCGATCGTTTCTAATCATGTGCGTTATGTATTCTCATTCAACTATAATCACATCCGCCGACTCAAGGAAACCCTTACGCGGTACCGCAAGGTTTAAATCCCCGTCTTTTTGTAATGGCTTTGCGAATGGCTTCCTTTATCGCGATGCAGACAGATATTATTTTTGTTGTGCTATCGTTTGGCCATTATTCGTGACTGGCGCGCGTTCACATTTCTTTCCATAGTTCTCCGTTTCATACAGTACAGCATGAGTATAGTAAACTCATAAACTACAAATGGCAATTTATTCCCAGCTGCACCGATTTGAAAACTCTTCTATTAAAGATAGTAGCTTACAAAGGCGGCTTTTAAGAGTGCTGTATTTTGTTTTGTTCCAATTCTTTGACCTCAAGCAGATATGCTATATTGCCAAAACCTTGCTCCTTTAAACCGACGAAAAGACTTACGTCATTTTCAATACGACTTATTGGGGTTGACATTTCAAAACGTAACTTCTTAAGGTCGAGTCTTTCGAGATAGCTAGAGATTATATAAACGTTCAGTTATTTTGATTTTTGCTTGGGGCTTGAGTTGAAAAACTCGCAGAGCTTTATGGATCGCGTGTCGCGCGTGGCTTTAAGTCGATTTTGCAGAATTTGTCGGGCTTTAAAGCAACATTTATCAGTTTATGCTTTGCAAGCCCTTGGCTTTTTTTCCATGCCACGGTGTTCGTGTGAAATCGGCTTTCTACACAGAACCTTTCCGTTATATTTCGTGGAGGTTCGACACTGCAATTTTCCGCTTTCTAGTTGTAGCGCTGAAGGATATTCAATTTATAGTTAAGTTGCATTCAGCCATTACAACTGTGTAGCGCGAAGACGACTCGAACAGGCGACTGATTTACGGCCGTGGTTCGATTTAGTAGCGGTTTCGTATTTTTTCTTTTAGGTATTTACTTTCTAGCCATTCAAAGGATGAAATACACTTGTACTACTTGTACGTTTCAGTTCAATAAACAATGGGAATACTAAAATTCACTGAAACGAACAATCGTGTGATATTTATACATGCGTTTCTATTAAATACAATTGCCGATTTTTTTTGCGTCAGCTCTAAATATTGTGTATGAATTCATTTTATTGTGTGATAACGCAAAATGCTTATTATTCACTGGGAACTATATGCTTCATTTCTCTGTTTAATGTCACTAATTGCTTTTGCTCGTTATTTACATGTATTCAATTTCCGTTACGTTTAAGACTTACGATTTTGCTGTTCGAGTTATAAATGTATGTCTAGACAAATTTACATTTTCAGGAAGAGATACGTTTGGCAGCTAATGGCCTGATTTGGACGTTTGCAAAAATAGAGCCATTACTATACAATATTTCAATTTCCATACATTTGCATAGAGAAATGAGTGCAGTGAGTGAATTTTATTTTTCATTAAGTTTTAATTTCGTAGTTCTTTCGCAAAATTGAAAAAAAAAAAAAAATCAGCCAAAAACATTCTTGTGTTTTGACTATCGATGACATATTTTTTTAGATTCTTGAATATCTGTGGCTATATTATTGACAGTTCCAAACTTTGCATCAATTAACAGTTGGCTTGCTTGAAAACCATTGTTCTTTCCAAAATGAATCATTTTGTATTCAATTTTATTATTGATTGCCACAGTATACTAGCCATTTTTAAAGGTATTTTGGGGGGCTTTTTTTCAATCCTGAGTGACAACAAAGGGCCATGATATCTACACATAAAATATACAAATGGTCAAGATAGAAATATTCACCTAATTACTCATACTTACATGTAGTATTTTGGAATGGTGGCAGTCATATTTCTTCTGTTGCTGATTTTTCTTTATTTTCCCACTTAGTTGATAAAGCACAAACTTTAAGAATATCATAAACATATTTATTCTGTGAGAAAGATGTTTTAATCAGTTAATGACACAGGCGACTCGGAAAAAATTCGAGTTTTCCCAACAGGAGTCGAACCCATGACTTTCTGGTTACTAGTCCAGCTGCTCTACCACTGAGCTACAGGAAACTCGTGGAAGCTAAAGCCATTAAACTAGGTTTATTCCAATTCTTTGAAAATTGAAGGTTGCTGGTAAAAGTATGATCTCCAGTTTCACTACCAATGAACCGTACAAACTCTTGGGTGAGCTAGCATTTAAACAATCCTCCGTATTTAAGGTGGCTGAACATGGTTCATGCACTTTTGATGATTTCTACTGCTGATGCAAATCAGTTTTTCCAAAAAGCCTTGAGAAAAACAAACAGGGTGCCTATAAATCGATCATTATATTTTGTTCAGTGAAGATCATCCAAGCGTCTTCCCACATGCCCCTCACAAACTACAGTAGGTGTCCCAGTCTAGTATGTGAACCACATGTCATTGTCAAATAGTGTTCAAGGGTTTTATTCCACAAATTCACTGATCACTGCTTATTTTTGGACCTGCAGATGTGCTGAATCTTGTTTTGTACCCCAAAGAAGCAAATCCAGGCACTCATCACAAGGAGAAAGCCCTTCTGTCACTCAAGGGCTTCAGTGGATTACAAGTTCTCAACAAGATGGATAAGCACTTCAATATCATTGTCATCATCACTACAGATGATGTCATCCCACTGAGTTTTGAGACAATAGATCAGAGAGCAGAGTGGCTGGCCCTGCTCCAAGGCCATTATGGAAAAGGTGACTACATTATATTATTATTCCACTTTTGTGTCATTTTACCATATAAGGGCAAGAGAATGCAGAAACGTTGTACAATCCTGGTTTGACCCTTTTTTGCTGAAGGAGGACAGAGCAAAAACAAAATGCAGTGGAATAATACCTCTTATTTGATGTTTTGGTCAATAACATGCATGGACTTTGTACTCATTGCTGGCATTTTGGCCACTTGAGAAATGAATACGTACTTGCCGATTGTTACTAACTTTCATTGTTGCCAAAAAAAAAACTGCAAAATTATTTCATACCTGAAAAAAGTATTATTTATGCAAAATTTTGCAGTGCAAAATATAATAGCCTGCAATAAGAGTGTAGCATCCCTACAAGAAGAATTCTGGACTCTGTTTGAAAGTAACAGTCACCAACAGTTGTGTCCCCTAGGCCTTAGGCCTGCTTATGCTGAAAGAAACAAGGATCAGGAAAAGGGTTATGATCCTGATTTTGTACTTTCCTTTTTCTTAGAAAAATCATTTGAAGGTATTGTGCCACACAAACAGAAAATCAAATCTGGAGAAGCAGTGCTGCGCTTCTATTCTACTTTCTTCTCATTGACTAAGAAGGATAGCTACCGTCTTATTGGTCACTGGAAATTAACGTCTTTGCCCAAATATGGAGCAGTCGATGGAGGGTTTGCCTTCCAGGCAGGCCCAGAATCTCCAGCAGGAGATAAGCCAGTTATTTACTTCTTTGCTACGCGTTCAGGAAGAGAGATACAGGCTTTGTTTGACAGCATTTGTAGACCTGGAGAGGCAGTGCCTGGCCCAGAATTGCATTCAGGTACAGATTTTAATGAATACTAAATTAGTTTGTTTACCATTTATGTTAACATCCATTTCCTTGTCGTTAGGGCATCCTCAGAGACTCAGGCCGGGCAAAAAGTTGGAGAAAATGGCTGATAAAACAGGCAAAATTGATGTGAGCGAAAGTCTACAAGATGACCATTTGCTTGCACGATTTTGCCTGTTTAATCTATCCCCCCCCCCACCCTACCCCAACTACTTGCCTCTGGGAGTCTGAGGATGCTATGCTGACACTAGAGTGAGTTTACTTCACTTGTGAAATAAATTCTGACAGGATTAACTCAAAAAACCACATTTTTTACTGTTTAAGCAGTTTTTTAAGTGCTGTGTTGCCAAATGCCACTAAACTTTGCTACAAAAGCATTTTCTTACAATTTAGCTGGATTTTGAACTAGCTTTTGTTGTAAATTGTAAAATATTTAGCTTCTTCGCATGCGCATACCGTATTTACACGATTAAGCGCCGCACCCAATAAAGCGCCGCATACGTGCGAAAAATAATAAAGAGTGCCGCCCTCGAATAAGTGCCGCATTCATTCACAACAATGCGGTGCTTAATCGAAGCATCATCAGACCAAATCAGTGCTGGAGAAGCCAAAATAATAAACAAGTACGTTACAACTCAATCTAAACCAGCCTCAGAAATTTATTCTTCTGTATTATCATGTTTTTCAGTTCAAAGTGGGTATATCTCTTTTCCTGTTTGTTAACATTTGCTTGTTATCATTTACAAATGTAATGTTTTTTTAAAGAACACTGCCCTCAAATAATCACCGCCCCCAAATAAGCGCCGCATGTGAAACACTAAAAATTTAAAGAGCACCGCGGCGCTTCATTGAGTAAATACGGTAAGCCAAAATTTGTATTTTTTTTGCTTATTTATTTCCATTTTTTTCACTTCTTTTGCTTTCATTTTTCTCTCCCTTTCTTTTCTCTTTATCTTCTACCCTTTATCCCCTTTCTATCCACTGGAAAAGTTTTGGCCTCAGCCCTTCAAAAAACCTGGAAATAGAACATTGATCAACTAGGTGACTTGGCCTATTTTACCTCCATTTTTGCACCCAAAATTGGACACGATTCTTCTGGTATAGCTCTGCCAGAATTTGGTCGATATTCGAAATGGACACGCGTATGGATGGATCTTCCTTGCTGTGTTAGCTGCTCATCAAAAATATCTGGTGACGTCAAAAATGATGACATACAAGTGGTTGAATGTCTCCCGACTCCAACGTCAGAAAAATACGACTCTTGATGCGAAATAATTAAACTACTATGTTTGTTCTTGAAGAGTGCTTTTCATTGCTAAATCAATGATGTTGGTTTTGGTCTGAAATTATTTCCTGGATTAATATGGCTTCTTTGGATAAGGAGGCCTTTTTTCTCCCTACATGTTTTGCTGTCTTTTGCCTTAGTCACCAACTGAAGTAAAAATAATTTGATGTCACCTTTGTGGTGGTTGTAACTTGAAAGACCTAAAACAGGTTTTCCATAGCTTGACTAACACTTATCCTAATTTAAAAATTAACTAATTATATTGGCGACTTTGCATTTATAATCCTATGCCTCATCTCCCCTCCCCATCTTGTGCATGAGTAGCGTAAATTTCCTACAGGTGTGGTTTTCCTCCTGTGGATTACTTGTGGTACAGTTTGAGAATTTTGGTTGATTCTTACAGTGTATTATGAATTTTACATAAGCTTAAACAAGTCTGATTCCTATGGGACTATAGTCAGGACCTTACAGGGCTATGTTGGTATCTAGGCAGAATTCTAACCTGTTTGGCGTTTAGAAGTTTGGTGTTGCAGCCTAAGAGGGCTGAATTATAGCTGATTATACCAATCTCAAATCCATTCTGTAGTGTGCTATTTTAAGACAGAATA
This sequence comes from Siderastrea radians, assembly GCA_964017195.1. NCBI lineage: Eukaryota > Metazoa > Cnidaria > Anthozoa > Scleractinia > Rhizangiidae > Siderastrea > Siderastrea radians. Next base: position 7,438,068 of record OZ024894.1, on the reverse strand, counting down.
AACACAACTTACCTGTGATCGCCAAAATGTTCACCCAAAAAGATTCAGCTGGAATAAAATCAGGTTCATCTTGATTGTCTCTTTCATCTGCATTTTTTTCTATCGACTTTAACCTTAGGGCCCTATCCATCGAGCTATGGAGAGAGAGGCATGGGAATGAAATTGCCTTTTCTGCTAGTTCCAGGCTTTGCGCAAAGGTTAAAGTTTTCAGCCCTATTCGCTTTGGAAGTTAGCTTGAGATAACGCTTATACTGAATGGACTAATGTAACGGCTCACTACCATAAAGTGTTGCACTTGCCAGCCAAAAAGAACTTTGTGAAGATGCTGTACAATCCGGGGGGAAAACTCGAAACTCCCGATAAATTACTGAGCCCGAAAGCTACTCTATTAAAAAGTGTACAATATTCTTCGACAGCGGCTCGATTTTTTTATTTTGAAAGCCAAAGTTTAAAATCTTTATAATTTTAAGGAACAAATTGGCAAGTTTGCACTAATATTTACCTTCCATCTTTGGAAAAACCGTTTCGAGAAATACTTATCGGTCCCGGTAAGTCATCGGCAGTTTCGAGAAATAGACCTCTAGGGCTTATAGCCGGAAATAGTAACAAAAAAAGACAAGTACAGGATTGAAGGGGGGGAGGGGTTCAGACCCCCCTGGTCCCTCCCACCCTCCCCTCTCCCCTTAGTTTTGAGTCTATGGATGAAATCCTGAACTGTGACCATTCACTGTGCGAAAAAACAAAAAAAAACCTGAGCACTGGTTTGATTGTGACATTTCCAATTGTATCTCTACCAATCAGATTCGAGATGAAACCGGTTGGTAATGAAACAGTAGGTGGCTTTTTCAGAGGAAACAGTACGTTGTATCCCTGTAGTCTTCTTATTAGAAAGTGTAGCTTTTCGTTTCAAGCGAAGTGGAAATATTAGCGATTTAAAAACAGTGAGAGGTTGAAACTGCAAACCTGAAGTTGCTTATATACCGCAACGGCTTTGAAACCAGAAAGAAGCGAACGTCTGTCTGTCTCTCAAATCAAAGTGTTCACGGTTTTTTGAAGTGTATTGAACGGCACTTTACTGTGGTCAGGTGCCGTTTGTTGCGCAGCATGTGGACAAAGTCACTTTTTAAGTGCTTTCTTTTCTCTTTCCAGCAGAAGCCAGCCAACCGGGCACAAGTGAAGAAGACGCCCAACCTCGACCTAGCTTCCTCAAACGCGCGTGGCTTCGAATGAGTGGAAAGCGCAAGGGAAAAGGTGCGAGACCCCGCAGTCGAAGCATGCCTTCTCTTTTCCGCGGAAAAAAGAAGGCTGAAAACACAGAACAGACATCCCCACCGGAGCAGGAAGACAACAAACCTACTTCTGTTCGACGAAACGAGTCCGTGCCCGCGTACATAGGAGCCAGCAGTAACCAGGAAAACGGGTTGAATGACGTGTTTGAGCAAGAGCAACCAAAAAGCCCAGCACCCGGGTACGAGAATATAGCGGGAGTCACCCCCGAGGGATACGAAGTCATGCTCCCGGACAATAAAGAGGTCCGCCAGGGGAGGAGTAGCAGCAGCGCAAACAGCCCTACGCGGAAGGGATCCCAGGGGCAAGGCATGAATACCACGGGAAACGAGAGAGTAGACGGAGATGGAGCGGGCGAGGCAGAAGGGTACGTTGTGGTTGAAGGTCAAGATGAAGAACTCCTTGAGAAAATAAGGGTGGAATCGAACGCTAAAGAAAAAGACGAAGCAAGTTCTCAACGAAGACCTTCGCAGGGCTCGGAAAGTGGAAGGTTGAAGTCGTCCTCTTCCGCGTCAGAAAAGCGAGTTGAAAACATAATTCCGGAGGAAGAGGAAAGTGAAAAACAAGAAGGAAAATTATCAGAAACTCAAAAACAGGGTTTGACTAATGGAGAAGTTCAGTGTCGTATCGTTGTTACTCCAACTGACGAAACCGATGAAGAAAAAGCTAGTAACGGAAAAGAAATGCTTATGAATGGTCACCAAGATATTGAGAAACTCGGAGAAGAAAGCAAACCCGAAGTCAACAAAAATAAAAGTAAAACGACCGAAAAAGCTGTGGGCAACGCTGACTACGTCAACGGAGATATTACGCAGCATAAAAATAACGTTAAAGCTGCGAAAAATCGCACTGATAGTAGCACTGCAACTAGTGTCTCTACGCGGCGCGGTTTGAAAAACCCACCAATGCTACATCTTCCGCCTACTTCAACCGCTGGAAGCGCCGAGCACCTTTATGTCAACTCACCTAAGGTCGTAGACTACGTGAACGTTCAAGGTGGGAGGTCCAGTGCCTTTCGATCTCGCAGCAAAACGAGTTCTCAGTCGGGAAACAAATCAAAACTGAACCCGTACGCAATGTATGATGGGAACGATGATTCGATCTACCACAGTGTAGAGTCCCTGATGCCGTCACATCCGGGATATCAAAATGTGTTTGGCGACGACCCGTCACGAAGCCATAGTTTCGAGAACATCGCCGGTCACTCGTACGCAAACGTAGCGGGCGCACAGCCCTCGTATCAAAACATTGGACACTTTGATAGGTCATATGTGAATGTAATGTCACGGCCTCATCAAGGGAATCTAAACTACGTCAAAGTAGCGGGAGTAGATTCATCACACGCGACCAGCCCTGTTTCCATCACTAGTACATCACCGAAATCGAGTGACTACACCTGGATCGACGAAAGGAAGACAAAACTGCTACAGGACACTGCCAAAATGCATTCTGAACGAAGGCAGGAGAATCTGCCGCGCGTGATGAAGAAGTAGTTTTGTAAATGATATTAAAGTTAGTTCAAGTTTATTTAGGATTATAGTTTTGTATGTATTTTTCCACAGCGGGTTCTGTCGTGTGCCCTTAACATTCCTCTTTTGGGGAGTAATAAGGGCGTGTCTAGTTATTTAAGATATCTAACTGCTTATTTTTGAAAGAAAAGTTGTTTGCTGCAGAAAAAAAGCCGGTATGTAAAACTGTCCCCGCTTTCTTATATGGATCGTGGAGCGTGAAACGAGAAGGGCGGGTGAGTGGAAAGATAACAGTCGTGTTGGCTACTCTCTTCTCACTCTCGCGCGCGTTTCGTGTCGTCTCACTCTATGGCGTATGAGAAAGAGGGATGTTTGTAGACTCGGCGGGGGTGGGGGGGGGTAGTTCTTTCCTTTTATGTGTAATTCTTACAACCATTTTGTATAACAATGTACTTCATAGCGTAGAGCTCGCTTTGGGCTTTGGAAAATAAGCTGTATATTACGATGGGGAACCCTGACAAGGGAAGGGAAGGGGGGGAGGGGTGTGTGAGTCATTGACGTGAAATTTATCTTGTTGTTCACTTAACCTGTCTCGTGTCGTTTAAAAGCTAAGTTTTCACAATAATTGAAAATGTATTTGATACTTAATCTGAAAGGTTTCTGATACGAAATGAAACTCGACCAATATAGGAATGAATTGTTCAGGGGAATGCGAAATTGGGAAAGGTGACCAGAACATAGCATGTCTTATACTTGTTTGTAAGCGAATTCTCTACTTAAAATGGACTGTACACCATAACACGATTTCCTAAGTTCATGTTTAACTAGATTTTGGAGAAATAGAAATTGTAATAAAAGAAGCGTCTGCGGAATTGAAACTGTGTTCTTGAAGTATTTCTCGTTGATGTAGTCTGTGCAAACAAAAGTAACCATCGCCAGCTTCCGCCGTCCGGAATTAATAAAGCGCGCGCGAAAAAATCTGCCGCGTGGAGGGTCTCAGTCTACTCCCCAGTACTGCCCCCTCAGTCTCGTTAGACATTCCCGTCCCCAGAGCTGCGATCCTTTTGGCCAGCGCCACCGATCGAGAGCTTTGGCGGGGGCCAGGATAACGCGCAAGCGCAATAGCTGCCCATTTTTGTAACCAATGGTAACCGTTATTGTTTCAAATTTCTGAGGCTGCGCAGAAAGCCGGAAGTCCATGATTCACGGACTTCCTGCTTTCGGACCCTACCACAATCCCGTACCCAGAGTCCTCAGGCTTCTTGGACTCTGGGGTAATGGAAAAAATGTGATTTTTTTGATTGACTGTTCTGGGCTGTTCACTGTAACAAAACTAAGAACTGTTAACCGCAGGATTCCTGCGGTGACAATTCCATTATCCCGATCCCAGAGTCTCTCCCGGCGCCGCCCGCTGACCAAGAAGCCTAAGGACTCTGGGTACGAGATTGACCCTGCCAGAGATCTCGATCCTTGGCGCTGGCCAAAAGGATCGCAGCTCTGGGGACGAGAATGTCTCGTTAGACTGGTGTCGTCTGAGCAGCTGGAGTCTATAAGAGTTCGTCTGGGCATGATGATTTAGTCCCCCTTTTTTCTGGGGGACTAAAGAACCTTCAGAAATACGGGCCCTGAGACCTTAAAAATGACTAAGTCAGTCATTCTAAAAGGAGCATCCGCTACCCTTATTTGCCGTAGATGTCATATGCAAACCCAGAAACGTCTTTGTTTGAAAAAAGAATAGGCAACTAAAACAATAGCTCACCTCTGGAGTAACACAGATTGTTCAACCAATTGATTATTTGTTTTGTTTTTTTTTTAAAACCCGTATGACACTTTCCCAAAGTTTTCGAAATTTTTGGGTTACTTTCCGTCAGTTTTCGACAAAAATTTACCACCTGGAGTGGATACTTGCTGAATATGCAAATTGGTTACTTTGTTGAACAACACGAATGGCCCGTAAAAGGCCAGCTGTTGTTTCCCTATCGTACGTATAATTAAACCAAAGCACTCGGTTGTGATTAAGCTTTCCGCCCCCCCCCGGGGGGGGGGGGGCTACTCAATGAAGTTTTGTACGGGGAGGCTCCTCCCGGCGTTTCAAATCCTTTCCCTTTAATATACTAATTTTTACCAAAATGGTATCCCTTTCATACACCTAAAGCAAAATCTAACCCCTTTCTTATACCTCAAGGATAAGCCAAAACAATAAAATTTCCCATAATCGCCACGTTTTTCCCGGGCTTTCGGTCGTTCTGGTTCAGTTGCTCAAAGGGTGCAAGCTTTTATGTGTTTTGCGTCGTCATTTTCTGCCAAAATTTGGCACCCTTTGATATACTTCGCTGTAGCCACAATTTCTTCCACTTTGCAGCTGATTGTGTGACCCTTTCATATACTGAAATGGCAATTGTCCCTACTCTTTAGTATACTGCGAGCTTAAAAATGACACCCCTTTCGGGCGGAGCCTTCCCGTATAACCCATTATAGGGACTACCCCCCCCCCCCCCTCCCAGATCAAGCAGCGAAGAGCTTGCGCTGACCCTGAACCCTCGTTTTCTATTCACGTTTACTAGCTGCTCAGGAGACGCTATTCTAACGATCCTGAGGGGGTGGCACTGGGGAGCAGACTACTACCATCCCCTCTCGGGTTTATGCACATGCGCGAGAGCTATCTTCGTGTGCGCAATTTGCTTCTTGACGATAGGTGTTTATACGTGTTAACGTCCAACTGTTCAGTTGCGCGCAACACTTGTGCAACAATTATTTCTGTGCCCACCTTAGGAAAGATCTTTTAGATTGAGAGACGCGCAAGAAATACGTGGACGTAGCCTTCTTTGCAGACAAGTCACAACCCATCCCTCATCCGCTTTCTTTTGTTGGTTTGTTTACCTTACGATAGGTTCCTTCTTTCGCTCAGGGATAGTTGAGCCAGGAGAACATGCGAACGCGCGCGAAAGGCCGCTAGCGCGTGGAAACCATACACACGTCACCTTCCACGCGGTAGCTGATTTTGACACGCGTTTGTGTGTTCTTCTCCCTTGGCAGGAGCCCATGGCTATCTCTGATTGTAAGGAAGGACTTCTTGCAGTCCAGAAGCGCTATTGATTGAGTGGAGTGCCTGTAAACTGGCTTGTTAGCTAAGTGCATATCCACTGTAAATCAACAAAGAATTAACATTTTTTTACATCCTTAGTTAGGGGGGAGGGGCCGCTCCCTACAGTCAACTCTGTTGGTGTTTGGTTCCTGACGCAATTTGCCAGCTCAGATAGAGAAACTTCAGTCAATCTAGCTAGTTAGTGACCAAGGAGAGGTGTTTGCTTATAAGCCAGTCTCAAATACAGTGTTTTCACTGAAGATGAAAAAAACAAATTTCGTATCTTAATTCTGTTATCAAACTTTTGCAAGGTCAACTACCCAATCGCAGTCAGAGGATAATTCTCCAAAAACTAAGACAAATCCAGTTGTTCTCTTGACTTGGTTTTCTGGAAGCTCCCCGGGGAAGGGGTTACTCCAACGTCCAAGCTATATGGGTAATGTATGTGCCGTTATGAGGGATCTGGGATAGGATAAAGGAATCAGAGAATTTTGGTCTAAAATAGGATAAAATTTATTACAAAACTAAGTGTGAAGGAATTCGGAAAAAATTGCAAGAATTTTGAATCGTTTCAACGTAAATGCCGCCCACAAACCCGTAAAGACTGTCGGCTCAATCCTAAAAAAGCCTAAAGACAAGTTTGATCAAGATCTATCGACAGGAGTTGTTTATAAAATCAGCTGCAAAGACTGTGAGAAAGTTTACATCGGACAAACATCACGCGCACTAAAGTCCAGAACAAGAGAACATAAAAGAGCTGTTTTCACAGGTGACAAGAACTCCCTGTTGGCACAACATTGCGTGCAAACTAATCACGATTTTAATTTCGATGATGTCGAGATTGTGGACCGCTGTTCTCAGTGGTCACGCAGACTGTTTTTAGAAGCATGGCATTCCATCCGTGAACCGAACTCGATCAATGAACACGTGCACATTCCTGAGATGTACAAAATCCTGGCCAATCCCTAGTGGATTCTCGCCTTTCTAAAAAACATCTAATTTACATCTGGACGCCATTTGAACTTACGCTGAAGAAGGTTATAGTAATTTTTAACCGAAACGTCCGCTTTCAAATTTTAGTCAGTGACAACAACCTTTTTACAATTTTTTTTTTAAGTGTGAAGAATTAGCCTAGAATGAGAGTTAATACTTGCCGAGTCCAAGATAGGAGAGAACTTTCTGGTGTTCAGTCTCTGCTTTGTCCCAGGTGCTGGTATAACATTGAAAACAGGGAGTGCAGGTCATCGCAGCAAGGATGCAAAATGCAGTGCATTCATCTCACAACTCCACGTGCACCCCCATAGAACAAGAAGGGGGACGAATCCGGGGGACGGGCACTTGACCCTTGTTTGGGTGTAGGGGTGCCACTGAGGGTCTGAAACCCAGCATGTTTAGGACAAAAACAGCCCTAAAATACCAACCCTCCTTAGGACAACACCCTCCATTTTAGGTCACTGTTTAGGACAAATTACAAAATACACACTCCCTTGCCTCACACAATTTTAACGTGTTTTAAGGACCCCCAAACGTCCCTGATCTATGCCATATTTGACGACGTCAATCATGCAACCATACCCTGTTTAGGACAGGTTGGCGTTAAATTATTTACCCCACCCCCGGGGGGGACGAGGCAGGTCTAGTCCAGAATGGGGTTGCAAATCAAACAACCTGAGAATATTTTTCCTTGTGTGCCCATATTTTATTACATCAAAATGAAACTACAAAATTCTAACAAATATTAGCAAGTGACAAACCTGAACACTAAGTCTAACACTAGAACTACATTTGCCTTCATCGATACATTGATACTGCTTAGCTCAATTCTTGCTTTCTGTTATAAAATTTTCTTAGAATACACGGGATGAAAGAAAGCAAGGGACCGGCACGAATGAAGACAAACCAATCTACATTTTATCTTCAGTGTTAAAAGTTAAACTGCAGGTACTTATCACCTAAATGGGACTACTGAATAGCACTGACTGAGAGTAAAGCCTGCATAAGAGAACAGATGAATGCTCATAACAACAAACACAAAGTGTTTCAAAACATGTGGTGGGTATGCGTTATTTGTTGCAGAATGAATGGTTACTGTTGTTCAATTCTGATCCAGTAAGAGTAGAGTAACGTGGAAACTTATTGTGCCACACAGCAAGGAATGGAAACAGAGACATGTATTGTGTTGTTCCAGAAAACATTCACCCCCCCCCAGTTTAGGCTCATACTATCCTTTAAAAATTTTGGCCATTTCACCCCCCCCTCCTCGGAATTTTCAGTGACCCTCTGTGAGGGGTGTAAGGATATTTTCTGGAACCACACATTTCACCTTTTATCATGTGGTCTGGTTGACAAAAACAATTATGCAAGCATAAACAGTCAGCACATGAATAAGCACAAGGGTGTTCATGCACATGGTGAGTATAAGCATAAGGTGAAACATGCAACCATGGCTGACCAATATTGGTCAACATCCAATAATAGCAGTATGATGGACACTATCTTCTTGTGTTAGGTACTTTGTACATCAACCTTCTTTTTTATACATAGAGCGGTATTCAACTGACTGTCATAAAACAAATACCAAACCAATTAGGGATCATAACAGGTTTCTGGGAGTCCCCACCTACCCCTCCCCTAACCCAACATTTTGCTGTAAATGGTAATAGATAAAAACGTGTTGAGTAGGGGAGGGGTAGGTGGGGGGGGGGGTCCCAGAAATGTGTAAAGATCCGCAATTACTCTGACCAATCACAACACCTGCAAAATACACAATGAACAAATCAGAAGTCAACGAAGATACATGAAAATGGCACCAAGTGCAAGAAAATTCACCCAACAAAGACACGGTTGGTTTTGGTCTTACCTTTGATTGGTTGAGAAAGTGGTACAAGTTCTTTTAACCCTTTAAGCCTAACAGGGATGAAAATGAAATTTCTCTTTACACTATCACTACTTGTTCAAACATTCAAGCAATGAGAATGAAGGAAGTGATCACCAAGGATAAGATGTCTTGATATTTAGACAAGTTCTCCTTACTAGTTCCATGGGAAATGTATGGAGAACAGTAACGAGAATATGCACTTTTAATCAGGGCTTAAAAGGTAAAACAATCACAGATTCAAGCAAAGTAAACCAAAGCAAATTACTTTTGACACTCAATTGAAAACTACTCTATGTGACTTCTGCTTTTTGCTATGTGCACATGATTGTGTCATTGTATAAGCCAGTTTTAACACTGAGGTACAGGTAAAAATAGAGAAAAATATCAAGGATGGAAACCGATCTCAATCATCAACTGAATTTCAACTTCTCGGCTTGGATTTCCTTGGCTCTCTTCAGAATTGCTTCATTTTGTTGTTGGATTCTTTGAATGCGTGCATCAAGTTCTTTTTCTTTCTCCAGTTTAACTGCATCTTTTTCCACAGATTTCTGGTCAGTTCCGACATCCTGGTCAACCTTTTTCTCTGAGAGTCGAGATCTCAAGTCTAAAAAAACACACACAAAAGCAAAAGAGAGCTATTAATCACACTTTACAATGAGAAAATGGAATTACAAGATCCCTATTAGAATGCGAGAATTAAGAATTTGCTCAAAAACCCCAAATGTTTTTGTAAAATAGTGAATAATAGGAAAAAGCTCTAACTTGAATGGTCACACCACAGTTAGAATCACCTTGCACAGCATTACAAACAGTACCACAGGAAAGTACTGCTCAATGACTTTCATTTGAATGATCATACAGCTGGATTTACAATACAGTACAATTTCATTAATCTCTCAGAAAAGGGATTTTTTTAAGTTTTATGGATTTTGTCCACATACTCAAAAGTTAGAAATACAACTCAAGAGCTGGCACTGGAAGTTTTCACCCCAAGTCTGAGACTCAGATTTGTCATCTAAACGACAGAGCTCGGCCTTGTCAAGTAGCTTGCCAATTGGTTTGCCCATGCAAAATTTGAATTTAACCAGCTAAAAGAATGGAATGGATAATTGGGACTCTTTATGTAAATGGCTGTAGCTGCAGCACAACCATGGATCCATGAGTTACATGTACCTGTAGAATAAGGAGCCAACAGAAAAAAAAACACTTTATAACAAAACACTTTGTAGAATAATCATGACCCTTTACAACAGAGCTCAACAAAAGCTTGAATTACAGCTTGTCCTTTAAGCAGCACTTAAAATTTCTTTGTCCTAGCCAACTTCCCATTTGACCAGGTTTAAAAAAGTCTTACACTCATTAATGAGGAATAGTCAAAGGAAATTACACACTGTGACATGTGAAATCTATTCTTGGTGTTTAATGTGTGATCACTAATTTTGCTCTCTCCTGAATGTTTAACATAGGGTGGTAAATTAATTCACTTGTGCACACTTTCATGATCAGTTAATGGATTATCATGTACATGAGCAGAAAAAAGATATTCATGCTTGATTTAAAATTCGCCTTGTCTAAAACTGGACCTTTGCTTTATCCAGTTACAACAGTAATACAAAATTGCCATTGAGAAGAACAACTACACTGTACACAACATTGAAATGTTTACACAAACCTTTAGGTTGTTTGATTTTAACTCCTGTAACAGTTGTGGGCCTAGACTCCACCTTAGCTCCATTCGCAACAAGTACAACCGTTGAAGATTTAGATTCCTTTACTTTTACAGTTTTTGCTTTGTCACCATTGTCCTGGGACTTAACTTCTTTCCTTGGTGACGTTGAACGTCTTGCCATTTCTTTCTTCTTAATCTCAAGCCGTTCTTTCACACTGGCCTTCACACTTTCCTTTGTGACATGTTCATTGACATTAGATTTTATCTTGACATCTTTTTCAGTTCTGCTACTCCTCGTTCTAGAACCTGATCGTGAACGAGAGCGTGAACGATAATGTCTGTTTTCTCTGTTCTTTCCCACAACACTAGTAATCCTTTGGTTTCTTTCCCTGCTACGACTTCTCTCACGGCGACCATAACCACCCCTGTATGTTCTGTCTCTTGTTAATGGAGAGTGTGACCTCCTCCGAAGTCTCTCTCTAGATCTGTCACGCAGTCGCTGATCTCGAAGTCTGTCATGTGAAGGTGACTGATTATGATAAGAACGTGATGAAGCAAGAGTCCTTTCCGAAGAGTAAGAACGTCTTCTTCTTTTGCTGTTTTCTCTGGAAGAACTCCTTTTAGCTCTTGAGCGTTCAATAGGTATTTTATTCAAACCTACTTTGGATTTAACCACAGGGAGATTCTCCTCTTCTTCTACAAAATCACTGTCTTCATCTTCAATACTCAACTGGTCAAAGTCCATCTGCTCATCGCCCTTAGATTCTGCAATTGATGCTTTTGTTTCTTTCTCGCTGGTTGCCACAGTCTTTCTAACATTGTCAGTGGCTTTGATTGATGCATTTTTATTAGGTATCTGCACTTTTCCCTTCTCGTTTCCTGTTTGTTTTAAAGCCTTCTCTGCTATCTTCCCCTTCTCCACCTCCTCACTCTTGAGTTTCTTAGGCTTTGATAAGCATGTAGTTGTGAGTCCAGGTTTTCCCTCAGTAGAACCTTTTGAGTTCCTTTTGACAGCTATAGGTGAAGGTTTGACATTGATATCAGCAGTTTTCTTGACATTTTCAACAGTCTTTTCTTTTCCTTTGGTTAATGAATTGGCCTTTGAAGTTTCAGATGAAGCAGTAACAGATAACACAGCAGAGTCTTTTTCCTCCTTTTTGTCACCCACAAGCCTTTTGGTTATAACTGCATCTTTTTCAAACTTTTTAGTCTCACTTTGAAGATTGCTGTCATTTTCATCTTCACTGTCTGAGCGACTTACAATAATGCGTTGTGGAGGTATCAACTTTTCATCACTAAACTGCTCAATATCACTTTCAGGTACAGATTTTGCATCATTTTCTTGCCCTTCATCATTTGCAAGTTTTAAAAGTTTATTGGCATCCTTTGCTGATAAGCTTTCATTAGCAATAGTGATACTGATGTCATTCAAAATGTTGATTTCATTGTCTGAATCAGGAGGCTCATCTTCGACAATTTCTGAGTGAGCTGGTGAATTTTCTTCCAGATCTTCATGAACATCATCACCACTCACATTTTCAACATTACCTCCTTTAGTAAGAAAGCTGTGATTTTGATTATCGCCGTCATCATCAGTAGAAAGACCATTGTCTTCAATATCATCGTCATCAGCCATTCTGTTTTCAACATCTTCACCATCAGACAAGATCTCATTGTCTTCGACAACAACATCATCATCATCATCATCATTATGATCTCCATTATAACGTTCATCATCATCATCCTCAACACCACCATCATTTTCATCATAACTTTCAAGTGACTCATCCCTTGTATCTTCTTCCTCGTATTCCTGAGTTGGTTCAAATATTTCATCATCCTCTTTATCAGATTCACTAATAAACTTGTCCTCACTGTCTGGATTATCAACATCCAAGTCACTGTCATTATTGTCTGAATCTGGAAACGTCCTTTGGTCCTCATTTACAGCGATGTCAGGGGGAGCATTTAAGTCAATTTCCTCATAATCTGTACTTGTGGAGGAGATGCTCTCCTGCCTCTCAAGGGTAACTATCTGCAGATCAGATTTGTCTTCTCTTCCAAGACTCACAAGTCGAGTGTTTCCCTCATCTGCTGTTGTCAGTCTCTTTACAGCATAAAAAGAAGAGCACATGTCATGATAAAGATAATATTTTACTGTAAACGATGGCATTTAAGGACGTTCGCGCGAAAAACTTCTACAAAACAGATTTTTTCATACTTTGGCTACATGTACAGTCAGATAGAGTTACCCATGTCAGAAATGCAAAAAAATTGGGGGTCACCGACTTCGTTTTCGAAATAAAGGGCGTCGAAAACTACCCCAATTTTGACAAATCGGCCCTCATAACTCGACTATAGCCTCAGTGCTTGTTAGTTGAAAAATATTAAAAATGATTTGCTGTAAACCCACTTTCTTAGTCAAATTTTACTTAATTGGGTCTGTTAAGTATATAATTTGAACCGGTGTCATCCTTTTAGTTAAACTCAACCTCAAAGATAGACTTTAACGAATACCGTGCAGCTTCAATAATAGCAGAATTCGATGATGCGAGGGCAGAAAAGTTGAAAAAAATCAAACTTCCACAATACAGATTTTCTTTAATTTTTCAAAAAACGTAGATAATCGACAAAGAAAGTGATCTATCAAAAGAAAATATGGGGTCACCGAACATTTAAGAGAGTTAAACCTATACATAGATATTAAAATGCCCACTAGCAATATTTCTCTCCACATTTGTTCAACAGCGCGCGCGCTCAATGCATGACGTGGCAGTGAATTGCGTGCGCAGTAAGGATGCGCAGAAACAATTGGCACGAACGTCCTTAAGCTGCAAACACAGATAACTGGACCCCAGGGTTACAAGCTCAAATTCTGAGAAAAAAACATGGAAAAAGCTTGCAGTCTAGCTGTAAGAAAGTTTTTGTTACAAACACTTCTCTTATCAGTCTAAGAAAACGACAATATCAAAGTTAATTGTTTAAAACCAACTGGGGCCTGAATAATGTCTTCCGTGCAATGTTTAGGTCTAAAATCAAATTAGATGGGCAAGTCTAAGTAGTTGAGAGCATGACATAGAAGAGTTTTGCTGTCAATGCTGCTTCCACCTTTCAAGTTGGTTCTTCCACAGAGGTTTGCTCATCGACAAAAGCATGTTTATGTTTTGCTTCATGCATGTTGATACGAAGCATAGCAACCAAGCATTTGATTGAAAGGGAGACAAAAATGCACAAAAGCACAAACTCTGCTTTCTTACTTTTGAACCCAAGCTCCTCAAGGCTGCAAGACGCAGTGCTTCCAGATCTTCAAAGTCATCATCCTCCTCATTATCAACAATACTTCTGACAATCCTTCTGCTTTGCTGCAAATAAAATTTATACTGACATAAAATAAACAAAATTTTGTATATAATATAAAACAACATTTCTCTTTTTAATGTGTTTTGACATGTTAAGACGATTTCCGCTCAACGTTCGAGCAGTAAGTGCAAAAATTAAGTTACCAAAAAAATACTTGCAGCACTGTCACATTTTGAGAACAGATAAGAAGAACTTATCGTTACATTTGTTCCCAAGCTGACCCCGCGAGAGAAAATTGGATTTGAAGTTATCAATATTTCAATTAAAAAGACGCTTCATGTCAGTTCAAAACAAAATGGCACCCGTTTTTAGCATACTTTTACGAGATTTGAAATTAATTTTCTTGAGAATGCTTGAGAATTTCATCGCGGGGTCACTTGGGCAAGTGAACTAGAGTGAGATGTTTCAAATAGCATTTAAAATGTTACCGTGCTATGAGTAGCTTTTTGGTAAATATTTTTTGCACTTATTGCTCGAACGTTGAGCGGAATCCGTCTTAACATGTCGCCTTCAGTTATGAAAGTGTATGTTACTATTTAAGGACGTTCGCGCCAATTGTTTCTGCGCATCCTTACTGCGCACGCAATTCACTTTGTGATGTCATGCCACGTCATGCATTGAGCGCGCGCGCTGTTGAACAAATGTGGAGATATATAGTGCTAGTGGGCACTTTAATATCTATGCACGGGTTTAACTCTCTTAAATGTTCGGTGACCGCATATTTTCTTTTGATAGATCACTTTCTTTGTCGATTATCTACGTTTTACAAAAAATTAAAGAAAATCTGTGTTGTAGAAGATTGTTTTTTTTCAACTTTTCTGCCCTCGCATCATCGAATTCTACTATTATTGAAGCTGCATGGTGGTCTTTAAGTCCATCTTAGAGGTTGAGTTTAACTAAAAGGATGACACTGGTTCAAATTATTTACTTAACAGACCCACTTAAGTAAAATTTGACTAAGAAAGTGGGTCTACAGCGAATCATTTTTAATATTTTTCAACTAACAAGCACTGAGGCCATGTCCAGTTACGAGGGCCGATTTGTCAAAATTGGGGTAGTTTTTGACGCGCTTTATTTCGAAAACGAAGTGGGTGACCCCCCAATTTTTTTCCATTTCTGACATAGGTAACTCATTATCTGACTGTAGCCAAAGTATGAAAAAAATTTGTATTGTAGAAGTTTTTCATGCGAACGTCCTTAAATGATGGTAGACCTAAAGATAAAGGTGGTGACAGGTGTTAACCCTTAAAGCCCTAATAGTGACAAGCATCTAATTTCTCCTTACAATATTCCTACTTTATCAAGCATACAGGTTATGAGAATAAGGGAAATGATCACCAGGGATGAAAGGTCTTAATCTTTAAGCAAACTCTCCCAACTAGTACCACAAGAAATATATGGAGAACAGTGAGGAGAATATGCACGCTGATACTGGGGCTTAAAAGGTTAATACAATAAATACAATAACTACACAGCAATTACAGTAAATAAATAACATTACATACTGTAACAAAAAAAATTCCAAAAAATTCGAATTCAAATTTTGTTTACCCACGAAACATTTAGGAGCTGGGAAGCTCATTAAGACATGTTCGTGTGCTCCAGATATAATTGGAATTTGGAAGTGTTGGTTTCTGAGGAGAGGGGAAAACTGGAGTACCCGGAGAAAAACCTCTCGGAGCAGGGACAAGAACCAACAACAAACGCAACCCACATGTGACACCAGGACTGGGAGACGAACTCGGGCCACATTGGTGGAAGGGGAGCGCTCTCACCACTGCGCCATCCCTGCTCCCAACTGTAATAATAATGAGGTGACGACATCATAAAATGTGTATTTAATGTATTTGTTAGGCTCAGCACTGAATGTTAAGAACAGGAAATCATATCCGTGACAAGTCTTGGTCTATGTAATTAACCCTTTCTGTAGCGAAATATAAGCCACAAGAGACCCTTGGGAAATTTCCCATGAGACTTAGCACGCGTTCAGTTGAAATACGTGTGCTTGCGATCGTCAGATTAGTCAAAGTTATCTCGCTAGTTTCGTTGGAAATCAAGCGTTTTGTTTAGATTCTTAAGATTTTATCCAGTCCATTACCCTCGTCGCTGGACAAAGGTAATTTGTAGCTCGATTTTCCTTTGAATTATTTTGCTTTTCGTGTTATTTTCTTGTATTTTGTTACCACTAGCCGAGTCGCGTAGGTGCAAATTTCTCATCGAATTTTGTCGTATACATCTTTGCCTTTTAGTTTTACGGTTCTGTCTGTATCCTGCTGAGGAAATTAAAGAATCTGTAATTCTGCCAGCTATACATGTGGTTTACTCTTGGATCTTGAAGCTATTTACCGAGCGAAAGATCGCCGGTAACAGTAAAACTTTGGATGCGAGTCCGTGGACTGGACACAAGGACATTGGATCTCGGATTATCTCAAGATGAGTATTTCGTCGTCCGCACAGATAAATGAACCGAATGAAGATGATACAGCAAAGGATACACAGGAAATGCAGGATGTTCAACCGATATCTGGTGAATTGGAAGGTAGGAAACGTACTCTAACAGAAAAGGGTTTTGAGTATCAGTTGCCATTTAAGAAGAAGAGTTATGAAGATGCCTTAACTAAATTAAGGAACTGTGTTGACAAGGTTGATATGTTATGGACGGATGCAAGTGAGATTGATGAACTTCGCCAGCTTAGAAATGAATTAGAAGAAAGTCGACAGGCCTTTGAAATAGCACAATCTGGGTATGCAACCTTTTTATCGGAAGAAGAATTGCAACAACTCTGTAGTGAATCTTCTGATCTACTGAAGCGGACTGTGCAACTAAGAAAAAATGCTGGTGAACGGATTTTTGCATTAGAAAAAGATGAGATCAAGTCCCGTTCAACGGCTAGATCATCTTCTTCAAAGAAAACAAGAAACTCGAATGTCTCAGAGATAAGAGCAAAGGCAGTCATAGAGGCAGCAAAAAGGAAAGTCGAATGGCAATATGCTAAGCTAGAAATGCAGAAGAAGCTTGAATTAAAGATGAAGGAGTGTGAAATAGAAGAAATGCAGAAGAAGAAGGATTATGAAAGAGCTGAGGCTGAAGTCGCCGCCCTGGCTAAGGTCGAAGATGAAGAAGAGAAAAATGAGAAACACATACCTGATAGTTTAGATAGCGTTCCTTGCACAATTGATAAGGAACAGCAAGTGCGTCAATATCTTTCATCGATTCCTACTAGCTCTATTCACATCAACACAGGCTCACCTAACCCAATGGATCAGCAACAGAACATTCCAGTTTCTGTGATAAGCACCACTTCTCCTGCAATGCCTCTCGTCTCATCTAACCTCATGGATCAGCAACAGAACATTCCAGTTTCTGTGATAAGCACCAGTTCTCCTGCAATGCCTCTCGTCTCGTCTAACCTCATGGATCAGCAACAGAACATTCCAGTTTCTGTGATAAGCACCAGTTCTCCTGCAAGACCTCTTAATCAAGACATTGTCTCGTCTAACATTATGGATCAACAGCAGAACATTCCAGTTTCTGTGTTTAGTAATGTTCCTCCAGTGCTTCCTAGCCACAGCACAGTGTCGACTCCTGTTGCAAACAGAACTCCTGGAGTAGGGACATCGATGCTCAGACCAGTTGCCACACCCTTTTCACCATTGTATGCACAATCAACGATGCCGACATTCTCCACGCCACTCTATTCAGCAGTAGACCAGCGTAGCATCACAGACGCGATCACAGAAAGTTTCCAAGCTGCTCGAATGCCACCTCCAAATCTGACAGTTTTCACTGGAAACCCATTAGACTGGCCAACTTGGAAGAGTGCATTTGAAACTGTCGTAGAGAAAAGGGCCATCAATCCTAGTGAAAAGATCCTATACCTTCTTCAGTATTTGTCTGGATCTCCAAGAAAGGTCGTGGAAGGTTATCAGTTCTTATCTTCACCCGATGCTTATCAAACAGCGAAGAATGTCTTGGAGAAACGATATTCGGCCACCCTTCTGTTGTTGCCGATGCCTTTAGGAAAAGGTTGGAAAACTGGCATAGGATTGCCCCGAAGGATGGAAATGGCTTAAGAGAGTTTGCAGACTTTTTACGTACTTGCTTACTAGCAATGAATTCAGTCGAGGATCTTGAAACATTAAATAAGGAAAGCGACAACAAGAAATTAGTAAGGATCCTCCCTGGCTGGGCTCATCCCAAATGGGGGACGAAGGTTCGCGACTATCAGCAAAGGCACGGAGACAACAAGTTCCCTCCTTTCTCCGCTTTCGTCAACTTCGTTGCTGAGATAGCAGATGTGCAGTGTCTACCGGTACTTTCAGATGTAGAAGTCAATAAGCAAGAAAGAGAGGACAAGAGCAGAAACCGTAGGAGAGGCCCTGGTCACGGAGGGCGAACCCCAATTAATTCACTGTTAACAGGAGCCAGAGAAACTTCAGCTAATCCCAAGAAACCTAACGGCAAACCATGCCCATGGTGTAAAGGATCCCATGACTTGAGCACTTGCCAAGAACTTCTGAAAGTTCCTTATAAAGAAAGATTGTCATTTCTAATCAAGAAGGGATTCTGCTTAAGGTGTTTAGAGCATGGCCACATGGCAAAGGAAAATAAGTGTACCACAAGATTGAAGTGCGCATCATGCAAACGACAGCATCCCACATGTCTGCATAGAGAAGAGCAAACGGACAAGTCTGATGAGACAGAACAGGCTTCTAAACCCACATCTGTACCGTTAATTGTTCCGACTTCTGAACCAGCATCTGTCAAGTGTACAACAGTATGTGGAGTTGAAGGTCAGGAATCTGGACAAGATCAGAGTTTGATTATTCCAGTATGGGTATCTAGCTCCGAAAACCCCATGAACAAACAAATGACATACGCTCTCATTGACTGCCAGTCAAACGCAACATTTGTTACTGAGAAGTTAAGACAGGAACTTGGACTTGAAGGAGTTCAAAGTCACTTGCTTTTGTCTACCCTGCATAAGGAAAATGAAGTCGTCGAAAGTCGCAAGGTGAAGGGCCTAGTCGTGATGGATATGAAGCACCAGAACAGTATTCCTTTACCACAAGTGTTCACGAGGCAGACGATCCTGTTTAAGAGTTCACAGATTCCCAAGCCTGAGGTGGCCATGTGTTGGGAACATTTGAAGCCCATTGCAAGTGAACTACTGCCATACAAGAAGGATATGGAAGTTGGCTTGCTCATTGGAACAAACTGTCCAAGAGCCATCAAACCTCGAGAAATATTACCTGGCTCCGACAACGATCTGTACGGAATTAAAACCGATCTTGGTTGGGAAATTATTGGCAGGGTTTGCCTTTCCTCTTCACCCGACTCGAACGAAGGCTATGAAATTTGGACTAACAAGGTCATTACCAAAGAATTAACAAGTACGTATGAAGGTGCCAAGCCCCGCTGTGGTGCAACATTTGCACTGAACTCTCGGGTTAAGGAAGTCTTGAATCCGGCCCAAGTTAATGAGATGTTCGAGCTGGATTTTCAAGAGAGATGTGGAGGCAAGAATGAGCGGTCACTATCCATTGAAGACCAGAAGTTCCTTAACATCCTCAGTGGAGGAATCCACAAGCGAGAAGACGGCCACTATGAGATGCCACTACCTCTACGCTCAGAAGAAGTAGAACTCCCAAATAACCGTTCCCTTGCTCTCAAACGTCTCTTTCTTCTGAAGGAACGCTTTAAGAGAAATCCAGGCTATTACAAGGATTATGTGAAATTCATGGACAAGGTTATCGAAGATTGCGCTGAGAGATGTGAAGATGAAGGTGCTAGAGAAACTGTCAAAGTCAACTATGTACCACACCATGGGGTGTACCACCCGAAAAAACCGGGTAAGATCCGAGTTGTCTTTGATTGTAGCGCACGCTATGCAGGAACTTCCCTGAACCAACACCTGCTACAAGGACCGGATCTTACGAACAGTTTAGTTGGTGTTCTGTGCAGGTTCCGCCAAGAAGCCATAGCATTCTCCTGCGATGTTGAGTCTATGTTTCATCAATTCTTTGTGAATGAAGACGAGATAGACATCTCCTAAGGTGGGAAAACAGCGATCTCAATACAGCACCCATTGAATACAGGATGAAGGTCCATTTATTTGGAGCCGGTTCATCACCTGGATGTGCCAATTTTGGATTCAAGCAAGCAGCAAATGATGGAGAAGAAGAATTTGGATCTGAGGCTGCTGACTTCATACGTCATAACTTCTATGTCGATGATGGCTTGAAGTCGCTCAGTACAGTCCCCGCCACTACAAGGTTAATCCAGAACAGTCAAGCCATGTGCGCTAAAGCTGGTATCCGCTTACACAAGTTTGTCAGCAACACCAAAGAAGTTCTCAAGGCGATTCCTCCCGAAGACAGAGCTGTTGGACTGCAAGATTTGGATCTAAAGTTCGACCAGCTTCCCATTGAACGCACATTGGGTA
The DNA here is from genome assembly GCA_964017195.1 of Siderastrea radians. NCBI lineage: Eukaryota > Metazoa > Cnidaria > Anthozoa > Scleractinia > Rhizangiidae > Siderastrea > Siderastrea radians. The sequence goes on along the minus strand of OZ024894.1, from coordinate 7,417,874 downwards.
TCATGTGGTGCATTGAGAGTGATTGTTTCAAATTCCGGATCGTCATTCAAGAACGACCGTTAACCAGAAGAGGTGTTCTCTCTACTGTATGTTCAGTGTATGACCCTCTTGGATTCGTAGCTCTGCTTATCCTGTTCGGGAAACAAATTCTTCAGGAACTTTGTCGTGGGAATGTAGACTGGGATGAACCAATCCCTGACAATGTGCGACCTGGATGGGAAAGGTGGAGAAATGAACTGCACGTGTTAGAGCAACTGGAGATCCCAAGATGTTTCAAACCTAAAGATTTTGGAAAAGTAAAGAGTGTTGAATTGCATCACTTCTCAGACGCGAGCCAGAGCGGATATGGTCAGTGTAGCTACCTTCGCTTGATAAACCAACAGGACCAAGCACATGTCTCATTTGTCATGGGCAAGGCTCGAGTGGCACCCTTAAAGTCAATTACCATCCCTCGACTGGAACTAACCACAGCAGTAGTCTCGACCAAAGTAAGCCAGTGCCTCAAGCAAGAATTAGACTATCAAGATGTCGTCGAATTGTTTTGGACCGATAGTCAAGTAGTGATAGGATACATAAACAATGAAGCGAGGCGTTTTCACACATTCGTGGCCAATCGTGTACAAGAGATACACAACAGCACCAAACCTGATCAATGGTACTATGTGGAAACTGATTCTAACCCAGCTGATGCTACTTCACGTGGCCTCACAGCCCATCGACTTGTACACAATTCACGGTGGCTGAAGGGCCCGGAGTTTCTGTGGAGTTCAAATGTTCATACAGTACAAGTATGTTGCAAGCCTGGTCCCCTTGATTCACAGGACCCAGAAGTGAAAAGGGTCTCCGCCCTTGTTACGCAGACCGTGGAAAGATTTCCTGGCCACTTTGAGATTAGCAGATTGGATAGCTTCTCTGACTGGTTCAAGGCCAAAAATGCAGTAGCATTATGTTTACAACTAAAGAGGCGCCTAATGGAAAGAAAGGTTAAAGAGAGTCCACGAGCTCCCAGAAGCAAGTCGAAAGAAGTGCCCGAATCTCAGCGTCAGAAACCAAAGGTAGAAGATTTAGCCCAAGCAGAGTTAGAAATCATTCACAGCCTGCAGCATGAACACTTTAAGGAAGAAATCAAAACACTGCACTCATTGGATACTAATGGAGAATTCCTGAGTAGAGAAGCTGCAAAACAGCGCGACACAAGTCTGAAGAAGACCAGCTGTATGTACCGTCTTGACCCCTATCTCGATGCCGATGGAATTCTGCGAGTTGGCGGTCGCCTCAGAAGAGCCAACATGCCAGAAAGTGTCAAGCACCCAGTCATACTACCGAAAAGATCTCACATCACTGAGTTGATAATACAAGATTGCCACCATGCCATAAAACATCAGGGCAGTGGGATGACCCATAATGAGCTCCGCCAGCGTGGATATTGGGTGATTGGTGGTACGTCCGCAGTCGGATGTTTCGTCTCAAAGTGTACCGTTTGCAGAAGATTCAGGGCACCCCCACAAGTCCAGAAAATGGCAGACCTGCCTAAGGACCGAACAGAGCCAGTTCCTCCCTTTACTTACAGCGCGGTGGATTATTTCGGTCCCTTCTTTATAAGGGAGGGTCGTAAAGAAGTTAAGAGGTATGGGGTGTTGTTTACCTGCATGTCGTCACGGGCAGTCCACATTGAAACCTCCAATGCACTTGAGACTGACTCCTACATAAACGCATTATGCCGTTTCCTGGCTGAACGTGGCCCTGTTCGCCAAATCAGATCTGACCGTGGCACGAACTTCGTCGAGCCAAGCGTGAACTAGCAGAAGCCTTAAATGAGATGGATCACGAGAAAGTCAAGAGTCATTTATTAAAGGAGAATTGCGACTGGATTGACATGGAAATGAATGTCCCTGCAGCCAGCCATATGGGCGGAAGTTGGGAGCGGCAAATAAGGACTGTGAGAAATGTTCTCTCAGTATTGCTTCAAGAGTCCGGATCCCAGTTGGATGATGAAAGCTTTCGCACACTTATGAAGGAAGTTCAGAACATCGTGAATTCAAGACCACTCTCTGTAAACGACATGATGTCTCCAGGTGCCCCAGAGCCACTGACCCCTAATCATCTCCTCACAATGAAGGTCAAGGTTCTAATGCCTCCTCCTGGTGTGTTCTTAAGAAAAGATCTTTACTCAAAGAAGAGATGGCGAAGAGTACAGCATCTCGCCAATTTTGGAATAGATGGAGAAGGGAATTTCTGCACACGCTGCAAACGCGTCAAAGGTGGGTCAAACCGCAAAGAAACCTTGCTGTTGGAGACATAGTTGTGGTGAAGGATGATCACCTCCCAAGGAATGAGTGGAAGCTAGCTCGAGTCGAGCAGACCCTCCCTAGCGATGATGGTTTTGTTCGAAAGGTGGTCTTAGCTATGGGAACACGACTTCTAGACAATCATGGAAGAAGGACACAAGACGTTCAGCACTTGGAAAGACCAGTTCACAAGTTGGTATTGATTTTACCTCAAGACCGGGAATTCCCCGTCGAGGAGCCTGCAGAATCAGAAGCTTAGTGTCAAAGGAACATTAAGAACTATCAAGGACTTTGTCATGTTATTCTTTCTGACCGGAATTGACTAGATTGTTTTCTTATGAGTTTTTTCTGTATGTTTGAACAGTGGATTCCCACTGTTGGGGAGCCATGTAGCGAAATATAAGCCACAAGAGACCCTTGGGAAATTTCCCATGAGACTTAGCGCGCGTTCAGTTGAAACACATGTGCTTGCGATTGTCAGATTAGTCAAAGTTATCTCGCTAGTTTCGTTGGAAATCAAGCGTTTTGTTTAGATTCTTAAGATTTTATCCAGTCCATTACCCTCGTCGCTGGACAAAGGTAATTTGTAGCTCGATTTTCCTTTGAATTATTTTGCTTTTCGTGTTATTTTCTTGTATTTTGTTACCACTAGCCGAGTCGCATAGGTGCAAATTTCTCATCGAATTTTGTCGTATACATCTTTGCCTTTTAGTTTTACGGTTCTGTCTGTATCCTGCTGAGGAAATTAAAGAATCTGTAATTCTGCCAGCTATACATGTGGTTTACTCTTGGATCTTGAAGCTATTTACCGAGCGAAAGATCGCCGGTAACACTTTCACTCCCAGAGTCAGTTATGGAGACATTAAGGTGGTTCTAACTTCTGAGTCTGTGGATGAAATCCTATGGTGTGACCATTCAAATGAAACCTCGTCAGCAGTACTTTCTCACGGTACTATTTATATTTAAATTTTTTCAAAATGTAATTTGAAATTCGTCTTGAATTTTGATTTTAGGCACTCTTAGGAGTGAAAGGGTTAAGCGCTTATTTGGTTCAGTAGTCAACGCAACAAACAAGCAAACGGGCCGGCTCGTTCGGTACATGTTTAAACGGTAGCGCTCGGCAGTTTATCCAAAATCTAAGCTTAAGCTTATACCCGGACGACTCGACGAGAGATTAGCTAGGATCCAACTATATGCAAACAAACTTTCATCAACACAAAGTTCAACCCCTTTACACAACTAATAAATAATACTCGATGAAAACGATCGACATTTAAGTGTGCCCTCAAGCTTAGAAAACAATAACTGGAAAACTTCCGGAAACCTCTAGAATTCTTGACGACGAAACAGCTTACAGCGAAGCGATCAAAGATTTGGAAATTATATTTAGCATACCTCGTTAGACACGCGACGAACATCCCGTCTGAAAACGTCGCAATCATTCTGCGAGATAAAAAAGACAGTTAAACCTAACGTCCAGACATCTATATCGCCGAATTAAATTGCAAATGTTTGTCGCTTTGAGATGAATACCTGCTCCAGTGCATCCATTTTGAAACTTTGACGTTTTCCCCGTACTGCGCACAAAACTGCGCTTTATTTTGCAAGAAAAGCCGCTGGAAGTCAGGCGCAAAAATTCCGCTGTTTTGAGCCTTCGACCATTTTGGTCAGCAAAACCAAACAAGTATGTATGGGGACATACATTGTACCAGACATAAGAAAACAAGGGTAAAGTTGGATACCAATTCCCTTACTAGTAAGAATCTGTGGATGTGTCTGCTTATGGGAATGTGGTGTCCGAGTGGCTGGGATGACGGCTATCGACTAAGACTACTTATGAGAGGTTCCTTCCAGCAGATTGCAATCTCATACCCAGAGTCCTCAGGCTTCTTGGTCAGCGGGTGGTCGCCGGTAGAGACTTGATTGGTTGTAACAAAACTAAGAACCGTAAACTGCAGATTCCTGGAGTAACATTTCCCTGAACATTTCCATTGCCCAAGAGTCTCTCCCGGCAACCACCTTTTTGACCAAGAAGCCTGAGGACTCTGGGCACGAGATTGAGCAGGTTGGGGTTGGAAGGGGGTTGGGGTGGACAGAATTAAGGCATTTAATCCATTTTCAATTGCCCTTGTTTGGGACTTTGACTCCCAAAACATTACCAGTACACACTCGAAAGGGATGCAAATAATCCAAATGAAGGAATATGACCTAACATGAAACATTTTTAGTGGCTAAGGTAGGGAGATGGAAACATTCCTTTCATACAGAAAATGCCCTTCACCTCCCCAACTCCCCTCTCCACTTGACACAGACAGATACATAAATTTACATAAAAACTTATGTCAGAAGCCAGTCAAAGAGGCCTTCCAAGGGGTAAAAGCGACAAGCGACACGACCCTGAAAACTGGTGACATGGGACTTTTTAAACACCGACAAGCGACTCAACTGAACCAGCAAAATACAACAGTGACACAATAAGCACAAAAGATAGACTGCGATGTCAGGAAATTGTGTATTTGACCAATAAAAGATAATAACATGAGTCTCTTTAATTGGTACTTCAGTGCAGCCAGTCAAAATTAGGACTGTTAACCACCTTCACTGCTGGCATGACTTCGAGGTTCTGTAAATCGGTGACCTTTGATGCGTTGTATCCAGACTGAGAGCAGACAATAAGATTTTGTTTCTGTTTATGAAATGTGAAGCTTCGTTTACGGTCTGTCAATTACCTAAGTCGCTCGCAGAAACAAATTGATCAAGTTTCAGGATTTGCGCCAGTATCTACGTTATCAGCATGGTTGATCTTTTTGATACAAAAAATGACTTGAATTTACAGCAATTACACCACTTTGACTTGCCCCTTAGCATGCTGAAATCGCATTCCCGAAGGACAAAATTTCAAAATTCAGTGTGCTGTAGTGGGTAATTTTTTTGAGGGCTTTTTTGCTAATCATATTAAAACTGCAAAAACTTCAAAATTAATACTGTTAGATACATCAGTGGAATTGAAAAACTACAAGGCCATGTTACCACATGGAGGGGGTAGCTGGCTCCATTTCCAGCTGTTATACGTGCCTGCATTCCTCTGCTCTCTGTTGGGAGGATAAAACTGCACTCCCTCAAGCCTAGTGGAGTAGGGAAGTTTGTATAAATCTTTAAGTTCCGAGAGTGTTGCTTTTTCTTGAATGTTCTAACAAGTGCTATGCACTGCAAAATTTATTAGTTTCTGGCAACATTGATTGTCTTATCCAAGAACTTGGGTGGGGGGCGCAGTAGAGTAGTGGTTAGCATGTTGGACTTCAGATCTGAAGTTCGGTGGTTCGACGCCCAGCCCCTGCCATCGTGTTGTTTCCTTAGACAAGAAACTTTACCCCAGTCTCTTTCTACCCAGGTGTATAAATGGTTACTGGTGACATACTGTTGAGGGTCACCCTGCAATGGACTAGCATCCCATCCAGGGAAGAGTAGCAATACTGTCAGTTGCTCAATGCTACAGAAACCGGGATAAGCTCCAGCTCGTGTGCGACTTTACCTATCCAAGACCTATGAGAGGGGTCATGAGCACGAACCTGAAACCTCCCCCTATCTCCGTTCTTTCATTTTAATTGGCCAGCTGACATGCCAAAACCACATATACAATAAAGTTGTCAAAACCTAAATTAATTAAAATTAATTAAAAAACTTTGTGCAAGTGGCAACTGCAGTCCAGTGTACAGCACCATATTGTAAAAAGGATGTTTAATTATTTTTCAGATGCTTCAAAGGGGGCTAAAAAGTAAAAGGTAAAGTCGCTCAAAAGCCAAGGAGGCCCACACCACCCTGAACTTAACCCAGTTTCTGTAGCATGAAGCAACTGAGAGTACCGGTATTGCTCCTCCCCCCTAGATGGGATGCTAGTCCATCGCAGGGTTACCCCCAGCAGTGTGTCACTGGTACCCGTTTTAGAGACAATGTGGGATAAAGTTTCTCCTCTTAAGGTGGATTTTTACTGTTGCGCAAATTTTATGTACGTACGTACGTGAATTCAACTGCCTTTACGTGTGTAACGAAAACAAGAGGCGACGTATGAACGGCTTACATATACATGAAAAGTTGGACAGCGTGCCACATTTCACGTTTACGTAAGCCATTCGAACCACCGACCTTCAGATCTGAGTCCAATGCACTAACCACTACACCACCGCCCCCAAAGGGGGCTAATGGTAGACAAAAAAATGTAATGATCATCTCAAAGGGGAAAGAAAGTTGACAGACAGTTGAAAGATTTCAGAGTAAGAAACAATCAACACCTATACAAAAAGCACAAGTTTTACTTTAACATTCACCTGTGTTTATAAATATATATCATCTAAAAGGGTTTTGCTTTTTAAGATTTGAAGATTATACCATGTAAACAATATTATTTACAATGATATATACACACACATGTTGATTGAATATCCAAAAAATAATAATAGGTTTATGGTGAAGTATGTGCAAAAAGCTTGCAATAATCTTACTGTTCATTACACAACAAATATGACTTATCCTCACTTTGCAATTCATTTCCTATCAGCTTGTGAAAATCATGGCAAAATACTTAATGTCAGTGGCTGAAATGTCCATAAACTATGTTACAATGTTGCATTTAGTTTTAGTAGTGTAGGTCCCCAGAACCTTTGGTCAGTGAGCAGTTGCAATTTACCAGAAATTGCTATTTTTGCTGTTCCAAACAAGCTGTGGGCCTGGCTGCATGAAAGATGATTAAGCCAATATTTTCCAATTCAGTTTTATAACTCGTTACCTTTTCAGATTTCAACAAGGTCCAGGAGCTGGGGATTTTATGACTTTGACACCCCACTACTTTGATAGACTCCACTAGTTCTCTTGTCTAAGGGCCTGGCTAAACTGGAAAATGTCACAGAAACATTGTTTCTTCTGGGCTACACTGGGGAACATGCTTTCAAGGCAAAGGCAAGGTTGCATCCAGGAAGCAACCTGTTTTTGACTTCACTTAAAAACATTTTCTTGTCTCCAAGAAGCAAAAATTGATTCTGCAACATGTTTCTAACGCACCTAAACTGGGAAACTTTGGCTTCCACGACAGTGTGGAACATAATAGCAGAAACCAGTTTTATCAAGCCGTGCTAAGTAAAGATGAATCCTATAAAGTGTTCCTCCTTTAACAATTGACTCTTATATTAGAATACATGATTTATAGGATAAATCTTAACAAAGAGAACGCTTCATGAATCCAGCACCAGGGGAACGTTTCTCAAAAGCCCTAAAAACATTTCCGTCCCAGAAAGCCATTTATAAAAATATGATTCACTCATTCTACAAAACTGTTATTTTAACATGTCTTCAAAGGTAAGAAATGTATAACTTATACAAAAGCTTGATGTGTAAAAACCTCTTTATTTACAGGATACAGGGTGAATTATTGTGCCCAAAATTGACCTGAAAAGTTTCAGGGCTTTCGAGAAATGCATGCCAGACTTGAACCACCAACGTCCAGATTGGCAGCCTGATGCACGACCACCTGACAACAAAACTTTTTTTTTTTTCCTGACACTAATTTAACACTGGCTAACTGTCACTACTGGATATTTAGCATTAATCAGCTTTTGGGTTGCAAAAACCAGGCCTTATTGTTAAAACAGATCTGTGAGTGTATGAAGCTGTAGCTCGGATCTGTGAGTGTATGAAGCTGTACATGTACATTGAGCCTTCTCAATTTATCCACTGCAGGCCTCACAAGCTCCAGGGTTTTTAAGGGAGCAAGCAAGTGCTTCTTCTTGTTCTTTCCTGCTTTTGGTTGATTTCTTGAGGGATTGTTGATCCACTGTGAATTGAATTGCATTAGCTGCAGGCCGAGTACGCAGGTAATACATCCCGGTCTTGAGGCCCTATAAAATTTAACAAAGAACAATATAAATATAGGGGTGGGGAATGGTCTTACCAAAAATTAGGATCTTGCAAAATTTCAGCTGAATTGTAAGCATCTCGCAGGTCTCCTCATTTTTTGAGTGATTCTATGCATCTTGGAGTCTCGAATTTTCAGCAAAACAGTCTCGGCCTAGCCATCTCGGGATCTCAATCTTTAGGTGCCAAACCGCCTATAGTGTTACCGTTTTAGAAAGCTATAAAATGAACCTCGAAGTTCTGATGTGCTTAGGTACCTCTAGTCGCCTAAAACTGATCTAAAAGTCTCAGGCTCGAATTTTTACGTCTTAAAAAGTTTTGGGCTCGCAATTTACGAAACTCTAAAAATTGAAAGGGTCTCGGACTTGCACAAAAAAAAAAAACGATTGTCTCCCTCTCTCGCAAATTGTCCCTAATTTACCATTTGCCATACCGAAATATGAATGTAATAAAACTGAGTATAGACAAAGTACTGCAGGGCTAACATTAGTTAATATTGTTCAACAATAATTACCTAAATGTAATGCTTCTGCCATTGATCTATATACCACAACATGCAAACTTAGCCACGTAAGGGTTATGCCAAATGCATAAAATGACAAAGGCATTGATTTCAGCAAGGCATTTCTTTCTTTGATTATCATACACAGTGCTTTCGACATTGCTGATCCTAGCATTATACAGGACGCGTGTCACAATGAACTCAGTACATATGACCTCGATCGCCACGAGTCTCCCAGTAGCTCAGTGGTTAGAGCGAGCGACCGGTGTACGGAAGGTCATGAGTTCGATTCCCGTTGGGGACTCAGATTTTTTCTGTGTCCCACGCTTGTGACAAACTGAATATTCCATCTTTCTCAATATTAATTTTTTGTTCGTGATTTTAAATGTCAACTCAAGTTTATTTTGATATTTCTCTAAAAATGAAGTTAATTTATTTAAAATAAGTGGCTGACATTTTTTCAGTAATAAGGGTAAATAATTACGATACAAAAACAATAATGCATTTTATTCTAATTCAAATGCTTCCCAGTTTTGTGACAGCATTCAGTAACCTTGATAAACAGAGCCAATTAATTTCTTTCACAATTAAACCAGATATCACTATGGTATTTTTGTGGTTGTACCAAACTACCTTTTTCCATCCATAGAAATGCATGCTTGTAAGCTTCTGGTTGTCAGGTTGGGCAAAGAAAACGTTGAATGATTGACTTTGATCGATGAATGCTCCTCGGTCAGCTGCCATGTCTATAAGAGTCTTCTGGGAAATCTCCCAAACTGTCTTGTACAGAGGCTTCAGCTCATCAGGGATCTCATCAATGTGCTGAGGAATGAAAAGACAAGAAGTGAAAGTCAGTAAAGTCTTACCCCCTGTGCATGTATCATTACCAAACCCGGCAGGGAAACCCAGGCAGACATGTGGCATTAGACTTTTTAATCTCCTCCTTGAGGGTGAAAAAAGGGTCATTCCCCCCCCCCACCCTTCATTAATTGATAGTAAATTTGACAGTCAAATGCACTAAGGTGGTGATTGAAAAATGGATCAAATGCCCTATGCAGCCAGGGGTTGTACCCTTTTTCAGAAACAATTTTCTAGGACTTTTCCAGGACTCAATTAAGATATTACAAAATAGAAATCCAAAAAATAATAGTCTCACAATTTTTTAAAGCAAACTTTTTACAAGAGTTTATAAATTTCCAGGACCTGCATTAATCTTCCAGGACTTTTCAGTCCTGGAAAAAGCCAGAATAAAATTCCCAGGACTTTCCAGGACCCGTACGAATGCTGTATGCCTTGCCCTCCCTGCACCCTTTCTTCTTGGGTGAAGGAAAATAAAAGCTGATTACAGCTTAGACTGATTTGTGATAATCTAGCCCCAGGTTAGGTTTGGCATTTACTATGCTATTGTAACACACCCGTTGCTTTTTGACCATTTTCTTTCGGGTGAAAATACATTCACCAATCTTTGTACAAGTGTGTTATTGCTGTAAATAAAACAAACCTGAATTGATCCATTTGCAGCCACCAGTTTGTTCTTCAATGTTTCGTTCCACAGACCCCTCTCTGTCAAGTCTTTCAAAAGATGTTGGTTTACAATCTGCAAAATAATTGAAAAGGAAAGTTTAGGAGATGAGGCGCAAAGGTCCCAAGTTCATGATGGGTGCTTCTTGTTGTTAAGACAGGATTCGTACCTTTTGAACATTTTGAAATTCCAGGACTTTCCATGTCCTTTTTCAGGACCTTTTAACGCTTTCAATAACTAAATTAAGCCTTTTGTTTACAAAAAAGGTGAAGTGGATCCAGTTTATGACTCATTAACTTTCTCCTCTTATGATTTGCATTCACAGAAAAAGCAACTGCTAAATCTATCTTGTACAAGACCCTTGTAGAACTTCATTTTCCATGACTTTCTACGTTATCAGTTTGCGCAATGCTTATAGAACGAGTAATAGACATGTTATCGTCTTCTATTTCGTGTACCTCGATCACTTCGTACATATGCTTGAATAACGGGGCATAATCGAGTGATCGACATACTACTCTCTTCCCTTTCATGTATATCATTCGCTTTGTTTGTCTCTTGAAGAGCTCGCTTTTAGAACCCTGTCATTGGTTTGCGCAACGCTTGTAGAACGAGTAATACACATATTACCATCTTCTCTCGGTGTATCTCGTTTGCTTGGTACGTAAGGTTAAATAATGAGGCTCAATTATACTTGTATTGGCTATTTATACCTCTACATTCGGACCGTGAATCGTAGATGACGGTTCATGCGAAATGACGGACCATCAACTGCAGTTAGCCCTGATGTGATAATGAGATGCACGCTCTGTATTCGGACTGTAAGCAAGAAAGACAGTCTGTGCGAAACGTACGGACTGTCAGCCACAAATAACGGTCCGTATCAGTGCGGCAGTATTGGACATTAGTGTTTACCTAAGGGTAAATAACAGTTTCATACCTGGAATTCTCCAGAGAGGACACGTCTTGTGTAGATATTACTTGTGTAAGGCTCAAAGGATTCGTTATTGCCAAGAATCTGTGCAGTGGAAGCTGTTGGCATTGGGGCAAGCAACAAACTGTTCCTTAATCCATACCTTTAATGAAACAAACAAACAACATCACTCATTCAGGGTGTACCCTTTTAACATTAAAATTCCAGGACTTTCCATGACCTTTTATGTTTTCCATGACCAAAATTTAGCCTTTTGTTTACAAAAAAAGGTGAAGTGGATCCAGTTTATGACTCATTAATTTTCTCTTCTTGCGATTTTCATTCACAGAAAAAGCAACTGCTAAATCTATTTTGTACGAGACCCTCATAGAACTTCATTTTCCATGACTTTCCATGACCGATGGTTAATTTCCATGACTTCCCAGGCCTGGAAAATCAAATTCTAAAATTCCATGACTTTCCAGGTTTTCCATGACACGTATGAACCCTGTTATTATGTCTCAGTTAAGTTACAAGCACTGAGCCTTAAAAGTGATGCAAACATAAACTGAATAGGAGTTATCAATCAGTCAATCAATCCATTAACGATTAATCAGAGCAATCAATCAATCAATCAATCAATCAATCAAATGAAGATTATTTCTATATTATCAACTAATTTTTCAGTTATTCATACTTTTTGATGTCTGCCTTGAGTGCTGCCCAGTCCCAGAGATCAGTAGGAGTTACGCCCCAAAGGTCATACTGCAGTTTCTACAGAAGCGAAAGAAAGTATAAGATTAAATATATCAATATAATAATTAATCAACATTATTACTATTACTAGGAGAAATGGAAACCCATTGCAGTTTGCTTCTGTCAGAAGGCATTTAATCCCAAAAAAGTAAGGAAATAGATTTTTGTATCCAGACAGGAAAGATGGCTAAGTTTGAAAACCTAGTTACTATTTGGACTTTTAAACACTCTTGACATTCATGGTTGAAAGCAGAACACAGAGGAAACTGGACACCACTGACAGAAATTGTTCCATTTGCTGGAACATCAGTTAATTGCTTTAAAAAAATTCTGATCAAACTAAGACAAATACAAAATAAAAGGAGAATTTTGTGATTGTCAACTCCTGCAATGGAATACTTGATATTAACCCTCAAATCCCTGAAATGAAGATGCATATATATTCTCCTTACTATTCTCCATACATTTTGTATAGTACTTAAGTAAGGAGAATTTGTTTAACTATCAAGTCATCTCATCTTTGGTGATCACTTTCCTTATTGTCATCACTTGAATGTTTGATCAAGTGGTGTTATTGTGAAGACAAATTTCATTTTGTCATTCAATGAGAGATTTGCATCAGCAGGCAAGTACAAATTACAATTTAATTTGTAGCTATACTTCAGAATAGTTCTTACCCCTTGGCTTGCAGGTGACCCTTCATATGTTTCATATGGTCCTTTCTCCTTGGCTAACTGGCAAGATGCCTAAGATAGTGAAAACATTTTGCCTGAGATTTATCAGTTCAAATACTGTGTTGTCGCAAATCACAAAAGTAAGTTTTTATCAGATTTTTATATCAACTTACGGTCAAGGCCCCATAGTATATTGTCTCAAATATTTTCCTGTTCAATTCTTTGGCTTCATTGCTTTCAAATGGGTATCTCAATAAAATCAAGGCATCTGCCAGGCCCTGCAAGGTTAATAAATCAGTCAACGACTTCAGGCCCTGATTGAATAAAAGACCTGTTACAGAAGTGGAGGTTTTATTCAACTGTTCTCTGCCTGCCGAAGAATTTTCCTGCATGCTTTCATGAAGCCCCTGGCTGATGGCCAATTTATAACTGTTATAAACACAAAGAGAGTGCAAAAAGGTTCTCCAAAGTACAGACAACAGTAGCATAAAAACCTCCTTAAATCTGTAGGTCATTTTATGCAACCAGGTCTAGAGGAGCATAGCCAACAAGTGTAAAACTAACCTGATTACTTACAGTAAGAAAAATTTAAGTTATTTAAGGTGTTAAACATTGGTCACACAATTATGTATTCGTCTTACCTGAACTCCAATACCAATTGGCCTGTGTCTCTTGTTAGATCTTTCAGCCTGATAAAACAAACAACATAGGGATTTACTGCGTATTTCTTGTTTAGGAGGCAGAGTCCTTATTCTGAAAGCAGACATCTCCCATGCATTCACTTAGCTCTAAATAATGTACAAACCTCCTTCACTGGATAATAGTTAATATCAATAATCTTGTTTAAGTTGCGACACACAACCTGTTAAGAACAAAAGAAATTCAATGAAGTTATAGTGAGCCAGATAGTAGTTAAATTTTTAAGGCACAATATCACTTTGTACTTTTTTACTTCCTCATAACTGTATCCACTTACCTGTGTCACCTCAAAGAGTTTTTTGAAATTAAATTTAGGTGGATTGTCCTCTGTAACAAATTTGTTGAGTGCAAGCGAGGCCAAATTGCACACAGCAACCTACAGAAAATGGGGAAAAAATTCAGATGGATGCTTGTTACTTACTAATTACAGATGAGTTTTCTTAAATATCCAATGGAATTTACTGCTGATGCGTGTTTATTGTTGTGATTATCATTATCACTATAATTTAATTTTTTCAGAAATGTTTGCAACAGCAAAATATTGGGATGAATTACATATCAGCTTATGTGACATATAGAAGCATGTTGGTGTGTGTGGTTTGCACATATTTTTGGACTTTTGAGCAAAAGATCAAAAGGTCAGCAGTTCAAGGGTGGCACTCTCTGTTTTGAAGCTTTGCTTCGCATTGAGTACTGGCAAAGAAATGCTGGGTATAACCTGTAAAGGACATACTAATGCTCCTGGTCACTTCATAATGGGTGTCCTGTGATGGACTAGCATCCCATCCGGGGGGGGGGGGGGGGGGGGGGGGTACTACTGCTCCTGGTTCCTTTATGATGAGTGCCCTGTGATGGATTAGCATCACATCCGGGGGGGAGGGTAGTAATACTCCTAGTCTTTTTATGATGGGTTGATGGGTACCCTGTGATGGACTAGCATCCCATCCCTAGAGAGTAGTACTACTCCTAGTCACTTTATGATGGGTGTCCTGTGATGGACTAGCATCCCATCCAGGGGGGAAGAAGTAATACTCCTAGTTGTGTCACATACACGCACCAGCTGTGTTGGCCACTTGTAAATATTTGTTAATATTTTGATGAAATGCAAAATACAATTAGATACATGCCTCATCTGGACTGGTGTACTCCACGATTTCAGTGCACAGATTACTGCATTTAATGGTTCCGAGATTCTGAAAGAAAATACAGTTGAAGTGTCTACTTAATAGTGATTTATCTGTATTTTGTGGAGCACTGGCTATAAATTATTTTTATAATAGCTATTTGCACTGTGGTACAAGAAGTCCAAGAAAACAAAATGGTGGAAACATTGCATGGCCTAAATGTGTAGAAATTTATTGAGACAACTGCATGGATTTGCATAAGTTGGATAGAAATGGAAACAAAAATCACACAACACTTGGACAATCACAGGGTGCTCCAACCAACCTAGCCTAAAAAAATAATGTACTCATGGACAAACCAACCTGTGTAAGAAGCAACAGACATTAAAATCATACAGTAAGTTGGTAAATTATGATCGTCCGGGTGAGTGTAGTCCTGAGAAGGACTGTTTACGGTGACATTGACTGACGTTTCGACAACCTGAGCGGAAGTCATCATCACTTGACTCTGACGAAGACTTCCGCTCAGGTTGTTGAAACGTCGGTCAATGTCACCCCAAACAGTCCTTCTCAGGACTACACTCACCTGGACGATCATGATTTACCAACTTATGATATGACTCCTGGATTCAAACCATTTACAGTTTTAGACATTAAAATGTTTTGCATATCTGAGTGAGTTAAACGTCTGTAATTCTTTATCATGTTCAGCATGTATAACCAGTAGAAAAACTTTAACCCTTTAAGCCCTGATATAAAATGCATATTCTCCTCACTGTTCTCCATACATTTCTTATGGAACTAGTATGGAGAATTTGTCTAAATATCAAGACATCTCATCCTTGGCAATCACTTTCTTTGTTCTCATCACTTGAATGTTTGAACAAGTATTGATAATGTAAAGAGAAATTTTACGTTTACTTTTATTACTGTTCAAAGTAGAGCCGCATGTGCCTATACCAGAAATCGTACAAATTAATAGAAAGGTACAACAATACACTATTAAGGTATGCCCACATGGTGCAAATATGCACTATCCTCCCGACATGATAATAATGGTATTTAGTACATGTACCTGTTGATTGCTCTTTCTGTTGCATGCATCCTTATACAGCATGTACGGTGTGCCAGTCTCCGTCTGTGCCTCCAAGATTGCAAACCACAGCTTCTGGGCTTTGACTTGTCTGCGGAACTTCCCTTGCTGCTCATAGCTGTTTAAAAGAAGAGTTGAAAGTAAGATGGTAATTGAAACAGGAATTTTGTTTTCCCAGACATCGAAATGCAGTGCACAGAACTGTTTGTTAAATGCTGGACTTTCACTCTAAACATAGCTGGTATTCAAGTTAAACAAATGGCTGAGAACATCAAATTATAGAGTAGTAATCTCATCATTTTTCAAATCTACTAAGTGCCCCCCTTTTCTAACAATCCCCTCCCCCTCTGGAATTAAGATTTTGTCCAGCATGGTTATTATGTCCAACCAAATCTGTAATGCAGACAAAGACTTCTGTGCAGCCACTTCTCTTAATTGACCACTGTAATTGAAGCTACGACGGTCACAGACGAATCGGGAAGTGTCGGGCTTCGAAGAGAAGTATTTTACGGAGATTGCAACCACAGAAGGCGATGAAAGTTCCGATTAATGTTCGTTTATTTCTGCACAACGTATGTTGATTCTCTTAAACTGAAAATAATGATTACATCACTAAATAAACTAATGTGAACGTATAAAGGCAAAACCTACACTGACTACGACCGAAAATAAGGCATAAATAAAGAAACTAAAAACGATTTTTAAGGCTAGACTTGCACGCTGAATTCATACTTGGGGGCGGAACCCGCTCGTTACATAACAACAATACTAGAAGAAAAATACATGTTCCGCACGAAAGGCGACAGAAAATCTAACCAAATAAGCGAAGTATAAATGCTAACAATAATTCCTAACAGCTAGGGACCAATACACTTGAAATAAATGCACAAAACCCTAGGATTTACCACGCTGTAAAGCTCCTAACCTAAGCACGTGGTCCCTTGAGAAACTTGCTAAAAGCCTAAATAATCGATGAAAAGCGAACCTAATGCAATATAACTTAAGTAAACAAAACAATAAAACACTTACATATCTTTTCCGCACAGTAATGCCTCTACCTGGCTTATAAAAGTCCTTAAATTCGACGATGATTCCTACAACAACATAACACCGACGATCCTCTAACAGAAGTGTGACAACTAAGCAAGAACGTGCCATGTCCCAAGAGTCATAGCGCGGCGAAATAGATAAATGAAGGAAAAACAAAAGAAATACCGGAAATGAAAGGAAAACTAAATGCGAAAACCGTAACATGGCTCCCCTGAAATAGCATATTTCACAATTCAACAATGTCCCAAAAAATTAATTGCAATTAAGTTCATAATCAAAGTTCAGTTCATGGCTCAATCAAAGTTCAGTTCATGGCTCCTCGTCGGGGATCTACCCTGGTCTTCATACAGCATCTGCGTCACTAGGAAGCAGCAACACTAACTTGTTCACTGGGCGGTCCAGTTGTTTAACAGGTCCCTCTCTCTTGCCGTCAGCATGAAGAGTGGCGTCGCCAAGATCAACTTGTACTGAACGGATATATCCATCTTCGGAGGGATATGTCTTTGACACACGTGCCAACTGCCAGCAGTTCCTTGGAAGGTTCTCATCTTTCACTATGACAACGTCACCAACAGACAGGTTTCTTCTAGGATGGTTCCACTTGGCGCGCTGTTGAAGGCTCAAAAGGAACTCCTTTCTCCAGCGACACCAAAATTCATTAGCAAGGTGCTGGACTCTTCTCCATCGTTTTCTTGAATAGAGGTCAGGAGACTGGAACATACCAGGTGGGGGAAGAACAACCTTTGACTTCATTGTAAGGAGATGGCTTGGTGTAAGTGGTTCCAGTGAGCTAGGGTCACTTAAGTTGTCAACCGTCAGTGGACGACTGTTAATGATAGCTTCACATTCACAGAGGTAGGTCTCCAGGGATTCGTGATCAAGCTGGGTACTATTCTTCTCCAATATTGCTGCTAACACACCACGGACCGTGCGAATTTGGCGCTCCCAAATTCCTCCCATGCTGCTTGCAGATGGTACATTCATTTTAAAGTTGATCCAATCGCAGTTTTCCTCAAGCAATTCCCTTTTAATTTGATCCTCGTCAAATTCTTCCAAGGCCTCCTTCAGCTCTCTTCTTGCACCTATGAAATTGCTCCCTTGGTCGCTCCTGAGTTGACGTACTGGTCCTCTACGGCATATGAAACGGCGGAGCGCATTGATGAAGGATGCCGTGTCCAAAGAGTTAGAAAGTTCCAGGTGTACGGCTCTAGAAGCCATACACGTAAATAAAACGCCGTATCTCTTCACGTCTCTTCTTCCTTCTTTAACTATCCAGGGACCAAAATAGTCCACGGCACTATAGGTGAAGGGCGGTGCTGGTTCTGACCGGTCAAGCGGGAAGTCGGCCATCTTCTGCTCCTCAACTGTACCCCTGAGCTTTCGGCATATCACGCAGTTGGAGATACACTTGGCTACTGCTGCGGAACCACCAATGACCCAAAATCCCCTGGAGCGTACTTCACTAAGGGTCATACCTCTTCCTTGGTGCTCCACTTGCTCGTGACAATGCTTGACGACGAGGTCAGTGATGTGGCTTCTCCTTGGTAGGACTACTGGAAACTTGACGCTATCCGGCATGCTTGCGCGCTTTAGACGTCCTCCTACTCTCAAGATTCCACTGCTGTCTATGAAAGGGTCAAGTTTGAAGAGAGGGCTGCAACTCTTCAGAGAAGATTTTCTTTCAGAATTTGATGGCCTGTCCTTGGGATTTTCTTCTGTCTGGATCGAAGAAAGGGCTTTGATCTCCTCCTCGAAGTAGCTAGCTTGCACTGCCTTGATAATGTGAGATTCTGCTTGATCCATGGCTTCTACTGAGATAGAATTTGAAGTCTTCGCTTTGTTTGGCTGCATCTTGTGGGATGTTCGTTCCTTGAGCTTCTGCACGTAACCGTGACAAAGGGCGATGGCTCTCTTTGCCCTGTGAAAATCTGAGAAGTAATCCAACCGACTGAGCAGATTTGCGAAGGGTTCTTCAACATTGGTAGCCAAGCTGATGCTCTTCTTAATTTCAGGGTCATCGTCTGACAACTGCAACATTTCTTGTTTCTCGCTTGGCGAGGGTGTATGCCACTGGGACTCTTCTTTCCATAGAAATGCTGGCCCTGTAATCCAATTTGATTTCAGCAATCCTTGAGCGCTAAGACCTCGCGAAGCATGATCGGCTGGGTTCAGCTTGGTATCCACATAATGCCATTGGTCCGGAGAGCTGCGGTCTTGAATTTGCTGTACCCGGTTTGCGACAAAGATGTGGAATCTTCTTGTTTCGTTTGCAATGTAACCAAGAACAACTTTGCTGTCGGTCCAAAAGACGTCTATTACTTCTTCATACTCCAACTCTCTTTGTAACTGTTCGCTTGTCTTAACTGAGACTACTGCAGCTGTGAGCTCCAAGCGAGGGACGGTGATGGGCTTCAGCGGTGTCACTCTTGCTTTCCCAATGACGAATGAGCAATGGATTTGGCCTTGATCATTTTTCAACCTCAGGTAGGAACACTGGCCATAACCTTGAGTGCTGGCATCAGAGAAGTGATGTAATTCCGCGCTTATGATGTGACCAAAATTGGCAGGTTTGTAGCATCTTGGAACTGATAATTCCTCTAGAACATGAAGCTCTTTCCTCCATTTCTCCCACATCATTCTCATGTTCTCAGGGACAGGGTCGTCCCAATCTGTCTTTCCTCTGCAAAGTTCCTGAAGAATCTTTTTTCCTTCCAAAAGGAGTGGGGCTGCAAGACCCAAGGGATCATAAATGGAACTGACAGTAGAGAGAATTCCGCGCCTTGTAAAGGGGCGATCCTTCAGAGTGATACGGAATTGGAAAGAATCGTTCTCAACACACCACTGAACACCTAGAGCACGTTCCATGGGTAGCGCTTCATGGTCTAAGTCTATGTTCTTAATTCCTTCCGCTCTGTCTGCGACTGGAATGGACTCTATCACATCTTTACTGTTCGAAACGAACTTGTGTAAGTTGAATCCACCTCTTCTACACATCTCTTTAGTGCCTTTAATCAGAGTGACGGCTTCCTCGATTGATGCCACCGACTTAAGACCATCGTCAACATAGAACTCTCTTCGGATGAAATTGGCTGGTGCTGAGCCTAGTTCTGATTCATTGTCATTCGCAGAGGCCTTCAATGCATAATTAGCACATCCTGGAGATGAAGTCGCACCAAAAAGATGGACAGTCATTCTAAATTCTGCTGGATCCTTGGATAAGTCACCACCTTCCCACCAAAGGAATCTCAAGAAATCTCTACACTCTTCGGTCACTCCAACTTGGTGGAACATTGACTCAATGTCACACATGAAAGCCACAGGCTCTTGTCTGAATCTGAGGAGGACACCCACTAAGTTGTTGGTCAAATCTGGACCTTGTAAAAGATGACTGTTTAAGGTCTCGCCCTCGAACTCTGAAGAGCAGTCGAAAACAACGCGAATTTTGTTGGGCTTCTTGGGGTGGTACACCCCATGGTGTGGGATGTACCATATCTTCTTGTCTTTGTGGTGACTGCTTCCTTGATTTTTACTACCATCACCTGGGTTGAGTTGGCAGTTCTTAGTGTCTTTCCTTATCAAACATTCCTTTGACGGGACCCTCTCTGCATAACCACTCTGAATCATACTCTCCATGAAGGCAACATAGTCTTCCTTGTACTTCTTGTTGGATTCGAACCTTCTCTTGAGCTGACTTAAGCGGCGCAGAGCAACTTCGCGATTGTTAAGAAGGGGTGGACTTGGATCTTTTAAAGGCAAAGGCATCTCATAGTGGCCACTTTCACAATGGTGAATCCCTTCTTCTACAATTGTTAGAAACTTCTTATCTTCTTGGGAGAGAGATTGTTCTGTACTGTGCCTTTCAGAGAAGTCAGTCTCAAACATTGTTTTCACGGCATACGGATTGATCTCTTCTTTAGTCTGCATCTTTGGAATGAAATTGAGACCTTTGGGTGTGTCACTGCAAATTTCATGTGTCATAATCCTGTTGCAAGTTGCGGCTTCTGCTTCTTCTTCACCATCTTCTCTGACCTCTTCTTGTGGAATGACTGGCCCAATAATTCCCCAACCAAGTAAAGTTCTGACTGCATAGGGGTCATCCCCCTTTCCTAGAATGACTTCTCTTGGCTTGATTGCTCGTGGACAATTGCAACCAATCAGGATTCCTACATCTACATCAGTTTGGTAGGGATGTATCTTGTCTGCAATCTTCACAAGGTGCGGCCACTCATTCGCTACTTCTGGTCTAGGGATCTGATTCCTCCTGAAGGGTATCCTTGCTCTAGAGTATGTTTTTGGTAACTCTATCTCAACTCTCTTGTCAACTCGCTTGACTACTAGTCCAGTCAACTTCTCTACAGTAATTTCCTCCTTTCCAAGCATGGTGAATAAGTTCAACTTCACTTCAGTACCCTTTAATCCTAGGTCACAGAGAGTTTTGGCTTTGATGAAGGTAGTGTCACTGGCATCATCCAAGAGAGCATACACCATAACTTCCTTTTGGGGGCTGTCTTTGTGATGTAACCACACAGGGACAATCAGTGAATTTGTGACACTGCTACGTTCGCCAACAGAATGACAAACACTGGAACAGTTACTAATGGCCTGATCTGGATTAGTCTCAGTTCCCTCACTGCTCTCCGTGGCTCCTGTTCCTTCCGGACCCTTTGGTTCTTTATAATCTTTTGTGTTGAAATGGAGACTTGTTGGATGTGATTTATTACAAGTCTTACAAGTCAGCCTTTTCTGACAGTCCTTTGAAATGTGGCCCTTGTTAAGACAACCAAAACAAAGTCCCTTTGATTGTATGAAGGCAAGGCGTTCGTCGTGTGGCTTCTTCACAAATTCATCACAGTTGTCGAGCATGTGTGATTTAGAGCACACGGGGCACGTTTTTGATTGTGATGAAGTCTTGTTTCCAGGCTTGGGGCCTTTTTTGTCCTTCAATGGATCTGCAGTAATCGCAAAACTGCTAGAACTAGGTGGGCGTCTTCGATTGGTGCCAGGCTTATATTTATTATGAACTCTTCCGCGTTCGGCTTTAAGGACGTCGGGGGAGAAGACAGGATCTGTTGCAAGGTCTGCTTCACCTTCCACGAACTTCACTAGGTCATGAAAGGTGACCACTCGTCCGCTCTTTTTCTTTGTCTCGAAGGCATTACGGCACCACTTAACACCGGAGTAAGAAGGAAGTTTAGAGCTGACTTGCTTCAGGACTTCTGTAGAATTCAGGTCATTCAGGAATTCCACACTTTTCATGGCTTCTTCACATTGGCCCAAGAAATCTGAGAATGCTTGTAGACCATTGCTATCCCCTTCAGTGATCTGCGGCCAATTCTTAAGACGTACCTTGTATGCATTCGAAACACGATGGGGGTCCCCAAATCTTTGAGTAAGGAGCCTCTTAGCTTTCTTGTAGCTGTCGTTGGAATTCAAAGTGACGAAGCCTTTAATAACATCATTTGCCTTTCCAGAAGTGTACTTGTTCAGGAAGTACAGTCTTTCTTTATCTACTGAAACACGACTTTCAATGATCGTCTCAAAGGCTCTCATAAAGATTGGATAGTCGAAGAAGCTGCCACTGAAGGTTGGAGGTTCTTTTACTGGAAGAGAACTGATTCTGTGCTGTTCAGCAATAAGGGCGCTCAACTCTGTTTGCTTGACCTGGAGCTTAACTATTTCCTGTAGGGCTACTTCACTAGGGCTTAGAGCAGGATTTTCTTGCTGAGGATGTGGTGGCGAGGGAGTAAATGGGTTCAGTGACATTGCTGTTGTGAATTCGGTCTTGACTGGCACACGAGAGGGTTCTAAAGGCAGGTAGCTGAAAGGATCTGGAGGATAATAGATTTCAGGCTTTGTCTTGACTTGTGACTCTGGTGTTTCAGGAGTATCAGATGAAAATGTAAGCTCAGTCTTGATTGGCAGGTTGGATGGATCTGAATGTAGGTAGCTGGAGGGATCTGGAAATTGATCAGTTCCTGGTTCTTTCTTGACTTGCGGCTCAGGTGTTAATGTTAGCTTAGTCTTGACCTTTGGGTGGGATGCATTTGAAGGCAAGTAGCTAAAAGGATCTGGAAGGTGATTGGCTGGAAACTCCATTTTGTCTTGTAAACCTTGGCTTGGAGTATTCATGGGTGGATCCAATGGTTCAGTCGTGAGCGTTAAATTTTGCAGAGGGTAGTCCGGTGCTTTCGGATTCAACTTGCTCTTTGATAGGTCATCATTATCAGAGGCATATCATTATCAGAGGCATATCATTATCAGAGGTCATCATTATCACTTACATATCTTTTCCGCACAGTAATGCCTCTACCTGGCTTATAAAAGTCCTTAAATTCGACGATGATTCCTACAACAACATAACACCGACGATCCTCTAACAGAAGTGTGACAACTAAGCAAGAACGTGCCATGTCCCAAGAGTCATAGCGCGGCGAAATAGATAAATGAAGGAAAAACAAAAGAAATACCGGAAATGAAAGGAAAACTAAATGCGAAAACCGTAACAACCACTATTAATAATTATTTGAGATCTCTCATAATCGATAACTATTGCCAGCATTTTAGCGGTGACCAAATATGAGAGGACTGACTTTGCAATCAAAATAAAAGTCTGGAAAAAAATTCTACTAGCCCCAAACTTTCATTAATTTTAGTTAACATATCAAACAATAAATGAGAACACGGAGACATTGTTGGTCAAATGAGAGCAAGAGAATGAAATCCTGCCTTGTTTGGCCAATGCTTAATTTCTTTTGTTAAAGGAATTTTGCACATTATTTTACCTTTCATAAAGCTTGTCAAATTCTTCTCCCCAGCAGTCCTGCAATCCAGGACACTCATTGGGGCACATCAAGGACCACATCCCATCAGCCTCACAACGCTGCATAAACAGATCAGGGATCCAGAGTGCATAGAACAGGTCACGGGCTCGCTGCAAACACACACAACGATGCTCAAACCCGGATTAAGCATTTCACCACTGGAGACAAAGTTTGCTTTGTGCAACGTTTTACCAGGGTTTCCGAGCCTTCACTTATATAGGTGTTCTTTCTGCCCACCCCACCACTGAGATTCAAATGTGAGACATATTGGTGCCGGTACCAGGGAGTCAATCCCTCCCATATTTAACTGCTGGACCACCTCTGCTTGATTCTGTAGTAAATGATTTATCTACTTCAAATAAGTATTGTACCTGTTCTTCTTTGCCTGTATTCTTTTTCAAATCCAGGAAATCAAAGATGTCGGAATGCCAAGGTTCCAGATAAATGGCAAAGGCTCCTGGACGCTTGTTTCCTCCCTGGTCCACGTATCGCGCAGTGGCATTGTAAACACGCAGCATGGGAACAAGACCATTTGACATTCCATTGGTCTATGTGAGACAAGAAATCAAAAAAATATATATATCACCAATTAATAAGCTTTGAATGTAACAGTAACAGACGCGTATAAATAAAAGTAATAAAGTAAATAATTATACACTTGATGAATTATTTTGTGTTTTACTGCAATTAAGGGAACAAGAAAACATCAGCAAATGATGTCCACTGGCATAAAATAAAAGACTAAATAAGCAAGCTACTGTTCAACCGCTGGCCTCTGCGAACAATAAAGTTGCATTATAAATCTTTGAGGATTTTTGTGCATCAGAGACGCAGGACACAGGGGTAACAAAATCACTGTGATAAAAGTTGCTCAAAGGGATTCTCACCCCTGCAATGTAGCTCCCAGAAGCTCTGATGTTGTGTACATTGAGACCAATCCCACCAGCTGATTTAGAAATTTTAGCACAAAGAGTCAGTGTCTCATAAATGCCATCAATGCTGTCATCTGTCATGGTCAGCAGAAAACAACTGGAAAGCTGTGGCTTGCACGTGCCAGAATTAAACAAAGTTGGGGATGCATGGGTGAACCACTTCTCTGACATCAGATTGTAAGTTTCAATGGCAGCATCAATGTCATTGTGGTGAATTCCGACTGAAACTCGCATCAGCATATGTTGAGGTCGCTCAGCAACTTTTCCGTTGATCTTGAGCAGGTACGACCTCATCAAAGTCTGCAAACATTAGAAAACTGCTTTAGTGGGGAAAGCTGCTAGAATTGCTACCTGACAGCCTGAGTATAGCTAGAAACAGGTTTTAAAAATAGGCAGGCAGATAGAGTGGAACCTGAATTAACGAAGTGTCAAGGGACTGGGAAAACAAGTTCATTATGTTAGGGGATCGTTATAAACAAAACTGCAATATTAATGAATTTGTGGGAAATCAACCAAAATCTTCATTAGATGAGGGTCAGTTAATAGTAATTATTAGTTTGTCTCTGGGTTAAATGAACAAATAACATAAGTAATTTTTGTCTGCATGCAACTGCATAGCTTAATGTTGTGTTGGTACTGTTTTGTCTTCAACTTCAGTCACGTGATGACATTTGGTTATTACATCAGGGTACATTTTTAGTTTGAGCTTTTGGTTTGTGTTCATTATATCAGGGATTTCATAATACCGGGTTCTGCTCCATACATTTTACTATAACTTTGGCCCGACTGAAGAACATTGGATCTTGTTGATTCGGGTTTCCACTGCACTGTGGAGGATTCTCAATAACTTTTTAATCCTCTGTTACATTTCTATGCATATCTTTCCACACAACAAGATGGTTCACAGCCATAACACTGATACTTGTTAATATCCCATATAGATCTACAGTGAAACCTCTGTCATCTGGACTTAAGACTATCCAAACTTCTCTGACTGGATAATCACTCAAGTGAAGGCCACTGAGGTTCTGTTTATCACACTGTACAAAGTGGTTGCCAAACTTTTGAATCAGTGGATCAAATCCTGAAGTGTAACCATTAAAATGGAGTGGAACAGTTGAAAAATTTGTTAAGCAAGCAGCATTTTTGTTTGAAAACTTGAGGGAAAGATTAATGTAACATACCTTGAAACCAAAGTAGTTGTAGTGGTAGTCTCTGTCATAAATGATTGCGGAGTTCAGACGCTGAAAAAAGAGAAGCAAGTGTCTTTTAGCATGGCGTCAATCATATTGGCTTGGTTCAATTATTTACTTACAATTTCTACAGAAGGAAGCTTTCGTTTTTTTTATTTAAAGAGGCAGTAGAGTTCACGCCAACTAAAACAGCATCAAGACCTTAATAAAACACAGAAACTTAATTGCTTATTAATTGTTTGTTCTGTAGAGAGATATGTGGAAAATGTTAACTTCATGTTAACTTCGTGAAATCGTAGTCTAAGGAAGAATAATTGTATAGTAAGTAGCATAGTATAAGAAATGTATTGTAAGTACTATCGTAAGTAGCATATGTCTTGTTTTGTAAGTAGTGTTCTTTGTGTTGCAATAAAAAAAAAGGAAAAAAAAAACTTCGTGAATGAATAAATTCCAAGCATTAGTTATTAGCTTCACTTACATCAGCATTCTTCATGATGATATCGTGGATCTCCTTTGAAATGAGTGGAGAATGTCTGCCATTCTTTGGGTTTACGTAGTTGTACAAATCTGTCATAACCTCTGTGAAAATAAGGGTGTGGAAATGTTAGGGAAAGTAGGGAAAAAAATATTCCTAGTGTGTTAAAAACAATAACAAAATAGTTTATTATGTACAAAAATACATAAAAGAAAATGTCAGAGGTTAACCCTATCGTGGACGTTCCCTAATTAAAAGTCTAAAACTATTACTTAACAAATAAAAAAGCCAAAACTGTGCTTTATTCTGCGACAAAGCACGCAAGGAAATGACAAGAGCATGAAAGAAGTGTAGGGTGAACACAAGCCGCAGGCAAGTGCTTCTCCCTACTGCTTTTCTCGTCACTTCCTTGCGTGTTTTATCACAGAACAAAGCACAGTTTATGCTTTTTTATTTGTTTTATAATATAGCTTTGCTCACATTTGTAAAGAAATTGGCTTTCATTTGCCAGAAAACAAGTTTTATTCATACAGTAGCTTGCAAGCATGTGCAAGAAAGGTTTTCAGCTTGGTAGCATGAACAGAATGGCGTCACGGGTTACTCCGTGCATCTGTACCCTGATAAAGCACACTGTTTCAACCAATCAGAGCACATTATATCGAAACTTTATTATAAAAGACAAAATACATAACTACAATATAATTAGCTAATTTTTAAAAGAGAAGAGTACCTATGTACCCCATCTACAAGCCTGTCCATGACTGCACAGTACCAAGTCAAAAGTTATAAAACATAAAAAAACATTTGGGCATAAACATTTCATTTTGTTGCTCTACTTTTTCTCATTACCTTAATCTATTTCTATTCAATTACTTACCACTAAAAATCTTTTTGGTTTCCTTGTGAAGATTAGAAACTTCAATCCTTGCAGCAAGAATGGCATAATCAGGGTGAACGGTTGTCATGGAAGCTGCAGTCTCAGCAGCAAGAGTGTCCAGCTCAGTGGTGTGGACACCAGGATAAATACCAGAGATGACTTTCTTGGTGATATCAAACTTCAGAACAAAAACATCACATGATTGAAGATTGGTTTCTTGGTAATATCAAATTTAAAAATTAAAACATCACATGAATTGTTCACTTCAATATTTAAGCAGTAGTTGTTTGGTCATTATGTTAATGTAATGTGACCATAATAACACAAAAGCTCTTGAACAGAAGTACAAAAATATGTAGATTTATTTAGAGAAATGTACACGTCATGATTGTGTTACTTCAGGTGCGCAGAGAGTTTGGAATTTCGCGCCAACCATGAATAAAAACCTCGCAAACACCTAATGCGGCTAGGTCGTTTTATTAATCTGGAAAATTTAGGAAATTATATCTTGTAGACATCATAAAATCGAAGAATTATTTCCTCGTGGATTGAGGTATACCCAAAGGAAATTCTGTCTAATAAGCACAGAGTGTTGTGTAGTCGTTGGAAGAAAACTGAACAAAATTTCATCAACCTGTAAGCTTTCAATCGTGAAAGCGGTGTTTTTAACCAGCTTAAACGTACAGATAATCATGAAAGACGAGGAAAATTGCGAAGATAATCATTTGTATTGAAGAACAACACGTTTCGTGTTCTCCGACAATGCGCGCGAAAATCGCCAAATCCTTCGCCAAGACGACAAAAATAAAAGCTTCCCTGATGTTTTAAGAGGTCGATGTTGTGTTTAAAATCAAAAATCATCGACGAAGAGAAAGTAATTTGCTTTAAACGATCATTAGCTTTTTCAGTTCGTTAGACATTTCGCGCCAAAAGCAAGTACATGGTTGAACAATACAAAGATGTTGATTTCAGTGCCAGTATTAATAGCTTACCGCATCCACAAATTCAGTTTTTAGGCCATAGCACTGCTTTACGATTCTAGAAGTGATTTTGTCCAAGAGAACAACCTGCTTCTTTTTATCTAAAAAAGAAGAAAGCAATCCCATCGAGGTTATTTAAACATAAGCACGACACAAAATGGCGGTCACAGATCGCGCTCGTTTCGACAACAAAAAACCTGAACTTACTCCGTTTAATGACATAGGTGCCCACCGATTCGGCTGCATTCTCAAGATCCACGTTGTCAGACATTTTGGAAGGAGACTAAGAAAGCAAACTACGCAAAAAGAGCGAAATTTCACCGATGAAAATCCAAGCTGAAGTTGATCTGGAGCCGAAGTGAGGAAAGTGAATCGATTTTGGCGCCGAACGAATTTTGAAGTGCTCTTATTTTTCCCGCCTGTTTTCGCCAGCAGCAAATCAGAGCGAGCTTTGAACAATTGATATCCAAATACGGATAACAAAGGTTTGTCCTTTGTTCTCTTTATTTCTTTCTATTTTGCATTCCTTTTGCTTCCCAGGTTTTCGTTTAGGGAATTATTTACTGCTATAATTGTTTATATGTCCGATTAGGGAGACGAAACACTCGCTAAAGACAAAATCTATCCGACGGGTAACCCACAACTTGATAAATTTGCCTACGCAGGCTTTCTTTTCGCAACGGCAAAAGTTTGCGTCTATATAAACTGCGATGATAATCTTTACACTGAATTCGTCATCCTGCAGTAATATATCCCAGCTATAAGCCCTGGGCTATTACAAGTTCGTAAGGGGTATTGGGTGGGCTTATAACCGGGGGGTGCGGCTAATAACTGTGATGGTCTTTCTTTTTTCTTTAAGCTTTTCTTTTTATCTTGTTCTAGTTGTTGTTGTTGTTGTTGTTGCTGTTGTTGTTGTTGTTGTTGTTGTTGTTCTTCTTCTTCTTCTTCTTCTTCTTCTTCTTCTTCTTCTTCTTCTTCTTCTCCCTCTTGCACATTTCAAGCACTCCCTCCGGCTCTTTGAGGCTTATGTGCTCGTAATCAAACGGCCCAACAGTTTTAGAAGCAGACGCCAGTCAGGCCCGTAGCCAGTATTGAGGCAAACGAGGCAGTTGCCTCGGTAAAACTTTTCCCTTGTTGTTTTTAACAACAAGGGAAAATAAACCATTAAATAGTAGAACATGTTTCTGGCAGTAAACCACACCAACGGTTCCCTAAAATGTGATAACCTCAGTTCAAAGCTTCGCTTATGTACTGGTTGCGAACCCAACAGTTTCTCCAGTGGGTAGCGTATACCACAGCCTCCAGCCTCCGTAGTTACCGATTTAAGACGTGGTCAAAATGTGCTAAGAATGGTATTTTCCGAGCGTCTAGATTTCGAGATTTTCTGGGGGAGCATGCCCCCAGAACCCCCTAAGGGACTGGTCGTGAAGTACAGGGGAGGGTGGGCTGGAAAAATAAGGGGGGGTGGGTCACTGTTTTCATGCATGTAAAAAGGGGTGGGCTTAGCAAAAGTCATGCATCATTAAGGGGTGGGGCATGGAATATTTTTGACAATCCCCCTGATGCCAGTAAAACTGGGAAATGTATTAACAGAAAAAAGCACAAATCTTAATTGTTTAGTTTCAGAAAATATCCACACCCCCAGCGCAGAGGGAATTTGTAAAAGGACCCCCTACCCCCTAGGAACTTCCAATTTTCTTTCATACAAATTCTGTGATCTTGTTCTTTCTCCGACTCCCCCTCCTCTCCAGAATTTCCAATTCCCTCCGTGGGTGGGGTATGGATATTTTCTGGAATAACACATTCTACCAATAAAAGGGAAAGTCCAATCACAGCCATTAAAATGAACAGCTACGACTCTCTGTGGTTAATAATGATACATAACAGATCCACAGGTATTTCAACAAAAATAGATCTCATGCAATGATAAACTGCAAAACAAGACTTTGTACAATATTTTTCAACTAGAGTCGCCAGTCCACTTTGAAAGCTATTGTCCAGGCATGATCTTTACAAACATAGGACATCACCAGCATTGTCATTACTAACCATTTCATATTCATCACCTCCATCAGAACTGGTGTGACTGTCGGATAATGTTAATGATCCTGGAGGAATCAGTGACTGAATCACAGAAACAACACTCTTGGTGAACATCTTTCTCTCTACCAACATTTTTAGCCACTTCATATCACTTATTTTAAGGCTTGATATGCCAGGAGAGTAGAGGTGTGAGGCATTGGCTGTGTTTCCATAGCCGCACTTTCCCTCCAATGAATTAATTACCACTAACTCTTAGACCCTTTTGCAGTTTGTTTTCATAGCAATCATGTTTCCTTTTTTTGCTTTTGGCCTTGTTCTCTTTCTGCCTTCTCTTTCGGGACATTGGAGCCTGTTTGACTGCTGGATACATTCTCCGGTGTTTCTCACGCATACATTTTGTTGCGGAAAAGGCACTTTCAATACGGTCTGTTATGCTTTTTAGTCTTTCAGAGCATTCTTCGTTGAACTGGAGTGCACAAGTTTGAGTTGAT
Organism: Siderastrea radians; assembly: GCA_964017195.1. NCBI lineage: Eukaryota > Metazoa > Cnidaria > Anthozoa > Scleractinia > Rhizangiidae > Siderastrea > Siderastrea radians. The sequence continues at coordinate 7,387,537 of OZ024894.1, read as the reverse complement.
TTGACTTTACCAGATTTAGTAAAACAGCTATCGCCATCCACTTTTAATGCTGCCCTAATCTTATTGGTTTTGTCCTCTAGACCTTCCAATTGTGTACTTCTGTAATCTATTCCTGTGAGGTCACTTGTCATCAAAGTCTCTTGCAATGGTATTTCTGGAAAATTCATTTTACGAAGGCTAGTTTTATGTGTTCTTACCTTTATTTACTAGGGGTGGGTCATTTCCTTTTTTAGTTGAAAAATGTGGGTGGGCCATGCATTATTCTGCAAAAATACAGGGTGGGTCTCATATAAAAACTAGGATGAATTTTTCCAGCCCGCCCCCCTACTTTCTTACCAGTCGCTAAGAGCACGCGCCTTCGGCGCTTTCGCAACTGCCTCGGTTAGCAGAGAAGTCTGGCTACGGTCCTGCCGCCTTATTTCAATATTTGGCTATTTTGTCTATATTTTGGCTGTAAATGGTTATTTTGGTTTCCAGGAAACCTTATCGAGTGTTTTACATCCTTTAAAGATCATTTTGTTTGGCTCCTGAAGTAACAGGTCTTGTCAAAGAAACAGAATGACCGATCAAGAGCCGGAATAGTTCTTGTCAAGACTTGTTTTAATGTACTTACAGAATGACGATGTTTTTGACCCAAAAGTTGCGTAGTATCTGAAATCCATGGAAAATCGGAAGATTTATAAAATAGAAATCATTTTTCAGAAAATACTACTAACTTTGCGAAATTAACTGGTAAAATTGTAAGACACTCTTGTTCAGTGTTAACCGTATGCCGTTGGGCGCTCCTATTCTGAAGTCTAAAAACTATTACAGAAGAAAAACCGACACTCCATAAGCTTTGCGCTCATTGTGTCTTCCTGACATGGTGGAATAAAGAAAAATAAGATTCGTCTATTCCGCCATGAACTCAGTGAAAATCGCGCGTTTCACTCTACGCATCGGTTGGGGATGCATGAAGCCCTTTTTAGCTTTATGACTGTTTATTGTGCAAAATTTAATCTTGCTGTCATCTGAAAGCTCACAGTTTGAATGACAACTATTTCGGTGAACTCGGAAATCGCCGAACATCATGAGATGTTACTGTCTTAATAGAACCATTAATTCTCTCTGCTTGTGGCAGTAAAGGCTATAAATAGTTGATTGCCTGCAAGTGATCAGCCGATTGTGGTCTATTTTGACCATTTTCTCAACGGCCATGTCAGGAGTACACAAAGGATCATTTTGGTGGAATAACTGTTCGAACGCCCCGTACCGCCTCAGAAATTCGGGTGTAATTATCCCAGAGGCTAGAGTGGTCATTGGCGAAATGTCACCTGAAACGTTCGTTAGCTTAGTAATTACTTTAGTTGTCATCAGAGCCCGACATAAGATTCTGTTTACCATAATTTTCTGCGACTAAGGTTTTCAGGTAAAGAATCCGAGCAGATGAACCTGTATTACCTACACGAATACCCTTTAAAAGGTCCTGGGAATACAGAAAACAACGTTTAAAGTATTTTTCTTAACTGTTCTCGTTGAGTGACCATGCCATGTACCAGTTATTTCAATGCCCTCGCTTTTTTATCCTTTCGAAAAGACTCAGATATTCAGGCGCCATATGCGTGCTTTAACGCCCCCAGTCTTGTCAAGAGGAGATTTATCAAGACCTTGGGCTTGATAAATCCCGAGAATCCGACAGATGTGTCATAACTGTACAATTCACTTGAATATGCGCAACTGGCTTTTACATTAAAAGCGTTTTTGAGCACCCTTAATAATAAAACTAGACACAATATGAAATGCACTCCTAAAAAACCAGAAAAACCAATTCAGATCGGTGCGAAAGCAAACATCATGACAAAGCTGTAACTTTTGGATAAACATTGCCCTCAATTAGCATAACACTACTTTGTTACGTTTGGTGAATTCTCGATAAAAAATAATATTCATAACAGGAAATCTGTATCAGAAAATAAAACCCGTGTCTTTTTTTTTCTTGCTAAAAATAAAAGAACAAAATAAAACAAACAAACAGCTACCGTGTGAGGTCGAATAGAATTGTCAGAATTGAAATGGGCCTGAAAGTTCAAATTTGTGTTCAGAATTTCATGGTTAGCTGGTGAAAGAAAATTCGGGTCCTTTTTTGATGTATTTTAAAGCGAAAGAATCGTCCCCGGTAAACTGAAACATGAAAGATCAAACTGTTGGTGGCTGCGAAATTTCCTCAGAGATGGCAGTAATTATGATAGTTTTATCAGAAACGCAGAAAATATTGAGTGCAATATTTTACTATAGGCAAGTCGATAAATTCAGTGTTTTATTCACTCCTACGTATGCAAATTTGAAGGCAGTTGCAATTTTTTTTTTCAGTGCTTGGAATACTAATTTGAGCTGAGTTGGGAATTATCAAGTTGAATAGAAACAACATGTGTGCTAGGCAGGCTAATGTAAACAAATGTTTAAAAAGCCCGTTTACTATGCGATTTAACAATATTAATTTTCCTGAATCTCTGAAATCAACGGTGAACAGAAATTTAAAAAAGGCTGCTAATGTTTTAAGTTATAAAAGACTCCTTCACTTTAGCTACTATGCTAATCGCAATTACGCCTTCGTATATGTTTTGGTTGTTTTCAACAAAATTTGAAAAATAATGAGTTCAGGTTACCCAAAAGCTAGTTTTACACGTTTGTAAAATCTCTGTTGCCATCGAGCAAGGAAGGACGAATGATTCCTAGCGAGTAAACTCAAATCAACAGCAATAGCAGAAAATGTGCGAATAGAAGTTGTCTGACAAAAGAGTGAGATAGTTCGCACCTGCTAAAAGAAAGTGTTATTCGCTGTATTAGGGGGGAACGAAAAACACTTGCCACATAATTTAGCCTATTCTTAGTGGCCATTCTCCTTCATGGATAACATTTAATTAAAATGCAGACCTACCACATGAGTGACAAACTTATTGAGAAGAACTACATAAATGAAACAAACAATGCCTCCGGCAGCTTGTGATTTCGCTATCGTTCACTTTGCTTCTTGTCTATTTTTATTCTTGTCACTTTTTCAGTATTCAAAGTCGCTTTCGTCGTTTTAATATTCAAACACAATTCGCTTCCATTTTTGCCTTTTTTAGTCCTAGCTACAGAGAAGATTTTAATGCTCATAAAAAACTGCACTTAGAGTAATGCGAGCCGTATGTGGGCTTTCTCATTGGTAGCTTCGAACTTCCTGTTTCAATTGGCTAAAGAAAAACATTGAGACCTGAAATAGGCTTTCGTGCTAATATATTCAACAGAAGTGGTAGTTGTATTATAGGGTATACGTCACTTGATTCAATGCCCTTGCAATCCTACTTTTTTGGTTGTCTCTCATTCGAAAGACAATTCCACAGCTGAAAGCTGAAAGATTCAGAACATACATTGTTGACTACAAAGTCAACGGACCTGGAAATCTGCGAGGTAAGCAACGGGGCTAAAACGTGAGGTTTAAACATTGTTTACAAACTGAAACCTTTTCTCGCGGTTTAAATTGCGTTTGGAAACATCTCATGGCGTTCGCATTTGGTGACTCTTACTTGAAACTTCCGCCAATAACAACAGACAGTGCGGCTGAAATCGATGGCGAAAGTTCTAACAGAAGTCCTAGTAGTTTAGTTCGCGATCAACATGGCTTGGTACGATTACCGCCAATAGTGCGGCTGGACTCACTTCGCTCTGCGCCGTCAAGTGCAAAAAGTTTTCCGTCGAGAAACGAGACACACAGCACGACGACGACTGATTACGAATCTGAGATGACAAGGCTAGGGTCATCTTTAAAAATCACACAAAAAACGGACATCTTACGGCAGGGAAGCTCTAAAAAGGTTAGAAAATACCCTGTTAAGCGTGAAGATGAAACGAAATTAATAAACGAGACAGCTGCCAAGGAAACGGACGGGGATGAAACACGCTTTATTGATAGCGAAGATCAGGAGAAAGAGAAAGCGGGGTTTTGGCGGTTGAAGGAAAAATCGAGAGGCTTACGAGTTGATAACGAAGCAATGCCTCTATACAAAGACTCTATGGTAAATCGCAGAGGAAGCGCCACATTTAAAAAAGGAGTGAAGTTAACGAGATCGCGCCGACTGGCGAAATCTTCGCCTGAATTATGTAATCGAAAGATCACTTGGAAACATCGTGCAGGTGGAAATGTCATCGAAACTACAGGTACATCCCTATCCCCTGAAAACTGTTCCCGCACATCACAAGCTAGGCTCTCTGTTCATGATATTGATGGTTCTGTGCTTTCTCACTTGCAAAACACTGTGAAAAATGACGAAAAAACAAAACGCGAAAAACGCACTCGGTCGCAAAAAGCTGGTTCGGCTCGCCAACCGAAAAGCAGCCCCAATTCGCCCGTTTGCAGTGAATCAGCTAATCGTGAAGAACACAAGCAGAAAGGTCGAAAGTCCTTGAATGACATTACAGAAACAGTCAAGCAGTTTATTGATCGAAGGAGACCTTCAATTTCTCCGCCAAGGAAGCAAACTTTAATCGAGGATGCCCCGGGGCTTAAAATTGAAGGAAAAAGCTGCTCACAAAGTGAAAAAGGGGAAGTGTGTTCACCCACTGTCTCTCACGCTGACAGTTTGTATCCTCCCCAGCAAAATGAAAAGAGACATTCGCTTTACGATTTACAACAAATTCTGACCTTGCTTCAGCGAGAGGATTTGAAGCGACAAGCATCTTCGACAGCCTCGTCACCACGGAGCTCAAGTGCTGCATCCAATGCTAGCGATAGCAATAAAACTTCAAAAGGATCCGTTTACGATTTAAGAGAGTTCTTAACGTTAACTACTGCAGCCGAGGCGTCAAGTGGCAGGCAACTGAAAAAACCATCAACAAATAAATTAAGCGCCGGTAAAACGCTAGGCGGGTCATCACTGCATTTGCTCTCCCCTAATCGAGAACGAGAAAATCTTCAGGAGGGCGCAAGAAAAGGGTCGGTTTACGATTTAATGGAGTTTCTATCTTTAGGAAGCACAGGGGACTATGCTTCGGCTTCGTCGAGCGAAAACTCCAGCAGATCAGCTTCCCCGCGCGTTTTATTTTCGCCGCGCGGCGTTGGAGGTTCAAACGAGATGCTTTCTGTTACGGAACTCGGCGCCGCTGACGCGCGTCGTTCGTCTACCTATAATCTTATGGAGTTTTTATCTCTGCCACGCTCTGGGGCAAACTCGCGTCCTGAATCCGGACAGAGCAGTGCCTCGTCACAAGGTGACAATTCCAATTCTAATGCTCAAGAAAACGGAGAAAGCGAATCTTATAAACAAAGCAAAGAAAATAGAAGCTTGTCTGTGTATGACCTCGCTGAATTCTTGTCAATGACTTCTGGTGTTCCTCCGCTTGTGCGAGTTACAACTTCAGACGATGAGCAAACTGAGAACCGCGCAGCCGCGTCCACTGCAGGGGGAGAGGAAAGTCGGAACGTGTACAAGAGAAACTCTGAGTACGATCTGAAGGAAATACTTAATGTCATGCAACAAGAACACGAAACTAAGCGGGAATCTGTGTACAATTTGCAGGAAATATTGTCTTATTTTCACCGCCAGGCAGAAGAAGGCGAAACGGCTGCCGGATCTGGAAATGCTCCCGACGGAAATACAGAACCATTAGACTCGCCGTCGCCTCCTAAGACTGCCAGTAGTGGATATTCAAGTGATTCACCATCGTCTTCGACAGATTTAAATAACTTGCAAGCAAATGATAGCACAAGCGCTCGCCAGATGTCGGTGTATGATCTAAAAGAGTTCCTCTCGCTGTATGCCGCGCAACAAAGCGCACCAAGCCAGCAGATTCCATCTTGGTTTTCAAGAAAAGTTTCCAGCGCTTCACAAAGCGGTATTAGTATTCACGTCACGGACGAAAGCAACAGAAGTCTCGACCTGGAAACAGATGAAGTGTTTCTGCCAGTTCCCGGATCAGCCACGAACGCATCCTCAACGGCGCGCAAAAGAGGTTCCACTTACGATCTTCGCGAGTTCCTGAACATGTTAAACGCGGACGACTCTCCCTTGAGAAGAAGGTTGTCCAGCGTATCATCTTCTTCGTCTAAATCAAGCGAACGCGAACCAGAGTTTAATCCGCACCCCTCGCAAAAACCGGATGGATATTCAACTGGCTCGGGAGTTGACTCAAACGAAAGAGCAAAGGCACCGCAATCGCGACCGCAGCTCTCCCCTCGACAGGATTCGGGTGGAAATGTCTCGCTGTACGACCTCGGCGAGTTTCTTTCCCTCCTTAACATGGACGAGTCCCCGCTGAGGCGTCGGCTTTCGAGTGCTGGTGATATTCCTGCACAAGGCGAACCAAGAACTCCTAGGAACGATTCAGAAAAATCACCGCTTTACAGTCTGGGAGAAATTTTAACCGTTTTGAATGATTTAGAACAGAAAAAGAGTAACGAAAACTCAGCTGAGGAATCCGAAGTTGGATCTGGAGAGGAAATAAGCATTTCTGTTCCGTTGCTACCTCCGAGAGACGAGAAAACAAATTCGCAACCTTTAGCGCCCAAAAAACGTTTATCGTCACAGAAATCGCTTACAAGCGTCCCAGAAACCCCTGAGTTAAAAGCTCGTCTTTCTTTATAGCTTTTATTTCGATGTTTTTAAAGAAAACTTGCGAACAACGACCTAAAAAATGAATCGCGCTTAACTTGTGACAACGCTTGTTTACTAATTCACGCTTCTTTAAACAAAATTGTTTTATTTTACCAGATAAATATTTTGCTACTTTATTAAATTTTGGTTGTCTAAAACCCTGTTATTTCCCTGCACGTGGGGCAACTATAAATGCGTCAGTCAACTGCAACAGTTTAACCTATTTTAGCTTTGCTAACTTGTATGATATCATGTGAGACATACTGTACATAGAAGAAGAAATAAACTCTCGATTTGTTGGTTTTGATAGGAAATGGCGTTTACCATTGCGATCGTAAATTCAATAGGATATTTTCACCTGCTTAACGTTAGCGAAAAAACCAGGAGACAAATTTGCATAAAACACTTCTCATAACAGCTAGTAAAATCAACGAATGCTGTTTAAGTTAATTGTCAACTTGTGGAGAAAAATTATGCTTTAGGGAAAAAAACTGGAAAAGTCGCGTTTATTCACCCGGCCATTTGGCCATTTGGCCATTTTTGGATTTATTTCGCTATAACACTCCGACAAAAGTAGACGGCTTCAAAATCAATACAGTTATTAGAATCAGCCGGCCTCGTGAAAGTGAAATATAAGTGAATATTACGCATTTCATTAGCCGACAAAGCGCATCCGTGGGTAGAAAAAGAAGCGCAGCAAATTAACGAAGAAAGGAAAAAAAATGCAATGCTTCACTTCGGGGCGGAACGCGTTGTTTTGTCTGACATAATTTACTGGAGGTCATAAAAATTGTTAAGGTCATAAAATTCGTCTGCAATTTAATAATTAAGAACAGCAAAGTGGGGCATCAGGAAAGGAACTTATCATTTATGTTACTTTACTTTGTTTTCCTTCTGGTTAAAATGTGATTAACTTACTGTACAAGATGGAAGCCGCGAAAGTTTTCCATTTGAGGTCTTCACATCCAATTCATGTTTTGTTTTACACACGGTGTAGGGGATAATTTTTATTTGCATTTCTCGAGTGACGGTGCAATTACAGTACAGACGGCCATATTTTTTGCGCCAACTAGGACATTGTAAAGTTTTCACCAATTATGTCCCTCCGGTTTCGAAGGTGGTCATAAAACATATATATGTTATTTACCGGCCGGGAGGTCCGTATAGGGAAAAACTGTGCCCGCGGTCTTGAGTACGGCCCGAGGCCGCAGGCCGAGGGCTGTACTCAAGACCAAGGGCACAGTTTTTCCCTATACGGACCGACCTAGGCCGGTAAATAACATATTTATTTTTTTCCCAACATTTGCGAGTTTGCAGATCAATCTCGAAAGGTTGTCAGAACGCGCGTAAGTTTCACTGAGTCAGATGGCAGGAAACCGTGGAGCGAATGTGATCATAAACACTTCAAACTTTTTTAAAACGTAAGTGTAGTATTTTCGACTAGAAACTATCGTATCAACACGGAAAAGGTTGTTTTTCAAGAACAGACACGCACAAGGAAAATCCTGCCCGGCATAGGGATAAACAACCCAATTAAATACTTATAATTAAGCTTAAGCTTACTAAAAACAAAAACAAAGGACTCAATCGTTAGGACAGGTTTAATTGCCCTTGCGTAAAAAATGAAAGAGAATAATACTTCGAAAAACATTTCTGTTTAGCCTAATTACTTTCTTTTTATGTTTTGCTTCGTACCTGTAAACGTATGTGCTGGTTCTTTGGATATAAACAGTTTAATTATTTAGCGAAATCGTTCGGTTTGATCTCAGTTTTAACCAAAGCGAACGGTGCGCTGGCTTTTAAGCTTATCTTCATTTACGACAGATGAAAAAGCAAAATTCCTGTTTAAGCCTGCACAATTTCTTGAATGAAAATATACCGAACCTCGTTAATTTAAGAGAAAAAACTGAAAAACGAAGTCATTAAAGTAAATATCGGAGTCAAAAGGCATTGTGGCGATCGCAATTTAAAAACTAAAACTGCTGTGTGAAGTGAATTCAACAACAAACTCACCAACCGCCATGCTAAGCTACACAAAATTAAGACGAGTACTTGCCTTTTGAAGGTATTTCAAGGTCTTTTATTTCCCTCCTTGTTGAACTTTCCATTTACAACACACACAAGAGTTGTGACTTGCCAAAAAAGTCGCATCTTTGAGCCGTAAATAAAAAAATTCTCGAGTTCAACCGAGGTATGTTGTTTTTCAACTTTCATTCAATGGTTTTCGCGCGTTCGGTTACCAGAACAAAACCGGTCCGGATAGGAAAAAACTGGACCGGCGGAACGCGCGTCAACAGCCAATCAAATTCAAGGATTCCGGATTCCGGACCGGAAAAATGCTTCAGAAAAAAATAAATGACAATATGAACTCACAGCCAAGCAGGCCCTTCGGTAGCTAGGCATCTATTTATTACGGTAACAAGTGTTTGCAAATTTCCACGAATATAAAAGCAAATCGCGAACATTTCTTGCCGCAGTAAACTTTACTGGCTAAATTTACCTCATTTTGCAAAATGCAGGGAAAAAAAAAACGTATTCAACCTGCTATGCTTTCAGACCACTTTACTTTCCTTTCGGCATGGTATCGAAATATTTACTGATAGTGTTCTTCTAAAGAGTAGGGAAAATTGCCATTTTAGTACATGAAAATCGGCTGCAAAGTGGAAGAAATGGTGGCTATAGCGAAGTATATCAAAGGGTGCCAAATTAATTTTGGCAGAAATGACAACGCCGGCATCCTTTGTGCAACTGAACCAGAACGACTGAAAGCCCGGGCGAGACGTGGCGGTTATAGGAAATTCTATTGTTTTGGCTTATCCTTGAGGTATAAGAAAAGGGTGTAATTTTTCTCTAGGTATATGAAAGGGGCACCATTTTGGTGAAAATTAGTATATTAGAGTAAGGGTGCGAACCTCCAAACGGAGCCTCCACGTATAAAGCTTGCAGTTTTTGAGTACCTTCTCCGGAAGCTCTCCTACCCAGGGCCGGATAGTCTAATTTAGTCAACAGGCAGCTATTTTCGGTCCTTTACGAACAGCTGACGCTGTCGAACCCCGCCTTCAGTCGGCACATTGCTATTGAGTACAGTACAGTACAGTACAGTACAGTACAGTACAGTACAGTACAGTACAGTACAGTACAGTACAGTATACAGTATACAGTAGTACAGTAATCCCACTGATTAACTGAAAAACATCCTTCATATCAGCTAATACGGACATCTCTGAAGTCAAAATGCGGCTCTAGTGTTGTACTGTCTTAAAGGGAATTGACTGTTAATTCTAAGCTGAACTTAGGAGATTCATTCACATATAAAGATAACAGATATATATCGGAAATTTTCAGTTAGCGGATACAGAACTTCCTAATTACATCAGTCGTGCAGGGACACAAAACTCATACTAATAAAACTACTGTAATGACCTCAGATAATGTTGAAGTGTCCGATTGTTTCTAACTTCCCAACTCGTTGTTATACAACTTTACTTCGGCCGTTCTTTTTTTTGGCCTGGCTGTTAAATCCAACCAATTTAGCTCAGTGAATCAGCTTACAACTTTTAGAAATGGCTTATCTCGCATCATCGTTCAATCTTAATGCAGTGGAGTAAAGTTCGCGGTGTGGAGCAAGCGTTAAATCATGGATTCTTCTTAAACACGGAAACCCTTTTGTCCGCGTTGTTTCGTTGACCCTGTTAAGTATTTCAAAAACCTTTCACCATAACACCTGTCCAAAATCAATTGTTTTTAGGTCTCCTTCAGCTTCCCGCCTTTTTAACCTTTATTATTTTTTAATAAGTTGTTTGCAATGACCACGTCAAATTACACTCATTATTTTACTTTGTGCTAGTTTCCCATTCTGTATCTACAGTTTTTGAACCCTTTTGCCATTGCTATCTTATCAACAGAATTCCTGAGATAAAGCTCGTTTGTTTAGAATCGAATAAGAATTTAGTATTTAGTCCGCGTGGGTAGATGCTAAGTTAAAACTTCAGCTTCGCAATTCTGATTGACGCAAGACGAAAGGTGCTCTTACGCAAATAGGAGTTAGGCTCTTTGTAGGTTTTAATTCTCTTGAATCTATTCATCTTACATTAAATGAACTAAACATAATCCTCCAAGTTAAATCTTTTATCAGGTAGAGCTAAGGCGACAATTCAAATTGAATTTTTAAACAAGAGAAAAGAACTGAATGTGAAGTACAGCTGACGAACTTCGGGGAATATGATCATCACACCGATTGCAACAAACCTATATTTCAAGGCGCGGCGAGTTTTTACGCTTTGCATACCTGTGGGTTCCGAAAGCAAACTGGTCAGTAACCAAGCTAAGACATAGACGATAACACCCTTGACATGATGAGTAGACAACGTGCGCTTTTTTTTTTTTTGTCAAAAATAATATTTCAATATCTCATATTACCGTGTAGCGTCCTTTCAAAACTCTTTTGTTTAAAGTGTCAAAACCAAAGCAGGGAAAACAATTTGAATGAAGTCGGTCTCTTATATCGTAGCTTAGTTGGATCTTAGCATTTACCACCAATCCTTTATCATTCAAATTTTAGCGAAACTTTTAAAATTTGTATTATTTGATAATGGGCCTTCGGGTGTGATAGTTCGAGTGCTGAACGGCAAGAAAAACGCCGAATTGTGGAGCTTAAAATGTATTAGTTACGTAATCACGCGGATGCTGAATCAGTTTTAGCGATCCCACGTTACCATGGGCTCGGTTTGTATATATGATGGTAAAAAATCACATGAGATCACGCAAACGCTTCCGATGAGCTTGCCCCAGACGCCCGGATTGTGGGGGGGGGGGAGGGGGGACATAGAAAAAAAAAATAAAGTCGCACCCTGCCCGTATCTCCAGTTTGTGTAGCTTGCTCTCTCCTCTGCAGACTGCTCCTATTAGTAAACAACAGTGAAAGAGAAATCGGGGGCGCAGTGAACGGGAGCGCGGGGAACGATGGACAGGGGGGAGTCCCAGAGTTCCAGGCGTGTGTATACGTAGGAGGCCTCTGCGGAGGAGAGAGTGTAGCTTGAAGCAACTAAAGCAATAGGAGTATTAGTTTACTACTCTTTCCTGGAGGGATGCTAGTCCATCGCGGGGTTAGCCCCAGCAGTTTGTCGCCGATAGCATGGAGTAAAGTTTTTGTCTAAGGAAACTACCTATATAGAATGTAACAAAGGTAAAGAATACGCTTTTTGAAAGCTGCAAATTTTTTTTTGCACCCCGCCCACCTCACCAGGTTGTGTTTTCTTTACTTTTTACTTCATAAAATATACTATTCGGACGGCATCTTTCTTTTGTTTCTCCCAATCTAAGAAAATCGACAGCAGAAAACTTTATAGAAAGAAGACTAAAAAAACTTTTATGTTCCGAAAATTGTGCAAGTTGTCGCAGACTCTCCTGGTAATAAGGTATTCTTTTCCTATAGAGATAACTGCGCCGAAGATATCTATGAAGTTAAAACATTAATTTTACGGTATTCTTTGCAAAAGACAAAACCGCCCCGGATATAACGTTTCCTTTGTCCAACCTTAAATGTCTTAAAATTTACGATGTCGGAGATTGTTCCACTAAAAGTGGCAAAGCGTGGTAAGAATAAACTGATGAAGATATCAGGCACTCTCATTAAAACCTTTAAAATTTTCTATTGCTTTATCGTGTTTGTGTTGCTGCTATATAGAACCTCCGCCATTGATCTTCGGTAACAGAGACTCCGCAATCATTATAACTATTACACAAGCAAGTAACTTAAGTTACACCATAGTTAGTAGAGGGAGACTAACTATGGTTACACTCATCTGACGCAAACTACGAGCGTGGGTAGCATTTTTCTGCGTGGAAAATCCATGAGCAGGCTATCATGCGTGGCAAGTGTACAGCGGTCTACTTTTTCAAACTGGGGGGCCTGGGCCATAGTCGAAATACAAAATGGCGGCCCTGAAGCATGGGTCAAGAAAGTTTTATGAAATTCCCAGCGAAGAATTAACACATTTAAAGTATGATTACAAACTTAAGAAAGGGAAGAAGATCGAGGAACTTCTCAGATATATCGAACAAAGTTGCATCGGAAAAGATGTGAAGTTTTCTGGGCCATATGGGCTTCTCAAAGGTAAGCTAATATTACACATCTACTCAGCTGTTTTTATGACATAATTTTCTCTGGTCTTTGATGAATTATACCTACTTAACTTCTTTTCTTGAACAGTTACGTATTGCGACTACACGGCCTCTGGAAGGTAGGAACATTGCACAGTGAACTGTTGTAAGATCTGACATTGAACATTGCAAAAATCATTTGGTTTGAACGTGTGTAATCTTGTTTTTAATCTTCAAACTTGACTATAATTTAACTTTAAAGGCTACTAATAAATTCTATAACTGAGGAATCAACACAGAAAAAGAAGAAAAAATAAAGTACAGGACTGATGTATTGCACTATAGCTAGACACCCTACTTCCTGCTGACCAGGAAGCCTGAGGGCTCAGGGTACAATACTGTCCTGTTTTGGACAGAGATTGCATTAGAAGTGCCTGGGAAAAAATCTGGAGCAAAAGTGTTCCATTGCACCTTGGTAGCAATCCTATAGGATTTTGTAGGATCTTGTAAGATCTTTGGGAGATTCGAGAAATCCATACATACCAGGATCCCAAATGGCAACAAGGAAATTACTAGGTTAAGGAATAGGATCCATATCATGATGTACACAGTGTTCCAGTTAAGTTTTTCACGTAAGGGGTCATGAAAACCATCCGAGGGGTCACCAACTTGGCGGGCAGTGGCCTCATTAGGGTGGTAACTCGTGTCTCAAACAGGACGCATTATAATTTTAATTATTAAATTTCTGCTTTGTCTTTATGGCATGCTGAAAGAAAGCCCTAGTTCCTAAAAACAAAAACAAAACCGTGCAAAATGACACACTAGTCAGCACATGTCCACTATTTGAAACAAGCCTAGTATGTTTTGAACTTACAGAGAAATGTGCAAAAGATAGGGCTAACAAAGTCGTATTATTAACAAATGGACGGTACAGAGAAACATAAAAAGGTAAGACTAACACTATGAACAAATTATTACTGATGGAGAAATTCTTTTATTTTTTACCAAAATTGTACGAATGAACTAGTTACGAAGAAACGTTGAAAAGACTTAAAGACTCAAACACTATACGAACAAACTGACAGATGGAGAAAAATAAAAAAACGTGAACTGTTAGGTGTGGATAAACGTTGAAAAGATAAGACTAACACAGTAACAACAAACTAGAGTATGGAGAAAAGTACAGAAGACAAGACTAACGCAGTACAAACAAACTGATGGATGGAGAAACGTTAAAGAGACAAGACTAATATTATACGAACGACTCCTATATCTTACGGAGAAATGTAAAAAAGACATGACTAAAACAACATACAGAGACTGAACATTGAAATAACAAGACTAACTCTGCACGAACGAATTGGTGTACGAAGAAACGTTGAAAAGACGAGACTAACACTGTACGAACTAGCATACAGGAAAACGTTGCAAATACATACTAACACTGTATGAACGAGCTAGCATAGGGAGAAACGTTGAAAAGACTAAATTATACTGTTCCAGTGAACTACCCGTTACAGTGAAACGTAACTACGAGTCTAACACTGGATGAACGAACTAACGTACGGAAACACATAAAGGAGAAAAGATGAGCACTGTAAGAAAGAAATAACTTACGAAGAAACGTTCAAGACAAACCTAAAACTGTAAGGGGCATGTTTAAAGCACGAAATGGCAAAATGACGAAATGGCGAAATGGCGAAATGGTGAAATGATATGTGCCAAAGTTCAAAAGTTGTTTTCTTTTTGGAAAATTGAAATGATACAATGGTACAAACATTGGTCAAGGACGACCATTCAGATTGCAAATTGTGAACACAGAGCACGATTTTTTTCTTTTTGCAAAATAAAGATTTCCTTTTGGACATATGTTGTTGTTTAATCATAACACTAAATCACCAGAATCTTGGTCTCATTCTTGGCTTAGCAAGAAGACGAAGCATAAATTAAAGAGAGCATAATCAAGAATGTGGCGCAATAGCGCTGAAGGTATTATGTAATCTTCAACACGTCAAGTGATAGGAATTCGCTGGGTGAAACGAACAACGTTCTTCAAATTGACCTATCAAATAAAATGAATGATATAAAGGAATGGCAGTTAACTATTGGAGAAAAGCAAAGCAAATGATAGGATAAAAGAATTCTCTTCTGATTTGGTTTAAGGGATACGGTCGATTGGTTTGCCTGAAGTGTGCAAACAATTCAAAAACGCTGTTATGAGAAGAAATCGAAACAATTTGTCGCGTGCTGTATTTTTGTATTGGCCAATTCTTCCAAACGTGAGCTTAAACACAATTTTATAAATTCTTCTCATGTGAACTACCGCAAAGATTTAGTTAAACGAAACACTTTCTGCTTTGGTCCCGGGATTTTAGTGAAGGGATAGTTTCGATAGCTTGACAGTACTTCCAAACATATTGCAAGAAACTTGTAAACAATAATTTATCGCGCGCCAACATGAATTTTAACGGCAAACCAGCTAAGAAGACATTAACACATTCGTTGAGAGCGACGTCAGGGCATTTATGTCTGAGGTAGTTTCGCTTAGGCACGAGCATATCCCTCCAATTTTGATGGTTTTAAGAACCATCAAAAGTACAATTTATTGATTGATTGATTGATTTTTTGCAGCAGATCAGGAAGACGATTGCGTGACACTGACCACTTCACGGTCTACGCCGTAGAAAAAGAAATGTGATCACAATGGACCCGTTAGAAAAATTTTATTACTTACAATTTTATTTTTTTATTATTTCGCCATTTCGTCATTTCGCCGTTTCCTCATTTCGCCATTTCGTGTTTTAAACACGCCCAACTGTAAGAATGGTGTTACGTGAAAACCGTACGTAGCGTATGGAGAAAGGTTGAAAAGACAATTAAAACTTACGACGTACGAACAAACGAGCGTATGGTGAAAGGTTGTAAAAAGTCAAGACTAACACAGTACAAATGCCGAACTGACGTAAGGAAAAACATTAAAAAGACAAAACTAAGACCGAACTAGCGTACGGAGAAAAGTTTTAAAAAAGAGACTACTCTGTACGGGTGAACTAGCGCATGGAGCAAGGTTAAAGAAAACGAGAGAAAGGCAGTAAACGGACTGAAGTACAGAGAAACGTTAAAAAGACAAGACTAGCACCGTGCGGGCGAACTTAATTCAAGAAAAGTGAAAAAAGCCTAATGCCATAAAGTTGGCAATAGGGGCACAAGGCTGTGTCTTTTCCCACGCGTGCCACTCAAACGGGAAAGAAGTTAATCTCAGGTTAATCAAATGCCATATATTTTACATAAATTATATGGTATATTTTTCGTCAAGAAACTGTCCTCTTTCCTTTTTATATCATTAATTAAAATTTTCCATTTCATTTGTCGGGTCAGGTAGCCTTCTTGATCGGGTCATTGACCCGAGACCTGTCTCTTATCTGGAACACTGGTACAGTGTATAAGATGATCCTACTCAGAATCTTGCTCAAGAAACTTTCTAAGGTCCCAAAGGATCCTATAAGATGTTAAATACATGTAGGATACTATGGAATCTTGTATAGGATCTTATCAGGATATAGACTACTTCTGTTTTTTTATGTACCTCCTTCTTCTGATAAAGGTCAAGGTCATTAGGGGCTGTTATTCTAGGATCACAAAATTAAATTTTTCATCAATGGGATGTGTAATCTACTTCCCTTAAAACGACTTTGTCGCTGGTTTCAATGGCTTTCTCTGATTGTTTTGATTATTTGTTGATTCTGATTATATTATATATAGGTCATTGTCATTTATTGAGGATTACATAAGAGAGCAAGTCTTCCCACACTATGGCAACACACACACCACAACAACCGTAACTTCACTACAAACCACTTTGTATCGTCATGAAGCAAGGTAAGATGACATTTAAGCACATGTACTGTACACAGGGTTCACATGGGTCATGGAAAACCTGGAAAGTCATGGAATTTTAGAATTTCTTTTCCGAGGCCTGGCAAGTCATGGAAATTATGTCTTTGTCCTGAAAAGTTATGGGAAAATATACTAATGAAGTTCATTGTACAAGACATATTCAACAGTTGTTTGTTTTTTTATGAACGAGAAAGCAAGAACAGAAAATTAATGGGTCATAACTCACAAAATAGATCTAGTTTACGGTTTTTGAAAACAATAGGCCAAAAAAGATCACGAAAAAGGTCCTAGAAAATCCTGAAATTCTTAGACTGTGAGCAGTCTCTCTTTTCTTCTAGAATTCATGCTGGACGAATGCCCATGCTACTCGCGGCTCGTGGCTTTGCCGCTTGCCACTCGAATATCGCACTCCCTTTCTCGCCGCTCCTCCGGCAGGAATTTTAGAGCAAAAGAGAGACTGCTCGCAGTCTATGAAATTCTAAAATCTTAAAAGGGTATGTACACGTACCCTGTGTACACTGTAGACTGTTGTAATAATCAATATGACTTGGAGATTTGTTTTATCGTTGTGAGTCAAACCTGGCTATTGTGCATGTGGAGGCAAGTGTGGTCTAATGGTTCAGGTGCTGTACTTGTCAAATTCTCCTCCCTACCAACAGCTGGATTTGTCTCTGTTAGTCCAAAATTCAGCTTCTTTATGCTTTGTAAATTGACCAATCTAGACAAGAATCCATTAAGGACTAAAAACATATTGATTTCTTAAACCAGTTGACTCATTATGCCCACTATTTAATAAGTCACATCAAAAATGTTAAGCCTACTGGTTTTTGAGCCAAAAAGCCAACTTCCCAGCTTCCAGCCAGTTGGAACACTGTGATTTTAACTGAAAAATAACCTGAAAACTAAGAAAGTCCAGATGGAGAGGTTTCATAGAACATATCTTTCTACTTTGTATTCCTTTAGGTGACTTTGTTTTGAATCACTAACTGTAGATGATTAACTAATTAAGTCAATAAATGATGGATGGAGTGACCGATTAATTGATTGACTGGAGGATTTCATTTAAGTTTTGTGAAGGAGGGAAAACATTTTTCACAGGCATTTTTTTTTCAAACATATTTGAAAAAATGTCCTTATAAAATTATTTATAAAACATTGTCAAGATGCTCAAAGCAGATGGGCAAAATCATGCGTACACAGCCAATCAATTTGCCTCTGTGCCCAGCCCTAACAAAACTCCTGCTGAGTGATTGATTGATTATTGATTGATAGGTTGATTAATTGGATTTATCAAAGAGCATAAACATATTGTTCCTGATTTTATTTTAAGGGATATCATCAGAAATGCAGTGAATGCAAGTGAAGGTGATTCTGTGATATTTGTTGGGAATGGTGCAACAGGAGCCATTCACAAGTTGATTCATGCACTGGACTTTAAGCAACCCCCGGTTAGTGTTCAGATTGTCGTTTCTACCATAAGCTCTTTCCTTCTTTCTCATATTATTTGTAATTTGAAAACAGCTGTCACTGAGTTTCATGAGGTTTTTGTAATACTACTCCATAACTGGATGGGATGCTAGTCAATAATTTAAAGATCCCATTGGCAATTTGTCACCATTCTGCAACAGTTTGCCGGCAAACAATCCCCCACCATCTCAACCACCTGTGGAGGGGGGGGTATATTCGTTATAGTGGGCTAGAGGCGCTGCACAAAAGGAGTGCCTTTTTGTGCTTGCCATATATTTTAGTGCTGCATGCCATACACTGTACCATTGAGTGGTTCCAGAAAATACCCATACCCTCCCCACAGATAGCGTTTGGTTTGAGCCCCTACCCCTCACGAAATTCCAGTTTAGCTTCATACTTTCTTTTAAAAAGTTAAAAAATTGGCTTTTGATACCCTGGAGTAATCCATGGAGTGGGTATGGATATTTTCTGGAATGGAGCATTGCTACTTGCATAACTAGCACTAGAAAAAAATGCTAAAATATCTGTGTATTAATTTTGGTTCCCAGTTTTAAGTTTATTTTCTTAAATTTATTATTCTTGTAAATCTTTCTAATCAGGTTGTCTTTGTTGGACCATTTGAACATCATTCAAATCTTCTCCCTTGGAAAGAGCTTGGGGCTGAGGTATGGTAAAAGAAGCATTACTAGTTATCTGTTTTAATTTCAGTAGGAACATTTCAGCCTATTTTGTAAAATATTGAGTTATGTATGACATACTGAATCAAGTAAATTGCACTAATAGGGCTCTAATCATGTGTTTGAGAAATTTGTATTTAATTACTACCGGTAGGTTGTATGGATCAAGCAAGACTCAAGTGGTTTAGTTGACTTGTCAGATTTGGAATTCAAACTTAAGGTCTGTACATTATGTATAGCGTGAACTTAAAAATCTTCTATTGCAGTTGAACAGAATCTTTTAACATCCAGTGTTGTTATAACTGTCATCAGGCTTTGATTTAGGGCAATTTTCCCCTGATAGATCTAATTTCAACCTTCGTTTTGATGTTGTTAAAGATGACAGATGTTGAGCTTTTACAGTGTACGTAATATTACTATGTGAAATGGTAGAATTTGAATTCAAAGATTTGATTAATGGTCGACCTTAGGACCAAATGCAATAACGATCTAGACCACGTGGCTTTCATCCAATATTCAAGAACACAAATGAATGTGGTCATGTCCCTGGGTGTTGTTTCAAGTTGGAATCTCAGGTAAGGCAAAGGAAGAACTTTTATATGCAGGAAATCTTAAGAAGAAAGCTTTAACGATGTTGGGGGGGGGGGGGGGGCGCTTACTTATTTATATATTCTCATGAAAAAACAAAACTGTTAACTGTTAACAGTTTTGACCCCAAAACATAAAAATTGCCATGATGCAGCCCCTTAACTTAATGTGTTGTCCCATGAATGTTTGTGAGAAACTGAATGGAATGTGGTTTACTTGTTATTTCTTTTAGCTTAACTTTTCAAAAGGCAAGCAGCTGATTGGCTGTTTCTCAGCAGCATCCAATGTGACCGGTATTCTAACAGACACCAATGCTGTCACTGCCTGTCTGCACAGACATGGTGCCTTGGCTTTCTGGGATTATGCCACTGCAGGTATTGGATGAAAGTAATAATGGCAGCATGAACTTTATTTCTAGCAAGTTCTGTTGATGGTTAGGTGTTGAGGAGGCCCTGTGCTCCACTCTGAGTTAATTAAAAACTATTAATGGTGATGATGATGATGATGATGATGATGATGATGATGATGATGATGATGGTGGTGGTGGTGCTGGTGATGATGATGATGATGATGATGATGGCGATGATGATGATGATGATGATGGTGGTGCTGGTGATGATAATGATGATGATGATGATGGTGATGATGATGATGATGGTGGTGCTGGTGCTGGTGATGATGATGATGATGATGATGATGATGATGATGATGATGATGGTGATGATGATGATCG